>OX359248.1:46466728-47666728 GCA_947179485.1 Allacma fusca
AATGGGGATTCGCTAAAAAATGATTGTAAGGATGACGACCCATTTGATTGTTTGGCTTAGTAGTAACTGAAAACTCACTAATCACATTCGTTACATGTAGCCATACATAGATGTTTGTGTACCTTTCTGTAATATTTCATCGTCTGCATGCTTCCGTCCAGAGGAAAACATTCATAGTAGATTAAAAATAACTGAAGTAAACCTCGGGTGGTTATATTTCCAGGCTTCAAAACGAATTGAGCATTTGAAGTCTAAGACTCTGTAACGAATATTAAAAAAAAACACTGCAAAAAAACAAATTTCAAATGAAATTAACTTTTAAGATTCCCCCAGATAATACATAATTATGACGTAATTTAACACCCTGTCCTAAGTTGCAAGCATCCATTGTATTAGGAAAAAATAAATATTTTGAAAAAGGTGGCAGTCGTAAGTTTTTAATGTTGTTCTACAGAGTTAGTTTCTTCACAGAAACGTTAATAAATCTCCAAGATTTTATTCTAAAACAGCAGTTGAAAGAAATGGAATCCACCAGGATTTCTGAAAGATGGCGGTAATGGCTTTACGGCTTTATACTTTCTGTCCGGCCATCTGGGAGTGTTTTAATATTCTGAATTTAGTCACTCCATTGAGATGCAATTACGCGTAACTTTTTCTAGTGCACTTCGCGGCTCGGTTAAAGTGAAGAAATCTGGGTGAACTGGGGAAAAATGCATATATGCAAAATCAGAATGGCCGAATTAATGGGCATCAAATGCCGTGGAATTAATTGCTGCCCTTTTGACGCTTTTTTAGTCCTTGGCCAATGGCAATACTCACTGTATGGGAGTACATACATATGTAAAGTTGGCATGTTCCTGGCATTGCAGTTTCGTAAAATAAAGGATGATTTGTCTTTATATCTTTTGTTTGACGCAATGACTGCCAAGATTTCGGAGATAGTTATCTTTTTGTAACTGCGAGACTTTTCAGAGCTTTAGCGGGCTAAGAAGGTATATTAATTTTTGAAATCTGGTCTAATTGAGTTTGAAATCATGACATTTTTAATAGCCAATTATTTATTTCCCTTGTAATCACAAACTCACTTACAGTTAGGTGCAGAAATGTCTGGATTGTCAATAAAAAATGTATTGTTAAAAATTGATAAAATAAAAACGAATAGTTGATGTGAAGCTCAAATTATACTTGGTTACAGTCTATGTCAATACATCAATAATAATATTTAAAGTAACCTGTATGGGAGTCGTCGCGTTTTCATAATTAATACAAAATAATGCCTATCCTTGCCATATTTTTATGCGTAATTGTCAATTTGCATGAACAAACAACTGCCTTTCCTACAAATGAGGGCAGTGTTGATTCAGACTTCACATGAAAGAATATTGCACGCTATAATGTAATTATACATACTCCATCCTAATTAAGTTAAGGAGAAATTTAAAAGGATCCACTGCCTCTATGATGTCATCAAGTATCTAATAGGGAAAAAAATGATTAAGTTATAAGACACAGATGAATATATGTAAGCCCGTGCGTTTGAATGGCAGGAAATGATAGGCGAACACATTGGGTAAAGTTGACGAATAAGTTTTTAATGTGATTGACTGAGCAACAAAATGTACCACGTAATTAGTATAATAATTGAGAGAATGATTGGAAGAAAAGCTATAAGCAAATTGTTTATTTTGAAGATAGCTGTTTGGCCAACTCGGAGTATTTTATGAACTTGGATGTGGGAGAGTCCGACGCGAGTGGCTGCTCTTCTCTCGGTGGATTCGGGGGACTCTTTTCCTTTACAAAGTGCATCTTCGCCAAGTGATGTCGGTAGGCTCCTTTTGACAAGAATGGAGTGTCGCAATGTGTACATTTAAAAACATTTTCACCATCATTCACGGACCAGTTCAAACCTAGCAAAGCCGAGTTTCCTTCGATTCCTAAATCATACAAATTATGCCAAATTACACAACATCGGATTTGAGGATCCATTAAATTCCAAGGACTATGTCAATAAAATACGTCAACTCACCTGGTGATGACTGCGGATTTGAAGATGAGGTACTCGTAGGCCTAGAACTGACTGTTGGCGTATTTTCTGTTTTATCACACAGCTTCTGAAGAGCAGCCAGCGGGTGATGAGAATTTGAGGGGAAACTACCTCCACCTCCAGCATTTCCAGTTGGAGTGGGCGACTTGGCTGACTCATGGTTTCCACTGCTGCTGGACCCTCCTCCTCCTCCCCCTCCAATTGACTCAAACATGGAACTAAGAGCTGACAAACTGTTCAATTTTCCAGAAGACTTCTCCGACTGTGGTTGGGTTGAAACGGAGTCTTCCGTGCCGGATGAGTCACCCTCAGGTGACTTACTTGCACGACGACTTTTGGGTGACTTCTCATCTCCACTTTTGTCTTTGGCAACTGTGTCCGGGTTCGTACCCACGGAATTGCTCGGTGAGGGAGTCGTGGGTGCATTCATCTTACTTGTGTCATCGGATTTCTCCGAAGACACGCTTCTTGGCCTTGACTGAGGATATCTCGGCGGAATCGGCAACACGCTGGGGTCCACCAGTGGTTTTGTGTAGTCAACTGACTCGTCAATTCCCAGCCTCTTCAGAATACTGCTAGCAAAAATGGTATAAATCATTCCCTCAATTTATGTGCCATCGACTCAGAAGCAAACGAGTAATTCTGCAGGATTGTCAAGGTCAAAAATATTGTGAAGAAGCTCATCAGAAGATTATCACGTCCATACTGTTGACATTAACGATCCCACTTTTCCGTGTTTAAATAATAGCTATCCTGGTCTATTAGCAATCACATCACTACTTATTCTAAAACGGTTCTGAATTTTTTTAGTATTCTCTGCGAAATATGTATTACAATTTGAAGTCCTTCAAAACTAGAAATAATCTCATTGCTCCATCAAAACTCAGAGACAGAAAATTGTCGTTAGAAAAAAAATTGTTGGGTGAGGGGAAAATATTTGATAAAGTATGGAATTGAACTTACGGTAATTAATTGTAGACAAATAAATATAAATAAACACTATCGACATGATTCTGTACCTTGTTCCTACAGGTGGTGTAGCTCCAAGAGATCCAGTGTTATTCTGTCCCTTCGACCGGTAGTCGAAGGATTTCTCAATCATTTTCTCAATGGCATTGAGAACGGAGGACGACTCTTTGGAGTCTTTGTTGCCCTTCGAGTCATCCTTATGGTTGTCCTTATTCGTACTGCTGGCATGAGACGTAGTACTGATACTGAGATCCTGTGGTGGCTCCAGCCCAAGGAGCAGGTCCTTATCCTTTGAAGGATGATGAAGTTTATTCGGAGACTTGATACTGGTGGGCATCGGAGGATGATGTTGTTGGCCGTGCAAGCTCACTGGGCTTGGTAAACTGATTAGCTTCTGCTCACACACTCGGAGATGCTCGACGAATGCCGGGGCGGGAATCTTCTCATTGCATTTCTCACATGAGATCCGGATTTCTTTCTTCATGTCCGTATTATTTGCTCGCTCCAACTCCAGCAGCTTCCGAACTGGCAGGGATTTTTTCCGCTTCTCACGTGACTGACGTCTCCTGGAACCTGACTCCGTAATCGAGCGCATAATGTGCTCTTTGTAATGGGAATTCTTCACCATATGATTTGACAGTTCCTTCAGTGATGAGAAAGCCTGTGGAAAAAAAAAACATACCATCATCATAGAGTTACATACATTATGCGGAGAGCTACTCACTCGATTCATAAATTATACAAAGCACTTGCCCCTATCTCTTTATCATTGAGTGTCTCATTCATAACCAGTATTTTTTTTCCAAGCTCCTTCCACACATAATATCCTTTTCCTCCCGAACACAACCCATCCTCTTAAAAGCTTTGTAAAAGGTACAAAAAGAATATAAAATGTGGGAAATTAACTCCCAAACAAACTCACCTGATCACAAACTTTGCAAGTCAGGACTGCACTGACATGAGAATTTGCACTTGAAGACTTGTCCTCAGATGATCTCCAAGAAATCAACTGCTCCTGTGAGATAATATTCGTATAATGTTGCGTTTGCTGCATATGTGCCGTCATTTCCGCCAAAGACCGAAAACTTTGTCCACACCACATGCATTTGAGAATCTGTCGTGTTTGTTCTGCTCCCTTGCCCAACCAAACATCTTGTCCTGAAAATTTAAATATACACACATTCCATCATCAACTCCACTACCACTCCAAGTACTATGTAAATCACTCATTACCCAAAATTAATTTCCCTTCCCAATCATTATGGGACATGAAAGGGAAGGGAGAGATGAGTAAGGAGCAAAAGGGAACATTTTCAATTCAAAGGGAAATGAAAATGTCCAGTTTTGCTACCTCAGACTTGTACTACTTAGGATTTGGCAAGTACTCATATTTGCTTCAAGGTTTTTTTTTTCTTTGCAAACCGTCTCAGTTCGGCCTCTTTAGCTCACAATCACTCAGGAGCCAGTAAAGGCAAAGAGTACAGTATGTACAACAAATTATCCATCCAATTATTTGGATGAATGTGAAGTACTACTACCTCGCACATCTGACCTTAAATCGATATGCATATTGGAATTGGAAGCCATACTTTACCCCATATGTCCCACAACATACTCATAACTCACAGGATTCCAGTGAGTATAATTACGTATATCTTTAGTTAATAAGTGGACAAGTAATAATTAATTAATATAATTTATTACCTCTGACTAATTTCCGTGGTAGATGAACTGTTTCTGGAAAGGAACCAAATCGTTTATTAAGATCAAAATTCATCAAATCCATATCACATAATTATAACATGCTCTCAAAACATTGTATAATCTAGCCCCTGTAGCAATTAAAGGTTGGACCTGGGGATTACATACATACGCCAGTATGCTCTATCTCTATGTACGTACTTATCCCTGCAGTACGCCACTCTCAGAATCAGCCTCTATACCAATTACCAATACTCTTACCAAAACCAAGTCAATTAAAGAGGAGAAGGTAGCATGCGATAATAAATAAAGACCTGACGACTGACGGAACACAATCACCTACATTGTACATACTTACATGGCAGTACAACAAAAAAAACTAGCCTATCGGCAAGCCTATAGGTATACAAGCCTTTAAAAAAAGTAGTTCTGGTAGATTGGAAAGAATAATAAAAATTATTAGAATGATAATAAAAAGAAAAAAACCGGCTATCGACTGATGAAAGAGAGTATATATTATAAGTACATTATTAATAGCGGAAAAAATACGGGAAAAAAGTCAAGAATGCAAGTAAAAAGGGCGGTCGGGATTTTTTTCCCCCATACTCGATCATTAAAAAAAATCTTTCCATGGGTATGGTCACTTGGTATTTCCTCTGTGTTTGGAATTACTGGGGAACGGGGTACTGTGAGTTACTAAATTAAATTATCGAGTTGTGTGAGTCAATTACCTTTGAGAAGATGAGAGGAATCGTGAGTTGAGTTTGAGGGCGGTGGTAGAGATGACGGAGGAGAGACATGAGTCCCGATGGTTGAAGGTGGCGGGGCTGCCCCTTTTGGGGAAGGAAGATTTGGCAAAGGTGGGCCATGTTTTGCCTCCTTCATATGAGCACTCAGAGCTGACAGTGACGGAAAAGTTAATCGGCAACAAACACATCTCAGCACATCTCGAGTTCCACAGGAACTCTGAGCCAACCACTGGGCTTGCCATGATGAACTAGAACTACCTGCAAAGGCATCCCAAGTATATACATAAAAACATTATGTAACACACCAACTTGAGTCCACCTCCTATAAAAGTCTACTAAAAACGACTACTAATACAAAGTAGTCAATCATATCTGAGAGCTGACCATCCATCCATTATTCATTAGTGGTAAAACTAGTTTCGAATAAGCAATTAAACAATTTTGATTGATTTATTGTATTGTTGTTGCTCGTGAATATTGATACCAAAATTAAATTATTACCACTGCCAACCCACAGCAGTCCGTATAAATGCATAAATAAGAGTAAGGTAACACTTGGGCCCCTCATATATGATGAGAGGACACATCTCTATACATTAGTATCTATTATACCACCAAAAGGATATCCTCCAATAAAAAAAATACAAGGAACTAGCCTTCATTAAATTTCCAAACTAACTTCACATAAAAATCTTCCAAATCTCAAACCTACAGTGTATACGTACACTACAACTCCTTCAATACATTACATGACTTATTAGAGTCACCTTAACTATGTGTATGTGTCTGCGGAAAGTTATCAAGCAAGGGGGAAAAAAAGGGTAGAGGATAGCGATAACTCTTTGAAAAAAATTTCATTTATAATGCTGGAATATACAATATAATTCATTGTACTATGACTCCCATACAACTACTTATGCATGTGCTCAGAGTCACTAAGCGACTCTCATTAATTTACAAAAGGACCATTAAACCACTCCATGCATCATCCCAAATTTCATTTTCATTGAACTAAATGATTCCGCAGATAGGTTCTAATTATTCCATTATTTTCATTTTTTTTTTGGAAATGACTTGGTTATATTGCTCGTTGGAGCAGAGCAAGTGTACAGACATAATTTCTCTGCTCACACTATTAACCTGCTGTCATTATGATGCTCGTCCCTAAATTTCTAATTTATTTCTTCTAAATGACGTCCCGGGTTTATATGATCCGACTTGTTGGGTCCTTAAAAACTACAATAAAACTTCCAGTCTGGAGGGGTTGACTATGTATTAGCTATATTGCTAATCTTATAATAGGCCTATATACTGGAAATTGTTACTGGAAATTGTGTAAGTTACATACTTCTGCTTCCTGGAGAAGTGAGCCGACTGTCATTAGTGGCTGCTGCAGCGGCTGCGGCTGCCGCCGCTGCAGCAGCCGCTGCTTGTCCCACACGACTCAGCTCGGACATTTTCTCCAGAGCTTTTGACGTCATGTCTGGGCCTGGACTGGTAGTTGAACCATTCCATGTGGACTTGTCACCCCATTTGAAAATTTTCTTAGGCGGCTCATCCTTCTTGAGGGGATGATGGGAGACTGAGAGATCCAGTGGACTGTCCACAACTGTCGGCATCATCAATGGTGCGGCTCCACTGGCTGCAAGGGCCGTCAAGGAGGCCAGAGACAGACGTTCTTCCTGCTGTTTCCTGCTACTATTTGTACTAAAATCCAACGCTGCTATCCCTCCTCCATTTTGTCCGGGAGATGGACTCAACCTTCACAGGGAAAGCAGCAGAGGAACAAAGACAAGTTAGAAAGACATGTCCTACAACTTTTACCACACTCCTGAATGAATCACACAGAGTCTGTCCTGGAATATCATGGAACGTTTTTTTTGTTGGAGCATACAAGCTCGCATCTATTTTTCAGAAGACCAGCAGTGTTTCCCTTTTCAGCAGTTCATCTTCCGAAGGCTATGGGCTTCAAAAAAGGGCTAATATTACTTACTAAGTATTCCGAAAGATATTGCAATGTTATATGGCTCAAGGATACAGATTCTTAGGAAGATACATTTTACAATGCTACAAATTACTCTGGTACATATTTAAATGCTACGTGTTCCAGAAGAAGTGTATGCTCCAGTCTGAGAAACAGGCGTTTGAGGAAGAAGACCCCGACTCTACCGTAGTAGCTCTATATACGCTAGTAGTAAAAGTGAGAAAATAAATTTCTTCGGAGGAGTTCCCTACTTATAACTTAATGGTAGACTCAGGAATTGTTGGGTCGACTCGATGGAGAGGGAAAGCTACTGTGAGCAAATGTTCCAGGAGCAGGAAACACTGTGATCAAACATACATATTACATGAAGAATTGAGAGATGTTGAGCTTACGATGGTGATGAAGACGGTGATTCAGATCCGCCAGCTCCTCTGTGAAGTGGAGATCCGCTGGATTCGGAGGACTTGTCTACTTCATCGGAAGCCTCGTCAGACGCTGAGTCTATAAATGAATGAAGGCAAAATGCTCATCTCCGTCTACTCTTATTACATCCTACACTGACCGTAGTGTGAGTACTATGTCTACTATGCAATGGGGGGAACAGTTGCAACCAGAGATAACGTCCATGCAATCTGGAATTGTGGTGTAAATCACAGACAGTATCACCATCCCTATTACAACTCCTTTCATAGTTGTTGTTTGCAGTTGTAAGAGTTCCTACTCCTACTACAACACTAGCGCAGTTGTTACTGTATTGTGAGGGAATAGTTGTTGTAGTACTTAATAGTAATAGTAATACTATTGGAGAAACTACAAACTCGGACTGACCATCTTTTTTGATGTGAGTGGGTACGGCTCCTCCGGTTGCTGCCGCCGCTGCTGCTGCTGCTGCTGCTGAGGCTGCCGCAGCCAAGTTTTCAAGTTCCCCTGTAAAAGTAAAAGAAGAAACAGACTAAACATTGATTGACTGACACCATAAAGGCTCCTAAATGTAACTATGTAGGTCCTGATTGACACAAAAGATAGAAAGGCGAGAACACATGCATTGCACGAAATAGCCATCCATCCAACATCCTCACACATACACACACATTCATAGTTCAGTACTACTCTCCATAACACCGCTCACACATCTCATCTCATATCGTACTTATCTCTCACTCTTGGATTTCATTCCTCCTCACTCACACAAATACACACACACACACACACACACACATACACAAACACACACAGACACCGACACATAAGATGCCTATTACAAGAAGAGAGAAGAGAAGTACCGCCCCGCGTATAAAAACCCATGGATAGTTTCCACACACACACATACTACATTCCCATTATTACATCCGTGTACACATATATCTAAACAGACACTAAAAGTATCAATAATAGCTCAAGACTATACAAGCCATCTCTATCAGGGTGAATCCTATGTGAAGGTGCGATATGATTTTTTGGGGGGCTAAACATTTTTTCAGAATTCTCATCACTTGCAACACAGGAAATAGTGTCTATCTGTGCAATCAAAGAATGACTGAGTTCAATTCTCCTCACGAATCTTCTCACTCTTGTCTACACATTACACCATATACTCTCTCAAGTCAACGAGCAAAGCATGAAGACAGGAGAAAGAGAAGGGAAAACATACTTGTACTTATGTCTAGTGGACTTTTATTCTTCATGTTTCCGTAAGTAACCCTGGAAGAAGAGAAAAAGGAGAGAGAGAGAGAGAGAGAGAGAGAAAGAGAGAGAGAGAGACAAGGCAAAAGGAGATAGATAGACACGAGCTATGTATCCCATTAAAAGTACAAGTTGCGGAAGAGTCGAGCATGGCTAGGAATGAGTGGTGCTTTAGACAGTCTACAGAGAACGACTCAGAGGAACATATATACGAAGATCGAGGGAGAGAGAGAGAGAGAGAGAGAGAACTAAGAGAAACACAGGAGCACTGCTGACCTGGCATCATATTAATTACTTGTCCAATTTCCACTTGATTTTTGTCGCCTCCTCACCAAGAATATCCAAGTAAATTGGACACATACCACTACCGTCATAATCTTTGATCCTGACCATCCGATTTCTCACCACGCTCCTTCCGAAGCCCAAACCATCTTCCCTCAGATTCCTCAATGACCGTATATATCTATAACTTTGCTCAGAGTCCGGAGGATGATACCCCTTACCCACACTCTGATTACAGTAGCCTCAGAAAATTTCATATACATGTGATCTGAGGAAGATCACAAGGTATTATTAGGGAGCGGGTGTGTGTGTGCAGAGTACTAAAAAAATTGTCCAATGTTTCAGCCCCAAGAATGTATCAAAAGATGTACGGACTGGGCTTCTACAGTACCGTGTGAGACTCCATACCCCTACATGTAATAATCTCTCCGGCCTTTGTGTGTATTAGTGTGGTAAGTTGTCTCCGCGAATAAATTTAGTTTCCTCGTACGTGATTAAAACAAAGAGGACTAGTCTCTGCAACGAATCATAGATCCCATGCGAGGACATGCGAGACCTGACACTTGAGTCTTAGGGGAGCAACGAATGTGACAAGAATGACTCTGATTCTGATTCTCATTACACAATCCCATGATTAAGATCTACCTGTGGTGGTCGCTCTCTCTCTCTCTCTCTCTGGTCGTGGTTTAAAAAACATGCTGCCATCTCCTTCTCTTTCTTCCCCGACTTGGTCCTCAAGGAATCCTCAGACTCACAATCAGTCCTCACCAAGTCATACTCATGGGGGAAGTATGTACATGACTTATGCGCTCATATATGACGACTCATTTCGCCCATCCAGATGGGGATGTGCAGGAGGATACAGAGACACCTTATGTATTTTAAGTATCCCCACAATAACAGCCTAATGTATAATTCCCCATGGCATTTATTCTCCTCCTCCTCATTCTCTCTCACAACAGTGTCTCTGCTCCTGATCAAAGCCCGAGATAGGTGCGTGTGTGTGTGATAACTATATATTCATAACTGAGTGGTCGGAGGAGTGTAAGTAGCACCACCGACCAGTATGTTACTAGGTATCATCCTCGGAACAACTTTTCAACTTACCTCTCCTCCAGTCAAACCTGCCATGTAAAAAGTTGTAAACACTACAACATGAGAAATAGTTATAAAGACAGCAGCTAGGATAATAGACGAGCCTTTCGGAAATACCGGTGCGTGGATGTGTGACTTCAAAGTCTTAAGTAGTCAGTATGAGGCACATAAAAGCTCATGTACACACAAACACACACACACACATACTCATATTCATCCATTCTAGCAAACTGCACACCGGACCCACAACATCAATTTTTCATTGAGTTCTTCTCCAACTCAACTTGAACCCATCAAATGTCAATAGAAACTGGAATAAACGCTGAGGAAAAGGTAACATTCCAATGCCGACGCCCAGTGGTGATTCCCAATTTTAAGGTGAAATCTTAATTTATCATTTGAGACACATTTCCAAGTCTTTCAACCTTATTACTGTCTTCTCTCAGAGAGAGAGAGAGCTCTCCTTGGCTATACCTATAGATACCTACAGGACACCGAAACACGGAAAGCTCACTCAGCTGAGCAATGCACCTTCTTCCTTTATGCTCATGTCGTCCGAGGCTAAACATTCAAGTAGGAACTTTTGTATGTACTATTACAACCATTACATTATCATCCTGGAGTACAAATAGTAACCCCTACATAATGCATACACATGCAACCATTAATAACTTGGAGAGAAACCTCAACGTAAGAAATCTCCTTAATGTAATGGGGAGAGTTAAAGCCTCTAACCATATTTCTACATTTACAGAGAGAGAGAGAGAGACCCATTTGAGAACTCCTGTTACACTATGACCAATTTTTTTATTACCCAAAAATCCAGAATTCGTCAGAAAATGTCAGCCTTTATAAATTACTTTCCATTCTTTTACCCGTCCGTCATCTGCTATTCAAGCTCTGGAGAAATAATATTTATGATGCGGACATGGAATCATCTCTTTCATTGTAATAACTTTTCACAGGAAAATGACTACATAGTCTGTGTATGTATCTATTGATGGACCATCAATTACCATCCACCCGAACCTTCTGTTATTCCTTCATTTATTACCTTGTAGAGAGCTTATAAATATCTGTATTTTCCACACAATCATCCACACATCCACATATTGAGCAGAGCTAATTGAGCATGTTGACTCCAAAAATTATGAAGAATATATTTCATGTGTACACCCATCCCTCCCCACCCCCCCCCCCGCTCTCCCCCCCCCCAAAAAAAGCATTTATATAGCTTAAAGTCAACGTCAATCCCAAGAAATTTCCCTTAAAATTGACAGAGACACACACACACACACCCTCGGAAACTTCGAGAAGGAGTAGAGGACCTTAATTTAAATGAAAGTTTGAATGAGTACAAGTCAAGCCGTTAAGAGATTAGAGGATTGATGGGGCAGATAGAGGTAAGGACAGCGTGGAGTATTTACAATTTTTACGACACCAAAACCCAACAGCAAACTGCCAATTAATTCCATACAGTGTCTACATTGGTGATGCTGGGACGTGTGGAAGTATAAGTACACAACCTTGGTTCCCCCTTAGATATACAATTCCTGCCTCTCTGATGATGATTAAACTGTGAAGACGGAGATGACTCTCGAAAAGGGATTTGTGAATTGTTTATTTGATTTGAAATAATTTGTAGGGAATATATTAGTATTGTGACGTGTATGAAATAATAAGTGCGCAGAAAGGCGTACAAGTAATAATAATAATTCATGGATGATTGAGGTAAATCCGTTGTACTCTTCCTTCATATCTCTCTCTCTCTCTCTCTCCCTTGTTCACAAGTGTTTCCCTCAACTTTTATTCCCATCGACTCAGCCGTGTCTACTTATTGGGACATGGGAATGGACCTAAAGTTCCTCTCATGCAAGGAGAATACTATATTTTAAAATTCCTAATCTATACATAGATAGAATTATTGCACTTATGGTCAATCTTGTCTTCAGTTTGGTATTGTCTCTCACTCCTCTGATGCTCGTTCCTCTTATGACTAAATCCTTGGTCTATCAAGAGGCAGAGTGGACTATAGGACATGGGTATAGACATATGCGCAGTTATCTAAGAACATGTTCTCCCTATTAAAGACATTTCTGTACGTACTTGTCACTGCTATATCTACTTGTTTGAAAAAACCTATGTTTCTTAAATTGTAAAAGGTGGTTTCCGACGAGAGGTCTGTTTTTGAAAAAAAAAAAAAGTTTTCTGCTGATTGTATTAACATATATGCAAAGAGCAAATGAAGATGGCCATAATAAGAAAAAGAAGGATCGTGGCACGCATAGGTTTCAAAAAATCCAAAGAGTGCGAGTACACGAAAAAGTAGAAGGAGAAGAGAGGGTGACGACGGGGTGTTTCCAAGTGAAGAAAAGGGATTCCTTCATTTCATAATTTTAACATCAGGAGCATGTCTGTGAGTTCGTCAGTACGCGTCTCCTTGGTTTTTAGACGTTACTGCTGATGCGGTGTGGGAATGTGTTTTCAAAGAAGCCAGCAGAAATTTATGTCTTACAGAGAAGCACATCGTGCTCAAATAAATCCTTCATCCCTTCAAAAACTGTCCGTCCAGTTTGATATGTGGCTGTGATATATATCCATGAGTCACTCCCCACCCTTACGACTAGTGATTCTCTGATGCTAGTGATTTACTTTGACAATTCGAACCTCCGTTTTCACCCAAACTCCTCGCCTCCCCCAGAAGTAAGAGCTATAATTCAAACCATGCTACACCTACCTATCCTACGGACTCCTTTCATTCTCAAGAAATTTACGTACACACATAAACCAAAAAGCTCAACTCAATCATGGAGACTCGTGCATGTGTCTGTGCCTATATGGACCCAACTCCTATACTCCTGCTCCATTCTTCTATATTTACACGTATCCCTCTCAGACAATCCCCAGTACGGAGGGATGTACTTATATATATCCTATAGGGAAGTCCTGACGTCCCTTACATATCGCATCTACACTAAACTAGTATAAATTACAAGTACATACCCCCATCCATCTCCATATAGAATGCACACACCGAGGTATCCGTTTCATCATCAACCCAATACATTTACACGAGCATAGTTCTTTAATAACATTGCAACAGTCTAACTCGGCCAGGCCTCTCTCCACTACCCTCCACACACCAACCTACATACGTGCATCCACCATGTCATATGTGATCCTCCATGTGTAAGACCCTTCATAAGGACTGGCACATACACACGTCCCTCCTGCATTTCCTTACGTGGACTGCTCATAAACTACATGGACACACGGTAAATATACAGGATGCATATGTAAATAAATATAGATCGTAGGGCTGGCACACGGTAAACCGGGACAGGATGAAAGGATACCAATAGATACCTACAAATATATATGCTATATACCTGCATATCTCCACTTGATTTTTCTGGGGTCATATAATGAAGGAAAAAAAAAACAACTGGGCTTTTCAAAGTAATACTTGTTAGTAGTACGTGCACGTTGTGGCAAGTTATGGTTTGAGTTGTTCCGTCCATTGTACTATATGTATTGGTTATATGTACTCTATTGTGCTATAAATGTGGAAGGATCTGTGGTAGGCACTGCTTTGATGTATGTAGTCCTCGGGACCCAATCCATACTTTTTGTTCATCTCCTCCGTCTCCTTGTTGTTGATCATCATCAAATCATCAGCATTCATCAATACTGAGTATGATTTCTCATTACCTAGGGTATGCACATAAACTAGAATCCAGACCTTCCTCCCATTGTTTCTCATGGGTTTAATCTCCGACTCTCACAGAAGGCCATCCTTCTCTCACAATTTTACTAAAAGCGTAAAGTCCGACCGAACTGCTCAGCCCTCGTTCCCCCTCCCCTCCCCTCCCCCCCCCATTCCCCCACTATCGTACATAACACCTGGGAGTCCATATAATTTCACCTATAGATCCGTAAAGATGTAAACAATCCTTAAAAACAAGCCTGCCGTTTACATGTACCTATGTATAGATACACACACTGACAATGAGTCTAATGCAGACGGAAAAAGTCTTTCTCTCCTGATTTTTACCCTTTAAGTAGTGTGGAAGTTCTTTTAAATAAAGGTAGCCATATATAGAGTTTTAGCCTTCACTCTCTGCAAAAGGGCGACAAGGAGGAAGAAGAAGAGGAGGAGGACGAAGAAGTAGCCGTAGAAGCTCGGTCATACATATAGATATATAACACCGCCAAGCACCATTACCACGACTGCTACCACTACTACTTCTCCTACTACGGGTGAGTACTTAGTCGAAAAAGACTCAGTGTGTGCCATTTTTTTCCCTCCTCTCTCTCTCTCTCTCTCTCCTCTACTCCTTTCCTTAGCTGCTTTCTTTCACTCAGTCTCATAATTTACTACACTTATAAATCTTGCTGAATAAAGTCTCTTCGCGGAGCCTAAAGACTATATACTGAATAAATCCTGAGGTCATTTCCGTCCATCGAAGACAATCTTGATGCAATACAGAGAATAACGGCAGGAGCCGCCAAAAGATGTAAAAAGTCTCGAGACGGAATAAAGCAAGTTTTCAGTGAAGAGGGAACGATTTGTTTTGTTGCTTCTGACGGCAATGGTTGTCTTGTATATAAAACAATATTCACGCAAAAATCTCGCTTGCTCCACATTTCCCCGCTTCTTAAATTTCCCAGTATGTATATATGTACATCTCATGTGGGAGAGTCCTCCTAGTTTTTCCTCCACTTCAAAATGGGTGACCAAAAACTATTCTCTCAAGACCAACGAACACATTTACTTATATAGAAAAGTGAAGGATAAACTGAAACCGAAAAAGAGACCGGAGGAGGGAGAGAGAGAGAGAGAGAGAGAGAGAGAGAGAGAAAGAAAAAGCCATTGATTTGTTTTACTGGAGCGCATCACATTCTCATAGCCTGTACTCGTCGCTGGAAGAATGACATAAATCAGGTAACATGGCGCCATAGTACGAATGACCTATAGTTGACCTGTCACGTTGAGGAGGAGTAGGCTTGGCAGCCATAGCTCTCTAAGATGATGACTTATAGGTTGGTAACTTATGTGCGCGTCCACTGCAGTCCACCAAACTGACTGAATTATGAGAGTGTAGGTTCCTTCCCTTCTCCACGAAACTGCACTCGAAACTAACTAGTCCCTGCTCTGACACATACACACTACACGCATCCACAACGTATGTACATATGTAACTCCATATGCACTCTCAGAGGCTACACGATCACTGAGGATTGCTCGCCACACTCCTACGAGTCCGACGTGACCAAAGAAAGACTACCTTCACTACCTGTCCTCTACGTCAACAAATTAAGTCAACCTCTCATCAGCCTCAACCACATCAACACCAAAAGTACGCGAAGACGAAAGACGAGGGAAGGAAACAACCCAGCTTTAGTAATAGTAGTATGACTTTGTCAGCAACTACTACTACAACTACTACCCCGCTCACTGTTCCAATCCTGTAATATACGGGGAAAAAAACTACTTTTCCTTCAAGCCCCCTTGTATATATAGTAAAAGCCACTTCGTATCATCTCCTTACACTAAATACACACTCTCCGTACCCTATACGTGCGGAAATGGGCCGTAGACAAATCCTACAGTTGGAGAAGAGGCATTGCACATCTTGCCAGTTAAAACTATGTATAGGACGTCCGCGTGGAAAAATATCCAATACCAAGGACTTTTCCTCCACACTCTCATATTTTCTGTCTCTCAACCATCAGCACATCATCTCTGTCAGTCTTACTCATTCATTGGCATGACACATCCCGGGAAAATTCCTCACCATCACCAGCATGGCATGTCTTCTTGTATCAAGGAAAATCAAGACCTCTCCATAGAATCTACCAGAGGACGAAGCCTCATCTCCTCCAGGACTACTAATAGCATGCATAGATAGATACGACGAGTACTGCACCAAAAGCTGTACTCCGCTCTGCTGTCCTGGTCACACATGCACAAATACACACCATTCCGCCTATCTGACATCAATCTCTTGTTGTCCGCACAAAACTTGACTTGAGGAGAAAGACATGAAATTCCGAGTATGTATCTATTTTTCCCATATGAATTCCCTGCACACACACACACACAGTACCATTTCTTCATATTATTCTGATAGTATTTTGTCCCCCTATGCTCCCTGTACTATTACATGATTTCCATGGCGTTGTAAGTATAATTTCCATATGTACAAACAAGGGAAGATACGGTTTATTCTGCCTGCACGTCTCTATACAGTAGTTACTAGCAGTAGCAAGTGGGGTCCTATGAGCAATTATTGCTCCTAGCACGGCGTCTAAATGGCATATTACATAACATGTAGGGATCAGTAAGTGGATCCCAGTCATAGGGTACTCTGGCATGTGAGAGCAGTTAGGAGGCAACTACAGGGGAAGGAGGAAGAGAGGAAACGGTCAACACATAACATGTGCAGATTAGGAATGAGATGAGAATAAGAGGAAGAAGACGGGAGTGAGACGTCCATTCGGGGCTATCTCTATTGATTATTGTTTGGTAGTGCGGGTGGGTTGACGGACCAGTGAGGAGATTGTCTGTCTGTCTCGACTCACAGCTCTCAGTGTGCTTTGAGCTAGTATGTATGTACGTAGAGGAGTGGGAGAGTGGAGAGGAGAGGAAAAACCCGAATTCTCGAGACGTACATGAATCCATTTTCTGATGTCCTGAGTGATGGAAAGACTGACGGGGTAGAGAAGAGGGTCGGAGTTGTCGACGAGTGCAGACACATACACTCACATAAACAGAGGACGAGACTTCTCCTACCACTCTTACCACCAACACTACTGTTACTACTGGTGCTTGGACGGGAAGAAAAAGAAAGGAGTATAGGAGAGAGAGAGAGAGAGAGAGAGAGAGAGAGAGAGAAGAGGAAGAGTGAGAGAGAGAGCAGTAGTTACAGAGAATAGAAACATGGTTAGCTCTTGTGAGCTTGGTTAGTGCTGGTAATATAGTGCTCCATGGTTGTTATATAGGGGAGTTTCTGGCTTGCTGGGTCTAGGCTCAAAAACCATTCGCCTGTCATTCTCGTAGTGATATAATGCTTGGAGTGTACGAGCTTTCCATGGCATTTGATGTGCTATGGACTTGATTTGTAGCTGACACAGAGAATTGCTCTTTTTTGCTATTCCTATATAAAATATGTTCGTGGGGTCCCCTTTATTACTGAGGGGCAGGGCACCCCTTCCTCGGTGGGAAATATATATGGGCTACAGTCACGAAATATTATCGCTCCTATATCAGCATAAGTATTTATGTAGCCAAGGATTCGTCATCAGTAGACGAGAAAAAGATTTTTCCATAATAACCTTCTCTCTCTCTCCTTTACTTATCCCATGCTCTCTCATAACACCTTTAACTCAGACTTTCCATTTTTAAACCATTGCATTCCTTCTTCTTCTTCTTCTTCTTCTTCTTCTCCGTCTTCCTCTCCTCATATCTTTCCTCCCTCTTTATTGCCTACTTCCAATGTAAACTCTCTTGTATCCTGGAATTAGCTCTTTAACTCTGTCGTAATTTCTTTTCAAAATTCACTCACATCATCTTCCGTCCCAACATTATTCCTCCTTCACACAAGACCAACTGCACACGTCCCATGAATGCCTGCCTCTCTCTCTCTCTGTGTGTGTGTGTGTACATGGGTCTCAATCCCCTGCATGAATTTATGCACCCAAAACTTTTGAATTACTTTATAAATCACATGAATTTCTGTGGAAAAGTTATCATTCACATGAATAACCCAGGACCTTACACATTGGTGTTCCCAACTGTGACGTACTACATGATTACAAACAATGCAACATATTCTGTGTACAAATCTGAGGGATCATAAGGAACTAATAATGATATAACAAGCTAACTGCCATATAACAAGTTAATAAGTAATAACAAGTTATTAACGATATATACACCATACATAGAGGGGATTTGTCGGGAAATAATGATGTAATGCATACATACATATATAATTATGTATGCATGACCCACACACAAATCCAAGTCCACAGCGATACTTGTACGTCTGCCTTGAGGAACTCCTTAATGTTACAGTCAGGGCAAGTAAATAGGAATATAACGAGTGAGTTAGTAAGGCCATATCACAACGTCCTATTTGAATTACACGCCATGTACAAATCATGGAAGGGGCAATAAATTCTAGATGCACCCATACATATATAGATATATACAAGCACAGGTTAGAGGAGAGTACCTCAGCTAATATAATTACGTTCCGTTGAAATATTAATATGAATTAGGAATGAAACTACCAACAATACCAAATACAATTTCCCCTAGCCAAATGACTAACATAACCAGTCCAAAATCATTTGATTTATAGATTTTCCTCAGAAAAATCCTCTCACACATATGTTATATGGGGAGAGGGACGTGTGTGCCCGTCTCTGTGTGTGTGTGTGTGTGTGTGTTTGCTTGTGAGAGTGTGTGGAAAAAAATGTGAATCAAATCGTGACGACTAGCGGCCCTCGGAAGAAATATCTTTATTGGCAGATATGGAAAAAGCCCAGTAAAGATAATGCTTTTGACAAGCTCAGCTCTCGATCGTCGTCACACGCTAATATATGAGGGTAGTGATTACAAACTTCATTAATTCCAGTCCCGCCCTTAAGAACACATAGGTGAGTGGAGTTGCTCCCATCACCGTCATAAAGGTAATGAAACGAGCGACGGTCCTTCTCTCTCTTCCTCGTCTCCCTTTACAATTCCCACATATTAATTCCCCTCTAAACAATTTTTACAACTCATACGTGTGATTGATGAGTAGTTTCCAAAAATCTATGCATCATCGCTTCCTCATCGAATTAAAAATAAATGTGAGGACGTAAGGAGTAGACAGATACGAGTAGATACATCTACATGGCATGAACTTACGCAAAAAGAAAATTAAACTTCTTGGAAACCTCCCTACTCTCTTTTAGTAGTCTCTATGAGGAAATGTACATACAAGTATAGTGTAAGTACCTTTGGCTAACAAAACAAGTGCACTTAGTACGTGCGTCGGATATGTAACATTATGGGACTCTCTGAGTCCCATGTGTGTGTATATGTATGGGTATTTTGCCACTTAAAAGAGCCAAGTCTCGAGCTTTAATTCAACTCCTGCTCCTGGCTGGATCCCCCCACAGCCGACATTAAAAAGTGGATTTTTGTGCTAAGAAATTACTAAGCAGATTTACAGAGTCACTAAATGATGATTTACACGGGATTTTTAGTAGGACCACGTCGACCCGTCACAAATGATTTAATATTTCGATTAAATGATTTTTTGGCAAACTTTTGCATTTTATTATTGTTCAACACACAAATACATGCACAAGTGTATATCTACATAAGTCTCTGCCCTCACTCACTCTCTCACTCTCCTTCGTCTCTTAATAGCAGTCAAGAATGTCGCTCCACTCGCTCACTCACACTCACATAGACACACACACACACACAAAACACACACACACACACTAACTGGAAATTTACGATCTCTTCAACGTCTGCACTCTCCTCTCATAAACAGATCTGCTGACGGACATATTATTTACTTAAATGAAACAGTTGGATGTGCATTACATTACATGTCACATCATTAATTTGTAGTCAAAATACTTTCTTATTCTATGTATAACTCCGTCCTTCCCTCCTCTAAACAATAAGGGACCAAATCTGCTGGGTCATCAAGGACCCCATTAAAATACCACTCCAGGGTGGTATTCACTCATCTATTTGCATACGGCCCAAGGCCTGAGTCCCCCACCGGACAATTAGTCTCATCATTTTATATTTCTCCATCCAAATCTTTCAAACACCATTTCACAAAAATCGAGGACAGTTTTGTGGAAATGACAAATGATGGGAAAAACCGAACCTCACAATCACCAACACGTCACCCAATACGTACATACGTACGCAGAATTAAAACCAATGGTCCATTTCCCATATCACACAGTATCTATAAATCCAATGAAATCTAACAAAAATAAGTGGAACTAAACATGATCCCTAATTGTGTCAACCATAAGAATGTAAATGTAATGTACTCACGTCGACGGTAATCGAAAACAAACACGTTCCATGTCGGAAGGAATGTCTAGATATTTGTAAAAGTGTGTTCCATAAAAATGATACTACAAATCTCCTGAGGGGAAGCACAATACAAACAACAATAACAACAACAACAAGGAGAGGAAACAACGAGGGAGATGTGGAGCTAAGCGGAAGAATTGAATTTTGGAGGATCATATGAATAGTTATGTGCAACTATGATTTTAGCAACTTTCATTACCATCTCCTCAATGTTGAACAAGGCTTTGCCGCCTTCAAAACTATTTATACTTAAATAATCGCTACATGAGTGACTACAGGGAAATCATGTGAAAGATAGGGTATAAAAAATCTGAAGGAAACCTAGGAAAAGAAACCCAATCCGCCTGTACATACATATATATACCTTCTATATATGTGTACATACATATTCTGTGCATGTACACGAGAGAATGCATGGAGCTGCTAGTTAAACTCATACCTATGTACATACTTACATGTACATACAGGATTTGTACCACAGGTCCCCTTTATAGTACGGAGCTGCCGTTTAACCGATCCTCTCTCTCTCTCTGTCTCACTATACAAACATTGCAAATAGTAGTTTTTTTCCCACAGAATCAGAGATGCAAGGAGACAAGTTACATGTGTATGTACATACCTTGGAGTAGTATTTACTCCGTAACATACATAATACATGGCGAGGAACGAGAAAGAGAGCGATCTTGAAGGAGTGAGTGAGATACTGTAGGGAAGAAGAGTACACAGGGATGTACGTATGCTTTTATATAGGATCCATGGAAGCGTACATAAGTAACGGTAAGTAGAAATCTCTCGTGACTGTTTACTTCCCCAACTTGCCCACTACAGTCTCATCCCCACGAAAGCTCTATCTCCATATAGATATTTATGAAGTGCAGGAAATTTCAAACGAGCATCACACAAATTTCCAAATCACAAAATGTGCTTCAGCCAATATCCTCACGACTTTTCCCCGTTCCAAGTCACATGCACAATAAAGGTACATATTATTAAATCAAGTAAGTACTTTTACACAATATAAACTACAAACTTGTCTTCAGCTTGACTACTTCTCCTACTTTAGAGCTAACTATCCAAACATATATTTATGTGTATAAAAATTTTGGTCGGGGAAAAAAAATCGGAGGTTCCCTCACCCTCTAATACATAAGGTATCCAAGACTAATAAAAAGATGTATTTCCTTCTTTATAAGTTATATCCAAGGGAAAAGATAGGAAAGAGAGAGAGAGAGTGTGTGTGTGTGTGTGTGTGTGTGCCTCTGTGTGTTTGCTACGAGGAAAGTGTTCAGCGGGGTTATTTTAAGGTGGAGAGTAATGAAAAGTGGCGTCGTCTTCATATAAATTACGCCAGATGTGTGACTATTAATTCTGATCTGGGTTATTTTAGGATTTAGATTGATGCTTTTCACTCAGTACACATTCCCAAACGTCAGCTATAAATCTCAGTTCATACCAACCATTCTTATAGACGAAATCTCTCTCTCTCTCTCCTGATTTCCTACACAGAAATATACACACAACACATACACACACGTACTGATACTAAATATACACACGTTCCTTATAAATAACTATAATGTTTCAAACCTCCATAATCTATACATATAGGTGCATAAAGTAAGAAAGGAGAGGGAGAGAGAGAGAGGAGAACGACGAGTCAAGACGACATTTTTATTTCATTCAACCATTGACTTGAAACCATCGCAACCTGACGTGATGAGGTTACCCTCGCTTCCGCCCATCCACCATATAAAAATTTCAAGGAGTAAGGAATAGTTGATAGGCTCAAAAAAAAAACACAGCACGTCTAATACTGACTAAGACACTACTCCTTCAAATTTTGCCACAATCTGGAACACCATGAGCAAAATTAAAATTCCTCCTCAATACATACGTGTGCTGGGGCTGGTCCTGGTGAGGAAAACATATCAAAGATTTTCAACTCAACACAAAGACATCTTTCGAATCTGAACATGAGCGCAGACAATACAAAATGCTAATAGTTTCTCCCTTATAATTCCTAATGCTAAATAGACCAATGTCTGTGTATAGTATAGTCAAAGGGAAAAAATGTATCACTTAGGGATATGCTTGCCCATAGAATGTGACTCCCTTGACAAACCTCAAGGAATACATGCACTATTAGTTACAGTGTCTGGTTAATATCTCCCCCCCCAATAAATATAACAATCATCTGTCTATATAGTATGTAAATACCCCTGCTCAGTAAATATAGTACCACATGACACTCGGAAGTAGGAATGGATGTACATAATTACCACATGGAGGCGGACCAAATAGTCAAAATCAAGTCGAAATTCCATATGGAATTTAAAGCCTAGGTAGATATATTTTCGACCCCAAAAACATGATATCTGCGGCGTTGATTCTAAATGCCCTGTAACTATATACACTAAAATATATGAGTGAGGATATGAGACCAACCCAGTACAAAAAAAAAACATTTCCACAGCTCAGTCGCTGTAATGCTTCAAAGATGACAATTCTTCACGGATGACCAAATCTAGTCAAAATTAATGCGAACAATGTGTATTGAATTAAGCAGCAAGACTTTTGAATCATCATCATCGTCTCAGCATAAACCATTTCTAGGACCATTATTACCCATATCTACGGCGCACACTACTGAGTTACACGTCTCTAATTCTTTATAGGAACCTACAGCTCTCTCATTATTCAATATGTAGGGCTAATGGATGTACAGTATATAGTAGGTGTGTGAGAGAGAATGATTTCCTTGTCTTGAACTCATTCTTTTCCTTGAGCTCTGTGAACGATCATTATGAAGATGTGTGATTCCAAATGATTCCCTTCTTTTTAAAAGGTTCAATGCTACACAACGCACACACACACACAAACTCACACAACATACAAATCCCCACACACACATACATACATATACATGAAAGCACCAAGTGCATGATATTACATCAAAGTATTATAAGCTCGACGACATTTTAAGATGAGCTACCAGCTCTTTCTTAGTCGACAACCCTGAATTTGTGAATTTATATTTTCCATACGAGAGCCAACCTAAAGAGCAAGAGATCTGCTCCTACTACTGACTACTTACTACAAGGGGAAAAGAAGGAACGACACCGTCAAGAGTCAGAACAACAAACAACAACGACAGCCAAATGTACAACGTTACCTATGGAGCAGAACCATCAAGTGCTTTTACATTGTAGCCTTATTACAAGCTACTTTGTAAAATAACATATTACAGAGGAGATTATTAAATAGCGTGGATATGCAACCCAAGTCAATAGCACACACTCGCTACTTAGCATTATGTATGTCCTGTCGCAGTCACTTTACACAAACACAGGCATGTGAGCATGTAACGAGCTCACACTACTACACTCATTCCTACTTATGTACTTATAAGATGTGGAGTCGGAGCTACCCCTGTTTTGTCTGCCAAGTCATTTATTAAATACAGATTCCTTTGTGCAGAAAAACATAACGTGGCCAATCTCAAAAACGTACACAGAGCTCCTACGGACATTTTACCCCCCCCCCCTTTCCTCCTCTATGATATATGACCGCGTGCATAAGGGCACGGCAGCCCCAGACTTTCCTTGGGTGAATGTGTCTGCACACACGGACAAGTAATTGAGAGGGTACAAGAACAAGGATGAATGATGAATGGTTGACTGATGGCTTGACATAAGAAGGTCCCAAAGAAAAGTCCAAGTCACTATGAGAGACTGGCGAGTGAGTTCGTACTAAAAAGACCAAGAGGCACTCCATCCAACCTCACACTCCTCTGAGCCCGAACACATGCACACACACACACACACACACATACAAGAGCAGAGCAAAACAATAGCCACGTCTTTCCATTAGACCCTCTCTACGACACTACATTAACCCAGCATTCATTTTATTCCATAAGGAATTCCCTCTACCTACAACATTAACTTCAGAGCAGACCCAATTGCAAAGCCCTGCTCTTGAAATCCATCAGTAGTAAAAACCAAAGCTGGTAAGCATGTATCCTTCCACGCAGACCATCCCATATAACTTTAGGAGTAATAGATGTTTCCCCAATGGCAAGCATTTGTAGATACATATGTGCATGCATCAAATACAAAATACACTCCTTGTCATTCCATACAAAGTACAGTTTCCTCCATAAGTCACATTTTAAAACCAGCAGTCCCCACCAATCCAGTAATTATCACTCTCCTCAAACACATCCGATCCTCAATAGGTGATGGAATCGTGTGTTTTTGCATATACTTAATCCCATACCTTCAACAACTCCGCACACAATCAGCCCCATATGAGTCAAGTCACACTAAAACTCACCACACTGAACCTATTAACAATCCCATCATACAGAGACCAACTCCCCGACTCCCATACATCCATACAAATAACATGTCCTATTAGTGTACACACACACACATGAAACATTAGCATTCCTTGAGCAGGAACTTTTTTTTTCCTCCCCTGTGTAAGAGCAACCTGCCACAGTAGTGCTGTAGTAAGTGATGGTAGTAGTTGTAGTTGTAGTAGTAGGTGGAAGGCTAAGACTTTCATTCAACAAGAGAGCACCTCATAATCAACTTATAGCCAGCCTTCAACTCCTTTAGAACCAACAACCAACGCCGTCGTCATCCCATTCCAAGCCTCTCTCTCTCACCCAACGTGCTGAGTGTTTTGAATCAACTCAAATACTCACAGAGATAGTCATTCCTCAACAAGCTACACAATACATTAATAAGTTTATATTTCCCTGTTACTCCCTGACAATGTGAGTACACATTGGAAATTATACAAGTGGTTTTTCAACACTTGACGTGTGCTTATGCCCCTGACTCATACACAACAAAAGGCTGTTTTATGCCTCACCTCCCTAATGCACAAAATAGTTATTATACACTCCTCTCAGCTCTCTCTCTCTCTCTCTCTCTCACACACACACACACACACACACAAAGTTCCTCAGAGAAACCGGGAAACATGCAAGATATCATCTTGATCTTGAATACCTGATAAATGTATATACCCCAACATTAGGGTCTAATGCTCACTAAATGGAACTGTTGCTCCCTCCCAGTAATAATGATGGGATGGGGAATGTGTGTGTATGTGTGTGTGGGTATAGTCCTCTTAAAATGGGAATAGTAAATTCAGATGAGGAACAAGAGATCCTTCCCATTCTTACTCGTCTTCTTTGCGGTAATCAATCAATATTTCATCTGACTGTGAGAATATTTCTCGGGTGTGAAGACACACTCACACGTACAATAAACTAGGAGCACTAGTAGTAGGGAGATAGAGAGTAAAGAACAAGAGAGAGAGAGAGAGAGAGAGAGAGAGAGAGCTGTCTAGTTTGTTGGTTCCATGGGCATAAAAGCATCTTACGATTAGTGGTTTCCTTGGCTTTGATCTCTTAAGTCCTCCTTCTCCGCTCAACAAATGATCTTCAACATTTCTAATCTAATTCTAATCCATTTAATCCTTCACATCATCATAAGAGAACAGGAGCGAGTACACTGTGTGTGTGTGTGTGAGAGAGAGAGAGAGAGAGAGAGAGAGAGAGAGAAAGAGCCTCAAGAGAGACACGGACACCTTCATCACTGGCTCCTCACAACCAACAACTCTTCCGCACCCGTCACATTTTTCCGCACACACGTCTCCACCGAGAGAGGAAGACGAGAGAAACACAGAGGTGTCTACTCCTCTGTCTACCTTTCCTTGTACCTACTTATCTATTTCTCACTCTCTCTCTCTCCCTCTCTCCAACTCGCCGTCCTATCAACATACAAACACTTATTGCTCCTTGTACTACATATGCTCATGTCAATATGCATACTCAATGATCCTCTAGGCCACACTCACCATCCTTCCCTCCTATGTTTACTTGCCCTTATACCGCCTTCCTGCATATTTAACGTCTTTTACCTGACTCAAGGGATTCTTCCCCAACATATATGACTCTATGTACAATGTAGATACTCCTTTATGGATCAGTTGAAATTATGAACGATGCACACATTCCTCCTTGTATCAAGTCCCGCATAACTGACGCACATGTATTATGAGGGAGCTCATGTGTGTGGTAGTAGTAGTGGATACAGCAGTAGTAGTAGTAGTATCTATATGGACTTGGTACACAAGCTTTTACTACCATTATGAATGCGTTACTACTTTTTTCTATACTCGCGTGTCTCCAGCGTGGAAGCCGCCTCATATTGTATCATATGTTCTAGTGCGTTACTCAATAAGTATAGATACTTTCCATGGCTTGCTTATAGTTCGCCTTTCCCGCCTCAAAAGCTGTCTGCGTAGGATTCTCTGTCATAAGTATTATTTGCTTTACACCATGCTAAGGGTTAACCCCAACAAACAAATATTATCCATGGGCATGTTACTAATCACGCTATTAACTCTACTCATTGTATTTGGGGCTTGGAGTATCTACGTACATAGATACATAAGACAAGGAGATGTGTATGCTTCCATCGTCGGAAGGATTCTCTGCAGAGTTGGATCTGTATATGTCATAATGCTGGTGAACATACATAATGGAAGAGTGTTGGTTGCTGTGTGTGTGTGTGTGTGTTTGTGTGTGTAGTTTGGGAGCCTCCAGGAGTAGCTTCATTTTTAGAGACTCCTGGGTTATTTGTACAGGACGTACATGTCTGCGTGGTGGTGTGTGAGCTCCTGAGCAGCCGGTGTCGTTTTTGACACACACATTTCATCCTCCTGCTAATGTTCCCTGCCATCATCACCAACAAGAAGAGGAGTGAAATCCCCTCTAAACACTTTGCATATGTCACTCTCTACGATTACTATTAGACACTGTCTTATTGTTTCAAACAAAGAATGGAGAGAACAAGTGTAAGCTCTTCTGTATGCTCACTTGCTTTGTGGCTCGTCCGTACTATTCCATTCATTCCGCATTGCTAATAGATGCACTTTCGTCCTATGAGGACGGAGCTAAATACTAAATACCTCTGCTAACTACTCTGTCATCTATACTAGTGCCAAGATAGCTTGAACCCTGCTCGGGCTAAATGCATCAGGATATGTCTAACCACAACTGCACATTAGCATGTAGATATGTACGAGGAGAGGAAGTTCCATCAGAGAGTAAGAAACGCTCCTTCACCATAAAAATTTACTTACTATAGATATCTAGGTATAGAAATCATAGAGTACTAAATACTTCACACATTCGACATGATGCACTTATAAAGCATGGAGTAACTCAATTGGAGGTAGTCCATTGATGAAGTTAATGCTGACTCTCCCGGGAGATACCATGTGAGAAATATGTTGTTAAACCAGACACAAGCACACAAGAACCACTCCACAGAGTTTCAATGAGCTTGGGCCTCGTTCATAGGAAATAAGTCTTTCCCTCACATCAACTCAACCTGGATGTCTATGCATGCATGGTATGTAGAATTGTGTCCGGGGGGGATATTCTATACGTTGGAGTACATACGTATCCATACATATGTATTTTAGGACAAATAGTAGGCTTCAGGTAGGAGAGCTGAAGTAAACGCTCTCTGTTGAAACAGTACTGTCGTAAAGCGGTGGGGACGGAGACGTACGTATGTACTCACTATGTGTGTACAAGGAAGGGAAAAAAGGAATATTTGCACAGCATTGACTCCGATGATTGAATGAATTACATCAACCCATGACAGGGTTGGAATTGACATCCCTCTCCTTGTTGTTGGTTCGATTCTTTGATGGGAATCAATGAAGGAAGAATCTGCATGCGTGGATATGCACTTATACGGAGATATGCTATACAGGTCCTTAATGGAGGTTACATAGCCCAAGCTCTGTCATAACAACAAGTCTGCTCTGTTTGCCTCTGTCCGTAATTTAATGTTCGAGAGTTGGATATATCTGTCCAATATTGCTCACACGATTACGTGGTTATCCTCTCCTGACATGCATAATGAGTGTATCCCCCTCAGAGCCATAGCGTGCCAGTGTCTGTATAGTAGTAAGCTATACTCTGAGCTATAAGAACAGTGGAGAGAGAGAGAGAGAGAGAGAGAGAGAGAGAGACACAGACAGACAGTCAGACCAGAGCACATATGAGCGAGATGTGTCCGTCTGGTTGGGAGTCGACGAGAGAGAGGGGAAATGGAATGAAGTAGAGAGAGAGAGAGAGAGAGAGAGAGAGAGAGAGACCCATAAAATATACATACAGAGCCTGGCATCCACAGAGTAAAAGTGTCCACCTGGATGATATATCTTAGCCTGCACAACACAAAGGATTTGAGTTTTAGATTGATGGCTTTCCATTAAAAGTGACACCTCGCAGCGTTGCCGTTGCCAATGACAGTAAACCAATGGGTAACCCTCATAAGCACTCCCCCCACAAGGGGGGCTTCTTCTCTTCTCCATCCTCACAAACTAATACGCATTCATCCTATACTGTTCTACTCTTATCTTCTCTTCTCTTTTCTCACTCTGTCTCACTTCGACCCCAAAAAGCACACACGGCATGCAGTCTCTCTTTCTTCTTTACTCCTCTCTCTCTCTCTCTCTCTCTCTCTCTCTCTCTCTCTCATCTTAAGTCCCTTAAATAATACCAAAAATTCTATCTCCGGTTTCCCTTTTAACATTTGATTCTGCTTGGACTCCACACACCTCCCAGTCCCGTCCTACATCTGAGCACATCATCTGGAGTGTAGAGCCTATGACTAAGACCGCTGTTGTAGAATGTCCTATGCACCTACGTAAATCATTACATGAATTCTCCAGTAAATAACGCGAGGTAATTCCGATCCCAGGGTAAGTGTTATCCTAGTTTTGTATTCTATACAAGGAGGAAGACGGAGCTTTAAAAATCCTTGTAAATCTCATCTACTATTTGGAGTATTTAGAGTGTGTGCAGCAGTGGTTCTGCATGTGGAAGGGCATGCCATGGAATTCGGTTGGGGAAGTCTCCCAGTTTGTTTTAAGATAAAGTTCCAGGCGGAAAAAAAAGGAAGGAGCTCCAGAGCATGATATCTACTCACACAAACATTTGCTAGTGGATATGTACCTTCACATACATACATACATCCTAGGCACTACTAGGACTCCCAGTGTAGCACGCATTGGTGTAGCAAAAGGAGTATGAATCTCCAAGTAATAGCTACTTGGTGGACGAAGAGAGAGAGAGAGAGAGAGGCTTCTTTTCCTCCTCGATACTCCAACAAGTGGGAATATTTTCTAACTATTTGTCACACATGACATTTCTCCAGAGTATCTGTACATATTTAGAGGGCACTCCACTTGTAGTAGGATGTGATATGTACGTAATTATACGTACCCCCATAGATATAGCCAGGGAGGGATGACCCTAGTAAATGTGCATGCACAACTCCGACACATCCACATGGGACAGTCAGTATGTATGGGGCCGAGGAAAGGGAACAATATTTGCTAATTTTTCTCAATTATATTCATAAATAGTCCCGCACGAGTTTCCGTAGATACTACTCAGACAATCATACAGACTGTATCAATAAACTTATCCATGGGACACCCGGGAAGGTAATAGTCAAATGTATGTGTATGCACGTCAACGTGAGTGGTTACCAGGAGTGAGTATAAATATAGATATGCATGGGTCTGTAATTAAATACACGTAGATACGAAGGTAGGAAAATCCTCCTCTTGGCTCATAAGTAAAGTACAGCCAACTATAGGTACTAGCCTCGTCCTGCTTCCGAATTGAGGTAATGTTTAGCTAAGGTATGTATGCCTATTTGTATTTATAATTTCCAGGACAGGGCGCTATTGAGTTTTGATATGCGATTTGTCATAAAGTACGAATATGTCGGTAATGTGTAAATATGAAATGTATTTCCCGTCAATCCTGTCCCCACTAAACACACTTATCAATAACTAACACATATTTATATGCATGTCCATGCATGTACATATGTAGATACATTCATACCTTCCCCACTGATGGTAACGCTCCCCACTCCCAGTAAAACTATCCAACCTAACATTGGATACATATCTGTACAAATACACAAATGAGTCTCCTAGTATGGGTGACTGCTCAAGTGTAAGAAAAACTTGACTGGAAGTTGAAGTCTTCAACACGTTAGAGTTCTCCCAGGATTTTATTCTATATATTTTTTTTATTACATAGTTACATTTTGTCAACCTTCTGAAATTTGCTCTATCCATGTAACTCCCATTAGTCAAGTTTTTACTGAGACTGCTACGATTCCGACCTAACTTATGTAATTATACATGTATAACGGAATTCCTAAACCTGTAATATGAAGAGGGAAAAAATCCTATGGAAAAAAAATTTCCTTGAACTGACTGAGCATAAGTATCTTCGGGTCCTACTTACAGCACGTCAAACTGTAGGAAGAGCAATTTTGAGGAACTAGGATGTTGAAGCATCATATGTAACCACACATGAGAGCCCTATATGACATGCTCAAAACAATTTCCCTTTAAAACCCCCTTTCACGCCATGAAGACATGAGATGAGCCAAAACAAATGTTTGATTTGATGAAAATTCAAGCGACAGATTTCCTAAAGTTTCCTCCTCAACTCACTCAGCAAAATGCAGAGAGGAATTGACATTTTTGGACACTTTTCACATGTTCATGAGAGATTTTGCACCTCCAAAACCTCCATCATGAAGTCGGATATTCGGCAGTGAGAGAAACAGTGAGTGAGTGAGTGAGTGAGTGAAGGAGAGAGAGAGAGAGAGTTCAAGGATTGGATTCGCCAGTCGAAACCTACAAATATACACACTAGTTATGGAGTAGCTGGGAAAGAGAGAGAGAGAGAGAGAGACCGCGTTCCATCCACCTCGTCCTGGCTTTATACTCAAGAGTAGTAGCAAGCGACTGAGCTGAGCTGACTGAACGCTGCCATTCAAGTTATATTGATTTTCTCAGGTTTTACTCGTACTTCTACAGCAGATCGATGAATTCTGACGAGAACGAACTCTTCGGGCCAACCATAAATGGCGGAAAGACTGCTCAACAACTCCATACAGGCAAGACTTAGAGACGACGGAGAGAGGCTGAAATTACATCATTCCTTCCCTTGTCCTAACAAACTTACACTCCACAGTCCTTCTCCTACCCACCTTCAAATCACCTCAAAAATAAACTACATAATCTACAAAAATCATTCAAATCCTATTCTACTGGATTCCATCCCCTCCACACAAAAAAAAATGTCACAGTACAAATGACACTTTTTACCACCTACGAAAAAAAAAACCGAAACCATCATCTCTGAATATAAAAATTCTCTATAAGCTCCTCCCCTCCCCACCAAAATCTTACATTATGCACTCCATAGAGCATACAAATATTACATTATGCAATTCCGAGTGGATTCAAAATGGTACATGATACAACTTGATCCTGTGTACACAAATAAACAAAACATTTGTCGATTTAAGAAAAAATCCCCTGAAAAATCTCCATTGGTAAGGTTCACCTTTTGCACATCATGAAATCTTAGGAGATCCCTCCACTGAAAAATCCACATGCATGAAAAACTAAAGGGAATTGAAGGAAACCACGAGAGGAGAGAGAGAGAGAGAGAGAGAAAGAAAGAAAGATAGAGGCAAGGTTACCAACAATCTGACTCATGGTCTCTCCATATATCCACAAGTAATTCCATTCTTCCTCTCGAACCCGCCCAAGCGTGTGTGTGTGTGTGTATGTGTGTGTGTATGGGAATCATCGCAAAAACGGGACTTGACAACTTGAAAATACAACAACTGTTGCAATGCCTTTCCTTCTATGCGCAAACACTTCCCTCCGTAAAGAAAATTCCATCATGTATCTGAGTTTTTTTTTGGTTATTCACCACTCTCAAATCGCTTTCCAATTTGAATCCTTATATTTGATTTTGGAATTGGGGTGATCCTATCAATTGGGGATATGTCATTCCTCCAGTCTACCTCCTCCTCCTCACTGTGGATATTCCAGGATGAAGGGGCAGGAGGAACTCCATCCAGATGTGCTTTGCATTACAGGGACCCGGGAGAAACTTAATCGGAGATAATGACTTTAAAATTTCAAAGAGAGGGAATTAATTAGCATGTTGATGGTGATTGTTCCAGGGAGGTGTAATGAGAGGCGGAGGGAGCGAGTGGGTGGGGAAGTTTTGTGGCCGTGTTATGGACGACCCTGAAACCTGGATTTTGGCAACACCGGTTTGCTGAATCGATGACAAGAGACGTAGAAGACTGACTGAAGAGTGACGGACTAACTGTCAGTCTTCCGAGTTCGGTGCAGAGGAGAGTGCAGACCAACCAAAGCCAAAACTCTACTACCTCTCCAACACGTATATAGTACTTTAAAGTATGTCCCTATGGTTAGGGATACACACCATAAGAGTATAACTGCTCTCGGCCTCTCTCTCTCTCTCTCTCTTTCTCTCCGTCTCATACTCACTCCCAGAGAACAGAGTCTCTTGCAGGAGGAAATCAAGTGAGGATCATATACGTGTACATATGCACACGTATATACTCAAATATGTATAAATACAACTCCATGTGTATTTTTCGGAGGAAAGGGCTTTTCCTGGGAAAAGACGTGCTTTTTCATGTTGACATACATACAACAAAGTTCGGTCTACTTAACTCCGGTGTACATAGAGATGTGGATACAAATACAACACGAGTTCATGAGCACGTTTCTCTCCTTCTCGTCTTCTCTTCTCTCACTCGCTCCTGTTCCTGAGGTACTACACACACACACACAGAGAGAGAGAGAGAGAGAGAGAGAGAGAGAGACAAACACCCCACACACACACATATGGAATGAATTGACGTGAAACGAAGGAGTAACGGAGAGAGAGAGAGAGAGAAAGGGAAGAAGGACAGGAGCTAAACTTCTTTCATTAATTAATTATTGAAGTAAATTTCCTACTCGTACTTTAAACCGTGATGTATTGCAATTCCTGCATTTGTTTTCCTCTCCTTTCCCTCTCCATATCAGCAAATATGGTCATGCTTGACAGTTTTGTACGCAGGAGTTAATTAAAGCAATCCTCCACATTTTAGTCAATTGCAGGGGCCTATCTCGGTGTACACCACATTAACTACTACTACTACAGTGCATTGGTTGGAGGAACTGGTTAAAAAACTGGAAACAACTTCCAAGACAAAATACTTTGGCCAGAGCCCAAATCCTCTCATATTGTTACGACATATGTACTCTCCTTGTGACATGATTGGGAGCACACGCTCAGTCAAAGGTGCAGTAGCATGTAATCATTTAGTAATTAGTGATTACTACAACTACTACTATTTCCTCACAGGAAAGGGAAAATCAGGCGATCGAACCTTGCAAATAATATTTGGTTACATTTACATAACTACGAGTAATTATTCGAATTATTGTCTCAGAGGTAACAGTAGAGCTTGGAGTTTCTTTCCATAGGGACAATATTTACAGCTGACAGGATGTGAGACTGTGTGTCCATCAGAGCCTACTTAAATTATCCTCGTATGTATAGTCTGTCATGTGTGGGGATGTATGTACATAGTTTAGGTATGAAGGAAGGTCTGGCCCTTCCTATGGATATATCCCTACGCCAAATATAAATGCAGATAATTTTTTTGTGTGCGAGACAATTCCAATCCCTGTGTACTAGTAAACACTCTCATACATCCCAGCACTGGCGATGGTCTTACTGAGTTAGTTCACATTACAACATTATTATGAGAGGACGACGGTACGCCGATAGGACGCAAGGAGGACAATCACAATTGAAATTGATACAACTCCATTAGAAACTTACATGCAGTTAAGTCAATCTAAATTTAATAAAAAAAAACTACAATGTGATGGTATATGCACACTGACTTTGAAGGCAGCTACAAGTATAGGGATAGGGATGCCTCTAGATACATGTGATGAGTTTACTACGGATACTGTTACCAGTCACCATGTCCTGGTATTACCCCCAACGTGCTAACGTTACAAGAGTCATGCCCCTGTATCTAAATCCAGTTGATACTCCATACCAGTCCTTCATTCCGAGGGACAGCCTTTATGCAAGTACATAATTATTACATATGGAATTGCAGCGTTAATTGTAAACCTGATATTTATGACTATGATGGAACTCGATCTCTTAACCGTTGTTATTAAAATGCTTTTATCATACTCTCTCTCTCTCTCTCTCTCCCTCTGCCTCACACGAATTCTCTCCCGGATACTTACTCCACTCTCTCGATACCCCTTTCCCCCAATAGGAGAGCCTGGCCTGTAAATATGTACATAATTATGAGTAGCCACTTTTTTTTTTGCTCCTCTCCCTATCTCTCTCTCTCTCTCTCTCCCCGCATGTGACTCTATGGATGTTTATACAGAGTTTCATACTTACGCACGTAAGAAAAAAAAACACAAGCATGCCCTTTTCGTCAGTTGCAGAAATGACACTCATTTGGAACTCCAGCCAATCAAGTTGCCATTGTTGGGAAATAATTCTTAATGGGATGTGCATAATTACATGTAATGTAAGGATGTAGACACCATCTCCAAACCTGTTTAGTCGTCTGAGACCATTTAAAGTATAAGTTTAAAATTATTCACATGTCACATGAATAGTAATCTCCGTCAATTCACAGTAGCTATCAATTTAATTAGCCCAGTTCACCGATTGAACTATTTGTTTTTAAACTCTCAAACACTTCTCCAATCTTCTCCCCATCCACAGATGGTCATAAATATTGAAGTTAAGTCTCTTCTATTCGAAACTATGCATGCAGCCATTGCATGAAATCATATGTTAATCCCAAGGAAGGAGAAGAAGTAACCCCTCATAAATCCAGCCTCGGAATTGACACTTGGAAAAGAAAATAGTCAAGTTATGTGGATAGTGGTTACACGTAAAAAACTAGTAAAAGTCAAAACTCTCTGCATTACGATCCACTTTAGAGCTACCTACGTCTACAGTCAACTACCAGCGTCCCTTTGCACTTACATATGTATATGTTCCCCGCCGGAAAAAGAGTAAACCACTGAATAACCCTTTTAAACAATAATTTTCGTTCGAGACAAAAAACCGCTAATGATACATTAACGATGGAAACAAGGAGCCAAAGATCCGAACAAGTGTCATTATTTGCTCACAGAGTACAAATTGTGAGGAGAGAGAGAGAGAGAGAGACAGGAGAGGACTCAAGAAGGGAGGAAAAGGTAGCTCAAGATATGCGACTGCTAGACTAAACACATATCCCATTTGTACGGATGAATGCCACAAGATTGAATCCTTTTCCTTCATCCCGTCCAAGTCCATTCTACATATATAGAATATACCCATCCTTCACAGAAAATATCAGGCATAACTTTATACCCCATAGCAATATAACCATCTACAAATTTCTACATAAAGTAGAAAAAAAAAATTCGAGTGTGAGGGAATGCATAAAACACCTACTATTCACAAGGTTCCATTGCGCGCCTTACTGCTTCAAATGATATTGACTCACTAAAAGCTATCTTACAGAACTGAGGACGATTACGTCGGAATATTGTGTATGCTTGAATAAAAGGAGGAAAAATGCTCCTTATTGTTCCTCCAAAAAAGACGCGCACACATACACACACACACACACACACACACATACACAATCACACAACACACGCAAACACATACAATCAAACAAGAGAGAGAAAAAAAAATAGAAAGAACCTTAGAGATCTATGTGCAAAAGTTATGTGATCTGCTGTTACATTTTTTTCTAATATAATGATTATCCTATGAGGGTACGTGTGGGTATACATATATATAGATATGTATGTGGGTCTTATAATATATTTGTAGGACGAGGAAGCCTCCAGTGGAAAGGATGTAGCTTCAAAGATTTCCTCCGCAATAGGTACATCTTTAATGTTTATAAGTAGAAACAATTTGTGAGGATAGCTAGGAAGACATCAAGTAGACCGAGCTTGTAATAAGTGTATTCCTGTTGGCAAGGTGGTCATGTGTGTCTATATGCCGTGCCTCATTCCTTTTATATTATTATTTTTATATCTTGACGCTACTATTGTGCATCTCCTGTAATAGAGCGTCTCCTGTACCAAAAAGCCTTCCCTGCTCTTCCCATCTCAGAGCTACACTTCTTCTGTCGAATGTCCTATATCCCCAACCATACTGTGTACATAGGAGAGCCTGAGAAGAGTCAGGAGTGTGAGGGAAGAAAAGTTGAAGCAGGCTGAGGGAGGACGAGGCTACAGCTCTTAAGCATAAAGCGGGGGACTCCGCTGGGTTTTATACACGTTTTTTACCCTTCATTTATGAGACATGACTGACAACTGACGGACTGGCTTCATCTTTGAAAAGAGGGTTTTGGAACATTACGTCGTTTTTTGCTCGCTCTCTCTCTCTCTCTCTCTCTCTCTCTCGCTCTCTCTCTCCAACATACAGAGACAGTGTTGCCGGAGAGTGGAAAAACTAAATCCAATCCAATATCATACACTGTTCCAACACACAATCCAACATTGACTTGCTCTCTCAAGTCGAGTGTATCATCTCTTCCTTCAAACTCTCCTACTACTGTTGTTTCTCCTAACATAAGCTTCCCTGCCGTACGTTACATGTTGGGCTGGAGCTGAGAACTAATACTTGGTTGCTAATAGAGAAAAATCCCATGTAATACTACTGACGAGAGTGACTGAGAACTGCTTGTAGGCAAACAGAGAGATTCTCATGGAAATATCCATGTTTTGATGGAGCTTGAAGGAACCGCTCTTTGCGACTGTCTCACTCCCTCTCAAAAATCCAATGTTAAAGAAGTGAAAAAGAAAAAAAAAAGAGTTATTCACTCGTTAGTCTTTTATAATACATTTTTTATACTTAAATTTTTCAAATACACAATAACAACAGCAGTTGGAGCATATAGGCTCATGTGTCGACGAGTGAGTCAGAGACAAAACTACCTTCTCGGAGTGTGTGTATGACTGTCTCCTTAATAATGATGTATGTAACAGGAGTTACATATGTAACATAATGGATACACATTTATACAGTACAGTCAGTATATGTGTGAGTATGTGTGTGTGTGTGTGAGCATACAAGACTCTTAAAAGGTTGCTCCCTTTTTATGAGCTTGATAACATTGATGTATCCTCATCGGAATCTGAAGATGTCCTCAAATTGCTACGAGCTCTAATCATCGTCTACACATTTATGTATTTTACATTATTCTTCTTTTTCTTTTTATTTCAGCCTCATCTGTTCCAATGTGCTCTTCTCTACTCCTCCTGTTCCTAGGTTACGTATGGACGTATATGTATGTACATACATCGGAAAAAGCCTGAGAGCCCAGAGTTTTGTGGATGTGATGAAGCCCTGAGCAGAAACTTTTGAGTCAGCCTACATTATTTTATAGCTTTACCTCTCTATTTAACGTGCACGACGTGCATGGAATCCTGAGGATAAAATATTATTTCAATACAATGTGTAGCATGGGTATCGCAAGAACGTCTGTCCTCTCATGTTTTATGTCTTTTCCCATCCTCCTCCTCGTCGTCTTGATTCCTCCGTCCACACATTCAAACCGAGCTCAAGAGTATAAATTTGTCAATCAGATCGTCTATAAAGTCTCAGTAAGTAAATAATTGCCTTCCATCAGTTTTTTTTACTCAAAAATCCACTAAAACAGCGTCTATTAGTATTTGGTGGGTGAGGAATTAGGGACGGGATTTATAGTTGAGGCTTGTCCCTGCCCGTACACATGCACACAAATGCTATCCATTTGTTCCTTTTAGTGACTTCATAGTTCTTCATAGCTCTCTAACTCCTACCTCGGTACTTATGCATGTATGTACGTATGTACATACGTCCCGAGTAGAAATGACTTGTCAGATTTACGTCTGAAAATTGGAATTGACGTAAGTTGACGTTAAACTGACTAAGCTCAAATTTTTGGTCACAGATGAGATGTCCCATGAGCGTCAATGAGACTATCACAAATATTATCGCAATTCTCAACAAAAATACAACGTTCTTTTAACATCAGGACCTAACGTTAATCAATAGAACACTCACGAGGTTTAGTTAACGCAAAATCCCGGCCAAATAACGACAGCAACTATACCAATGGTTATATTTACGTAAACTTGATGTAAATACAAGTGCCTCCTAGCAATTACCTTCTAAAGGCACATTGCATACGTCAAGCCCGGTCGTTAATGAAATGTCAAATTTTGGTCAAACATGATAAACTCGGCACATGCGTATTTACAAACTGGCCGAGAGCGCTGTATAGTCCGAAGTTTAAATGACTTTGCTCTTATCTGTTACTTTCCTGTAACTTCTAACAGCCAACTATTACTTGTTTTCGTCAATTATTTCAGGTAAGCAAACAAATTATTATTTTATATCAAAGTGTAAGTCGTGTGTATTATTTGAAGCAACGAGTTTTATAATAGTTATTATTAGAATGTAAACACTAAATATGTTCTTGTTTATCAAAGGTAAGTAATTTTTAAATGATTATGATTAAGGAAGTATGTATCTGTAAGGCAACGCTTAATGTTAGCTGTTATTAACGTAAGGTGAGGGGGTAAAGGTAGGAAACCTTAATATTTATTTGGAATAATTATAGGGTTTCAATTTGTGACAATTTTCAACATATTCAGTATCTGATAGTGTGTCGCCAACACTATCAAGTACATCCCTACCAACAATCAACATTCTTTCCAGCAAATAGTTTCTAATGCAGAAGGACAAATAAACAATAAATAATTTAATTGTGAATTCAAAGGAAATAATGTCCTCAAATATTATAATTAGTTGCAAGTTTTTAAAAGATGCAGATAATTAATTGTTGTGCCTTGCTTTATGTTGCAACTAAATCTAAAAGCAAAATATTTCTTATTTTCAGGTTTCATTTTGACGATCGGTGGGCAGAAATTGAGATTTGGAATCAGGAGTAAGGACAGAAAAATGATGCGGACAACTTTGAATGGACTTGTAGAGAAATATTAAATGCACTAACTATTTAATTATTTTTTTGGGATGGAATTTAATCAGTAAATTATATTTCAACCCACGTGAACAGGGAAGGTTAAATTGCGTTGCATTAACGACAGTATTTGGCGTAAACCAGACGTTATTTCTATAGTTATATTTTCGCAAGGTGGTGACGTTCAGCTGTCGTTGTCAAAGCGGACATATTGTATTCAGCTGGACGTCACAACTGGACTTTGTTCGGACCAATTGCCGTTAATTTTTAACGTACTAATAACCGTGCACTGACCAAAATTTCTACTCGGGGTGTGTACATCTGTACTTAGGTCTAATTGTGCGGAGCCCTGGTGCTCCTCCACCATGTTAGGTGTAGTGCAGTAGTAGATACATACAAATGCTTAAAGACCTCACGACTTGTAACTGTTCCCCATGTAAAAGTTGAGTTCACATGCCAAATACAAATAGCTTGAGTCGGAGTTGACTGTACAGAGTAAAACCTGAATTGTAACCTTATGTTCTACCTGTCAATAACGATGATGACTTGATTGTCGGAATGAATCCGCCGACAGAAAATACATGCGAATTAAGATTGAAGGATGGGCAGGGTGAAGAGAGAAGGCAGAAGAAGAGAGGGAGGGAAAAAATAAAAAAATAAAATCGATGCGGTCCAACTGTTGAATAACTTGAGTAAAAAATACTTTCCATACATTCTTCTCCGCTTATAGTTGCTTTATGTAGACGGCAAAAGAGTAGTAAAAGAAGCTCGAGCTTCTAAAAGTCACTTCCTTGTCTCTCTCTCTCTCTCTCTCTCTCTCTCCCCGCTTTTCTCAGTATAAGCATTTATACCTACAACAGTTTACCAGAAAGTAGGAAAAGTGGTGTCTATATGGAAGTGGCGAGGGTAGAAAGAAATACTTGATAAAAAAAAGTCTTTTGTATACATACAAAACGCATCTAGTGGAAAGACTGTGGGAATGCTCAAAATGGAATTACATACCAATGAAATGCAATCGCACATGCCTTTTCCCTGCTAATATTGCACTTTAACCTAGAGTTTACATACAAAGTTGAGTAAGGACACGACTCTGTATAAACTTGGACTATTATCCAGTCAAGTCTCTAATAGACTGTTTTTAAACGCATACATGTCTTCCCTAGACCAAATTTTGGAGTCACTTTTTCTCTCTCGTCTCTCTCTCTCTCTCTCTCTCTCTCTCTCTCTCTCTCTCTCTCAGTTTCTGAGGTAAAGCAAGAGGAAAAGGTAACATAGCAGAATCAGTTCTCCTGGAATATCCAGCGGTGCATTAAGTATGTAAGGATCTGGGAAGGCGGAAGAGCTTCACGAGTGCATGTTGATATAGCACGGAGAATCTGACTCCCTCGCTCTCTCGAACCCACCTCTCTTCGGATGTGTTCAACGGCAAGAGGAGCAGCAAGTGTACGAAAAAGAGGAGACCTTATCACATTTTTTTCCCTTACATAACACCACATATGCACTTACTGTCCCTCTAGCTCCACTTGCCGTCTCCTTCCTTTCTTGACATAGATACACAAACAGCCCCGCTCACACATTTTATATAGGAGCTCACCAGACAGATACACAGACATCTCTTTTGAATTAAGTGTCTCTCTCAAGTGTGTGAACACACGCCGCAATGAAAGTAACATTTGTTTGAAACAAATGAAGAGGACTGAATTCATCTAATAATTACTCTCGTGTGCCCTACCCCTGTCCCTTCTTTCCCAACTCACCCTGCTCATCCTCATCTTGATACACTCTCCCGGCTTCCCTCAACAACTCCAGCATAATATCCCGGTATCAGTGGTACCCCTCACTACTTATTACTACATATTAACTTCACTAGACCATAATCTGGCTACAGATCTACTCCAACTTTGGATTTCAACAAGTTATCGCTGGCCTCTTTCCGGGGTGAGTTCCTCCATGGATGTTTTTGCAACGCCGTATGTACTAGGAATTACCAAGCATATTCACGTGCTCCAGAGAGAGAGAGTGCACATTCACTCAGTCCGGAATTCCAGTAGGTATTCCAACAGAAACATCCCTTGAGCCAATTTCTGAGTGCGTTTCATTCTACTAAAACCTGCCTATGAGTATCTACCAGTGACACGCCTGGTAAGAACAACAGCCTGGGGTTAAAAATCCTATCTCAAAACAACCCAAAACTCGTTTCAACTATTGTACAGGTCCAGATCCAATATTCACACCAAACCGTGTTGATCATATACTCAAAAATGAATTAATACTACGGGTCAAAGGAATCATAACAAGCTGGAAGTCATTACAAAAATTCCCCCTTGTTACATTACAGTAAATGTCCTATTGCTCTTTCCATTTAGGATAATTCTAGTAATTATAGACTAATAGAATCCTGGACTTAGACCCACAGAGAAGGAACAATTAGAATGCTGGAAGAAAAACAGGAAGATCGGAGGAAACAAAAGGCATTAGTTATAAATAATTATGATAAACCAAAAAAAAAAAAAAGAATAATTTCCGCAGAGCCCGACCATTCTATTATAATCACATGACAGACGGAAACTTCCGTCCACCATCCACCATGTCCTACTTGAGGTCTATCGTCCCCCGTGTTAATTCTAGGACCTACTAGAATAAACCTCCCCCTGGAAATAATCAGAGTAAACATTGAGTGACGGGAATCCGTGTGAGAGAGCGGAGTGACACTAGAAAACAAGAGCGTTAACACAACCTAATGCCAGATTAGTGTAGTGATGAGGCTAAAGATTTCCTCAAGAGATCACAGGCCGAAGAAAGGTTCCTGCTCGGGGACAACGGGTACGATCCGAGAGAGGAGCCTCAGTGGAGGAATGGTGTCCTGTATAGTTCCTTATGAAATTATCAACCCCATTTCTGAGAGATTAGGCAGAAGGAAGGAGAAGAGGAGAGATTGACTAAAAATTGCCAATGTGTTCCAGACACTTTGTCACTTATGTCATATCTTTGGTGCTATTACTTCCACAAGCAACTTGTTTCAGACTATATATCTACTACCTCGTCGACAAAATCCCTATACAAAGTCCTTTGACTCAGTAACAACACACTGAGCGGAGTATCTACAACTAGCAAAAAGTTTTTTTTTTCGGCTACATGAAAAACCAGTCATGTTCAGGATGCTTTGTTAACAACCATTGAGAGACGAAATCTCGGAGACTCAAAACATGTGCATAGGTATAGAGGGACTCGGGTGTATGAGATGTGTCGAGAGAGAGAGAGAGAGAGAGAGTGTGTTTTGCCAATGAGTGAGTGTTTCGTACAGAATAAATAATTGAAGATGACGTAAAAATTATAAGAAAGGGGCAAGAAGAAAAAACTATCAGCTGCAAACTATTTAGGTACATATAACTAATAATAGGCAAGAACTCAAGTGGGCTCTCTCTCTCTCTCTCTCTCTCTCACTCGGGCTCTCTTCGATAGACGCTAAAAACAAAGAATACAAGTTCTACTGTTGTAAGTTAAGTAAGTAGGCGCTACTGCTCCGTCAAAAACAGTCAAGTTTTCCTTCTTTCTTTTGCCGACTAGACTTAACTTCAAAAACTAAACTGACATGTGTCAGTCACAGAAGTCTTCGCCGTTGGTGGGTGGTTGCTCTTGGATCTGGATGATATGACGATCATGAGGAGGAACGGAAGACTCCGGAGGAAAAAAACCTACTACATTCTCTAATACTTCTCCACTTCATCCTATACTAACTAATACATCCATACAGTAGTATCAGCCCAAAAACACACTACTTACTACTATTGCGGGTAACTTCCCCGAAGAAAAGAAGAAGAAGAAGAAGAAGAAGCAGAAGTATAGAGAAAAAAAAACGAAACCGGGACTCACACTCATTCCCATCATTCTCACACTTTCACATCCATCCACACATTACATACATACCTACTTACCCAAGTATATAATAGCAACTGAAGCCAATTGAAACCAATACAATCTCAAATGTATCTCAAATGAAGGAATTACCAAGCGAGAAATTAATTAACTGTTCCTTGTACTTACATTTCATACGTTTCGGGCAGTCTTGTTTTCGTCGCGGCATCTTCAATCTGTAATAATCTGTCAACTAGTTTTTTTTCTTCCTTTACAAAAAAAAAACAGTAAATGTCAGTTCTGCTAGAATTTCTTATTTCCCGTAATTGCTTCTTATAATTCAGTTTAGTTCATCAGCAAACTCTCCCAGGGATTCCTCTTCACCTTCCAAACCTTTCGTCTTCTTCAGCTCTCCCTCTAATCTTCCTCTCTCGTCTTCACCCTCAAATCCTTCCGGAACCTCTGGAACTCCGACGAGATAAAATTGAAACAATGTTCTATAAATATTTGGTAATTTTTTTTGTAAAATGTCAGTGAAAGTTCTCAAAACAGATGCTAATCTTCAGAGGAGGAAGGACTCCCAAAAATCTTGACACAGTTGACAGTCTTACAAATCATCGACCCAGGCTGACCTCTCAACTCCACCGGTGTATCGTCTTACTTTCTAAAATCCCCGGACCTGGAATCTCCGGACCGTGACAGTACTGTTCCAAACTTGTAACAATATATTTCCAATGAAGTTTTGTTTTTTTTTTTTGTAATTTTTGATTTTTTTTTTGTATGCGTGTGTGTGAATATTTTGTAATTTTTCAGATTTTAACAAACTTTTGGATTAACTTTTATTTTTAAATATTATTATTGCATTGTCTCTCAAATAATTTTATGATAACAGTTTCTAATTGTACAGTCGTATAAGTTTCTTGCAACTTTTCAATATTGTCTTGAAATTGTGGATACTTTGTGATATTATATATTTTTTTGAGTTCAGGTTAATTATATAATTTTATATATAATTTGTTTTTTAAGCACAAGTATCTTCGTATACAATTGTGTTGTTGAAATATGTGAGGAGAGCGTGGAAGCGGAGAACTCTTTTTTTTTTTTCGTTACTCTTGAGAATGTCACCAGAAGGGGTAAAGTAATACAATGGAATAATAATACTGTGTTGTGTGGGAGCAGGTAGGAAGAGGCAAGGAATAGAAGAGTAGCGAAGGCATTGGAACGAACGCACTACTCCGTCTACTATGTCTTTCTTTCATTGACTAACAAACTCTCGACGTTGTTCTCCGAGTGAAATCTACCTGTCAACTGATCGTCACGTCGTGTGGAGAGTGCGGAACCCGGTGATGGACGGAAAATATCCCGCGTGTGCGCTTGTTACATCTCTCGCTCTCTCGCTCTCTCTCTCTCTCACTCGCTCGCTCTTCTCTATCGTCTATGAGAACGATGAGAACAGTTAGCTCTATACTCCAACAGCATCATCGTCCAGGCACTACTACTTACTTGCATATAGACCCAGAGGAACGTATGCTCTAACATGTGCCTTCCTCCTCTCTCAATGCTGCTCAAGCATTTCCCGCCCCTCCACCACCCGCCACCTTCACTTCTCCATCCACATCAACTCTCACATATATACAAGAGCAAGGCGAGAGGATGGGAATATACACATGAGAGTATATAGATGAGTACAATCTACTACTAAAACACATCTTCCCACATCAACCGTTCCTCTCCGTGTCCAACTCTTTCCTATACACTGTACATACAGAGGAGGTGCAATCAGAGATGCATAGTATGTAAAGACCGCTCACTCTCTCTCCCTCTCTCTCTCTCTCTCTCTCCCTCTCCTCTTTAAAAGATCGACATGCATCTGTCAATAGTGACATGGTCCCAATTTTGCAATTAGTATGAGCATTATTTCCATTCCAGAAGAACATGGAGGGACCAAGGTGACTCAATTAGTCTTGGCAGTGGATCACTTTCTGCACAGTTTTCAATTTAAGAGATGATGGGCTCAGGGATACAGTGGAGTGTTTTTGTAAGGGACTGTCTTTGGATACAAAAGCTTTTTAAGGAGTAACGAGGAGTGTAAAAGAAATATTTATATCTGTTGGAGGGATAATCTTTGGAGAGGTTTTTAAGTTAATTTTATATGATGATGTTAATTTGTCTGCTTGTACGAGGATATCTATGTCTTAGTAAGAATAAATTTTTGTTTGTTTTCCTCTTCGTAGTGTAGTGAATATAGTGGGATGTTCCTAGTATGTCATAGCAGCTCTAATAGGAGGAAATCTATCGGATGAAGCTCTGGTTGAGGGGGAAAAGTCACATTGGGGTAAATATTGAGAGAGGGTGGCAACATTTTGACTTCTGGGGACAAATTGCATTTGTAAGAGAATGCCTTTTAGCTAGAGGTAATTAGTAAGACTTTGAGAGTCAAATTTTACTGTCTTAAGGGTTGAATTTTGTTATAGATATGTATATTAGGAAAGGCATGGGAACGAATTCTTGCTTTTGGGAGGAACAAGTATGAGCTTTGATTTTAAGGTTTAATCCATTTTTTAGAAGCTGGTTTATTGAACAAAATTAATTGTAGACTTTCTTTCATGATATTGCAATAGTCAAAGGGGGGAAGTGAAATTCTTTGGTTGTACAGTGGACGTTTGCTATAAGAGGGGCACTTATGGGAGCATTTTTCCTGTGCGAGGAAATATGTTGGGACAGTTTCCCATTGCATGCACCTCTGTATTTACATCTCACTGATAACCATGTTGTTAGACATGGGGGCAGGAGGTGTCGGAAATGTACTAGGTACGAGGGAATTTGTCGGTATGAAAAAAGGAAGACTTATTGTAATCGGTAATTCTTTGGAGCAGCTTTGGATCCTCCGAATTGGTAAACATTACAAAGAAATGTAATTATTCATTAGTTTAAAAGCAAAATAAGCATGGGAGGAAACATTAGCTCCTTTAAAATTCTCCCAGACCACTCAGAGAAAGCAAGGAGGAGAGATTTCACGAATTTCTCTCAAGGAATCCCACTTATGTTGACATTTCCAAGCCAGCCTGATAGTTTACAAATAAAACGGTTCTATTTTGGTAACTGGGATCACAATACTACCGCACTGTTTATATTCCCAATATTACAGGTAGATATACTTACATATTAAGCTTTTTTTAATATGAGAAAAACGTTACTACAGCAATACTAAAAGGAGCAGGACTCGATCCTGTAGTGTTGGGCTCTTATAAGAAGACAAATTAACATTGGAGTATCTACATGTCGAGATTTTGGGAATTTATTTTCCAAAGTAAGTAAGGCTCTTCTTAAGGAATTCTGTTAAAGTGGGAAGATACAATGAACTATGCAAATCAGACATGGTATTCATGCTTGCAAGAATGGCAAGAGAACGGATTTGTTTTGATTTAAATAAAAATAATAATAAAAGATTTAATGCAAGTTTTTGCTTAAAAGTGCAAGTGCTACCTTTAAATGTTCCCTTAAGACCTTTAGATTATAAAAACGATTCTACCTCCATTCATATAACCTCCGGTCTGGAAGTAAATAATTCAGCGCGGCTTCCACTATGGTCTTTATTAACTTACTATCAATTGAAGTGAGTAAAAGTTCAGATCCGATATGGTCATTGATTGCATTCGTTTCCATTCATTTCCTGATCCATGACGTTGTGGTTGAAATGATACCCTAATCACTCGCCTGCAAGTTCGAGGGCTTAGTTACACAATCACTTCAAACGAGGGTTGAATGGCAACAGTACATAGAAAACCTGAATTTTGAAGGACTTTAGGGCCAGAATTTAATCACAGTCAAATTATTTTAGCCAAAAGGTTTCTACAGTTGTACAATATGCCCATTTTGCTTCACTTTCTTGCAAATCCTATCACGCCTCGGCTGGGATTTTGACACACTTTCAGCCTAAGGTTTCTTCCTCGTCGGAATGCTTCATATGTACATATATACTTCCAGGCTAAAATATTTACATTGGTAATAAATGATAAAGGCTCTCTGCAACAGAAGCCATAAGTAATTCAAAAGGTAGGAAATTGCAACAGTGGGAACTGCTTACTTCATTTCCTTCGTATTGTAAGAATTTGTCATATTAGAACGCTCCAATGTAAATGCTCACACCAACAAGCGTTAACATTCCAACAAAAACCATTAAAATTAATAGTGAGCGGTGGAAATGTCTCCAGATATTTTTGCCCTCCTACATAAAATATTGACTAGAGAATCTCCCACAATGAATAAGTGCAGCAGGAGTATGCAGTAGGTCAGTGTCTTCCATTCCCGATTTTTCTTTTCCAGAAAAATTAGCTTAAAAAAATATTCGAGAATTGACCAGGAGTAAACTTAAGTCCTTTACAATTGAAGGAGGAAACCTAAAATAGCCTTTTGCTTGGACTGCAGAAATGAAGTTAACAGCCGTTGACAAGGAAAAGTATGCATTGTGAGACAATTCCAGGGCTTATGTGTACATATTTACTTGGAAGTACATACTCTAAGCTTGAAACACTGAATGTTCCAGTCAAGTCTCCCTGAAAGCTGAAGCTTTCTTGACGAGCATGCTTTTCATGCTGTCACCAGCCGACGTTGACAAGGACTTGTCTTTGTGTCCTCATCCTGCCTAGCTTGTCTCGGATTTGATTGATACGAACCAACTGCGACTAATTAATCACGGAGAGAGAGAGAGAGAGAGAGAGAGAGAGAGAGAGAGAGCCGTGGCCAGGACATAAATAGATGAGTAAGTCTTTGTGTATATTACATTTTATAAATAACGACAGAGCCCTGTACTTTGTTCTTCGAATTCCACTCTCCCAGTATTTCCTCTATGGTTCGAAACAACAACCAACTGCTTGAATGATGGAATGAGCCGTGAAACCCAAGTGGAGAGAGACAGACCCTCTCCCAGTTACCTTTTCCCCACTCCGTCCATGTGACACACACATATCTACAAAAAAAATGCAAACGTAATTTCTGCAAAGGTGTCGATCTCTTGGAGAACCCTCATGAAATCCGAAGGAAATGTCGGATCAAGTTTAAATGGACCTGACGCCGGGAACGAGGAAGGAGTATAATAGAGATGTGAGGAGAGAATCTTAATGCACACATTTGTCTTGGAGAGTGTGAGCGGATGTATGTAGGAGGATAGGCTGAGGCCCGTACATATATAGTATGTACATAATTATGTATGTACTCATCCCTGTATGTCTGTCAATGTTAGTAGCGGGGAAACAATGTGAACAAAGTGATCGTGTGTGTACTTATTTAACCTCCTCAAGTGCCTATTTAGCTTGTGTGTCTCTGACTGTGCTCGAGCTGCTCACACTTTTGACTCTGCATATTTATTCGATGACATGACATGAAGCCATCAGAAATTACCTTGACTATTTGACGTGGAGTGGTAGGAAAGGAACTGTTGCTGAAGCACTCCAGTCAGTCCATGTGGTTTTGGTAGGAAATAGATATTTCAAGATCTCCGCTCAGATACATGGGTATATCATGCTTTGATGGATACGGGCTGATGTGCCTTTGTAAATAGTTAGCAGGAGAGTATGCATTATATCTCCTATGGCTCTGATTGTACAAGCGTACTCCAGATGCGGAGTGAGAGAGAGAGAGAGAGAGAGAGAGAGAGAGAGAGAGAGAGAGAGAGAGAGAGAGAGAGAGAGAGAGAGAGAGAGAGAGAGAGAGAGAGAGAGAGAGAGAGAGAGAGAGAGAGAGAGAGAGAGAGAGTGAAAGACGGTGAGGTTTGGAGAAACGCGTCATCATCCTCATCATATAGATGTAATAATGTAAAGGAACAAGTGCTCCGTATGTACACAATGGGAGAGGGAGCCGGAGCGAAAAAGGTGAGATAAAAAGTGTTAATCGGAGTGAATAAATATGAAGGAATGTAAAGTCGGCTTGTCAGATTCAAGGAATAAAGGAGTCGAGGGATGAAAAGGCTTGACAGATTTGGACGTTCCTTCGTTCACTCACACACAAGAGTCTCTATAGTGAAGGAGCAGCCAGTATAGTTCAATGGAACAAGTCACTACAGTCATCTCTTACACACTCAGAGATCCTCCAGGCGTTACTACTATATACACACACACATCCCCATGTACAAAATACCCTACCTACCTACTCTAATTCCTCAGCCTCTAGTATCCCCCCAACACATAGGATCTCATCCATATCCACAAATTTATCTTTTTATATCTCTCAGCCAATTGTCTATATACTAAATTGGTATCTTCACCAGAGCTGTCTCGTGTAGTGTCCTGCTCCAAACAGTAAGAACCTATCGATTCTCTCAGTATGTATTTTAATACACCTTGGAAATGATGCTGAGTAGGGAATTACCCTGCGGCGGGTTGTTACTAAAATCCACGGACCCTACAGTTAGATACAAATATATAACTTACATAGATACTCTCAGAGTCCAGTCCTTCAAGATATATACACAATACTTAGGAATACTCCAGTAGATACTCCAGAGCTAGATACAGAGAACTTGAAGACAAGAATGAACCCATGGTCTTACGTCTTGCATCGTCAGGAATTGGACGGAGAGAATTGTAGTCCCCGTGAGGGATTCGTCGTCGACAGCTTGGAGAAGAGAAGTGTGAGGGAGAAACATATAGTGCTCTTTCTCTGTCCATCCATCCGTCCAACGCTTTTCCTATCCATCTCTTAATTACAAGAGCAAAAACACCTGATCATACATTGATTAGACCGTGGGAATCCAATGGTCTTTACTTTATCTTCCTTGGACGGATACCTGTCTTCTTATGAAGGGTGATGATCATACTTTGTGGTCCAGTGCACAGAGCTCTCTCTCTCTCTCTCTCTCCCTTGCTTAACATATACTCTCCCAACTCCTTCCCAGCCTCACTTCCACACATGTAGTATGTACAGTTTGGTACTATCCGAGTGGGGACGGATACTTGCTCACAGTGAGGTAGTCATAATAATATTATCTTGTTTCTCCTGACTGACTAAGTTGTTGTGTTTATTGTTTATTTGATATTGTGCACAAACCAAGTGGTTCTCTCACTCGGATAGTAGACTCTATCGCTACTCCTTATATTTTCTTATGACGCATGCATAATAATAATAATCTCATACAGACATACATAGGTACAGTATCCCTGGCCCATGGACGGAATCAACATGCATAAAAGCCTCCATAAATACAAACACAAATGCATACATGTCAATGTATCAATAATCAATGTTAATATAAACCCATGTCGACGAAAAGTATCAAGATTTAGTTTAGGTATGAACGATTCCAGCAGGATTATAAAACTTAATGAAATCCAGAAGACTCCTTGCAGGGGAGTATTTACAATGCAGTAAATGTACAATGTATTTATCCAATCAGTTTCCTACACTTTATATACTTGAGCAGTAAAAGGTAGCAAGGCTGAGCTCGCAATACGTTCCTAAACGACAGTCCAGGTAAGAGAGGGATTCATTATAGGTAGATATATATCTATACATATGTGTATCTACATATGTGCACTGTGCAGAAATATTTAGTAATGCAACTTTTAGCTCAAGAAGTATTATAGGGCTATGTGTGTCTCTGTGTTTGGAGGCAAATGAAGGTAGGGAGTCTTGGGAAGGTGTATATAGATAATTATATATATCTGCATATTTGTAGATAGTATACATGCACTACTAGCAGTCCGGACAGTACATGGGATTGTATGGGATAGGAGCATTAGGAAGACAAGTTGGTGGTGCTGGTGAAGGTGAAGAGCGTAAAAGGATTTTTATGGTATTTTTTGTATGCCCTGGCTCTTGGTCGTATGGAGTGAGTGTTTTGTGTGAGTGTCGTTTTTGACCACTTTGTGAGTGACAGTGTCAATGGTAACCTTGAAAAATCAAATGAAAATCAATCAAAAATCCCTTGCCATTTTTGCACGGTGGAAAAACATTTGCATACACGACTTAGATTTAGGAGTTGCATTCCATGAGATTCTTGACAGATTTATTGTCCTGCAGATGATGTAAGTGGAGAGATGGATTCTCATCGGCGGTCACGCAGGATAGAATGGGCTGGTGTGCTGGCGTCTCTTCATTTCACAACTGCATCATGCTTATTTCCTCTGGTCTCTCTCACTCGCTTGGCTCTCTCTCTCTCTCTCTCTCTCTCTCTCTCTCTCGCTCGTTCGCTTCATTCTCTGATTGAAAGATGACGATGGCCATGGAAGGGCTCGTTTCGTTTGTTAGAGACTCTATATATGTGATGTTCTTTCCTCTTCACGTCTCTCGTCTCTCTCTGCTGAAGAGTCGTCCATCTATCCTAGGGTTTTTCTCGTTGAAGGATTTATGACACTGCTGTATCCAAAGAGGAGGTGGAACGACTAGATTTTCCCAACCAGATGCTCTTTTTTGTCTGACTCTGCGAGAGTGTGTTGTGTGTGTATCAAAGAATCCCGATTCAAAAAATTTTCACCCTCCTTAATTTATTACTTGGACCTACATAATGACTTCTTGCCCACAAATCACAAGAGCGACCACCGAGAGATCCCTTTTATTCCCTATATTCTCTACTCTAAAACTTGTCTGTCTCGACAGTGCCCTTCGCTCGTCGTCTTCAATTGCAGAACAGTTGTGATTTGTGTGCTGACTTTCAGAGGAGAGAGAGAGAGAGAGAGAGGAAACCCGGCAACGAACTAAAATGTAGGGATATAAGTCCAACTTACTCTCACAGGCACTTTTTTCATCTGTATCAACACACAAAACCATTCCATGTTATTACTTACTACTACACCATTCAGCTCTCTATGTAATCTTCCTATGCAATACTTAATGCATAACTTTCTCATTCCAATACGGTCATAATAAACCAAGTCTTCTTTTACAATTACCAGAGTTACGACTTACGACAAAAGTCCATGCCACGGAGTATCTCTCAGCCACTCGCTCATAGCCCCCAATGCATAAATATATATCTCTTCCCAAACACTCACCTACTCCAATGCATCCGTCCCTATAGCTTCCAAGTTAGTTCGTTCGTTCCAGATTCCAAAACTCTCCCAGACCGAAACTTCAGCTCATCCTGAAATCCCCAAGTTTAGCTTCTATTTTGTTATTGGCTTTATTTAAGTAATTATTTATGAACGTATAGATACTCAGTCCAGTGGTTAAGACTAAGAGTCATGGATGACCATATTAAAAAAAATTAGACTGCCCCTTGTCACAGCGAGAGTTCATGGGAAAATTTGGAACTTGATTTGTCCCAATTTGTAACATTTTAGGGTTTTCAAACTGCCCCAATTCTTTGTTTACCATTTAACTTTTCGCATCTGACATTTGTTGCAGATGTTCAATATTCCTTCCTTCAGTTATAATCTATGGCTGAGAGAGTCTCTCTCTCTGTAGGTTTTGCCCATGTGTGTATCTAGTGCAGTGCTTGTGCAGGATTCATGTGTAGGTACATATGCAAGCTATTAAAATCCGAGCTCACAAAATAACCACGTGAGAAGTAGCGTGAGGATTTTATATTGTAATGGTGTGCTTAAAGAGGAGGCTATAAGTACACAGGGAGCTTAGGTGTGTTTGAAAGGAGGTAAGGTCCGTTAAGGCTATTATTGACTGCATATATTACGGAGCTGTGTACTGTACATAGTAGATACCAACACTACAGGACGGGTTTCCTTGCCTGAGTCGCAGTTATATAGATAGAGAGAAGGAGCTCACATTAGTGCCAGTGTTTACATTGAGGATTGACATAGGGAAATATAGGAGCAGCATGAGCTAAGTACAGGTTTTTTGGTCTCTGTGCATTAGTTTCCATTGGAATCCAATACAGAGGAGTAACCTATCCCAGGAACCACATTGCCCAAAGTCCTCCGGTCCGCTTCCTTCCTTCAAGTCACTTCCACACTCATCGGCAACTTGTCATCCGAAAAAAGTCCCGGACAGCTTTTGGCTTTTATACATACATACCTTGACGAAATGAGATTTTTTTCCCTCTCCCTCTCTCTCCATCTCCTCACCATAGTCCGACGTAATGAATGGCAAAAGGAATCCTCCTGCGTTGGACTGTCATCCCGAGTATTTATATGTGTTCATGTGTCTACCTTTTTTCCCTTGAAAAGGAAATTATGATGATAATATGCACCTCGGGTATAATACTAATAATAAGTCTACTTTGTAACGTCAAGCAATAAATAAAGTTGTGAATGAAGCTCCACCAACTCTTTGTCATCCTGGAAAATAATGTTGGGCTTCGGTACTGCTCCGTTACTTCTCCCTTGTAACGTTGATTGAGGTAACAGGAGGTATTGCAGTCAGGAGCCTCGAACCCTCGTTCCTCTCAAGTATTAACCTATTTCGGTAGAAAAACTTAACTTTTGCTCTCTCTCTCTCTCTCTCTCTCTCTCACACACATACACACACACACGGACACATTCTCTCTCTCTCTCTCCCACTCCTCTCCTCAGTCTCCCATCTCCTCTCGGAGTTTGATTTGAAAGTTGTCCAACTATTTTGAAGAGACAGAAAGACATCTCACAGTGTAGTTGTATGTGGAGGGTAGAAGTCGTCATCATCATCATCTTGATGCTCACTGCTCCTCGACCGGTGTGTGAGTGAGGAGACAAAAGTCTTATGGGGACCCAACTGGAGGAAATTGAGGATGTGGATGTGAAAATCTCATTAGAAGAAAACTTTATGAGGAAATGGAAGGAGTTATCAATCAGAAATCTGCAAGACACGTTTTGATTGAATTATTGCCTATCTCTCTCTCTCTCTCTCCCTCTCTCTCTCTCTCTCTCTCCCTCATCGAGATAGCTCAAGCTTGTTCAACTTAACTCATGCCGTGCCTTCCCATCCGCCTGTCTAATACCATGGGCCTCTCTCTGTCTCTGTACTAGTAGTCAATAATATAGATGCTGCCTATACAAAAATTATGTGCTTATGTACCCTATCCCTCATGTATGTAGATACCCCTGGGCTTCCCGATGCACCAGCGGCTCCTACAGTGTGAGTAACATGGTGACTGTGTATATGATACCCCTCTTTATCATATCCTCCTCGCAATGTCTCAACAGACTTGTGTAGCGAGAGCCATAGTGTATCAAATCGAGAGTGCATTATGTAATGCACTATAACCCTTTGCTCGTTCACACTCACTCAACATGTTCTCTCGCGCTCACTTACTCACTCACTCAGTCAGTCTTGAGTATGTAGCTGGCTCATAGGGAGAGTACATACATGGAGTATGTGAGTATAACTAGTATGTATGTCCTTTGGAGGAGTTCATGGGAGAGGAAGCATTTCAATGTAAACCGTATGGACTCATCCGACCTGCATACTCTTATTGGCAATATGCTCTCTGACTTCTTCTCACATTTAATGTACCATTTACTACGTGTCTGCTCCTCTATATACACCTCCAACTCCAGCCCATACTCTTATGCAGTTATCCAATTCCACGTTCTACTATTTCCCTACATGACAATACCAGTCCTTACTCCCTCCATCCCAATACCTGCCCAAGTAAAATAACTCTCATTTACACTATGTATGTAGATACTTATGCCAAAGTGTACGATATCTTGATACTCATGAGGTTAACTTCCATATAAATTTACACTCATACGAGCTGAGTATACACATTCTCAAAGGGGTATAGCCCAGTATGTGTAAATACTAGTTATATAAGGGCAATGCTCAGACAGAGGCAGATGCATGTAAACATGGGAGCATCCATTCTTCAGAATACTTATAAATTGTTTTCATATTTGTGACTAGTAAAACTCTGCCGCTAGCTCCGTCTGAATGGATGAGAGTAGTACGAGGAATAGTACTACTCTATATATGTATATACTAAATACTGGTTTAGCATTGAAGTCCTTGGATGAATGTGCATTTTTATCATATGAATGAGTACAGGAGAGGTGGGGCTGAGGAGCTGAGTTGTCTCTTCATCCCATTTTTGATATTTTGATTTCCTATGAGAATCACTTCAAAAAAATCAGAGGTTTGGGGAAAGTGCTTATGTGTATGTACACGGCCATAAATTCCCAACCAAAATCAATCTCAATCCAAAAATCAAATTTTAAAAAATCACCCGAGAGCGTGTGTGCATGTGTGTGAGTGAGAGAGTTCCCAATGTGTCCCGGCAGTGACTAACGTTTGATCCACACCCCACTCAAGAGATCAACCAAGACGGAGAAGATAAGGTGCGGTCGAGAGGGATAAAGGATGCTCTTGATTTCCCCTCCCCCTCCTCTCATCTACAACACTATACTATGAATACCTTCCGAAAATTCTTTAAAAAAAAACAAATACAGATAGATACGGAAACAATTCCACAAAAAAAGGAAAAACTTTTGTACTTATTTAGATATATCAAATATTCAGAAAGTTGAGCATAGCCCCTCTCCCAGCTCCTATAAAGTTCATCCATGACAATTCCACGAAATAGGGCAAAATATATCTATTCACTGCTGCTCTTAAATGAGCTTTATTGGAAACAAGAAAAATATAAAACTAAAAACAAAAAAAGACAACACGAGAAGGAAAGAACATGTGGGGCGGATTTTTACCAAGTAATTTCAATACTTGAGGGACATGCAAGTTTCCCGATTCCCGTCGGTCTGCCATACTCAAAGTCAGAAAGTCAGGAACAATTCAATTTCCTTCAACCAATTCCGTTTCCTCAAAATCTTGTATGATTCGATTACCACCGGTCATACAAATCCCGTTCCAATATCCCGATGTGAATTGATTCTCAAAATAAATAAATTGAGCAGAGGGAAAGACCTCTGTGGCCTTTTACGCATATAATTTAATGGACTGATTAAATAAGCTGTATTCTCATTTCTCACTTCATTCTTCGTCTCAATAATTATGCTCCATAAGTGGTTTCTCATTCGATGGCATATAAGATAACCCACTTGTTAATAAGTATTCAAATTATAGCTGTACTGATCCATCAAATAGATTTGGTAATTATTACTGGAAGAGGAAAAATTATCGTAATTAAATGAATCCGATGTATTAATATTTAGGGGTTTGAGGGCTATTGGATGGAGGCCCTCTGATTATATCGGGATATGGCCGAAGGATAGAAAGTAATTAGAAATGAAAGATATTGGGAAGGGGTAAGTTGTGATAGGGAATCGGCAGTCCTGACGAACTGTTGCAGAAGGTTCGGCCAAATTAGAAAATTGCCAGAAGAGCCATGGACTGAGTGGAAGACTGAAGTATTGAGGGAACAAAAGGTCTCTTGCTGTTCCTTGCGGGAAAGACTTTTGGGGAAAAAGGAAGGAAGAAGAGCAACACATTTTTATGGGTAAAGTTTAGTTTAGCTGGGAAAAAACGTGTCTTTGATGTGTTATGAAGATGTCAGGGAAAAGTTTCTCCAACTAAGTCGCCTCGGTGTCATATGTCCATAATGACCAAGTGTAAATGACACGATAACACAGCAAAAAATCAATGAGTCTCTACATAGTTTGTTTTATATCAATACCCTCACTCTCACACACGTTAGATTATCTGGCTACAAATAGGAGAAGACAACAGAATGCCACCTTTTTCTTATTTAATTCCCGTCTTTGCCCTTTCCCCGACACAGCATCACATAATGTGTCTTTTCTCTCTCTCTCTCTCTCTCTCTCTCTCTCACTCAGTTGCTAAAGCATCGCAAAACAGTAATAACGGCTGGGTACGTATATCCACTGAAAATTGTTAATGTCTCCCGTCCGCTCACTCTCTCTCTCTCTCTCTCTCTCTCTCACTCCGCTCCTCTCTCACTTCTGTATCTCTCCACACAATCTCTTCTCTCAAGAAGATTCTCAATGACTCGCAGATGACATAACAAACTCAATGTTTCTGTAATTGTCTAGTGTCCAATTTGTAACTCAGTCATCTCATAAATGTGTTTTCTTAAACTGCTCAAACTGAATTCATTTTTTTCTCACGACCTTTCCTCGTTTCCACACTTCATAAAACTTTTCGCAGTTTCCCTCATATTAGCATTTCAGACTTTTTATTTTTTTGCAATGCACTTGTGACTCCCTATTTCTAATATCCCAGTGGGTCCTCACTGTTTCTCAAGGTCCAATTTCACAATTGTGAACAGGAGGAGCTCAAACTAGAGTCATAATTACAGAACTTAATGCTCGAGGAGCAAAACATATTTTTGTTCCAGACAGTAATAAATACGCACTTGCAGGTTTCCTTCCAGCCCTCCCATTGGATAATACTACTTGTTGAAGTTTGGGTTAGTTGTATGACACTTAGTTCATTGAAATGTGCTGAGGGGTTCCTTCAATGTATAAAAAGTTTCAAGATTTGGCTTATAGTTTCAAAATGTAAAATTTAATATCAAATGTAGATATTCCTTGTGTTAAGGGTTTATACTGTATGTAGACCGATCTTTATGGACTGACCTGATGATCACACGGTGAAAGAGTCATTGAAAGGGATGGAGCTAACTTGCACATGATTATTGTATTGTAATGCCCATGGTATTGAATTCGTACTGTTGATTTTGGTGTGATTTTCATAAATAATACGGAGGTTGACAGTAAGCTTGGTTTTTGGGAAGATACTATTGAAATTCGGAAAAAAGTTTTGTTGGAATGGTATTTGATTGAATTGTTGGATTTTTTAGGGGGAATTTATTAGGTTTTTTTTGTCTGCTTCATCTATAAGAATTGGACCCAGAAATTCAAATATAAATCATAGTATTGTTTCCTATTTGTGTTTGTTTTCTTTTTAAATCCTAACAAATGAGGACAAAAAATCAGGGAAAAAACAGCCGGCTTCGGGCTCTTACACTCGTATAGAGTCAAAGGGAGAGAAATAGAGGAACAGAGCAGAGAGAGAGAGAGAGAGAGAGAGAGATGAACGGGTTGGGGGTTTCAGTCAGCAAGTCAGCATGTGAGGTGCCAAAAGGTCTACTGCCTCCAAATCACCTACCTCAGTATCAGTTCTTACCTTCCGCGGCCTTTGATTATGCAAGAGTAGCTTCTGTTCACATGCTTTGGCTATGGTATGTGTTTAAATTGAATATCAACTCCATGAAATAAACTAAATATGTCCCATAGTCTTGACAACTGTACTACCCCAATTTGATCTACGCTCCGATAAAATATGACTCTAGCCTTACAATCCGGCCCAGTAGTAATGAAGCATGTAGTGAAGGGACTCTATGTACCCTTGGCACTAGAGTCTCGGGTTGCCCCCAAAGGGAATCCCTATCTCAGGGTCTAAATCCATCCCCACAGACTGACAATGAGAGGAGTATGACAGGAGTATGGTTAATTGCCTTGATAATGTTTTATGGGGGTCTATTGATTCGGGACAAGTTCCTCCATACAGACAAATACTCACATGAATTTACAGATAGATACGAACTCCTCCAGCATTGGCCAAAGAGACACAGAGAGAGTGTGTATGAGAGAGAGAGAGAGGGATTACATGTGAAAGCCACTCCACTTCTTGAGGTTGACTACAGCTTGATCCAGGAAAGGAAATGAAGTTTTCTTTTGAATTCCGCTTCCTCCACTGATAGTATTTCCCTAATGAAATAAGTACATCATTGGGTAGGATTTATGCGTATTAACATTCCAGGATGAGACATTAAATTTTATTGAAGATTGTGGAACGGAAACTCATTAATTTCCTTGGTTAGCAAAGCAATGCTGGGAAAGCTGAGGGAGGATCACAAATATTAGTCCTCACTCTCTCTCTCTCTCTCTTCTCTCACTCTTCTCTCTCTCTCTCTCTCTCCCGGACTCGAACATGGGGAAACATCCTCGCAGTCGTCATCATCAACGGCCGTTTAGTTTTCTCTCACTACCGAATGACTACAAATGCCGGATTAATATACTCTTACGAGGCCAGTTTACATGTAGGCATTTTGGTTACTCCGCCGACAACTATCACAAAACTAGCTACTTTTACTCCCGGCCTATCTCTCACATTCGCACTAGGGCCTCCACCCGAGCTGGATCCTACACCCGCCCTATACATAGATACTCCATGTCCCTATAAAACAACTTACTAACAAAGTTCAGTCAGCATAAATATCCTCACTTTCCATCTGCATGCCTAATCATGAGCGTAATGTTTACATATGAATTCCTACATGCTATTTTTAATGGAAACCGCCCCGATTAAACTTGTTTTGTTTCCTGTGCATCCCGGCCTATGTAAGTCCATTGTCTACGCTTTATATAATTATTCTTCATTACTTACATATTGCTCTCATGCAAATGTCTCTACAGTAGTAGAGCCAGTCCTGGTCGCTGGAGGAACATACTCAGAACATACATACATACATACATACATACATACATACATACATACATACACGTGTACATACTCCCATCCATAAATACTACTAATAGCATTGTCTCCCTGGGTCCGAGTAACCCCGTACATTGAGTCTGTATAAGCGGGAGCCTAGGAAGCATCTGTATTTACAGGGATAGGCACGTAATATCTGTATTTTAGATTATCTGCGGATTGGATACATATCTATATCTACTTGTAGTAGGATAGCAAGTGATGCATACGACCTTGTGATAGGATGTTGTGCATAATACTGTGGGATAGCCCGTTGTGCATTAGACCGTATGATAGCCCGCTGTGCATAAGATAGTAGGATATAATATTTGAGGGAACGGGGGTATGTGAGAGACTGTGTAAGGGAAACGGTTGTAGTTGTAGGAATCCATGTTGAGGGTAGGAGGTACAGTAGCTAGGGCTGAGAGTGATATAAATGCAAAGGAAAGGACTCTATGATGGCATTATGGTGAGCATGGGGAAGATAGACTACAAGAGACAAAAGGTTAGGCAAAGGTTAGCTACAGGTTCAGAGAAATGCAGGCACATGATATGAGACAAGTAGGAGTACATGACTGGGTGAAGTAAGGTTATACAAGGAAAGATTGGGTTGCGGAATCAAACATAGCTTTGTAACTATTTGCCAGTGGCTGGGGGTCTGTAAAAGGACTACTTTCGGGCTGGAGCTATTAGGAACCGATGTAGTAAAGTGGCTTAAAGGAAGGGAAAGGGACTTGGAAAATAGAATATAGTCTTTCTAGGAAAACTACTTTCTCACATGGAGAGTATAGGCTGGTGGTTGTGGTGGTAGTGGAGAGTAGGAGGAAGCCGGGAGAGTGAGAGAGAGATGGTATGTGTATGTGTGTGTGTGTATGTGTATGTGTGTGTGTAGAAGTAACATAGTTGTTATAGTCAGTTTAATTATGGGATGATCTCGTCTCGTCTAGATAATTCTGAGCGCGCGGTGTATCGCGTATGACGTTAATTTGAAAAGTTGTGTATGATTTGTAGTAGCAGGCTATGCTAGAAATAAAGATAAGGGATTCATAATAATAGATTTATAGATGACATTCTCTTCTCTTTCGTGAAGCGCCTTCCATTCACACTCTCCCTTGACGTTCTTTCCATTTCCATGGTTATTATTTATGGGCTCCGTTCCGAGTCTCCTCCGTCTCCCCACCAGCCTTTATAGGCACTCCTCCTCCCCTATCCATCCTCACCTTGATTTATGTCCCAATCGCTGCACTTCATTCCCGCCGTTTACCAAGAACAGCCAACTCGTCCTCCGTCTCTCTCCTCTCTCTCTCTCTCTCTCTCTCTCTTACTCATTCTCCGTTCCACCGAACTCTCTCTCTCTCTCTTTCTGTACACAAAGGTACGGGCAAAATGTCGATTTCGTCCACAGCCGTCGACGATTAAAATGTCCCTATTTTACACTACATTACGGAACACAGCATTATCAGCCCAACTCAACTCCTTGCACTAAATACCCACCAATGTTATACTATTTGTACTACTTCCTACAATGACTACCTTCCTCATATCCATATGTATGTACTTATGTGTAATTATATGTATCTATGTATATTGTATGTATGTATAGACTCCCAGTCCAGGCACTTTTCCCCATATGCTTCCACACACGACTACCTGCTCCTTGTCTCCGTACCCCTGTCACTTCATCAAAAGTCTATTTCTTAATGCAGTCCCTCAGGTTTTTTGGCCTTACTTCATTTGGCCCGCTTCTTGGCTCTCGACTCAATTTTATTGCTCCCACTCTCCCTCTATAGCCGAACTTGGGCCATAGGACGGGGACCGTATGGGACTGGCACTACTGTCGGAGTAATTCGCAATCCTACCTGTACTTCTTTACTATGTATATCTATACATGGTTGAAATGCTATGGGCACAGATTTTTCTCGGGTAATTTTATGCTCGTAGACGGATCATTACAAGTATAACCCCTGGATGAGACGGGGAAACTTATCTCCTGTGTGAAGTTGGATCAATTGAATTGTAAAATCCTTTCCTCAGCAGTATCAAATCCGGGGAAGGTCCCTGTGACAGAGGTTTTTGTCATGTGACCCGGGTTTTATGATCAGCGCTTGGGTTCTAACGGGCGGTCAAGGAGCAGCCGGAATCTAATGAGATGGAGCTTCGGAGAAGAAAGTGGAAAACTACGACTGAATATGATTTACAGGAGAGAAATAATGAATGCAATATTATTTCCTGTTATTTTAGCTTCTAGAAGCATTTTCCGGATTTTGCTTACGCATCAGTATCACGTCTCGTTATAATTGCTATTTACGCTCTACAGTTTTTGAGGTAAGACAATTTTCGAGTGGGTTATTGTTAATTCATAGGGAATTTATATTGGTGTGTCAAATGTTCCCTGGGTGTTTATCAGGATGCGTGAGTCTGTATGTGTACATATGTATATGTAGGGATGTATGGAGTATACGCACGGGTGGGAAGGAGATTGTGAGGGAAGGAAGAGACGGATTGAAAGGAATTAATCATGAGAGTTTAAGATATACAATTATCTATTCATGAGTTGACCCACAAGGGGAGCATGCTACCTGCTCCTTTTCACCAAGTAATCGTTCCCAGTGTATATGTGGAGTCCGTGGTTTGGAAGATACATGTACCTAGATATAGGTACACATGTGCGTTGGAGCCATGGAGTACGATTTCTCCGTAATGCATGCACTTCCGATTCTCGGGAAACCGAATTTGGCTTCACACCCCTTGCTGTCAGGAAGGTATCCGGCTTTACCCCGATAAGGTCTGGAATTTTCGCTCCAAACCTCGACCTTGCCTTACTTTCTCTGGGCTTCGAACCCAACCGCAACTTTGTCTTCGGAACAAATTGGCCAACAGCCTTCATGTACCTACATTCTATATGTAATACCCGGGCTCTTCCCTACTCCTCACACTTCCTAGTTACAACAAGGATGTAGTCATTCCTCACCCTAACCCAACTACAAACCTACCTTCTCAACTTGCCCCAATCGTTTAAATCCCCAGCTCTGTCCCAACAACTCCCTTCATCTCTCGTACAATCAACAGCCTGGCTCTCTAATCATAACAAATATGCTAAATTTAAAATTCAACTCTAATCCCAACCAGACTCCGATGCTTTAGTATGGACAGAGGAGTCCCACTTGTGTGTGGGGATAAAGTCTCACTAAAACTACAGGAAATGTAGAGGAATCTAACGAATCCAGCAATAGAATAAAAAAAAAGAGCGAGGTATAAAATCCAATTTGAGAATTCCCTGGAACACTTTCATAAAATCATATTTGGGCTTTGTACTCATCCGATTATAACGGAGTCATAGGGAAGGCAATAATAAATAAAGGGAGCAATCGTCCTCATACCGAGCTTTTTCTCACTGTCTCTCCTATCCCTCTCTCTCACTCTCTCTCTCACTCTCTCTCTCTATCTCTCGTGGGCAAAACTGTGTACTGATGCGTGGGTCTGTATGTAGATACTTACATAGGGGTTTGGGATTGTGTGTGTGTGTGTGTGTGTGTGTGTGTGTGGAAAATGATACCTTCATATTAAATACTCCTTGCTCATGACCACAGTCATGCTGTGTCTGTGTACTGGTTGCATTCATAAATATAAGTTTGTATTTGTAAAAGATTACGAGCGAATTTGCGAGAGAGAAAAGAGCGAGCGGCTGGAGCTGGTGTAGCATGTGCATGCATAGTCAAGTTGGGAATAATAGTCTGTGTCTTGTGTATTTATTACAGGGACTTTTCTCAGGGACGTACATACCACTTTTGAATGTGTGTATGTAGGAGTCCTGTGAGTGTGAGTGAGAGAGAGAAATGAGTGTGAAAAACACGGTGTAGCCCCTATGTACTCCCTATGTGCTGGGGTTTGTTGGAGGTGTTGTATTATTGTTGGAAATAGGATTGGAAGAATGAGGCAACTGGAGAGTCAACGTAAATTCAAGTCCATAACTGAAATAACTGCCATCGTCTATTCTCATCTAGCATCTAACAGATGAACCCTCCGATGATAGGCATACATAACTTGTGATTTCCTCCGAAGCTAAAAAAACACCAAAAAATTGCTCTATATACATGGACATGTACTTGTAAATGTGTAACGTGTCGTCCTTGCTTTGCTCGTCTCATTTTCTCTCTCTCTCTCTCTCTCTCTCTCTCTCTCTCTCTCTCTCTCTCTTGACTCTCTCTTATATTTACACTTACAAGAGACAAGTCCTATTACGTACGTCCATATATTGTGACACTCGCTTCTCTTCAAACCCTACAATAAGCTACCTTGTCTTGTGAAAAAGTCTTATTTTTCTTACACATTCCCATGCACTGCACTTTCCTATATACAGAGCACCTCTTTCCCTCTATAACCTGCACAGACGTTACCAGCTCCATATAGACGCCGAGTAGTCTGAGCCTCTTATATATCTACATCACCATATGTATCTACATAGGGGGAACTTCCTACTACCGAGAGATAGACACGTCGGTGGAGGAGAGTTGTAAACAGAAAAGATGAGATGTGGAAAAAAATACAGATGAAAAGCTGGGAAAAATCATCATATAATATAAAATGTGGGCATCGTCATCATCATGAAGCCCCATCATCTCATCTAACCTATGACGACTATATTCATTTCTCCCTTCAAGCTCCCTCCTCATATCCTCGCTTCCTCCTCACCGTTCCCAAAAACCCAAACACTTTTTACCACTCGCCTCTATCACCACCATTCCCTGATGCTATTTGTGTCCCTTTGTCAGAGGCAGCAAACTATAACTACAAATGATAAACTACAAGTGAAATTGTACGGTAAACACAAATTATCAGCTCAAGTCAAAACAAGGAACCATTTTGTATGAGGGAATCATGTCGGAGTGTTCTCTGTAGCCCCGGAAAGGCCGCAACCTTTGGAGTACCCATGGAACCCATTACTTTATTAACATGCTATTTGGCCTTCCTCTTGTTCTCTCTTTTAATCAAGTACAGTGTCCCGGCAATGTCTTTATTTAACACATCTCAAAATCCAGATTTGACTCTTTCAATGACAAGCTCTTGTCAGGGTGAATGCTCATATTGCGGGTCACGGGAATAATTTTGTACTTATAAAATAAATTCTCTTATTCGAGGGTCCGTTATAAAGAGACTCCACTTGAATAAATACGGAATTGATTGATTGCAGAAATAGAAACAGTTTGCTTCATTGCTTATAAACACTGATTTTAAAATGTGGGGCTAGGATTTGTAACACATTTTTAAAACTCATACAAACTTTGGACATGTTTTCGTGTATGATGTCGTGCTCTCTCGCTATAAGTTCACCCTCAAAAGCGGCAAACTTTGACTCAGACGTATCCTCTTACAGGGATGAAAAAATAACATTATGGAACATACAGATAGTTGACGATCCCTACTATACGTTTTCTTCTATAGGGAAAATGCTCTTTTAGGAGTGTTCCTTCTAGTGAGAGTACTTATTTGTGACTTTTTACAGCTACAGCAAAATCATTTAGGGATGCTGAAAAAGTGTCAAAATTAATGATTTTTATGAAATATTTTTGAGTTGTTCCTTTCTCGCTACCAGAGTTATTGGGAGTAGAGCATCACGGAGCCCGAAATTGTTTTGACAAATAAATTTGTTAGCGATTAATTTGTTACTGTCTATGAAAGACTGTAAATGTGCATCTCTCATTGAGAGAGACTCACACAAGGTGGAAGAAACGGAAGCTCATTTTGTTTGGTACAAATCAATTAATAATTTTTAACAAAAATATTATCCATGGCGGATCTATTTTAAAGTTGCTTGCGTTAAATCCTTTCTGAATAGGGATCTGTGCTGTAACTATGGATCTGAAAGAACTTCATAAAATCAATCTTAAATGCACTACCACAACGAACAAAATAGTTTGTTCAAATACCCTCATGAATTCAGAGCTACTTTAAGTTCTTTTATTTCCGCCTGCTTTGAAGTAGTAAGTTGCTACGTTAATATTTTACAATGAAATTCAAAAGCACTGCGGTTCTAATAACTGACTTAAACCGAATCCCTTTTTCCTCACCGCCTTGACCACCTTAGAGGAACGTGGAGGCAGAAAGAGAGTCAAATAATTTGCAAACTCTGTCAATTACCATGGTAATTTTTGTCCTTATAAGGTTAAACTTTTCCTGCGGTTACCTATAGATAGATACTTGGATAGAGATATATAATGAACTGCAGCGTAATCAGGGGTCATTAAATCCATTTACAAGGTAAACACTTGTTTTCACTCTTACAGGTCAAGGGAAAGGTTTTGCAAGCAAATCAGGAGTCTTATCATGTATTTTGGTTTCCGTATTTCAATGGTGGCTTTAAAAGGGTATTCTCACAAGTACATTAATTATTATAAATTCCAATCTAAAATGTAAGCCATTGTCACTTGAACATATTGCTGGAAAGTGATTTTTGATTTGGCATGTGCATAGAAATCAGTTAGTGTATACCATTTGAAGTTCATTACATTTGATGAGTCTTTAACAGTACTGGGCATTTGGGAGAATCGATAATCTGGGAATCTCAGACCAAAGCAAGTCCAAGGTCATTCCGAAATCCCCATAGAAAAAGATTATTAATTTTGATGAAACATTTGTGAACGTTTTGGTAAATGAAATTATTCCATATGAAAATTAGTAAGGGACTGCTCTTCACGTGATGGTAAGGGTCAAGGGATGACAAAGTACGTCCATTGAATGTGATCTATTCAGAAGCTAGCTCCTGTCAGCGATTGGTTGTGGAAGATCCAGCTTGTTGTATGAATTTAGACGATGATTGCAGGAAAGGTCCGGAAGGTTCGGGACATGACGTTGCTCCATTCACATATGGACGTGGGAGTAATTTATATGAGAGGAGGTACTGTCAAACGTAATGTAGCATTGTGTGCACTGTACTCTCGGAGAGCTCTGTATGAAGAAGGTACGTGGAGCATACTGGGAATAGTACAATGGGACTGGAAATGGTGAGTAGAATTGAAGTGAAGATGTTATAATGGATAGAATGAGAGTACGAGTGAGAGAGAGAGGGAGAGAGAGAGAGAGAGAGAGAGAGAGAGAGAGTGAGTTTGGTAGAGGTGGGTGAAGGAATTCGATCGTCAAAGAAGAAACTTAGCTGCTGAGGAAATGGTTGGGTTAATGTGTTGAATTGGACAGCTAGTCAAGTCAGTCAGTCAGTGGAGGAATGGCGTAATACAATTTGTCATAATTTGAGAGAAGTGGAGAACGCCGGAGCTAATCGCTTCCTTGCCGAGAGTTTGTCTTTTGACTCTTTTTTACCCGTTCCGCTAGTCAATCTGAAGACACTGTGAGTTACTCTTGTCTGCCTTCCTATTCTCTGTCCTGCCTGCTACTCTTCAACTCTTAACTTCTCTCTGGTGGCTGTAATACTACTGGCACGACTGTATGTATAGGGCTCTCTCTCTCTCTCTCTCTCCCATCCAACCCAGTCCTCGGAGTAACTTACTTTTGCTCCCATCCATTCATAGACTTGTTGGTGTGGTGGGTTGTAAGTATACACATCGGAGGTTCTTGTAACCCTTCATCGTTTCTCTTTACCTCGGTGTCTACTTTTATGACTTGTAAATGCTACATGCTCCAACATCCGTATGTACACCGACAGAACGTCCTGTGTTCGAGTGCCAGTTGACATTGACAACTCGACAGACCTCGACTGGCAATGCCGAGATGCTCCGACAACTGCTGCTCCCGAACAGGAATAGAAGCCAACCGTCCGTCACTCTCCCTTGTACACCATGTCTCCCAAGACTTTTCACTACGACGACTTCTACTACTACTACTACTTACTACTTCTACAACTACAAGACCTACCTCTTCTCCTCATTCCATAGGTATTCCCTCTCTACTACTACCACCTCTCTCCACACATCTACTCACATAACCACTCACTCACAAAACGATGGAGCGCGGAGCGGAAAAGAAAGAAGGAGAGAGAGAGAGAGAGAGAGAGACAGAGAGAACAAAATCATACAAATACCTTCACTTTTTGGCCACATGATCAGACCCCAGCTTTCTCATAGGCCTTCATCCATACGTACACAGGTCAGGGCCCACAGAAGACACTGACAGGAGAGGAGTGAAGGTGGAGCTTGTAAGTAACCCATCAATCAATCACTTACTACTAAACTTACACTAATATGCACTCTCAGTCCGTCTTGTCTTCCCTTCACACAACAACTCCTCTTCCGACTCCTGCCACCTCCGTACATAACAATCCTCCATTGTATCTTAACCCTTCCAACTGTCTCGTAAGCTTTTTCTCCCAGAGCATCCAGCAACACGTGCTTTACTGAGACATTCCTAGTCCTTTAATTGTTTTTTGTTGTTTCTCTTTTTTTTCATCTAGCATACATAGTATCTGTAGAAGACACAACTATATACATTGTAAACGTTCAGGGTGCTGACAAGATCCATCAGTAATTCTTACTCTATCGAGCCTTCGACTTTTTACAAGGATTTCTGCAGGTGAACCTGTTTATTTGTCATTATTTGCATAATTCCTAAGTTAGTATCTACTATTTGGCAGTCGAAATCGTTATGGGGGTACTAATTTGTTTCATATCTTGTTCTAGCTCTGTTCTATTTTTCTCGAGGGCTTCTTTTGAATTTTTCCTTTCCATTGTGTATGTTTCGGCCACTTTGCTGTTTTTGTATTTCCCTCTGTTGTTTGTTAATTCCTGGTTGTTGTCTCTGGAGTTATTTTCTTTCATTTGTTTTTTTGCTGTTTTTGTCTTACCATTTCATTCTTGTTGCTCTCGATGGTGTCTCTATTACCGTCCTTTTTGCTTAGTTCATTGAAACTGTTTGTCTACCTATTTTCGTATTGATTTTATCTTGTTTTTTTTCGTTTGTATGCATTTTTCTTTGATGACACTATTAGGGCTGTTGTTGCTGTTGTTGTTGTTGTCAGCATTACATTTGCTTTTTTATTGTTGAAGTTGCTATTAGTTGTAATTTCATACCAGTTTGTTTTGTTGTTGTAAATCCATGCTCAAATTATGCTTCATTACTGTTACCGAGATGGAGGAATATTTTAGCAATAAATTTCCCTAGGACAATAAAATATTGATGGGGATACATATACATACATATGTAGGTACATGTACGTACACGTAAGTCTTAACGGGGCTAGAGTGAGTAGAATCCTTAACTCTTGGAATATCTTATGAGATGAATAATGCTGAGGTAAATGTGACGCTGTCCAAATAATTCTGAGTGATCTTGCCAGAGCTCCGTGGCAGGGAGACCTCACTGTATTTCCTCTCAAGAGGAGCCCAATCCCCACTGTGGCAAACCGGATTGTATCAAAATATTTTTGCCCTTGTACTATAGACAAAATGCTCTTCAAGGGGTGAACTTTCGGTGAGAGTGGACTGTAATTAGAAGTATGTCTCTGCAGTTTATTTGTTGGAGTGTATGCCAAATGTGAGCATTGCCGAACATGAGCATTGAGTATATTTACAACGTGTATACAGAGTCACCTCATCATGTGTTTGCATACTTGTAGGCAATTACATGCAGTTTGAATGTACGGAGACTTGTTCTCATGTAAAAATATGAATATGATTTAGGCTTGTAATTACTTATGTGCTTATGTATAGATATATTAGAATGTGAGAGAAAAAAGATTAGCAAAGATTTAAGGATTGAATGACGACCCGCACTCCTTTCGACAGCCCGTACCGTCCTACCCCATTCCAAGTGATGTCGTGTTGTCTGCTCCGCGTCCTCTCATGTTTCTGTCTCTTCACCTCAGAATTATTTTCCCTTGATCTGCAAACGGCTCGGGATGCAATGATGCTATTTACCAGCAGTTTAAGGATAGAGAAGGAGGACTCGACAGTCATTTATGATGAAATACCTCAAGACCAGCTCATGCTCCCCGAGAGGTATAGATACGTTTAGGGTGTAAGGAGCTACATATGCTATATAGTAGTATGAGACAGAGGACCTGGGACCGTTTGCATGTAGCATGGATGTAGAGACAATGTTGAGGATTTACTACTATAAGGAACTTCCAACGACAAACAACACAATCGTCGAATAATTCACTCCGCTTCCATTTTTATACGAGGTCAACATAATCTAAGCGTTATGAGCAAAGTGGACGAGTCACGACGTGGATAAATAATTCTTACGATGTCTTCCAACAACAATCTCCATGTCCACACACGGCCTCCTCAACCACAAGCCATAAGATGTGAGGAGCATTTTGTGAGTATTAGAACTCACCGTCCCAGTCTCTCTCTCTCTCTCTCTTTTCTCTCTCTCTCTCTCTCTCTCTCTCCATCGTCTGCACAGTGACTCCTTGGACTCGGGGGTCTTTTATGCCTTCGACAGACAGTCTGACTTTTATGAACTCATAAGAAATAATTTTTCCTATGACTCTCTTGTAAATCCTGACGTAAATTGATTTTAAGTATTAAATCCGTATTTTCCTCCTCGCATTCTCTGTATGTGAATGCTCTCTTCATTCCAGCCCCACTTGTCCTCCTCGCTTTATGCCCTCCACCGTTTCCTCACGAAAAAATATTAAAACAATAAAAAAAATTGCCTCAAATCTCGTTAAGAATTGCCTTTGAGTACGTGCAGCCTCATCTTCCTCCATACTTCAATTGTAAATGATGTGGTCTCCTCATCATCACATACACACATGCAAAAAGTTTTGAGGTAATTTCCTCATCTTGACCCCATCTCCTTCTCAACTTTAATCCCAAAGTGTTTCTTTTATGGTCCCAGTTGATTTAATAACTGCAATTTCAAATTCCTCTGGGGGTAATTAAATTCAAAAGTCCCACCTCCGCTCAAACAATTCAATGTCTTCTCACAAACATTTCGGGGCTCCAGGTTCAGTCCTCCTCTCTTTATCTTCATTTCCCTCTCACAAAATCCAGCATATGTCAAGTCTTGGAGTTCTCTTGTCCCTAAAATATTATTCTGGAAGTTTTAATGTACAGATTGATAAATTTCAAACAATTTCAAACAATTTAATTCCTTGAATTCTCCCAACTTTTTCAGTGATATAGATTTCAATATTTCTGAAATTTTTCTCATGGACAAGTAATTATTTCAACAATTATTATTCAATACTACTTGAGTTGGTCACTCCAAAATTTATACCTCGAAAATTTTTATCCCGAACTCAGATTTAGTGGGAAATCTCTTATATGTCAATTGCATTACAGATACAATCACTATAAGTGACGTACGATTTTTCCTTCAAAAAATTTAATTTTACGGAGCAATAATTTTTTTTAAAGAGCAATCGTCAAAGCTTGATTTGACTCTTGAAACGAAATGTCATAATAAGGTGAAAAAACAACATTGGACTAAACGGGAATGCGGCCAAATATTTTTGCAACTGTAAGGAAATTACTGTCATATGGGGTCTTGCACATGTAGGAAAATGTCATCACTGTATTTTGTTAAAATCTGTTCAAACTGGAACTTACGAAATTGAGAAATAGAGCCCCCACATATAGTAGCCCTACACTCTGGATAAGCTCCAATGTGAAATAATACAAAATTTCAAATTTTATTTGTAAATTCCCAGGGGAAAATTTGAGCAGGTACATTTTCCAGTGTAATAATTTAAACTGGGAAAAAAACGTTTGGACAGGATTCGAAAATTCCCACCGAAACAGAGTCCCACATTGAAATGTTAAAATTGAAGTGAAGCCATTTCGCGAGGCATGCAAAATTCAAATAAATCCTTATGACTCACAACCCTTTCACTATGGGAACACTGAATCCCATAACGTTTAAACAACACCAGTCAAGCTTGCAGAGAAGAAGAAGCAGAAGAAGAAACACACTTGAGACGAAAAAGAGCGGAAAAAAAAACGAAGGAGATGAAGAACAAGTCTTTAGAATAAAATGTTAGAATTTATGAATAGCAAAAGAAAGATAAAAATACGAGGAAATTTCTACTATTTCATTCGCGGCGCCCCTTTCAGTTTAATTTACTGTAATTGCATAATGAGAGCGGCAGAAAATTCGACCCGAATAAAATCATTCCTCTCTCTCTCTCTCTCTCTCTCTCTCTCTCTCTCTCTCTCTCTCTCTCCATTCCCCCTACAATGAACCCATCCCTACATACATACTCTCATTCCGTACTAAAACTCAAAGTTCATCACAACACTCAAACCTACATACAGAAATTAGAGACACCATGTATGTACATCCCTAGGCCGATGCCATATAACACACATGCATAGTCATCCACACCCATACAATCCTCCCTATAAACACTGCCTAAATTAAAACCTAAAATAGTGGAATCCAGGGAACGCATGCACTAGGGCACTATCATCTCACATACTAAAAAAATATATAAGATACAGGCGTAAATACTCTCAAAGACCATTATATATAAAAACACACCATAGGATCTCCTCCATAGCCCGAAGATTGACTTGAGGCTTAAACTCCCTCCAAAAGCACTCGCATATTCATTGCAATATAAAAAAATATTCGCACATGGTAACTTACCCCTTCAATCTATGTACGTACATGTGCTATCCCCATCTACATTTAGTATCTATATGAATATACTTTCTACCAGCCCTCTACAGTACACTAGTAGTAAGTATAGATATAAGAAAGTATAGTAGTTGGGGAAGAAGGAAAAAGTAAGGATTGTTAGCATGATTCCCTCATGATGAACTTAGAAATGATAATAAGAGATAGAGTTGAATATTAAAATTGAAATCTTGTGGAAAGCTCGTAAATCCAAGGATGATTTCGAGTGTAACGTTGATTCAGAGCTGGCAAATGAGAAACATCCCGCAACCTTCTCAGACTCGAGCGGAGAGAAACAAGGAAAGGACGGAGAGACAGTAATGTGAGAATGGTAAAAAAGGAAATGTGGAGCGCTCTGCCTTCCCTTTCCCAAAACATACCTATTATACAATCCTGAGTATTTTGTTGTTGTTGCTCTATTGCGGACATGGACTTTCCTGGAGACGACGTGAGCGACTCGGAGGAGTGGAGAGAAGAGAAGGAGTTGTGAAGAAAAGGAGGGAGAGCATACAGAGTGAAAAAGTTGCTGGGAAATTTGGCATGGTGCCTTTAACAGAGAGAGAGAGAGAGAGAGAGAGAGAGAGAGAGAGAGAGAGAGAGAGAGGAGAGAGAAGGAAGAAGAGGGACAGACAGACAAGACTAGGAAGGCTGTGTGAGGAGAAGTGGTGCAAAGGAACACACAAAGGTTCTAATTAGCCATAAAGAGAGTGATTTATACCAAATGCAAAATGCAAAATATGAAGGCTATGGAAAATAGTAGTCGTAAAAGTGATGTAGTACTCTCTCCGGCACATTTCCCCGGTTTGCTCATGGCTGCTCAGCCTCTGACTCACTCTCGTCATAGAATAGTAGAGACTGTCCATCATGTGAATTTTGACAACGGTGATGGGTTTCTTGCTAGGATCTCTTCAACCATGAGCATGGCTCGCTGTCAGCGTAACGATTTACTGCCTTTAATTACACTGACTATACGGCGGCGGAGAGGAGAGTCTTACCATTTCAACTCGGTCCGAGAGTTCTCGCACTCCCTTCGCACAACTACCCCAAAATGTACATACTATTTATATGGGAATCACAGGGGCTACACCTTCCTCTCTCCGCTTCCACTATCTCTCTCTCCTCAATTCTCCCTTATATCTTTTCTATAAACATTATTATTATATGGCAGCTCAGTTAAAATGAAACGCACACAGGAACACACACACACACACACACACACACACACACTCACACAACCCTACACCAAAAATCCTCATGTCACTCGCATATTTATACGCTGTACATTTATCCCTGAGTTTGAGTTTGAGCCCTCCTATCATGCATATAGATCATACTGGGACCTGGGATGGGGATACATAATGCTTATAATTGCATATATTTCATAGGGTCCTCTTATTGCATCTGGATAAGTTAAATGTGGGATGTATGTATACGTATGTATAGTTAGTACGGGATGGCTATGGGGTCTACTTTGGATGGGTGCTATAGAGCTTGGGTGTAGATCCTTATGTTCGTATATGGGGCTACATGTGCAAGTGTATTAAGTATGTGGGGATATATCAGGACATTAATGCAGACACACACACACACACACAGACCCGAACACATTCACATATTCCCCATTTATGTATCTATCTAAACAGCATCTTAAATCATGGCTATCTCTTCCCTTCATGTACATACATCTGTTTGCATACATATGATGAGAGAAGGACTCTCGGCTTCTCATCTCCCCGTCATATGGAAAAAGTGCCACAAAACTGCCACACGGACTCTTCTCTATTTATTTACTCAGCAATCCATGTTTACCGGAGACTAAGGACCGCCGAAGAAAACTTACACAATCTTTTTATGACATTTCCTCACAACTTCTCTCTCTCTCTCTCTCTCTTGGAGTCTCTCTTTTTTTTAACCCCTTTTCTCTTTAAAAAAAAATCCCTGCTTTTAAACACATTCCCTTTTCCCTGAGTGTAGACTTTTACATGGGATAGAGCGGAGGAGCTCTGGAAATGTTTTCCAAACACATTCCTCCTCACCTCTCGATAGCCTTTACTTGTTACTACTTTGTATTTGTGCAGGGATTTCTCTAATTTGTGGGACTCTCCACAGAATTATCGTCTGTGTATAGGGAGTCTCAATCCTGTCATAATTTCTGTGTACAATAATGTACATCCTCAAGCATAAATACCGCCTGTTTAACGGCCAGGATGACATTAGCCTCTTTAAATCAATCTCTGAACATTTACGTTTCCGCTTGGACCAGCCTTGTCAGTCCTGAGAGTCTACATTTATCAGGTACTTTTTTTTCTAGCAGTGACTATTTTTCTGGGCTCTGTAATAATTTCCGGCATCCATTGGAATTTTCTTTTTAGTTCGGGTGGAATTTTATTTGGAAATTTGGAATTTTATAAAAATCCTGATAGGAATTCTTTCAAACTGGCTACTCAATTTTTGAATTTTTACTTGGAAGCACAGTGCAAATTAAAATATAAACTTAAGGAAAGTTTTGTATTAGAACTCCTTGGGAAATTTGTTATAATATATTTGGGACAATAGGTTTTAAAATACTGAAAATTGGGCAGATGAGTTACTCCAAAGCTGGCGTGGTTTCTGAATTTTGGAGGGAACTCTGAATTTAAATTTTGACAGAATGATGTAATGATATGGGAAATTTTTGGTTCTTTCAGAGATTTATTTATTTCTGGCGAGCCCATTTAAAATTGTCTTTTTTATATGTTCCCAGTGATTCAGGCGGGAATGACTTTTTTTTTGTACGGTGGAGTTGTGTTGTTTGAATTTTTGAGACGAAAGGGAGAAGAGTATAGGTATTAGAATGAAGAGAAAATTGAAATTGTTGGATGGAGGAAGCATTACGAGTAATAAATATACTGTGTGTTGTCAAGTTCAGAAAAATGCTCGGAGGTTATTTATTTCTGTGCTTTGTTAATAATATAATGAATACCATCTGTCATGATGCTGAAAGCCAAAGAAAGGAAGCTCAGCAATATAAATAAAGATAACAATGCATTGTTTCACAATTTTCATTATCGTCCGCCGTTCATGTAAGTATCCTTTACATGTATCCTGGCTATATATAACACTGTGAACATATCCGTATCTACACATACACAAGTTTCACTGCCTTTTCCTCCATTCCCTTTTGTGAGTACTAGCGGATGAGCAAATCCATGGAAGGAATATGCACTGACAAAAAAAAATTATTGCATTGTGCTCCATGTAAATACATACGAAAGTTACATGGGGAAGGTAAAGGTACAATTTAGTCTGTAATTTTTATTGGGATTGGGCAAAACATTTATGCAATTTAATTCAACTTTCAATATGCTACCATATCGGCACGGTCATCATCCTAGTCGGTACAAGAATCCTGAAACACTTTCTTTAAGGGAAATCAAACCCTAGAAATTAATCAGTACATGAAATCTCAAGCTCACTCTACATCCCCATTAAAAGAATTCCTGGGAAAAACATTTTCTCCAGAGGGCAAATGACCACATACAAATTTGAAACTCTCCTATTTAGCCCGAAATTAATTTATCTCCTTATAAACTACTGGGTTTCAAATCATTCAAATTCTCTGAGTGTACTGGTCTATATAACTTAAAATTGGGCTGTATTTTTTAATACCATTCACAAAGTCCTGGGCTCAAGTTTTAAAGTTTCAAAATTTAAAATTTATCCGTTTATTGTGAATTTTATTCCAAGGAAAATTAACAAGAGTTGTGGGAAAAAGGACAAATCCAATGTTTTTATTAATGAAAATCCGAAATTTTGTTTGAAGACGGAGGATATATAATTATTACAAGAAAGGAAGACCCATGGAACTGGTTGAGAGTAAATTGAAACGTGGGCTGTCTGGGAATTGTGATGTTGGGGTAAAACTTAAAGGCCATTGGAATTTTCGCCCGCATACCGACAGCCAACATGAACTCAGACAAGTAATAACACTTGTACTTTATTATTTCCAACTTGGCTTCATATATTCCTTGAGTAGCGTCAGTCTCCCCGGACTACAGCACACACACACACAACAAACTCAATCTCCATCAAGGAGAGCATGGGAGAGTCTTGAAATCAGCAGAGCTTTCCTGACATGTCGAAGGAAGATAACTGATAAAATTCTTGCCCCATTATTTATTATATTTTCCTCTCGCAAAAATCAAACATTCCACCGGCATGTGAATACTTCCATCCTCCCAATAAATTCTACTATTAACCCACGAGCAGACGATAAATACAAAGTGAGGTATCAAGTGCGATCTACCATTGCTCAGCCCTTCCAATCATCTCCCAACTTATACATAGCACATATCAGGGACCAGCAAAAGATAAGCATAATATGTCCACGTCCCGGTATGTACATATGTATTTCTATAGATATACGCATCTACATATGAGCGCTCACAGGTAAAAGTGACATAAGTTGAGTTGAGGGTTTTTTTTTGTACCCCTTGTCACCCGTCAAGACACTTTTCTTATCCATATAGAATTACTCGTGAAAATCCTCATCCGTATTGAATCCCATCGCTGAGTTCTGAATTTGGAACTTGCTCATGGTGTTTACCAATTGTCTACACTTGTTAAATGTCGGGCCTTGGCTAGGCATAAGAGTCCAAGCTACGCACGTACATATCTATATCTACCTATGGAAAAAATAGCTAGAACAAAATAAGTCAATTTATAAATCCTGCCATAGAAATCAACGAGGAGTGCTTCCAGCACGTTCTTTTCTTCCCAGGCATATGTGAGGACTTGGAGCGTCTCTTTATTATCCAACGTACAGATGTACATACATGTACACTTAAAATCAAGTGTACAACTCCTGTATCAACGGCAAAAGCGGCTAAAATCCGAAAGGCTCAAACCTCACTAATTCCAACTATCAAGACCAAACAGTCCAAACATTTTATTAAGACAAACTAAATAATTCCAATAAATCCTCTTTATACTGGAAACGTCCCTTCCCATGTGTGTTTCTTGATCTCAAAACTTTTGGTAATCCTGCCTTTGGAATTTTGGCCCCCATTTTACAAAACAATTTATATCACCATCTCTTTAAAAAAAACAAATTTTCTGTACAGGTTTACATTTTTGGAGATGCGCATTTTACGTCTATAATATTCGAACCTCCGAGCACATTCCATTGGACTCCTCACAATTTTGTCAGCAACTTAGTGTAAAGCTGATTGATTTTCCAGATCTTTCAGGGCTACATTCCAAGGGGGCCGATATTCTGCAGACATATTTTTGAGAAGGATTTCTCAGCTTTGAATTTAGCCCGTTTCGTAATTTTTCCCAGAGCTTTGATTTGACCTGTTTTGCAGAATCGGCTAAATCCAAACCTTTAGTATTGTTACGCTTGAGGATGAAATGTTTTTATATTTGGATGTACATATCTAATAATATGTTTATGCCATATGTAGGTACATAAGTACGAGCGTGTGTATGTATGTATGTGCGGGCCCCGAGATTAATAATGTACGTGAGTGAGCGCAATTATGCATATGACGGAGTGCTATTTACATTTACATACTTGATTAAGTGAGAGGAGTAAAAACTGATGAGGGGGTATTTGTTAAAGCGTGTCTTGTAGCCTTCTATTAAAATGAGCCGAGGAGTCATAGATATACATACATACATGCGAGGTGTTCACATGGAGTGAAATGGAAATTTCCCTCCTATGTGTGTGTGTGTGTGTGTGAGCCAGTGTCCGTAAAGTGTCCAAGGCTCTGTGCGAAGGAGAGAAGCTGACAAGGGATCGGAATGGAAAGAGATTGACACCAGTTCATTTGTCATTGATATTTGTTGAAAAGGTGTGAGAATTGGCCGACGGCCATTCTAATGAAGGCATTCTATTTATCAAATCTCAATGGCTACTAATTATGCGGAGCTACCTGACTACCATTACTACTCTATATGTTGCCATTGTGAGGACATACAAGGGACGAGCACATTGAAAGGACCAGAGCCGCCGGCTCATCAAATCATTCCTCACTAATTCACTGATCATAGTCGTGCACATTGTGTCAATTTTTCTTTGTCACTTGAGCAATGAAGACAAGAAGTTTCTTCCAATCTTTGCTTCACAGTCATTCCTCCGTATACATTCCCCAGCATTGGTACATACATATGTGGGTACACACTGAGCGGCCACTATCTCACCGATCTAGGTAACCCTCTCATATCCCAGGCCCCGGTGCACTATGTACCCCCACAGATTGACTCACTGGGTCTCATATATGCATAGATAGATACGAAAAATCCATAAGGACGTAGAGACATATGTGGGATCCCTAAGTATGTAGTACAAGTCCCTTCCAGCAGTACACAGCCCAGCACAATAAATAACGAGAGGTATAGACTCCTGGCTCACTCAGCCTCGAACATAAATTTTGAAATCAAGTGGCAGATATACGAAGCTCTGTTATAGAAATATATTTGGTTTTAAGTCAAGCATATAACCAGGGATTTCTCCAGTTTGTCACTCGCTCACTGATGAATATTCTCTGTCTTCTCACTCTCTCTCTCTCACTCTTTATTCTGTGTATAGGAGAGGAGAGTGCAGTCACTGTCTCTCTCTCTCTCTCTCTCTCCTTCTTGTCTTGTCTGGTTACCTGATGGCTGTGAGATTTCACAAGATGTGACATTTCCAGAGTCTGTTGATTGTCAACAGCTTCACTGTAATTAGTTATAGTAGCGAGAGGAACCCTGCCTTTCATACGGACTAATCATGAATTCCCCTACACCTTCCTGCCTCCCTTCTCTCACAATCCATTATTGCGACAAGCGTCTTCATGTACTCTAAACGCTAGGGTTATTTACTTGCCTTGTACATTGCAAAAATCTTGTGCGGAGCCATTAACACCAGCTCTATTGACGTAACAAACATGGCTCAGAGCTTACAATTAGTCGTATCCATTCTTTAGTCTATTTATACCTTTTTTTTCATGTCACTACACTGAGTCCTCTTTCCTGGAATTTTGTTTTTGGGGGGAGTTTTGTTGAATTAGAAATTAAATGCAAAAACCATGGAGAGAGAGAGGCCACAAGACCTAAGTAACTAATGAAATGAAGCCAGCTAAATTACTGAATTACAGGATATATTGTAAGTTGCTCTATAATGGGGGGAGGACTTTAAGTATAAAATTGGAATTTAAAATAAAACTATACCCCAAAAATATTTTTTTCAAATTCTAGATAGAATGATTTGAATAATTCTAGATGAAATTCCGAGGGAGCAGACTAGAAACCTAGTAAAGGTAATGTACTGAGGCCTATTGAAGTCGGACATTCATTATTTTAGTAGAATTCGCTTCCGAATTTTTGAGAATGACTCGAGGATGTGTATAAGGTGCAAATGACAATGGAGGGAGGGACAGTAAGTGCTAAAATTATTGTTTGCCAGCCAAATCTGTGGGAGTTTGAGAAAAAAAAGCTATAAAATGCAAAAGAGGCCGGGAAGCTGTTAATTGCAATGGAGTGAGGCCCGGAGGATGAAAGTGTCCCCGGTGCCTTCCCAAAAGCAATAATTATATTTACGGGATTTTTTCTAGGCCAGGAGGAGTGCATTTTGGGGAAATGAATGCAAAATAGGTGGAAGTTGGAGGACTCTCTGATCGGACTTGGAGTAAAAGAGTAAAAGGTGACCGTTTCCGTATCTCAACGGCTCTCCCGTTGGTCCAGCTAATCTTGTTTTGTTAGGTATTACTGGTTTTGTTGGCTTGGTGAGAGTGGGAGAGAGAGAGAGAGAGAGAGAGAGAGAGAGAGAGAGAGAGAGAGAGAGAAGAGAGAGAGAGAGTGAGAAGGAGCGACTTGAAAGATGCATAGGAATGCGCTGTCTGAGACCACATCGGTTGTGCAAAGGGAAGAAGAGGAGAAGGAGACGAGGTAGGAGAAGCGTTTTGATTAAGCAAGGAAACAATGGCAGGATGGAATGGCACCTTGGAGACTTGAGAGACGGAGAAGAAAATTTAGGGACGCGAATATGTATAAATGCCCTGGAAAAAGGAGAAAAGGTTTCGATTCATTCCCTTAATTTCTCTTAAAGTTAAGTTTTCTTCTTCTCTTAAATTTTCATGCGTCTTTCCAGCAGATTTATTTATGGACACCATGTCTTATGTCTTTTCCCCGACTCCGTACACCAACTACTCTCGTTCAAATCCTCTCTTTTCCACTTGTCCTTGCTCCTCCAGTGCCTTCTCCCTTCCTCATCAAACGGGAGCAGTACACTTTTCCCTCGAAGAGTACCAGGCTTCAAAATACACTTCACTTCGGAGGGATAGATAGATATACACATGTATATATATATCTATAGATGCCTCACTGTGTCAGAGCCCCATAGACTCACATTGGGGAATCCTAAAAAGGTACAATACACAAATAGTTCCGAAATTCCTTTTAACTCTTCTTCCTACCTCCATTTGGGTTTCCGCTTTTCATTATCAAATCCCTGCCTTGGCAAAACAGTCAACTGCTCTCCACTTAAGGAGCAGAGGCGCTCTCCCTGGGATCACCTTACAGCCATTCTAAATCCAAATTCCCAGCTCCAACGTAACCTCATAAGGACTCCTCGGCAAAAGTATATGAGAAATGATACTCGGATTAGAAATCTCCCACGGCACACTTCCGTGCCTTGGATTCCGAAGATTGTGGTTGTGCCTCTTAGCGGACTCTCCTGGATTGACTCTGGAAATGCAAAATGGGCTAAAGGAGCCTGACATTTACTACCAAAATCAGGTATGTTCAATTTACTGAGAATATATAATACAAAAATAGTAAGCCCCATAGACTACAACTGATGGTAAACTTAGCCCCCTTTGACTCCCAGTCCTAGGACTTTTGTATATCTGTACAAGTGTGATTTCTTACATGTGTAAATGTAATTGCTGGAGAAATAAATGTAATACTTGTTTTGTGGAAATATAGGAGAAAGTGGGAAGAGTCGGGTTTCCTATATCCTGACAATGGTGAGAGGTTTCGGAAATCTGACTTTCTCATAAGTTTTACTAACAGACCCGAGCAAACAGTCATTCGGGTATTCTTTATAGCTTTGCTTTCTCTCTCTCTCTTTCTCTCTTCTGTTTCTTTTTACTTTGAGTATCAAGTCTTGGAGTCTCTGAAGAATACTATAGAAGAGGCTGTAAGTGATTTGATGGAAGCTCAAACCTTTATTCCTCAGTTCCTTCTCCTCTACTTGTTTTCATGCAGTGTGAACACGACTTTGGTACTCACAGCTACTCCTTACATATTTAATCACTTTTTTTCCCTTTCTCTATAGATACTTCTGTCTCACTGTCTTTCTCTCTCTCTCTCTCTCTCTCTCTCTACCGTTTATTCCTACTCACTGACCGCGTCAGCTCACCTTCTTTTCCCAGTCTTTCCCTTCCCACTCAGCCAGCAGCATTGTTCCGGGCTTAGGCTCCAATGAGGACATAATGCAATTAACTCATCAATTAATTTCTGCACTTCGGTCTTGTCTTTCCCTAAGCTTGTTTTTCCCTCCATGCCATTCCGTTGTAACAACAACAGATAAACCGAGCAGCCTTCACAATATTCCTCCGGGACCCCTAGTTTACAGCACTACATCACATTAATTAATAATTTACGGTCATTTTCATTTTTCCAAATCTCATTCCCCTTAAGAAGTAAGGGGAATGGAATACAAGACCAAGACAGACTTTACACTGTTACGCTCTGCACAAACTAAAAGTATGAGCTAGGGGCAGAATTATCTATTCAAAAGTATAACTTTGGAATAAAACAAAAAAAGTGTATTTTTTTACAACATCCCATCCAAGTTTCTCCAAAGGTCCGGAAGTTTTGAATCTACTTTTCTCATAATTCAATGTGACTCGCATCCAACTGACGGACATTGTACACAAATCTGTCCAAGGAAGAAGAATAGTTTAAATATTTTAAAATAAAAATTTAATTGAAATTTTGAATCCCCCATCCATTTCATATCCCATACTATAAATTCATTATTTATATTGAAGAATCAGTCACAAGTAAAGATTAATTACAATTAACAAAAATTACTATCAAATCATTGCAATTGAAATCCAATGGGTGAAAAGGCGGGGGCGTAAAATACACACCAAATAACCTTCGTTGGTCTCTTTCATGTTATTTCTTGCCAAAGGTTTCTTAACAATGTATTTTCCGTTTTAAATTCCTTAATTTTTTAATGACGCAATTAATTTTGACAATAATTAATTACAGTAGTTACTAATTACTTAATATTTTTGAATGCAAGTGAAACTAATCCTGACAATTTAGTGTAGGGTAAAGTGGGGTAAAAACAGCCACAGTTGTAAAGGAGGCCGGAGGCATAAGAGCGCAGGAGCAAAAGAGGCCAGGGGCATAAGAGGCCAGTTTGCTTCAATTCAGATTAATCATCGCTTAGTGACTTCACGACACCTCAACGGCATGACGCAAACATTAGATGTAATCCTTTACTTACACAAATATTTAAAGAAAATATAAGCTGCCGTAAGCAGTTCATATTCTCAATTACGTGCAACGGTAAGTTTGTTTCAGTTTCCAGAATAAGTTTCAAATGAGCTTGTAATAACAGTACCAACCAGTCTGTTGATGCAGTTTTTCGGACTTTTGGACGGCTACCGAAATTTATTTTAAATATTCCATCCGTTGAACATGATTTTTAAATGTATTTATTTAAAACTTTATTAAAACACTAATTGTCTTTGAAGGCGGGCCAAGTCTAAGATAAATCATATTTGCCGAAACGAAACGATTGAAATTTTGGGCATTCTGGTTGTCTTTGATATGACCTATAATCAACATCTGAATCAAAATTTATTATTTTTGCGGATTCCACAGCGCCCCTGATAATTATTTGCAAGTGAAATGTTGGTGTTTTGATTACTCCACATAATTACCGAATTGAATTTTATAATTTTTGTGGAAATAGTTTTTACTTGTAGAGTCAATATGTCAATTTGAAATTATCTCCCACTATCCGCCAAGTAACAACTCATTTAGAAACTGCTCTACCTTTTCTTATTTCAAGTCGCCCCAGAAAACCACTTTTTGAAATTTTCCTCCCAGTTTACTTACATTAGAATTATCTTTGTTTATTGAAAAACTTGGCAAACAAGACAAATTGTCCTTGAAATTTGTACATGCTAAAACACATAAAAACATCCCAATAGTAACCATTAATACGTTAAAAACACATATCAACCTTCCAAGGGAAAAATACGTTAAAAACACATATCACCCTTCCAAGGGAAAAATACGTTAAAAACACATATCACCCTTCCAAGGGAAAAATACGTTAAAAACACATATCAACCTTCCAAGGGAAAAATACGTTAAAAACACATATCAACCTTCCAAGGGAAAAATACGTTAAAAACACATATCAACCTACCAAGGGAAAAATACGTTAAAAACACATATCAACCTACCAAGGGAAAAATACGTTAAAAACACATATCAACCTTCCAAGATATACAACTAATACGTTAAAAACACATATCAACCTTGTAAGGGAAATTAATACATTAAAAACACATACCAATTTAACACCGATAACAAATAATACGTTAAAAACGCATAACAACCTCAAACCGATAACAAATAATACGCTAAAAACGCATAACAACCTCAAACCGATAACAAATAATACGCTAAAAAAGCATAACAACCTCAAACCGATAACAAATAATACGCTAAAAACGCATAACAACCTCAAACCGATAACAAATAATACGCTAAAAACGCATAACAACCTCACATCGATAACAAATAATACGCTACAAACGCATAACAACCTCACACCTATAACAAAAAATTCGTTAAAAACATATTAACCTCACATCGGTAAAAAATTATACGTTACAAACACATACCAACCTTGCAATGAAACAAATTATACGCTAAAACGAATTTCAACTTAAACTTTCATACATATTAGAAATGAAAATAAAAGAAAGTTAGCATAAATTTGTTAATGGCCACTTCTCAAAACTCTCTTTTGAGATTTTGTAAAATTTCTGGTCATTCGACGCTCGTCAGAATCGCTGCTTTCCTTTTTTCGTTTCATAGCTTCCTTAGATTTTAACATGGCCATATTATCATCCGATGTTAAAAGTTCCGTGTTTTGGCGCCGTCTAGATGGTTTTTGGCTTGTACCAATTTCGTGCTCAGTTACTGCTAGATCCCATGGTGTTTTGCGGAACTATGAAATAATTTAATGAAAATTATTAAAGCCTGGTGCAATAAATACATTAATAATCATATATGAATTTACTGAGGGAGTGTAATTACTTACAACGGATCGATCCACATCACCAATTTCGGAGTTAATTACAACTACTGCTTCTATTGATTCAGAATATGCAGCAGTCTCACCTGAAGCTGTAATGATATTTGAATTAGTTGGTACTTCTTCCTGATCACTGCACTCCTCCTCAGACGAATCAGTGTATTCCACTAATGATGATCCCGGCAATTTCCAAATACACTCGCTTTTATACGAAGGGATAGCAACTTGTGGGGTTGGCTCTGAAATGTTAGCGAATGTCAAAATTCGAGTGGGGAGATTTTTTGCAGGTCCCTCGTTGTCAGGGGTTTCTTCGAAAACAGAAACTTCATCAGTTAGAGATTTTGCGTAAATCGTCCGTTCAACATCTTCTTCATCCTCATCATCCTCATCGGGGGTAACAATTTCGTCCACTGGATTCTCGTTATTTCCGTCTTGCGAAGTATTCTCATCGTTATCGTCCAAGTTGTCTCCAATGACAACATTGGAGACGTGATCTTCATTGCCTCTATTTGTAGTTCTATTCTGAAGGTTACCTCTTGGCTGGTCATTATTACCGTCATCACTGTTATTTCCATCTGAACCACCCGGTAATGGATCTTGAGGCTCTTCATCGGGATCCAGCACAAAATCGCTTTCTTGAAAAACGTATCTGTCAGGAGCTCCAGTGGATGCAATAAATATTCCAGTTTTGGAAAAGCCATTTACAATCGTAGATTCTTTTGCTGATTCTTCATATGGGTATTTTATAATACTGGGAATATCCTCAGTTCTAGGCTTACGCATAGGATGCAATGCAAGCCACCTTGTTAAAAATGCCCCATATCTACGCTTGAGGGGTGAAAAAAAGCACACATCCAAAGGTTGTGTTTTATGAGAAGTATGGGGCGGCAATGTCAACAGGTCAATGTGATGGTCAGAACAATACCGCACTACCTCATATGACACATGGGAGGCTTGGCTATCTAAAATTAGAAGAACAGGGGTTCTGGAATCAGATGCTGCGTTCTTACGAAAATGCTTCAAATATTGCAGAAATGCTTCAGAATTTGACCAGCCTTTGTTTGTTTTCTTGAAAATCGATCCAGGTGGAGCACCACTGTAGTCAACGTACTGAGAATGCTTTGGTAGCAAAAACATAGGAGGGATAAATCTACCGGCTGCATTTGCTGCACATGTCATTGTGACAAGTTGTCCTCTATCTTGGGCAACCAAAACTGGAACGGACCGTACTCCTTTTTTTGCTAGTCGTCTAGGAGGGCGACTCTGTTGAATCATGGCACAAATATCATATCATTAGTTTAGATAGTACTCCGTAATAATTGAAAAACCGTCCCTAACTTCTACATGATACAAAACCGATTACCTACATACAACTAGAAACCACACATGTGTAGTCTTTTTTGCTTATACGAGCATATAATTATATACCTTTTAAAAATATCTAACATTATGCTTACAATTCACAGGACTACTCACTTATGCACAATAATATCTTATGCAATTTCAATGTTTTAAATGCCTTTTAAAATCAAGAACATTATCTTGTGATGCCTTAAAAATATGTAAGGTATTAAATTTTACTTACCGCAACAACAGATAACCCCGTCTCGTCAACATTGAATATTGTTTCTGCTACGAAACCTTTTCTGTTAATAATCTCCTCTAGGAGATCAAAAAATCTGTATACATTATTTTTCGTGAAAGATTGAACACGAATGAGGCTGAGGGGAGTACCAGTTCTCAGACATAATTTGTCCCCATATCGGAACAGAAATGACGACACCCAGTCACATCCAGCAACCCCGTCTTTGAATTTATGATTCAGATTGTTTTGTATGGCTAAATTGTAAGCCAATTCCGCTAATGATCTTCTGGTCATCGCATAAAACCTAAAATGATGAACATTTGTATATTCTTTAACATTTTTATGCTAACATTAAAATTGACAGAAAATTCACTTTAGACCAAACAATTATCACAAGTTCTGATAAATCAAAACAGCATGTATTTACATTAAAAAAGGATGCAGCATAGGAACTGCTGTAAGTACGATCAAATAAATTAAGTCATTGGATTGAATAAAAGGGTTTTGAGATCAACAAATTGTTATGTAAATATTAAAACCAATACAAAATGAATACCTATACATAAACACAATAAATGTCCTGACTTACTTCTCTGCAAGTTCAAAAATGAATTGAAGAATTATTGCTTCCTGAGCATCACTAAATACCCTTTGAAAACTTCCTTGAGAGAGGACTTCTGGAATTGCTTCACTTGGTCTCTTTTTCCAACGTTGAAGTACGGATCTTGTAACTCCAAAAACGGTAGCTGCTTCTCTCTCACTATGGTCTTTCATGTAGTTTAAAGCATTTCTTACTGTATTTCCATCAACCTTCTGATTCTTGCAAATATAATCTCGAACTTCCAAAATTGAAAAACAAATCAATATTAGTCTTAAGTAATTAAATTTTATTTTGCAAATGCAAAAATAGGTACTTACAACTAACGTTCTGGGAAGCAATTTAAGTATTAAATAATAATAGGAAAATTAATTTCAGCTACGAGTAAAAATAAAGTATAGAGAAGTAAAAACGTTTTACCCATCTTCGGTTTCTATAAACAAACGAATTTGATCAAAAAAACTCAGGAATCCGGATCACGGACATAAGAATATTTTACAGTGTAAGACTAAAACTGCTTTCATGTTCTTTGTCTCCGTTGATGCATTGAAATCGCGGAATACTGTAGTACGTACGTATTAGTATACTACGACTAATTCCAGTGACGAAAATCAGTATTACCTAATTATTAGGTAATTATTATAGCATTGCAATAGTTATTTGCATTACCTTCAGTTTTTATTTCAACGTCATGGTTCATACAACCAACCTCAATATTCGTGTAAGAGAAGCAAAGATTCACTCCAAAGTTTTCTTAGTTTTGCTTTTGGATATCTTTAATTGAGAGAATTACTTCTTGAAAAGTACTAATTAGCCTAAAGTTTAATTTGTAATTATTACGGATTTCTAAGGGACTGCGATTTGCTGTAGGTACTGAAGTAAGTGCTTTTTCAAACTTATATTTGAATTGAACTAAGATATGTACTCATGTATATACGCATTCGTTTTTTCAGTTTACTCAAAAAGGGGTTCGATGAATTCATAATAATAAGTAGGTATATCTAAATAATTTCAAATTGTATCTTAGAATGTGGTTTGTTAACCGTATGCTGACATTTCTAAGAAAAATCGTTGACGCCATTTGGAATGTGCTTAAGGCCATTCGAAGCTTGTCGCCAATTTATTTGGACCTGCCAGCTTTCGGAAACAATGCAGAAAATCCGGAAGGAGAAGAATTCTTCGACGCTTTGGATGACGTACCATGGCTTCAAGAAGGAACTCGACAACGTGGAAAGTGCCCACGTGGATAGTCATTTTTATTCGAAACGTGTATCATTTTGTTCAATTGTACATGTATTATGTTTTCACAATCTTTTGCTTATTTGTTAGATCGTCAAATGCATTTATTTTAAGGTTTGTATGTGTTTTTACCGTATTTTAGGCTTTCGAGGTTGATGTGTGTTTTTAACGTATATTTGAGGAGGTAGAGTTTCAAGAATGAAATACTCAAATTGCTACAAAAAAAATAAAGCTGTTTGAAGTTAGTTGTAATATTATTACTTGGCTCATTTTTTAAATACACTTCAAAATTTTAACTATCGTACTGCATTTCATTTACCCATCATAGCATACATATAAGTAGATTTTGAAAGAGCCAATTGTATTATTTATTTTGTAAAAATACGTAGAACCAAGGACAAATTTTAATAAAGATTTTAAAATTACCTTTTTACACAGTACATTTCCCCAGTTTTTTAGATTAGTTGTGGCAAAACTGTGTCCAGTGTGTAGATAAGTTTTCAAACTTAAAACTATTAGCATGGGAAATTTACTTCATCTACATGGGTAAAACGTTGAGGTTATAGTGTACAAAAAAGTAATGCATAGAATTTGTTTTTTTAGAATCTTCTGCATTTTTCTATTTTTACAGTACTGTTTTCAAAACCTCAAACAATTTCGTTTGCATTCCCGGTAGTGACCTCATCGTTTTTTAAGAGAAAAACTTTGGACAAAGCTAGATGTGACATGGAGCAAATTTGAGAAAATCATGCCTTAATAGCAAAAGTGTGAAAAGGTTGGATTTCTGAATTTGTTATTTTCGATGGATTGATTTTACCAACATTTACTAGGAACCCAGCGGTCGTAGCAAATATTATGGGAAATCATTTCAGTCTGAATCATCATCCTTAGTCAAACACTGTAGCCGCGAGAGTAAAAAATGAGGTGCAAGTTTCAAACGAAGCAATATTCGGATTTAAACTTTAAAACAACTCATGAACTTTGTCTTTTTGTGGCCTCTTATGCCTCCGGCCTCATTTGCCCCCTGACCTATGTGCCCCGTTGGCATTGTTTACCCCTTGTTACCCTAATTAATTAATAATTATTGTGATTATTGTGATATGATTGTAGAACCGAAATCCTGGATAATATTGGAATTTTTGAGCCTAGGATTGAATGTACATACTTTGTTACAATCAATTTTTATGTAAATGATGGGACACAATGAACTCGATCCATAAGAGCACCCTTGCCAAAGATTTGAAATAAGGCTGTCCCTGGAATATTTTTGAGTTTACAGAAAAGCTTCTCCAACAAATGACCTGTCATAGTGAGCATGTACTTACAAATTTTAAGAGTGCTCTTCAACATACTAATCCTTCAACAAACTAGCAGGATGTACTACATAATATTACGTATGTATATATCTACTACTTGTGGGGCAACTTCTAAAGCAAATAAGGAACTGTTTAAGTCGATCAGGCACGGGACAAATGTAAGTTGTCTCTGGATTTGGGCCTGGATGGTCTGTTGTTGGGAGGATAGTTGTGGGGAAGTTGGTGGAAATGACAGAGGACAAGATCATTTAGCTACCTAAGTCACCTGAGAGGGCTAATAAGTAAAAGGGAAGACCAGCCCACCTGTGAGGGCTGGACCACTTGCGGTGTGTGGAAGGGAGCTCGGAACGATCGTCACTTCCACTGACTCCCCTCACGTTGTTGAGGGAAAAGAAGACTTAAAGATGTCATTGGTTCGAGAGCCAGGTTTTCGGGAAGAGAAAAGAAAACCAATTTCCTCTGAATGCGGGATAGACAGAAGGAGCCGTAAGTGAGGAGAGGAGCCAGTCTCACATGCATAAACTACTCGGTAGTTGTTACCCTCTGGGTTATTCCATTTCCCAATAAGAATACAAACGTGGATATTACCCCAACAACCAGCAATATAATCGAAGAGAAATGAAAAGTAAAGGTAACAATGAGTCCTTCATTTATTTCCATCTGGAAAAACACATCTCCGAGAGAGACTTGCCCCGTCAACCTTTATAGACTCACGCTATACACGTCCACTCCATTCCGGGTGTGGGAAGGTGGAACTCCCCAATTGTAGCATTTTCCCTTTTCCAAGGGAGGCTGAGCTGAATATTTATTTATTTTTAAAGTAAAATCCATCTTTTCCCTATTAACCCAACCTTCCTCCAGAACATCAACCACCGACTCTCCAATCAGCCATTATTGTCTCCACCTATCTTGAGCTCGGATCCCATGTGGAAATTAATAGTTGGTTCCATATGCTCACATAGTTCCTGTACACCCGGACACAAATACAGTATGTACATACATACATACTAAATCTCCATACCCCTATGTGTGTAAGTACATTTGGAATGCAGGGAATGCAACTGTGTCTTTAATACATGGCTGCACTGGTGTAACGTGTAACACTGGGACCGGCTCATTGCATATTTTATTGAAAGGAACTGGAATTTTACGGATATCTGGAAATAAATACACTAACTCCTGGAAACAGTTTAACCATTACCATACATGCTTTTTTTTGACTGGGGTTAGGACATTACCATTTCTCCATGTACTTTCATTAAGGCCGTGCGATACTGTCAATAGCCCTCAAAAGTCTCATGTCACGAGTTTTTTCCAAAATAGAATTCCATTCCCTAGTCCAGCTCCAGGAAGGTTCTACAAGAAGAATTGAAATACTGTAAAGTAAATCACCAACTCAGGGCATTTACAGAACATGGCATGCCCTGTAAAGTCTTCGGATCATGTACATTCAAATGTATGATAAGTACTGAATTACTTATAGAATTAGCCATTATTACATGTGGAGTATTTTTCCTTCCTGATAATTACAAACATGGTCTTCACAAGAGACGAAAAACTATTTGCTCATAAAAGAGGGTGTCTTAAAACCCCTATAGGTTTTGAGTGTCACCTCCTGCTTTAAAAATTAAGGGCAAGATTAAAGCACCCCGTGACAAAAATGCTGACGCTTTGAATCATTCCTTTGTAAGAATATGTTGTATTGCAAATCTTCAAACATTATTCTTACCTTGCACTTTCCTCGGAACCAATAAATATGAATTCGTACGTTTGAATATTTATTTTTAGAGTTGATCCTTAAAAAAATCACGGCTTCAGCAAAGGGAATACAGTGTGCTCTGTAATTATTAGCATTTTTATGTAGGATTTAGAACATTCTTAAATAGAGACAAATTTAAGTCACATAGTTGCGGGCTCTTGTGTGGGCAAAAAATAATCTCATAGTACACCAAGGACAATGTATGTTAATATTTTTACTTCCCAGGGAGAAGACATATTCCCTTATAAAAAGGGCCTGTGATGGGAAGAGTACACTTGGTTTGAAAATATCTACGGAATAACTCCGAAATATTTGTAAAAAAAAGAGAACCACTAAAAGGACTAAATTCAGAGACCTCTAGCGTTATGCTCTTAAAAACCAAACAATAATCCTGAAGTTCATTGGGTCATCATCATATTCTGCATGACCTTCCAATCAGAAAAACTAACATTGTCGTCAACGGGGATTTTTCAAAATATTTTCCCCTCAATTGAAAAAATCCTCTTATAACTCTAATAACGCTGTAGCCGTTCCAAACTTAGTAAAATTAATCAAGCAGATTCCTGATCCAGGAATCTCATTGAAAAGGGCGTGATTACAAAGTATTAAATATCCATTCATTATATACACAAGGTACAGTGAGCAGGCGGCTCTGTAATAAATGGAATTGTGGTGCGCGCTGGAGACCTGAAGTATTTGAGGGTAGGGAAGCTCGGTGGGAAAAATAGATAGAGACAGGGATTGAAGAATTGAAGGAAGGGAGACTGAAGTGTGAGAAAAGGAGAGACACATGAGATAGGTATGGGATATGGAAGTGAATAAGAAAGTTGGGATGCGGTAGTTTGAGTGTGGAGAGATGGGAAAACGGCGGGATTGGGGCCAGGCGAGACGACGACGGGGCTCTCTATAAGTATATATACGGGGACATTGGAAGCGAGAGGAGAGGCTGTGGCCTGGGATGTGCTATAAGAAAAGGGTGTCTGTCTTGAGGCTGCCAAAAGTGCCAAGGGGTAACATTAGGTGGATGAAGGGGGGTAGGAAAGTGTAATGGTAAACGCGCGCCCAGACTTGATTGTGAGTGTGTCTCCCGAAAATGTGGCCATTTGAATGCATACAGTTGTCAGTCTAGCAACGTTTACGTTCCTACGTTACGTTCACGTTCTCATCAGTCGTCGAAAACGACTTGACATCTGGGCCTTACTGATTCGGTCACTGTAATTATCCCTGATTTACTGCTATCTCATATCCACAGCATCGATCCACAGCAGCCAAGAGAGAGAGAGAGAGAGTGAGAGAGAGAGAGAGAGAGAGAGAGAGAGACAGCGAGAGTACAGCAGCGACACTCTCCTCCACTTTTCTCTCCTGTCTGTCCTCAGCTCTCTCTCTCTCTCCTCGTCTTCCACAAGTCTTTTTTATGGCGAGAAGACGGTCCTACCACACACTTCTCCCCAGCACTTTCTCCTCCGCACCAGCCCTTCTGCCGCTTCTTCCAGTCCGTCACATTACCGGAGAGTCCCATTGCCCCAAGAACATATAGCCATTGAGAGCCATTGAACACATCCGTCTACAGTCTGCCAAAATCTATCTGTTGTCTCCAAAAATTACCTCTATTATCGGCCGAGTACCCTCGTACAAACCCGTAAATTCTCACCCAGAATGATTAAATTATACCAAGTATCGCATCTTCTTCGGAAACCATTCCCAAGGCCCAGGGTCTTTCTCCTATTTCCCCATCCAATCCTCATTCCGTCTCCCACTGATGAGCATTTCTCTTTTTCCATATCCTCCCACTCATATTTCCCTTCCTTCAGCGCTACCTCTCTATCCCTCTTTTATTTTTATGAACCATCGCCCAACTACCCCGATCTTCCTCCCGTCTAAAACCTTCCCTAACACCTTTCTCTCGCTTCCTAATATCCTTCTATTACTTTCTTACGGATTACTCCCTTCAGTCCATCACCCTTCAATATGAATGTCTATTCTCTCACGGCACTCTCCATCCTGCACCCAATCATTTCCTCACTCTACTATCTCGTCATAGTCACCTTAGTCAAGAAGGTAGCCCAGCTTGGGCTTCTTCTCTGCATGGTACTTGCTCAAATTGATAACTCATTTCGGGGGATTCGGGCATTCCTGGTATGTTTTCAATTACTATTTGCTGTTTTTCTTGTAGGAAATGGAGAGTGTCGTTTAGTTGGAGTACGGGGCTCTTTGGTGGATGAATTTAGGGTGCTGTTCTAACTTTGGAATTTCCTTGGGGTAACATTTTAGAGGTAAAGTGTCAGAGTACCCTTGTAGTAGGGAATTCCCTCAGGGTACCGTTTCAATCCTGAAATTCTCTGACGTTATGCTTTGAGGGGTGATGATGCTCCTTTAGGGTGACCTTTTAATGGTAAAATTCACTCAGGGTTATTTTAAATCGTTAAAAATTACTCAGGATATGATTCTAAGAGTGAAATTCGCATTCAATCACATTTAACACCATTTGAAGGGTGGAAATTCTTTCAAGTTAGTATATGAAGTAGTTTTATTTGAAATGAAATTGTCTCAGTGTACCCATGAAATTATTAAATGCATTCAGATTACGATTACAATAGTAACTTGCCCTCAGGTTATCCTTCTAGTAGTAAAATGACCTCAGAATAACCTTGTAAATTTAAAATGCGCTCGGGTTACCTTTCCAGAGGTAAAATGCCCCCAAAGTACCCCTTTAATAGTGAAATCTCATCAGAATACCCTTTTAATAGTAAAATTCCATCAGGTTACCCTTCTAACAGTAAAATTCCATGAGGTTACTCCTGTAATAGTAAAATACCCCTAGGTTACTCTTGTAATGGTAAAATACCACTAGGTTAATATTGTAATGGTAAAATACCCTCAGGTTACTCTTGTAATAGTAAAACACCCTTAGGTTACACCTAATGGCAAAATTCCCTTAAGTTACCCTTATAATGGTAAAATACCCTCAAGTTACGCTTATAATGGTAAAATACCCTTATGCTACCCTTGTTTTGGTAAAATTGTCTCACAGTACCCTTATAAATATAAAATACCCTTAGGTTACGCTTGTTTTGGTGAAATTGTCTCAGGTTACCAATAGTAAAATTGCCTCAGGTCACTCTTACAATAGTAAAATTTCTTCAGGTTACTCTTACAATGGTAAAATACCCTTAGGTTACCTAGTAATGGTTAAATACCCTTAGTTTACCTAGTAGTGGTAAAATACCCTTAGGTTACCTAGTAATGGTAACAGTGCCCCAGGTTATCCTTGTAATAGTAAAATTGCCCCAGGTTATCCTTGTAATAGTAAAATTGCCCCAGGTTATCCTTGTAATAGTAACATTGCCCCAGGTTATCCTTGTAATAGTAACATTGCCCCAGGTTATCCTTGTAATAGTAAAATTGCCCCAGGTTATCCTTGTAATAGTAAAATTGCCCCAGGTTATCCTTGTAATAGTAACATTGCCCCAGGTTATCCTTGTAATAGTAAAATTGCCTCCGGTTACCATTGCCTTATTAATACACCTTTAGGTTACCTAAAATGTACCATAGTGCGCAATAAATAGTAATGTGACACTTATTATTTTCTACAGGGTACCTTCAGGGACCTAAGGAACGCCTAATGGTATTTTAATTAAGAATTTTGTCACTGAAAAAGGACTGGAGCATTTCGTTCCCTAGCCAACTCTGTCCTCGTACAGGGAATGTTTGCTGTAACGAAGAGACCCGCCATAATTTAGCATTCAGAATAGGGTCAATAGTATTTGGAATCATTCCCGTTTGTCACATTTTTGACTCTTATCCTCACAAGAGCATTCCACAACATGAGCCAAGTGCTTCTCCTTTAGGGATACCATCACACATACACTTGCATATGTATAGCTTGAGTTTACTGAATAATCGAACGAAATAGCCTTGATGAACTGTGTGTTGTCACATAATTATTATCCCTCACAATACCTTCCCTTGAAAGCAACGATGACACCCTTCCTGGCACAAGGTAGGATTCCTAAACCGTTCCACCTAACCCGAAATCCCCGCACAGTGCCCTCCGTCAGAGAAAATTCCTTGGAACCTATATTTCAGCATACACCAATTTAACACACTTTGGCATCCACCCACACAAAAGTAATGCCCACATAAAACATACAGGCATAATTTTAATTGCAGATTTTTCTGAACCTATCCGCCAACGCAAAAAAAAACTAATTCAGAACTTGCCTTGACATTGTGAAGTATTGTATGATTATTCCCCATTATGTTCATCCCTTGATACGTCCAGGCAAGGGAGGATTGTAAATCAGACCCCAAGCAATAATTCCGACTGTGCTTATTTACAAGACCATTCTGTCCCGGAATTTTTTACGAGGAGTATAAATAAATCGGAAAATTTGAATGTGAGGGATTTTTAACCCAGAATTTAGTGCGGGGGAGAGAGAGAGAGAAGGAGAAGGAGAGCCTTGAATGAATTTCTTCCACTTCATTTAGAATGAACATAAAGCTTGGGCAAAGACCGAGTTAATTGCCAATCAAAATAATTTACAAGTGGACATAAATTATTTCCGGGGTTTTCTTTTCCTCTCCCTTCGATTGAATTGTATTCTTCCTCAGAAAACCGCTACTTAGTCACTCTCAAGTGCAAAACCCGCTAATTACGCTCCCTCCAAATACTCTGCGGGGCAGTTAACATCAGTCAATACTGGAAATACCGATCTCCTTAACTACCACATTTTAACTCAACTTTGGCTACTTTCATCAACAAGACCTTCACCAGTTCTCCAGCTATCCTTGTACGATTACTTTAGTTAGATAGATATACAGAATAACAATTAATTCCGTCCAGTTATTGCGAACGGTTCTTCCCGGGATAAGAAGTCAGGCTGAAGACTTGTAATCATTAAAACCCTCAACAAAATTCTTCCAAAATTTTTGAAGCACTATCTAACACAACCGGTTCACACTTACCTTAAAAATATTATTACATTGCCCTTAGTAATTATTCAAACCGTGGTATTTTTAATTATTAAATAATTATACATTTTGAAGCTAAAATTTTTCACAGATTTAATTTTTTCTCCTGAAAAGAAAACATTCAATGACGTAACTTCTTTTATGCTTTTACGCTAATTGTTTACTAAATTCTGGGGTTTCATTTTTAACCTCCGGTTTACAAAGCCGGATCATCGTGTTCATTGAAAACACATTTTATTTTGAGCCTTGGGCGACTTTAGTAAAGTTCCCTAAAAAATTTTATGGCTTTTAAAATTTATATCTATCAAAAACAAATTAATTGTTTTACTTCAATACCTTGTGTGTTTTCGAAAATGTTCAGTTAGCGTTAAGTTTTGTTTAAGAACTTCATACCGTGTTTTAAAATGTTTGCAAAACTTGTTCAGATAATTACGTTGTAGCTTATTAGTGGACAATAATCTCGTGTCTAGTTTTTTCGAGATACTGACTCAGTTTGCTTGTTTTAGAGTCTCGCCGGGTTGGAAATCCAAGGAAATTTTTGGAGTCTCTCCTTTATGCTTCTTAGCGGAGAGTGTCTACCAGGAGCGTGAGTGTTTAGTGGAATTTATTTATTTGTGGGTTTTGTTTTTGATTGGAAAAGTTAGACAGCTAGGAGAGGTATATGGGGAGTAGGGAAGGAAGGAGCCTGGGGTGAGTTAAATGCAAGGAGGAGATTGAGGCTTGGAGTAAGGGGGAGATTGTGATTGGTTTATGTGCATTAAAAAGCATTGAGCAGTTGTTTTGGGTGCGGAGATGGAATGAAGCAACTTGTCATTATTGAAGTGAACACTACTATGCCTTGTATCAGTCCGGACAGAAAGTTTCAGTAATAATAATGTTCCGTGATAATATTGTTGGTATGTGTGTGTGTGTGTGTGTGTGTGTGAGAGAGAGAGAGAGAGAGTCTTTGTGTGTTGGTGTGGTTGATGCAGTGCAACAACTTACATGGTTATCGGTGAGTAAGGGTCGGCGTACGAGTTGGTTGGCGGGTGTTTACAGGCTGGCCATAATTTCTGGGGACTGGTGTTTAAAAGCTTTTGTCAAAAGTCGGGCGGAGGAGAGCCATTCTTGAACGTCGGACCGTATTACGGAGGACGGAGACGTAGACGTGAACGTTCCTATCACTACGTCCCTTGTCCTCTGCTTGTCCTGTTCCATTAGAAGAACAGACTTTCCCCGATCCCCAAACATAAATAAGACCTCTTCCACGTCACTCTCACGTTTCACTGGCGTTCTTTCATACTCGATAACCATCGTCCCTTAAGCCTTATTTATGTCACTAGGACCATCTCCTCTTCCCTTAGTCTTCCACTCTTCTCTCACTCTCTCTCTCTCTCTCTCTCTCTCTTCCTTTCTCTTCCTCTCTCTCTCTCCCGTGCCAAACTAAATTCATCTGATCCTGCCCTTACAAAACATAGATATACGCTTTCCCCATCTTTCCCTTCTCACTTCTTGCGGCAAATAAATAGCTACAATGTGAACAACAACCAAAGCATAAAGCACTTGTGCATCATAAGCGATCCCTCTAAAGTCCTATCTTCGACTTGCCTTCCCCAAGTAAGTACATACATCTCCTCCGCGTGTACATATCAAAGACAAGGGAAAGAATACCCCGGAGAAAGGACATGTGAATAAGCAACAAGGCTTGTCTCTACTATATCACTTGTCCTCATCCCAGTTACTTATCATTCTTTTTAACTTTTACACGCTCCTTCCAGCCTCATCCCTTCACTTCTTCAAAAGAAAGCTACTTTCACTATCTCCCAACTTTCCAACCTCAAACCCCACACCATATGCCTTTCATTATCTCAGACGCTCCTTGTACGGCCCTACTTCAGGGGCCAAACCATATAGATATAGATAGAGCAAATCAAAATGAGACAGTATGGTCCACGTAGGAATGAGTTTTACTCGAACTAGCCACTATTAAATTGAGGAAGTTTTTTTTTATATTTTATTAAATGCAAACATTTCATTGTTGGTAATTAATACATTAGTCCCAGAGTAAAAGTTCCCATACTTTTCCCGACATTTTTTTAAAGAGATGATTGAGGTTGTTCTTCTAATTATTATTTCGGCATCAGTATAAGATATAATGCTATGGCATGACATTAAATCGAATCGGATTGTGTTTGCTTCTATTAGGAAAATGTTTCTCCGCTATTTTTTTTGTAATGTATGGATTTTCAATTCCGAATACCAATCATCAGTCTGGTGTAGATATTGGGGCAGGAGGCAGGCAAGGTACAAATGTCATTCAATAATAATTTGATTGAAGTGCGTGGTTTCCCAACAAATGGTTTCGTGTTGGGAGGAGAACGTATACGGTGTTTGGATGAGGGGAGGCAGGGACTATTTGTAAGATGGAGCAAAAGGTTTGGGGCCATTTTGAAGGGAATTGACAAGAGGTGACAAATTTGAGGAAAGGGAGAATTAAAAGGGAGAGGTGAGGGAATGCGGGAAAAGTACTGAGTATTAGAATTGGTTGATGGGAACGTCCCAGTCATAACAGTAACAATTGCAGGGAGAGTTATTGATAGGTATGGACGGATGGAGAGAGCAAAAGAGAGGAAAATGTGTTGATTACGTGGGGGATTATAAGGGAAAGGAGGCTCTCAGTTTTTTCCTCTCTCTCTCTCTCTCTCTCTCTCTCTCAGTTCCAGCAGCCTTTTTTAGCCTTTTTTCCCTCTCATCTGTGCAGCTGTTGTTTTGGTGTGTGAAGAAAATGTAAAGGTGTATGTGCTTAATGCAAGGGAAGGAGCGGAAAGGAGAGGAAAGTGAGAAAAAAGAGAAAGTTGGTTGGGAGGGGCGGGGTGGGGGTGCAGAATGGACGACGAGGACGATGGATATGGATGCGGATGAAATGGATACGGATCGATAATTAAAGAAATGAAGAAATTCTAAGGAACGGTCACGTCACAGTCGTAATGTCAACGGAGAAAATTTGTACGAAATTTCCTCGTATCCCCCTTGGCTTTCACCCATCCCCGAGTTTTGTTTATACGAAGGACGTGACAAGTGGAATTTCACTACAGCACATGCCGTATCAACCCAGAGGCCCGAAATGAGACCAGCTTTTACCTGGCTGGATGACTGGCTGCTGACTTGGAAGGGGCGAGAGAGAGAGAGAGAGAGAGAGAAAGATGGGAGAGAGGAAGAAGAAGAAGCCTCTCTCTCTCTTCGGTTTCCTCTCCTCTCCTTCAGTCGGCACTTTAATTAATCACCCTAACTATTCCAACTATCCTTAATTACTTCACACCTCAGCACACTTCAATCTCAAAACTACACACTATTAGGGAGAAAGCCGCTCCTCTCCAATAACACATGTTTGTCCACACTCACCCAAAAGCAAGAAAATGCAGGCTCCAATAATTTAACAATACATGCCAACCCTTCCTCACTTTCTCCGCAATTGCTTTCACTTTAGCATTTCCACCTCTCCTTTCCTCACCTTTCCCCAATTCCTCCTTCTCAACCTCAAAGCTTCCTCCACATTTCCCCAAATCTCATTGCTCTTCATACATGTCTCCCTTGAAATCCATACCTCTCCCGCAATTTTAATTCCTGACATCATAACTTCCCTGTTTCCTAATTGCATTCATGTCTCGTTTGGGGACGCGGATACTTGAAATTGCATTATGACAATTATTATCACAAAGTGACACAGTCAGCAAATTGAACTGGTACACTATGAACCCATCCCAATCTCTACATCATTCCTTCTGCTAAGAAGCAAAAATGATTAAAGTGCTCCCAAGTAACCTGTAAACTGTCAAATTGCAGATTCATCCTTTACAGCTTTAAATATGAACATTACCGCGACGTACATTACACATGTACTGGAATAAAAAATCTCAAAACCTTTCTTCTAAAATTCAAAATCGAGTGTGTAAAAGATTGTGTTCAAAATTTTTAAAAAATGGCCTAATTCATTAGAGCAATAATTATTATATATTTAAAGTTTACAGCTACTTTCCTTAACAATAGGTCATAGGCCAGACACACCGTTCTGGAATTAACTTAATGCAGAACTTAACTACAGCGTGTGTCTCTACAAGACCAGCCCTAAAATACACTTGGACCAGGGGAAAAGATGTAAAAGAAATCCACTTTCATTTCTTGCTTCGGATCAATCTTGAATAAAATTCATATGCATTTTAAAAATGTCGGGGAAAAAAGAGCTTTTTCTTCTTAGCCGTGAGTGTGCCTACACCTACAGTGTAGTTTATTCCCTCGAGAGACACTGGTGGAGAGAAAATGCTGAGGAAAGATTGGACAGGGTTTAAAATTTGAAAAAATGATTTTTTCAACTCGTTACATTGAGATGGAAGTAATAGGACGAGTTTGGGCTGATCTCCATGGGTTATGATATCTGGGTTGAGGTAATCCATAGATAAAATATGAGAGTCTTGACCGGACCAAAAAGTGAAATGGGAGGAAAATGGAGGACAGAGATGCAAGAGTTTACTGGGAAGAGATAGGGCTGGAGAAAGCGGAGGAGGAAGAGAGAGAGAGGATGGACACGGAGGAAGATGAAGCAGGACATTGTTTTACAACCGGAAGGGACAATTTCTGACAGACTGTTTTATATACAAGCTCTCTTCCCTTCACGTCTCGTCTCCCCATTGCTTTCTCCCATGCCATGGGCCCGAACATAGATTCCAAGGGCCAGACAGGGAAAGCGTACTTTGACGGGCTCCTCTCACTTACAACTACTAGAACGACTATACACTCACAAGTCCACATGATTGTGATACTAAAAAGGATGCTCGAAACTATTACGCTCCTACTAAATACTATGGGGTTTAGCTTCCCATAGTATGCATATCTACGTGTGTTCCGATGTGGGGTGTGTACATAGAGTCTGCTATCTATACATGTTCATGTTTAAGGGAACGGTTGCATGTCGTCCCGCTGCTCTTCTAACTCCGCTCTGTGAGTTAAGTCAGGAGAGAGAGAGATGAGAGTCTGGTCGTTTTACAGTCATTCCTTCCTTCTCGTCTCGGAACAAGAGACCATTTTCCCTCTAATTTCCCTTTAATTCTGCAGCACTTAATTTGATCTATGAATATCATTCCAACGTCCCTTTCGCTAGTTTCGCATAGTAAGTGCTCGATTTAAAAGCCCATCTGCTTACTATGCTTACCTCCCCACTCACATTATCCATCATGCCCTTCCCGTCCACTTTCCACTCTTTTTTCTATTAGTCCTCTCTATCTCTCGGTCCTCTCTCTCTCTCTCTCTCTCTCTCTCACTCACTCACTATCCGTCTATCTACATGCACTGTGTAGCATCCTGATGGCCTTGTGTACACAAGACCTGAGCTGTCTCTCAACTTGGAACCCTCTCATTTTGAACGCTGTCGCTCTCCAATGACAATCGCAGTCAATGGGCACTTGTCTCTGTAAATACAGCCTTTGAAATCCTTCAATCCAACGGCGACAAGGCAGGAGGAGTACATTCCACAACAACATCTCTCCCCTCGACACAACTTTGCAACTAAATAGTGTGTAATTTTCTAGATTCTTTCCTCACCCTAAACAAAGTGACTCTATTCTCATTTTTTCCGCTCCTCTCACTCTCCACACGACTAGTCTCTATACGGGTCTCCAGTCCTGCATTTGTGGGCTCACTCACATTAGTTCCTATCACTTGATTCAACCTCTTCCTCTCCAACTTGTTCCTTTAATTTCGATAGTTTCCCTTGTAATTCTATTTACTCTGCAGTACACCGAGAAAAGGTTGTTTTTTCTTGAGGGGGGGGGGGGGAAGGAGGGTAAAAGTTTCCCGCCAAAATTTTAGTTCCTTTTTTTTTCCTGGATCGGAAGGGTGAACGAGAGAGAGAGAGAGAGAGAGAGAGAGAGAGAGAGTGGTGGCTGTTATTGAAACATGTTGACTGCGGCGGAGTAATTAAGAGGAAGTGTGGGGTCAGTTTATGAGTTAGGTCCAGTCTGGTGTCCGAAGTTGGACGAGTCACACTCAGGCACAGGCTTGACCAATGCAGTGGTAATGGTTATTAGGAAGTACTCTGGAATGATGCTACAGATATGTTTTTAATGTATGACTGCATGTCCCTAGCCATGCCCAATGACTATAACTACAACCAGTGGGTACTTTAGGGATAGATATAGTATGCGAATAGCGAACTGCTATTACTAGATATAGTATCAACCCTTTCTATTTTTCACGTTGTATCCCTACCCTGTTACTATTATATTCCTGTTTTGCTACTATTGCCACTGTAATATTACTGTTTTATAGATTCCCCCATATGTATCCATTTATGTGCATGTAGCTCCACAACTTCAAATGCATATTTATGTATGCTTAGTTTGTATGTCCTACCTACAGGCCCGAAGTACTCTGCCCCTACAAGAGCACCCTTTAAATTGACAAAATTTAATTGTACTGTTGACAAGTTCCTGTAGATACAAATTTTCATTGTGTTATTATAATGTGTGCCCCAAAGGTGTTTTTTCTCCTTGACAGAGCTTAGCATCCCATAGGTCACATTTATCTGGATCAGGGATGCAAGTATCGAGAGGGTACACTGTAGAGAGGTCCAAATAGATATGTGGATACATATAATATGAGTATCCTGAAAGGACGGATGGAAGACCGGCCCGAAAGCCACTTGCCTAGGAAATGATAATTGTCATAAATTGTGTCCAAACTTGGGGAAATCGAAGGAGGTAATTGCGAAAGACCATAATTCTTGCCACATCCATGCTACAAATTGCGCCTTTACTCACTCAGACTCATATCCAAATGCATCTGTAGCCCTCCCCCCAATATGCACAATCAATTCCCTCATTCCTATCTCCTCCTTAGCCCATATTCCTCCCATTCCCCCAGAGTCAACTGGGAGTCTGGGAGAGACTGCAAAACCCGCCAAAATGTATAAGGACTTCTATACATAACCCCATTCCCATCCCGTCCTTCATAACTTCCCACTTCCCCAAACGTGTTGCAAGCCCACTTAGCGCTCGGCTAAGAGGCTGATTCGGCTGATGATCCGTGTGTGTGTATAGGAAAGGAAGGAATCGGGGATGATAATAGTAAAATTTATGCAAAGAGAGTGTAATAACTATAAGTATGAAATTTCTATTTCTCCCAAGCCCATGGGAGATGATTTGAAGAGGAGATTTTCCATAATAATAAAGTGTCCACATGGACGTTAAATACATCCGGATCCAAATACCCTCCGATTATGGGCTACTGTATGTACTCTCATAGTCCCTCCCATGTTTTTACATGTTACAATCACAGAGTCCGGAGTACATTTAATTTCCATGCATGCAAATATCCCTTGAAACCTTTCCCTTTCATAGCTGGGATTCTACTAGGACCCATGGAGGCAAAAGATGCTAAATCCGTCCGTCCATTGTATGGAACGTTTCAGGGGTAGAAATCTTAGCATTGTCTTCAAGTCCTGGAATTATCAAATGTGAATATTTTTTGGACCTAAATTTAGCCGATATTGCACTTTCTTCTTTACTTTTCCCTACAATATGTATTACATAGTTCCAGGACCGTCTACTATGATGCAGACATCCCCACGTGTGTGTACATACATACATGCTTAATACAGCATATACTAAGAGGGATATCCAGACCCCTAGATCCTTCACTCTAGGTATCCTTGTACAGGGCTATTGTACATAGGGGGAAGTACTACAAGTAAAAGTTGCATTTACATTGAATTTAGTGCCAGCGTTGGTATTTGCATACGAGAGAGACTCCAGGAGTGAGAGAGAGAGAGAGAGAGAGAGAGAGAGGGAAAGAGTGAAGAGAGAGAGCCGAGCATTAGATTTTGAATTGGGGAGACTACACGTTATCTTGTGCTTGATCCACAATTTTGAGTCATTCTAGAGTCACATTAAGGGTACTTTATGAAAGTGTAATTAAAAGCCTGGCAAGGAATTTACGATAATGATTGTCCACATGTGCGCCTGGCATTATTTATTCCTGAAATTCACTTCTCTCTCTCCCCGTCGGGTGTCGGTCGTCCTGTGTTGTGTGAGAGAGAGAGAGAGAGAGACTCTGTGTGTGTGTGTGTATGTGTGTGTGTGTGAGAGGCTAAACCGAGAAAAATCTTCCCCTCATAAATACATTCCGTCTGTTTAATTAACACTTAATTAACAAAAATCACCTTCACTGAATTAGGTTGCATATTAATTTTCACTCGCCATGATCCCTCCATGTATTTTTCTCAATTAGCAATTCTCCTTCATTTCTCTCACACTTTTCTCCGTCTTTTTTTCCCTCTCTCCTCTCAATTTCCTATATGCTCAGGGTTCATTTCCATATACAGAATATACTATAGTTTAATAGGTGAGAGAAACAACATGAGAAAGGGAAAAAATGGAGCAATATGCTCAATCCCTTTTTTCAATAGCATGTGAGCGAACACAGTGTGGAGAGAGAAAGGAGAGAGAGAGAGAGAGAGAGAGTGGGAGGCACAGAGAGAATTGAGAGGCGACTACAACATTATGTTAAAGGGGAAAAAACGACGAGTCAAGGAATATAATAGAGTGGAAGGGAGTATTACAGAGATGAGGAGAGAGAGAGAGAGAGAGAGAGAGAGTTGAACCCTCTCGTATGGTTTACATGGAAATACATACTCCTCCATTGCTCCTCTCTCTCTCTCCCGGCCTGTGTAAGTTGTAAAAGCGTGAAAGTGGAATCCTTTTGACAAAGCGATCGCGGCTTTTCTCGTTTGCTCCGTAAATGACTCCTTGTTAAACTTCACTCTGTCATGCCTATTTGTATGCGACCTCTTTTTACAAAACCTCCGCACTATTTTGTTTCTTAATTTTTAAATCAACTCTACACTCCAACAACACTCCCCAGTCTTCCTTTCTCTTCATCTTTCACAAATTAGCAAATTCATTCCTATTTAATCTTTCCCTTACGTTCCCTTTCCCATGTCTTTCATCTTCTTTTAATTAGCCTTCCACAGCAGTATCTACTGCCATGGTCCGCCAGACTTTTAAATTCCAACAGTTTCCCACCTTCACTCCAAATAAATTCATAGTTGATTTCCAGGGATGCTTTTTCTATTACAACTGGTGTCAGTTTTTACAGAGGAATTACAGTAACAATAATAATTATTAAATTTATTTATTAATTATAACGTTTATAATTCAAAATTTGTCCGCATTCAGGATGTTAATGTAGGGAAGGTTCTATTGGGTAAGTATTTGAAGTAAGAGCGTTCCTTCCCAATCATTTGATAACCCAACTTTTCTTTAAATTAATAGTTTAAAGCTCGTCCGCTATATTCCCAGTGTGAGGGGAGTTTAATCATGTAAATGACCAGATAAGATAAATAGATGAAAGACAGATTCAAATGAGAATATTGACTAGGCATAAATTCCAGTTAAGTAAAATCTAAGAAATCCAATAGTAGGAATTTTTTGTCCTATGTGTAAATTGTCCGGATGTAAATTGCGACCCCTCCCCCGGGAATATAATTCAACCGTTTAAGCTAGGGTCCGAAAGGATGGAACAAAATCAGATATTTCTTAGTACAAAACCGGAACACGAGCCAGTCAGAGGATTACACATGTACCGCATGCCCTCCAGAGTGAAAAAGGGTTTACAGGATGAGTAACGACCGCGAAAGCTGATGGCATTGAAAAGTGAAAGGAAGACACGAAGGGAAAGCAAAAGCAGAGGAAAGGTTACGGGAGGAAAGTGAAAATAGCCCGGGGTCTCTCCCTCTCTCCAGACACCGCCTGTTGAACAGTAACAAAAACCTATGAATAGGTTTCGAAGGGAGAGAGAAGGAAAAGAGAGATAGATAGACAGACAGAGGGAGAGAGAGAGAGAGAGAGAGAGAGAGAGAGAGAGAGAGAGAGGAAAAAAGAATAAAAATTCTGACTACTGTCTCCTTTGATTTCTCCTGCCAGAGAATAAGCTCCCACTAATAATGTGCATGCTGAAGGTGGAACCTGGTCACATAAAATCCATATGTGAGTATGTCTAATAATACCAAGTTGAGGGTAAATACTCCGGGTGAAGGGAAGGAGTGGCGGGGAGCAGCGGAGATGTGATCAAAGGAAGACAAGGATGGTTGATTTGTATTTGAAAGGATAATTTGAGGGCCTCATTTTATCTCTCAGGCTAAAGTTGTGGAGAGAGGCCGCCAAGAGAACCTGTATGTATATGATGGGTGGGAGGGCGGCGGGTGTCTCTGTCTTTCTTTCTCACTCTTCTCTCTCACTCTCCCTCAGTATAATCAATAATGTAGAGTATAATCATAAATTGGAAAACTTTGGTAGTAATAATGTCAACTCACGTAACGCGTTTAAGATTAGCCCCACACAATGTCCACAGTAAATCACTGATATTCCTTCCGCTCTGTGCATATTACACTCATTATTATACACCCCCGAAAATTCTCTCTCCTCTCTCTCTCTCACTCTCTCTCTCTCTCTCTCTCTCACTCTCACTCTCACTCCTGTAAAACTCTTGAGCATGCATACAAACTTTAACTATTACTAAAAGGCCACGTCCATGCTCCTCTTATAAGACGACCATTAAATGCTCAAGAAAACTCTATGCATTATCTTCTCACTACTACGTACTCTCTCATGATCCTCACCAGCAACTTTCCAACTTGCTTTAAGTACCACATACATACGTGAACTTATGTATGTACTTATATGTACATCCATCCCTTACATACCTACAGGCTTCATCCACACACACACATACAGACACACACACACAAATATGAACATCCATATAAATACCCATACAGCCTCACAGTATCCATGAAGTACTTACTTCCCTCTTAAGAGCCTTCCTCCCATGACTTACCTGCTCATCCCAAAGTCTCGGAGTAACTACTAATGTAAATTACATATTAAACTTTCTGCCCTATACAACATTTCTACTACTCACAACGCTCCTGCTAACAACCCCCCTGTACCACTAGTACTCCCTCATTACATGGGAGAACACATATACACTGACACGGACTCTTACAATCTCCCTACTTACCTCTCTTCAGGACTCCGAGTCCGTTAAGGCACAAAAGTCGGCATATGTATTCAAATGGGATCGGGTTCATATCTCCCGTCTAGGAGGAAGGACCAATCTTTGGAATCGTTCCTGAAAGTAATAGCATACTTGAACAAGCACTGGTTTCCAGCACCACAGGATAGAGCCCGTTGAGAAGCAAACATCCGTAATTACTCCTGGATAAGAAGCAAAAGCTAATTTTGGGGATTAAGAATCACCCACGGATATTACCGATAAGGGAATAAAAGCGAATATAAATAAGTAAGGAGCAAATAGCGGAATCGCTCCTTCAGACAAAGCCTATGGATTTTAACAGTTAAAAGGCAATTGGTCACTACTGTATTGTATCTATGGTTAAGAAACATACGTACATTTTGGTAGTTAAGATTTAAATAGGAACATGTTTCATGGAGCTGTACTAAAAGCTTAGTGATCGTAAAAGGTTAGAGTATGATTAATTTGTAAGTAACGAAATTAGGCATTATTGCCCAATACGATAATTGTGATGTTTATTACTCGCGTGTCTTCAAAATAATTTATGTGTAGCATCGACAAAAATTGGACATTTCAAAAAGTTTTAGAAATAAAAATAGAAGATTTCTGTTTCCTGAAATTTTTTAGAACATTTTTCGTTGGGGATTTGTTTTAGATAATAAATTGTGGCTCTTAACGGATGAGACGTAGTGTGTGTTGGCGTACATATGTTTCGGGAAGATATTCGGTAATATTGTCCAGTGCCAAAGTTGGGGTGAGTTAACACACTGGATGTTACACTATCTCTGTGGCTGTGGAAGGAAGGAGGCAGAGTGTAAAAGACGTCAAGTGAGAATAACATCTATATTTATAAAGCAACTACATAATTGCATATTACAGGCAAATGAATGTGTATTAGTGTGAGAAAGTTAGCTTTTTACTAATCGTAAAGAGAGAGAGAGAGAGAGAGAGAACGAGAGGGAGAGAGACAGGGCGAGTGAAAACATATGTGATGTACCTTGTGAGAATATAAAGGAATAAGGGAGTTCGAAAAGTGTTCCTATATGTTTTTCCAGGGGAACATGAATGCGAAAAAGGGTAGGGAAATGGTGCAGAGTGAGAGAGAGAGAGAAAGGAGAGAAGTCAGGGAAAGATGCCTTTCCTTTATTAAACTTATATTTATTATAATTACACGCGGGGCTAAATTAGTCGTTGGCGGCTGTGGAAATGGCGAATTTTTCATCATTTTTCCCAAAGACGGGATGAGGAAGACTTTAACGAGTGCACGTAGCATTTTTCCTCATCTCAACTTTTAATCTGCACACATTATGATGAAAAAAGTGACAGGAGGAAATACTTTTTTCTCAACACTGTACCTAGTAAAAACTCTGAGTTAGGGCAAAAGGCTGGGGATAACGGAGGAGCGGGGTGAGAGAGAGAGAGAGAGAGAGTGAGAGAAAAAAAAGTAGGAAGGAGTAGAGAGGAAAAAAGAGCGGAGGGATAGAAATTAAAAATCATGGTGGAGAGGTGGCGAGTGGAAGATTGAAGTTGAATGAATGAGTCCAAAGTGCTTTCCCTTTCTTCATCTGTTCTCCATCTTTTCTTTCACATTTCCCTAAACATTCCTTTGTGGATTTTTCCAAAGATTGGTCCTCTGTTATTGAAGGTGTGAATGTGAAGTAAGACAAGGGAAGTCAGAAGGCTGGGAATAGAGCTCCAGTCGGGCCAGGTGTTCAAAACTTCCGAACTGGAACTTAAGCCCGACTTGAATTTTCAAGTACAATAAAACTACATACTTATTTATATGCACCCGATCCGAATGTGGATCTTCCCGTCCAGCAATAGTTGGAACTCAAACCTGAACTTCTATGTGCTGTCCAATACTAATTAATTACTGTACTTTTAAAATCATATTAAATATATGACAGGTTGCACAGCCTATTACAATTAGTTATCCTAAAGTTACTCCCATATGGTTCCTCTCCAAGAGAATTCCTTTGGACGAGCCAAATTTTTTGATTTGGAAATCTGAAGTTTTTTCTCGTTTACTGCGGAGAGTTGAAATTGACCTGAACTTAAAATTTGAAGTAGAATCCGTAGGAACACTTGTTATTGTCCTGGAACAACGAAATTCGATCCACACCCAATCCCGAACTTACCTTGAAAATTGTAAAGTATTACTTGAACGTAAGCATAGCTCTTCCTAGAGAAAGAGAGACTGAGAGACAGAGAAAGAGAGAGAGGAGCGAAGAGAGAGAGAGAAAGAAAAGACAAGGTTTAAAGAGCGGGGAGGTTTGGCAGGCGATGTTCTTAGTGAGTTGTCAAGGTGTGAAATATTAAAAAAGAAAAACTCTTTGTAATCCCAGAGGGAATATTGGAGTTAAACGAAAATAATGAAGATTCACCGACTGCTCGGTCACCTCACGACACCCCATAAGAAAAAGCCGATCAGGTCTCAAGGGACGTCTCAATAAGATCCATTACCATCTATTTATCCCACCCTGTGGTCTCCTCCATCTTTGACAAAACTTCCAACCTGACATCCACCAGTCGTCTTCCTGCCTTTTTTCCTTCTCTCCTCTCCTTTCCCTATATATCTTTCAATTCAATACTGACCAATACTTCTTTTCTCCTTCCAGCCCAACCGTGTCCATGGGTACTCAAAGCTTAGACTCAAAGCTCATGTGATGTTGAACGCTGAGCGAGAGGTTTTTTCCCTCATTCTTTTTTTTTCTCTCTCTCTCTCTCTCTCTAGCTGGTGAGCGAGCTGTCTCCTGTCGCTGCATATAGTTAAGGTCCACCTCAAAGAAGAGTGAAGGAGTTCCGAGGCTCTGATCAATTGTTCAGCTGTCCTGTTTTGACTACGGTCACTTACTTTCTCTGCCTGAGATTGACGACTGCCTTCCTCCTCACTCTCTCATGTCACTCCAGAGAGAGGGAACTTACATGGGGAGCCCCTCGTGGAACTCATTCTCACCGACCATCACCCCTGCACAGTCGGATCCATCACTTTCAATCCTCCGCACTTGTAATTTATTTAATTACTAATCAAACCCAAATTCCAAGCATTAGAGGCACTCTGCACTGAAGGCCTATTTATTAGGGAAAAGCCTCGTACACATGGACAAATAGATGTCCTCAATAGAGAGGCTCTTTCCATCTTCATTACATTTTACATAAAGAATACGGATGTCCTTAGCCTCATCATGTATACAGTATAATCCGAACTAGTACAGTCTAAAGTGAAATCCGGGCTTCGAAGAGGAGCACTGTCTGTAAAGTATCCTCGTCATGATGTTTTACAACATGTACATATCTATGGACACCTAATTATTTATTCCTTAGTTCCGTACATCCTTCAAGATCGTCTGCTGAGATGTGCCTGTATCTTGTAGATATAAATGTGAGAATGATTTTTCTAAAATGAAATAAATTGAAAATGTAACAGTACCATTAGCTAAACCTGCCACAAGGATCGACTACGGGAATAACAAACAATTTGCAACTGCGATTTCATAGGAACTTCAGAGATATTTCTCATATTTTGAAACTTATTTACATTCGGGGAGCTTATGTAAAGTTGTATGACTGTCAATGAGAATTTCCAGCCAGGGATGGGTTTCCAACGAGTTTATTTACAGTAACTTAATAAATGAAGCCTAAATACTAAATACACTGCCTGATTACAAATATTTTTTGCGGGCTGCCAATTGGCTCTCTAAATTATTTGAGTATTCATTGCTAACTAAAAAACAACAAGTTCTCTTGGCAGTGAGATGGAGGCTCAAATTACAAACTAAAATATAAACTTTTTCAAATTCCTGATATATTATTAAACAAATAGTTGAATTTTGTCATGCTCCTCATCTCCGCACCCAGATATCCAGGAATGGCCGGACCTTGCATTATAGAGTTATAGGAGACATGCTGGTACAAAAAAAGTTGGGATTTTGAAATATGCGTGTGTCCTTTTTTATTTGAGATTGAGAATGCGTCTGGAAACATCAGAAGGTATTTATTTGGTACATGTGTGCCTCCCATAAGCTCAAGATTAGGGAGGTGGGAGCGCTCATAAAAAGACTGCTGCGTGTAATAATAGTAGTCTTTGTAATGTGAGGGAAACGTTTGCATTTTACATTACTGTTGGAAAAAAACGGAGGAAAGACGAAGAATGGGGATAAGCTCCATGCATATCTATATATAACATGCTATATACTTATGAGTCTGGGGGTGGGGACAGCAATAAACTGTACCTGTTCAATCTTATTTCCTGCTTCGATTATAATTTTTAACTTGTAATTCTGTCGGCAATAAAAGCCTACTATTCCCGCAGCCTCTACTGCCTATGTTCAGGAAGGAAGGAAGGACGAGTCGGAGAGTGGAGAGAGAGAGAGAGAGAGAGAGAGAGAGAGAGAGAGTGAGAGAGAGAGAGAGTGAGAGAGGGTAGGAAGTAAAAACAAGTAAAACTCCCGTTGTGACAGTTACTATATATATGTTACACTTCTGTTTGAATTTAAATTGACACTTCTTGTCTTGACGGAGCAGTTCGTTCATATGAGAAATTCCGAGGGTTTGTATGTATCCTCCTCAGTGGGGCTGAGGCAGCAAGGGAGGGACGTTACGATTAGTTTTTATCTGGAAACAGTTGATTCATACAGATCTATGTTTATTATAAGTTATACACCATCACCATCTGAGTGAGAGCATAAATAGGGAAAAAAGCTCCATATGCATTACTTAGTTATGGGCAAAAGAACAATCTTTGGGAGCTATTTGATCTAGAAGCATGGCAACATAAACATTTACAGGGAGACATGTTCAGAGCTCAGTCATTGTTGAAATGCATGGCGAGAGATGCAATAATAAAATGATGTTTGGGATTGCAGAGGCTCAGAGCACATACACTCATACGTTCCTAGTTCCTACAATACTACGAACCCTCACACACTGCACATACAACAAGAGGAAGAATGGAAGGCAGTATTTGGGAATGATTAGCTATACAATAACTTTGAGTGATACAACAAAAGCATGAGATGGAAATCGAGAGAAAACTCTCTTCTTCAACCACTTCTCTCTCTCTCTCTCTCTCTCTCTCTCTCTCTCTCCCATATAACAACACACAGACAATCCTAATTCGTACAAGTTCCTATAAGTGCGTTCCTCTCTCAGCAAAACACGCTAAATTTTATCCTTCGAAATATTCCTATCTCTCATTCAAGTGCCTCTCGTCGGTGGAGAAACAAACTGAACTGAATCTTTTTTCAATCAAATATAAAAGGGATCACTTCTAGTTTCACAAAATGTGAAATTAATGATATATCATAAAAAATCCCATGCAAAATTATCTTGGTGGAATTTATCTTAAAACTAAAAGGAATTGTATTAATCTCATATAATTATGTAGATATGTACATACAATTAGTTTGATTTTAGTTTGGCTGGATTCAAAAAATGTGTAAGTATAGATTTTGTTTTTGGGGAAATTCCCACTTGGTTCATTTCGCTTTTAGGTCAAAAGTCATGCAGATTATGTTGGTTGTAAGGATTTTTGCTTTAAACATTTTCCTTGAGAAAATATCTCGTCCAGTTTGTCTCTTCACCGACGAATGTATGTATCCATTTGAAATACAATACCCTTGAATGGGATGTTGTTGTACAGAGCTTCCTTTGCAGCTTGATACATTTCGTTCGGCGTGTTTTTCCTCTATCTTCGACAGCAGTTCCTAAAATCTTGATACACAGTGCAATGCTAATGCATACAATGTATAGGGCCATAGGTATCAGAGTTAGAGAGAGAGAGAGAGAGGCAAGGAAGAAGACTCTTGGAATAAATCAGGAGGCGGAGGTAAACAGCAATGAGTTGGGGGCCGTGCAAGTCATAAAAGAATGGAGAAAATTTAGAAGTACTACATCGTTCATCCCTTCTAGCTGGTGGGGAGTATGTACTGCCTCAAAACACTACCTTCGCACTTTTAGCCCTATTCCGTCTTCTCCTACACTTCCCCCCGTCTCTTCTCCTCTTTTCTAACTCCACATCTAACTACATACTTTAGTTTCAGCTTTACTTTTATTTTAAATGGACCTTTATCCCTTGTCTCCCTTTAAGTTTCTACACTTTTCCCTTACTTTATAGTTATTTTTATACGTTACATTGTATGCATATTGCATTAACTCTAATGATTTATTACACGAGAGGGACTTATTGTTCGTTAGCCCGCAAAATGCTACACATTTGTTTCTGTGCACAGTACCTCTGTATAGATATCTATATCTATCTATGTATGTGTACCACTTGAGATGGGTCTTTCATGTTATTAGATCCTGCATATGGTCAAGACTCTTCCCTTCCCTGAATCTCCCTTCACCTTGACCCTTGTTTTTTTAGGGGTATTGTTCGAGCTGTGAAACTGTACTTTATACTGTAATAATTATTATAATTGGAGCATTCTAATGGTAAATGCATCATGACAGGTCATTGTGGGAGCAGAAATACCATTCAGAAAAGAAGCAAAATAGTTTATCCTGCATTTTTTTTTAAATTCCCATCCCCACAAAATGTCGACTCAGAAACATTAAGGTTAAATGAATATTGTAACTGCCTAAGAGGTAGGAAAAAGTCGGTGTGAGATCAATGCTTGACAAAAAGGCACTGACTATTTCACACAATCGCAAGGCTCAATTCTGAGTGTTCATATGTTATCGGAGCATCCGTATCTTATAGTAGCGAAATATATTAGCATTTTCCTGTAAAAATCTTTCAAGGGCCAAGGTTGTCAATAATAAATTGGACTGGGAAGAAAAATTGAGCAGAAAAAATGAGCATCAGCTAATTTTTTTTAGCAGGACAATGAAAATATCCCATGGTCATATTTTGTAATAGATGAAAACTTTTCTTATTGCCCCTTATCAAGGAGCCAGCTTGGTTCTTAGTTGATGATATTATTCTTTTAGATCTAGAATCATGAGAGCAATGACTTCTCCCCTTTGAGCTCCTTTACACTATCAAGTAAATTAGGGCATCGGAGGGGTTGGAGGGACTAGCATATATGTTTGTCTACTAACTTGATCAGTTTAGGATTATTCTTATGGAATTTTTCTTAATTCTTGGTTGGCATGATTTTAGTACGCTATAGGAAAGCATTCGCAGGTATACTATATTGAGGCTGGACAAGTGCTAAAAGGGAATGGTATCTAGACGACTGGGGAGGAAATAGTAAGATTTTACTCATGAGGATGTGTACGTGGCATATGTGTTGTTGGGTAGGCTAGCAGGAGCAGAATGTTTTTTGGGAAAAGGAAAAAAAAACTGGGAATAAAATGGCAGGAGAGAGGAAATTTTGTGATAGGTGGAGAGAACAAACAAGTATGTAGATTGAGACAAAGGCTATAAGCTGAGAGACTGAGAGAGAGAAGACTTTTAGTAGAATGGATATTCTTGGGGAGAGGAGCATATTAGCATAGAAATGTTCGAAATGGTGATGGAAGAGTGTCACTACACAGCAGAGCCTAACTAGTGGAGCCATTCTTATGCATACACACAGTCCAATATATCTCTCTTAATGGCCTATCTCCCGAGCTATAACGGCAAGTCTCGGAAAACACCCCGGTACTCTCTCCTAAACATAAATTACTACTTTAATTCGACCCTATTTTTGAAATTATACACTAGGTAGTCCCACACGGACGAGACACAACCAACTTGGGTATGCATACATAGCGCTCGTATTAACTCCGTCGGAACGTAACGTTAACGTTCCCCCTGAAAAAAAAACAACGGTCTAATATCCCCTTGTATGTGTAATGTGTGTGTGTGTGTGTGTGTGTGTGTGTGTGTCTGAGGATGGATCTTATACGTAGATATGTGAGTTTCCCCATCTCACATTATTATGAGGCTCTTGTCCCGCACTATGTATGCATATGTGAGTAGTTAATAGGACCAGAGCTGAGGAAATCCTCGGCGTTTCATCCCGCATCAAATGTACCATCGCCGTCAAATTGGCCCTCCACCAAGAAAGAAAGACAGTTGGATGGAATCCTTTCTCGGTTCTTCATTTCTCGATAATGAATTGCCGTCGCCTCGACTATTCACGAGGAGGAGCAGAGCGATTTATTGACTTTCCTCGGAGATGATCGCATTTGAAACCTTCTCAACCGGATGCCAATAATGCTGAACACAAAATGGACCTTTTCAGCAGTTAAAAATCCGCATTTTCACAGTCAGTCCTTTCTCTTTGGAGGTCCTCAACGGTACTATACTCAAATATATCCAGCATGGGCACATATCAAATAAGTATATAAAAGTCACATCAAATCATAAAACATTCCTCAATATTACTGCACTAGTCATTCCTACTGTACTCACATCTAGGACTGCCCTGCCTTGTATTTATAGTAATTGCACTCATCAAACGGGATTTTCAATCAGATCAAATTTGAGGGATAAAATATCTCTCTGCCCCTTTTACTCATTTTATTATTTGAACTCAAGGGAATTACAATGGAAGTATCTATACATTCTGTATTAGTACCTCTGTTTTGTAATTACCTCTGTATGTTGTTTATTCTGTAACTAGTCGGTGTCTTACTGGTTTATGGGTGTGAGAGAATCAAGCTATTTCTTAAAATTATGCAAATTAACCTTTTGAGCACATTACTTACTAACCTGCTGTTTCAAAAACGTTTCTTTGATAATAACATTAAGGAAGGAAGCGATCACTTCTTTTCAAATTTTACGTAGAAAAAAGTGGTTGCAGATGGAACAAGTGCAACGACAGTTTCATAATTTCATTTGACGGGGTGTACGTTTAATCCCTCCTACGCAAGACTCTATTCTTCTGACAAATCTGAGATTATTTGTACCATGTCGAGTGTCGGCGTGTTAAGTGATTATGGGAAGCTAAAAATGAACTTGGCCTGATTGTGAACGGATGAAAGTATATATCTTCACGATTGTGATGATAATAAAAAGGATACACTGGCTGACGTATATATTTTGTGGATGGTATTCAGAGTAAAGAGGAGATTCTTATCATTTCACGTTTGAATGTAAAGAAGTTATAGACTATAATACAGAATGTATTAATGTACAAACACGTAGTCAAGAAGCTACTCTGTAGAAATGAGCAACTACGCATATACTTCGAAGTATAAGGAGATTTTTTTCTTTGGTATCATTTTCAATTTGACTTGTATGTGTTAAAACACGTTGTAAATGTATACATTTTAATTTTCGGGGTACTCATAAGAATGTACGTGATCAAGTTTCATTGCGGATGGCCCGAATAATTGCTGATTTAAGATTAATGTTTTTACGAGCATTAAAATTTTAAAAATACTTGCAAATAAAAACTAAAGCGCCTTAAGTGCTGGCCTACAGATTTAATTGCAAGTACAATTAAAATCAACAGATGAATTTCTAAATTGTCAGTGCGAGAGCATTCAGGTTTACTAGAATTTTATACATTTTTAGGCGTAGCCTGCAACACCGAAATACAACAAGAAAATTAACGGAAAAGGCGATAGCGGGCGACATCTCTCGCCTATGGATTTACTTTGGTATAAATAGCATTACATGTACGCATTACTTTGATTCAGAAATACGATTCTGAATATAGTAAGTGCAATGGTGTTAAAATACTAATAAGAGAACCGCATAGTTAAGTTTCTTGCGATGTCATTAAAAAGGAGCTGAGGTAATTGATTAAACTCTGCTAACAGTCAGCACATGAATATTATGTTCACTATCAGTGAAATTAGGTAATCTTTGGTTAGCTCAAATATTATAGGTATGTACACGGTATGTGCAAAACATAATTCAAGGCAAAGTGCGAATGGTAAGGTCAACAAACAGTTACTGTTAGGCTGAGATTCTAACAAAACTCGCTCCTAAATTTCTTCGCAAAGGGAACTGACGAGTCGTCATCGTCCTCACGGCTAGCTCTTGTAAACTTTGGAGTATTTTTCTTGGGCGGAGAAGGAACCTTTTTGTAAGCGGCATTCATTCGCTGGAGATTTACTTTGTGAATTTTTGCATGGTCCACTATAGGTTTTGGATAGTCCGTGCCGATTATGCAACCAGCAGCCTTTTGAACTGACATTGGGGCTGTCCAAGGCTCGTAAATGTAGTTCGGAGGATACTTTGCTAATTTAGGGAGGTACTTTCTACGACAAACCCAAACAATTAAATAAAAATGTTGTTTACAGTTAAGACTTTTTCAAATGAAAAAATTTGTTCAATCGTTTTTCACCTTATGTATTCTCCATGCGGATCGGTTTTTTTCCCGAAAACGATGGGACTGTAGACACGGTAGTACTGATGAAAGAATGCAGATGCACTAAGCCACATCCAGTTACCCGCATTAAGGTAAACATCCGCATCGAGTAACAATTCTTCAAAAACTAACTGCCCTTCTTCCCAAGATATCCAAAGATCACCCCGGGTCAGGAAGCAAGCTACAGCATGACGAGCTAAGTGGTGAATCCAGCCTTCCTTCCTTAACTGTGTCATAATAGCATCGATGAAAGGGTAACCAGTTCGGCCTTCAGCCCAAGCACTTAAGTACTCCGGGTTGACATCCCAATCAATCTGTTTACAAATGCTGTTCCCCACCATTTTATCAAAATTCGGCGTTTTGGCTCCTACTAAATAATAAAATTCTCTCCAGTAAAGCTGTCCCAATAAACTTACAGGAGGTTTGGATCTCTGAGGCTTAATTGTCTTCAACTCCTCGTAAAACAAACGAGCACTTAAACAGCCAAATTTTAAATACGGGCTCAAAACTGTAGTCGAGGGCTCAATAGAGTTTGGGCTAGTATTAGGTTTTTCAAAATTTGAAATGTAAGTTTTCCTAGTCATCACTTGTGTCAGTCGACGGAGGGCTTCTGTTTCCCCTCCAGGGTACAGATGAGGACCTAACTTCGACTCATCCACGTGTAACTCCCGAAGCGTCGGGAGCTGGTACTTATCTTTATCCGGGTCTTTCGGTGGGGACTGTTTATACACCTCCGTCACAGCGACTTTAGACGCAGGAGGTTCCCCTGCTTTAGAAACAACATCCAAAAATTTTTGATACGTCTTCGGAGCTTCGGATTTGTTCTGGCGAAGTAGTCTGAAAATTTAATTTCATTCAATCACATCTCACCCTTAAACATCACCATGTAAACCCTCAGTTAATACTCAAATGAACCTTTCACTATCACCAAAAAATTCTTTATCATTTATAAATAAAATACTACAAGCAACGTAATGTAACTCACACAATCGGCTCATACAATGTATGCGAAAAGAAATACTTGACCTCCACACCAGCCTCTTCCGCTAATTTAAATACTTCCACATCTCTCTTTCGGGCATATGGCTCCGTATCAGTCTCATAAGTGATCAACTTGACGTTCCAATTCTTCAGAGCAAATTTAAATTGTGAGACGGGATCCCCTCTTAGGACGTAAAGTCGGGTGCCCAAGGATCTCAGACTCTTGTCCAGATCCGCTAACGAGTCCACCAAAAATCTCCATCGATTTGCACCCACTCTGTACGTCTCGACCAATTTCGTGTCCAAAATAAATATCGGTCTCAGATGAGCAGAGGGCAAGGTATCCAATTTCTCCACAGCTGCTATCAATGCTGGATTGTCATGTAATCGCAACCCCTTCCGGAACCAGTGGATCACTGTCGCTTGTTTTTGTGACATTTGAGCTCTCCCTTGAGGATTTATCTTTCTCTGGAATAAATATTATAATAATTAAATATTAGTCATGATTCCGGACTCGTGATTTTTTATCGTCGCTTTCATAACATTCATATTTAAATTCAACACAACGACAGCAGCTTTTGACATTTTGAAATGCTACTATTGGAAATTTGAAATGCGTAAAGTTCAACTATTTCGTAGGTTTTTCTATTTTTACAATTAATCCTATTTTTATGACACACTGTTAATACTGCTGAAATTGGATTGACAGCAAATAACAATCACTACTACGAATTATTAGTTACCATAAATTATACGTGGTGTAAATACTCAAGTAATACATAATTACATTTTTCTAAATTACTAGTTCCCTATAATTAATTTTTAAATAAGGATATTCTGTAAACAATGAAATGAATAAGCCATTGAAATTAAACATTTTACCTTTTATGTATTTGTGCTGTATTAATGACTTATTCTTTTAAAAATTGTAACTTATAGAACTAACGTATGCACATGTCGTCTCTTACTACTCTCACATGCTTGTGGGGCTCACGCACATATTTCCTATACAAACGTATTGTAGGAGTTTGACTCAACCCATCGTGTATTAAACGTTCATTGACAAAGTCGCGTTTGAGCACCCCGGGCAGGTTGCAGGGGCCCGGCTGACATAATTATGTCTCCCTATTAAAACCAAATTAATTTTTTTTTAAATAGAGAAATTTCGAAACATTCTAGAATCCAAATGAGTTCCATAGATTCCAATGAGGTTCATTATTGCTGAAATTTAAAATAGTTTACAAACTAATTAAACTTCTCCGAAAAAAGAATAATTATTATCAGCACGTTTTTATAAACACTGATAAGAGCTTTGAGCTGTTTAACATATTTCTGGTGATTGTGAGTTTGGATGATGAAAATCCGCCAGTAGAAGAGCTCTCATTAATTACAATTTTTATTTACAAGGTTTCCTGGTTCGGATAAGTTACTTTGAATTTTTTCCAACTTAAAATTAAAAGTAGTGACTCTATTCATGTACAATGTGTGTATCAATCCTACAGGGAGCGAATCTATTGTAAAATAGTGCCTTATTAATGGAAGCAAGAGATAAACACCTTTTAGTTTTGAATTAAGGAATCTAAATAGGAAAATTTGGTCTTCCTCTTAAATGCAATGTTATTGGCTTATGATTTTCAATCCCCATGACGGAATGCTTTTATGGTAAATGCTGATGGTTATTTAGATATATTTCTATTAAAAGAGTATTAGATACCGGTAGATTTTTCTCTATACAAGCAGAAATATATTTGGACACTTCGAGTCAAAACTCAATGTTAATTATTCCTTTTATACCCACACCATCGACTAAGCATATAAGTGTCCGGGCAGGTGCTTATTGATATTCACTCCGACTGGGGATAATTTTATCAATGTGCTTTTCCGTATGATTTTTATTGGCAATCCTCGACAGACTTATATTTCAGAAAGTATGGATTTTATTCAATCAAATCTCATACCTAAAAATCGCAGACTAAATTTTCAGTAATAATCAAATACACCTGAAAATGTGACCTGAAATTCTTTGTCACTCAAATGTTTCCCTAGATACATATATTTCATCATCCCCAGAGTACAATCCCGGGAAAACAGTGCTTATACTGTAATAGTGTAAGCAAATCCAGAAATGAAAGAACTACGGTGAAACTACAGAACCCCTTTAACCTGGATCATAGTGAGAAAGGCAAAGGTGGCCCGGCGCCTCGGTGGTGTAGCGTATCTGTTCGGTTGCAGAGGAGTCGGCTTCGACTCCAGCTCACCCCGCATAACTTCCTGGGTATTTTCTATCTCTATCTATACACTAGGCTGTGTGTGAAAAGGTGCATGTACCTGCTGTATGCAGGGGATGGACATATGGTCCCACTAATTGCACACAGTCACCGGGTTGATGTAAACCGATGAGGTCCGGTATAAGACTCTCACTTGTAAGGAAGTTGAACAATGTAAATCATAAACTGGGATGTAATTTAAATGTACTATGGATATGTGCCAAGAAGTACTTAATAAATACATACATACATACATACATACATACATACATACATAGTGAGAAAGGCACAAGCACTGGGGGGAAATCTTACTCCATCTCTGTTGTTAAATAGTGGAACTCTCTCAGTCATAACATCCTAAAAGAATGCTAGAACAGGATATTCGACAAACTACTGCGGGAAAATATTATACTATCAAAGACAGTGGAAGTCAACGTTTTACAATAATCTATTAAAATTTACCTTGTCTTTATAATGTAGATGAGGGCGTTCGGCATGAAAACTCTCGTTATTAAGACTTGAAAACGTGTGAACTACACCAGTGTAACACTAATAATGACTGATGCTGTTGTTGGTGTAAATCGAAGAAATTGAAATAATTTCACCTAACTTTTTGTCATTTCTAAGTTAATTAACAAAAGCAAAAGTAACGAATATTACTTCATACTATTAATTGGAATGCACTTAGTATGAAATGTACTATTATGATTATTACAAGTTATTATTAGTATATTCATCTGGTAAAGATGCAAAGATGACCGAAGCTTCTAACAGAATGCATTAAGATAGAACTATTAGCATATCAATAAATGTACACACGTAAAAAAAGACCCCAACTCAACGTTGAAACTTAAGTCCAACCAACTATTTGACTTCAAAGCATGTACCTTAATGAAATCTTAAATTACCCATCCAATTTTTAAAAAACTGTACCCTTGAACTCAGCATGAAGAGTTGTGGTGGTACACGTCAATAAACCGCCAAATTACCCGCCCCAAAAACATTCTACTACTTCCTATTTACCCTACCTCAAATGCGAACATTTCAAAGTATCCTAATAAATCTAAAGTACCCATCCGATTTCAATAAAAATTGTATCTCTAAACTCACAATCAGCATGAAGAATTGTGCTGGTACATCAGGATTTTACTATTTGTCGGTCACACACACCTCAACACTTTTTTTTCTGTCCCCCCGTATTTTGATACCTGTTAATGGTTTTTTCCGCTCTTTCATCCTCCGCTAACATTTTGAAATAATTAGTATGAAATTCTGTTGATCTCGTCAATAGAAAATGCAAGTAAATCTCATGCAAGCCTATTAGCCTTGATGGTAATTAGCGATCCCAAACCAGTAAAGGAAGGAGAACGAATATTTAGAAATGCTTCATTATCACATTATATTGTATTTAGTTTAGAAAGATAGTTTGTCACTCAATTCCTCCAGCCCTAGTAATTGTCCGTGTGAAGAAGGGCTTTCCACTAGTGTGCTTTATGGTGCATTTTGAAGTTTGGGTGACGTTCAAGTAGTATTTGCATGACGCCGGAGTAAGCGCGCGAGTTTTTCCCGCGACATTCCTTCAGTTTTGTCTGTTAGAAATTTACAAGTAAGAAATATCACACCCGTAAATTTGTTGACTAGAAGTCATCACCGGAGGAAGATCAAGTGGAAGTTGAGATTATTTTCTTATTATTATTAGAGCGTATTGTAATTAACTCTACTAATTCACAGTGACAACAAGTGTTTGGTGATAGGTTAACATATTCATCCGGAGTAAGAGGCAATCGTTTACTTAATTACGTAAATGAAAGAATTATAATCTATTTTGTAAATGCTCACATACATAGCAATTTTGTACAAATTGATTAATCTCTCGTGATTTTAAATTTGCAACATAGATTCTGGCTGAATTTTGAAATTGTAATTCCCCGTTCAGCGTAAAGTCATTAACGATGGATCCCGAAGCCAGCAACGAATCTGACTCTTCAATAAGCTCCAGGTCGGATTCTGGAAGTTCGGAGGAGGCTGAAGTAATTCCCCGAAATAAAGCTCGAAAGAAAAAAGAATACCCTCCCATCGAATTTCCGGAAGCGTGGAGTCGAGTAAAGACCGTTGAGAGAGGTTGATTTTGAATGTTTTAAAATAGAGTTATGATGAGATAGATTGGCTCGGATACACCTGAGATGCGTGTGATATTAGCTCTGCGTTCGCATTGACTCATTGTTTATACGCAGCTCCGGGATTTGTATTATAGAAATCCAAGCCAAGAAAAAAACATTTACCAAGCCAGAATGGATGCAGATAATTCCTGCACTGAAGAAAGAAGCATTTCAGAATGGATTTGGTGATGAGGAACTAGAGACGCTGTGGACATTGATAGCAACATCCGGATCCCACGCAAGTGCGGAAAACAAACGGAAAATGATCTTGCTCTTGATACCCAAAACGCATGTAGATGAGAGTTTTGTGAAAAAACTGTGCCTCTGGACCGTGTCATCTATGCATTCTAACCCCAAGTTAATGAAACTTATGGCAGCAAGTGTTCTTGTATATTTACACGGTGTGTTTAGGATATGGGGAAATTAAGTATTTTTTATAGTCATCATTGGCCCGGTATTTAATGAAGTTTAAGCTTGTTATGAAATGATGTATTTTTTTTTTGTTTTTTTGGGGGGATCAGGGATTGCTGAATATTCTTTGGTGAACGGAAACTGTTTCAACTCTCCGTACTTATACACCACACTGTTCACTCTTAGCTCTCACGCGGAACTGGTAGACACAAAATTTACTTTGCTTTGAGATAATCCTAGTGATTAAAATTCTGAGGGATGGGAGATGGATTCTTATAAATAATCTTTTGGATTTTGAGGGTTGAAATTGTTTAATAGTTATATTTTTGTCGTAGGTGCAATCTTTATTTGTTCTCTTGAAGAAGATCACCACTAAAGATAACTTCCAACGATTCCATGTTACACTGGTACTGCAGAAATGGAAGCAAACCCACGTTTTGAGTCATAAGCGAGCTTTACATGATATCCTCAAGTGTGTACCATAAATTGATGTTAATGTTTTAAGTCTGGGATGCAAGTGATTGACACCAAAGCGGATCTAATGAGTAAACACGTGTTTTTACTTGCAGAAAATATAAAGTGTTGCGTCCTGATTATATTCCGGAAAATGTATTTGCTTTTCGTGTGAGTGGAAAGTCCTTGTTGAAATCTAAGAATTCTCAAGAACTCCGGAAGCTACTGTACGAAGCGAAACGCCGGACACATGGTATCGAAGCTCGCCATATACGAGGATCTGTGGAAGAGTCAATTGTGGTTGAAAATGGACACGATGAAATACAGGATGAGTTTGATCCGGAAAGTCTGCACAATGATAAATTTTTCTCCGACTTGGCTCCCATGTTTGACAATTACAGCCTTAAAGAGTAACAAATATAAGTTTTACACCTTTTTAAAATACATTTGGGCTGTCTTTAAGACATTGGAATGAAATAATTTTTTTAAATAGTATCGTCGCCGGTACCACCCCAGTCAGTCCCAAAGTAGTTTCCTGGGCTTTACTGAATGCTGAAAGAATATCACTCTTCTGTACAAATGATGACATGCTGGAGCTTTATGAATCATTTTTGACCATTGCACTAGAACATAGTAACTGCAGCTTTGAACTCTATATAAAATGCATTTTTAGGTTTTATCTAAAATGTATAATAATATGATTATTGGATTAGAATATAAGTAATCTAAAATAATTAACTGTGTGACTGTTGTAGAATTCTCCCAGTACAACGGAAGCAACGTTCAGAAATATGAATTCCTTCTGGAGCGTTCCTTTCAAATTAGTACGTTACTTGGACGGGGCTTATCAGCAATGGACGAATGGCTAATTGATTTTATTATCGAGTGGGATATGGTTTTATGGCGAAAGCAAATCTTGCAATTGTTTTCATACTTGAATCCGTTTGAATTCACTGGTAAGATGGTTAAATGTAATTTATCAATTGCTCGCCAATTAAATGACCCTACTAATTCAAAGTGATTTAATCTTGATTTAAGCTTTGCCAAGGCTAAGTTTTCGGAAATTGGAGATGGATTTTTTGCTGTCGAATGTCTCAAATAGTCACGAAATTTGGAATGCTTTAGCACGACTTCTGTATAGATGGCTGGAACAATTAAAGTTATCACAAAATTTGATCGAGCATGGGAATGGGGATGCTGACGAGGATTGGATTTTGTGTCGGGACTCCACTTGTGAACTCTACAAGCTCATAATTCGTTTCATGAATAAATACATTTCTCATAATGCTGCGAACATGCTCTGCGAACCTTTGATCTTCCGAATGATCCAAACTTTTGCTGAGGTTTGCTATTCTATAACTGTACCACTCATATAGCAATTTCGATTTCAAATGTTATTGTTTGTTGCAGCTGTCAATTAAGTTCAATCAGAAGAAGATATCATTCCAGGCAGTGCCGCCTATTTCTATACTGTACTGTATTCTATTATTGGACAGCACAAGACTTTTTGATGTTTTCTCGGAATTCCTGAATAAGTAAGATTGATAAAACAAATAAATTATTGTCAATTTGTTCATTCCTCATATTTGTTCTTTGAATTTTCTAGCACTTTGAAATGGAATCCCTCCACCGATAACGAATGTGTAATAGACAATGAAAGTTTGCAACGGCTTAGAATCCTGCGCTTAAAATTCAAATCCTTTTTTGGAAGTGGCTTGCCATTCGGTGAATTATTTTCCAGAGAATTCGAAGAATTTGTTGACGATGAAGCAAAGCAATATTTACATCATTGTTTGAGTGCTTGGACTCATGAATCCAGCCAGGCTTTAAGTCTTTTTAGATCAAAATCTCCATCTAATCCTGGAAGTATAAACTTTTCTAAAATGCAGCAACTGGCTCCAAATTTGGCTGAATATTACAACTCCATTAGGAAAGCGGATTTTTTCCCTTTACATGCATCAACCCCAGCAACTACCGGGAGAAAGAGGCTCGTGTAGTTTATATAATGTATATCATGTCCTGTCTGTAGTGCTAGTGTTTAGATATATATGTATTTTCCTATTTTTGTACTCTTAAATCACCTAACGAATAAGTAATAATTACTCAAAATGATAATCTGACCATGAATAACATACTTGAATGTGTAGAGTATAACGTGTTGTTTAAAAGCTAATCAATCAGATGTACACAAGTGTATTTTTTATTGCGCTAATAAAACTATTTATAATTATTGTTACTACAGTTAAAATTATTTTACATCGTTACTGTTGGCTCTATATTTGTTTGACTACACAGTTTTTGCATGAAATCCCAAATCAATGCTTAGTCAAAACGAAGGGTTGGTTATAGGAAGAAAGCATAAACATCATTGCAGAAGCTTCGGCAATGACATGAGCAGCACTGCATGGATTCCTTAATTTTCCCGGGTATTATCGATTTTTATTGTTTACATTCTGTTACCATGAGTTCCTCTTCGCCGGTTATTGATTAAGTTACATATGACTAGAATTCCCTTTTCTCCTGAGAGGGTTGCATGTCAATATTTTAGTCACCACATTTGCTCTTGACTGACTTGTGCCATTCGTCGTTTATGACCACCTAGATTATATATACTTTTAAGAGAAAAGTACACAAGTGTTTTATCTAAGAACGAATTTGTAACAATATGACTGAAGAAAATGTTCGAGTTGTTGTCAGAGTCCGTCCATTAAGTACGAAGGAAGTGGAGAAAGGTACATATTTTTCTTTTTCTGTTTAGTTTTTTAAAACCAGTGTTAATTTTTACGATTTTTTTGCAATCAGAGGTCACAGCTATGCCAACTACTAGTTATTCAATTTTGTTTTTATTTTTTTCAGGATGCAAGTCAATCGCCAAAGTTGACCCCACAGGTCGAAGAATCGATGTGGTGAATCCCGTAGACAGTAAAAAATTGACGTTTTGCTTCGACGCTTTATTTCAAGACGCAGAACAAGCTGAAATCTATAACCAAATTGCCCGACCTTTGGTTCAAAATGTTTTGGAGGGTTACAATGCTACTATTTTTGCCTATGGTCAAACTGGAACGGGAAAAACATATACAATGGAAGGGGAACCTACCCCTGAGAAAAAAGGCATCATACCCAACTCCTTTGCTCAAATATTTACAAGCATTTCCAAAGCGCCTCCTGAAACTCGGTCTGTTCAAACTAATATATTCAAATAAATATTAAAGATGTATAATACAATATTGGATATTATTTTTCATTGAAGGCAAACCAATACTGTGCTATTAGTGTCTTAGGTTATACATATGCTAAAACAGTAATTTATATTTTATTTTTTATAACGTTCGATGTGTTTATTATCTAAAATAATTATTACTCATTTAAAATAATTACCCGTAAATGTGCTCACATTATAGGTTCTTAGTCCGCGTTTCACATCTCGAAATCTACAACGAAGAAGTTCGTGACTTACTCTCAAAAGATCATGAGAAGAAGTTGGACTTAAAGGAGGCAAGTGATCGAGGAGTTTATGTCAAAGACCTGTCTTCATTTGTTGTTCGAAATGCAGCAGACATGGACCGTATCATGGAATTAGGAAACCGAAATCGTAAGTTTTGCTATACACATAATCTATCTAAACACATAATCAATGATATTATAATTAGCCGTAATGAATAAATGATAAGTTGATTTTTGAACATCTTTTTTTGGTACTATTGACAGGTTCCGTGGCTTCTACCAACATGAATGCTACCAGCTCAAGATCACACGCAATTTTTACTATTACGGTAGAGTGCAGCACGGAAGTCGGGAACAGCGTGAAAGGGCGTTCCATTCGAATGGGGAAACTTAATCTTGTGGACCTAGCTGTACGTATTATCTTTATGTTCGACTCACTATTATATTTTAAATTATATGCATAGTTAGCTTTCACGTACTGGACAGATTGAATAACTAGAATAATATTTTTCTATAAGGGTTCGGAGCGTTTGAGCAAAACTGGAGCAACAGGGAAGCGACTGAAAGAAGCTACGAAAATCAACTGGTCTTTATCAAATCTTGGGAATGTTATCTCAGCCTTGGTTGAAGGCAGCAGTCATGTTCCATACAGAAACTCTAAGTTAACGAGACTCTTGCAGGACTCCCTGGGGGGTAATGCTAAGACGGTGATGGTAATACTCACATTACTTTTTAACTCTACAATTTCTCCTCGTTCCTACTTAATTATTTTGCTAGGATTAAAATTTTATATTGTTTGATACTGATGAATTTTTATAAATCGTAAGAAACTGGTGTAATAATAAGGGCTAAGATGGTTGACAACTCTACTAGACATGAGGATACGAATCGAAGTATTAACCCAAATTACTTCTTTGTTTGTTATAAATGAATAATTTTTAGGTGGGATTTGAGGGGATCTAGGCATCTTGATTTAGGAGGATCTTGGCATATATGCCACAAGAAAAATGCTATTCGAAAAATCATTTAAATAATAGTGCTCACTCTCGTTATAAGAAACTCTCATTAGGGTATACTTTCTTTAACAAACACGGGCAAAAATATTTGGACACATTCCTATTTACCACAATGTTAATTGTTACTCTTAAATTTGTCCTAGTTTCAAGCTTAAGTCTACTGATGGAGTTTTGATATGCTGACCGAGAAATAGCACGTTAATAAAGTTTGAATTTAAAATTGAATGGAATTGACTCTAAGATGTCTATTTAAAAGCAAGAGTTAAATTTTGCTCCTTTAAGAAATGTTCTCCAAGAGAGTTCTCCTATATTTTATATTATATGTATACTTTAAAATGCAATTTATTATGTGTCTTAATAGTGTGCAAATGTGGGCCCGGCGGACTATAACTATGAGGAGACAATAAATACCCTTCGTTACGCACATAGAGCGAAGTCGATTAAGAATCATGCCAGTATCAATGAAGATCCGAAAGATGCTCTATTAAGGCAATTTGAAACTGAAATTGAGAAACTACGACGGCAATTGGAAGAACAAGGAACTGATGGCGATCCAGCAGATCCTGACTCCTTGACTCCTGGTTCAGGAGGTATGAGTAATTTTTTACATGACATTTTGATTACTTTGCTGCATTTGCTACCTTTTGCCTTCAAGTATAGAAATATTTGATTTGATTTATCTGTGGCGGCCATTTACATTTTTCTAAATACTAGTCTTATATACTGATGTGTACGGTAGATTAGATAATTATACAAAATAGTAATCCATAACATTAATACGGACATTTTTTTCAGACGATGACGAGGATGATGAAGAGACAGAATTTTTATCTGGAAATGTCACGGAATTCTTAAATCCTGTTCCACCAGAAGCCTTAACGGGGATTAAAGGAGAACTGGAGACTCAGGAAAAGATATCATCCTCTATTGGAGAAGTAGCCAAACATAGAAGACAAGCATTAAATGCTTTAAAGGATCAAGTGCAAACATGGAAGCAGCAGGAGTAAGGATTTTTTATAATCTTACTTCTTGCTTTGTTTAATATTCAATCGTTTTAGGAAAATAGACGTGCAATGAACCTAATCATAGAATATTTTGGTATTTGTAGGTATTTTTTCAAATATATTTTCAATTTAGTGATAATCAAAATATAAATATTTTTTATACCAATGTGTCACGTTAGGCAGCAAAAAGCATCCTTACAGGATCGCTATAAGTCAATTCGGAAGAAAATTCTTGTTGGGGGTGAAAATTTACTGGACAAGTCGCAACAGCAAGAACAATTGCTACAACATTCCATGCAAGAATTAGAGCAAAAGAAAGAGGAAGAAAAGCAATTGACCTCCAAACTAGAAACGCAACAAGTAAATTAGAAAAGGCATTGGTTTTTATATTGATGGAGCTATTCGAAAGGAGTCATGCTATTGAATTCTATCCAAATATTTTCAGGCCGAAACCGCCGAAGCTGAAGAAAAGATAATGGGATTACAAGAGCAAACTAATTCTTTAAACAAAAAGTTGAAAAAAGTATGGAATCAATATCACGTAGTCAAAACAGAGCTTGAACAAGTTCGGCAGGAATACCAAACTGAAAGTGAGGCTCTGTTAGAGGACATACAAAACATGACGAAGGAATTGCAGTATCTGAACTTGGTTATAGATGCTTATATACCAGGCCCCTATCAAACTCTCATAGAAGATAACTGCTCCTGGAGTGAAGACGTAGGCGACTGGAGTTTAAATTGTATTGCCTATGCTGGGAATAATATCCAGCGGTTCAACGCGGAAGATGATGAGACTGAACTTAAAAAGCAGTTACAGGTGCGAGAGTTCTTAACAGTAGAAAAAAAGCTCCGCTGGTATCCAAAATATGTTCAATAGCTGAAAATTCATCTTATTTTCTTCTTTACAGAGTGTGGACCTGTCCAATGTCTATATTAAGCCTGAAATTGACGAGCAGCAAGCGGAACCTATCCTACCAGCTACTGGTAGAGCAGATGAAAGACCAAGTACCCGCGGAAGTGGAAAAATTCCGAGAAGACAACAAGCTGTTCAAAATTGTCGATGGTAGCTGAACTATATTGTCGGAACTCTATTCTTCGTCTTAGTAATCAATCAAGAACGTGAGATTAAAGGATTTAACTAGTATATTCCATTTTTCCAGTTCGACGAACGATCATATATTTCACAATATCATAACATTTTAATAATGAATGCATCGGCACATTCCAATCCGACATAAGAAGTTTGGTAAAGTTAATAAAAATCAATCTAAACTGCAAAAAATTTCGGTTGAAGTTTTATTAAGGTAAAGATACTAACTTCGAACATGACTTGTATTTTCAATTATTGCTCTCCCATTACGAAAAAAATTTAATAACTATTGAACTTGACAACTGTCTTTTTTTGCATACAATAAATAATTGAATTCGTATCTCTTAAAATCTCTCTATAAATTAAACAAGGTAAATTTTAATACAAGTAATTATGCTTGTTGGTTAGTAAAGCTTATTCTTATTGGATCCTTAATAATAATTAAATACACTCATTCAGACTTCAGATGTTACGTGCTTAGTGATGCGACAACCATTTTTCACATAATTTTGTATATAATTATACACAGATACTACTACATAGTGCATGGTACATTATTGCTTTAATTTGTAATTCCTGATCAAAACTGCAAATACTAAAAAAATGCCTACAAGTCATGTTGTAGAAATACAACGTTTAGGTAGCCTGTTGTAATTGTAAATATAGAGAAGTGATCTAAAAACTGTTGAGCTAAACGCTAAAGACTAAAAAAAATTAGAGTATTATTAAGACACGGATTCAAAAGGACGACGTTAAAACATATTTTGCAATTGCAAAATTCTATGAAACGAGAATTTGATTCGATTCCTATCAATCATCGTTGAGAAGCAGAGCAAACTTATTTTGCATTGCCAACTTCTTTCCCTTTGTATGAGTAGTCTTTTTAGTGGTTGGGATTTCTTCTTCCGAGCTCGTGTTGTCATCAGCATCGCTGCCTCCATGTGAAACACTTTGCCTTCCAGCTGAAGGATATAGTTTATTTTTGCCAACAACAGCTGTCTCATTATCGTCCTCAGTGTCTGAAACATCCGAGTCAAATTTTGCAGGCGTCCAAGTGGGTGAAGGATTTTCAGAACTGAATTTTGCTTGAATAAGCTGAATCTCTGCCACGCTCGGATGGGTTTCCCATTTATCTATTTAAAAATTGCGTTTTGAGTACACTTTGATGTTTGATAAGGACCGAAGTTGAAGGAAATGAACACAACTTAGTATTACAAAATAATTAGATGATTAGATAAAACTCACCTTTATCCTTGAGGTAATTGGGAGGCCTAAGGCATAAACATATTCGACCCTCTAATGCCAATCTCAAGATATGGTTCGCTCCACGGTAGGAGTCCAATCTAGATGCTTTTGCTGTGTAATAACCCCTCTTCGCAGCCCATCCTGCCGAAAAATAAATAAACAATGCGATTTTATTCAATCTATTCCTACAGTGCTATTAACGAATTGCGATCATATTAGAATCACCATCAGCAATATCGAAGGCACTCCACTCAGTATCTCCCTCAGGATGTGTAATTCGGAGCACGCTGGGTAAGTCAATTCTCTCTCCTAAATATTTGACTGTTGAATACGGCTCTCTCAGCTGCGCAATTGGATAACTTCCACAGAGCACCTATGTACGTTCAAAAAGAACAAATGTATTCTTAGATTTGCTTAGACCCAAATATGTATCAAACTATTTGATAAATTAGATCACCAAAACTATTCAAGCCGGCAAGTAAAATTACCATTACAAGGTAATCCAATAGGTACTAACAACTAAGGACTAAAACCGAATCGACCAATAAAAATTAACTGCCTATGTATTATACATATCCAATTTAATAGGATCTAAGTTTTGAAGCAATTACCTGTAAAGACTTGGGCACTCGTGATGGAAAGATCAATCCAGGGCAATCACATAGTCGAACATTCTGAGTAAGAAAAATTGTTTGAAAGTGCTTCGTATGACCTGGTGTCTTTGAGACGCTCACAACCTAAATGGAAATCACGGACTATAATCAAATAACCTGAAGTAATAAATTAATAATTACTTCATTTTTGAGGGTACGTGAATATGAGTAAACCTTTTTTCCCATAAGAGCATTGATTAGAGACGATTTTCCAACATTAGGTTGACCAACGCACCCAATAGTGACAATGCCATCGTTGAATTTCTTGAATTCAAAGTAACTCACATCTGGTTTAGCATTATCGCCACTTCCAATTTCAATTCCCTCGTCTTCATCCATCTCAGAAATATTCATCTCTTCCATTATTTTCTCTTTCCATTTGGTTAAATCAACTACAAAAATGATAAACATTCAAACATAAGCAAGGTCTTCATATTGCATAAAATGAGAAATTTGTCAAATGCGACTTAAATAAATGTTTGACAAATTAGGACACCTTCTCCAGCAACAATTTTTTCACAAGCCTTGTAAACTTCTAGGGCTCCTTCTGCGGCCATTTTCGGTTTAGCTTTTTTCTTATTTCCCTATTTACACACACATCCACTATCAATATTGTATCTGTATTTGAAAATAAAGCTCAGTATTGAAGAGGAATTGTACCTTCATGGATTTATCACTCCTGTTTCCATGCAAATTGTAGGAAGGAAAGGAAGTAAAGCACAAAATTTCCACCTCAGGAAATCTAGCTTTAAAGTATTCCTTCCATGCCACCACTAGTGGTGCAGGAGCCAGGTCAATTTTATTCAACACCAAAATAAGGCTTTTCTTCATTTTTCCCGACACGTAGTCGTACAGACTAGGTGGAAATAGCAAAGCCTATAACAAAGCATTTAATTTTTTAATTCCGATCCAATTACATAACTAAACATGATCTAGATTTTGAAACCTCAATAATGTAAAAAGAAAATTACCGGGAAGCGAATATCAACCACACAGAGCAAAATATCTGACATTTCCAATACTCTCCAAAACTGTCTCCACGTTTCCAAATTCAATTCGAAATAGCTTAGCTCAGTCTTATCAAACATTTCGTCAATTTTCTTCAAATATTCCTGTGAAAGAACAAACCGTTTTTAAAACTTACAATACCGTATATATAAATTAAAAATCCAACGATCGGTCGCTGTTACTCTTACTACTTGATAATTAAATATGGTGAGTCAAAATGTCTTGCTTAATTTACATGAAAATATTTTTTCTCGTTATTTTCCAGTTCCTCAAACGACAGTTCGTAATTCCAGGGGGGTCTCACAGGAAAATCTAATTCCGGTGGGAAAAAATCCTCCACTTTGCATTCTAAATATTCTTCTTGGACTGGTACGATTGCTTTCCGGGCATCTTTCTTCATTGCTTCAATCTGATCTCGAGTCTCCGCTCGAAACATCAGGGCATACCTAAATGAGAGAGTTCACACTAAATTACTACACGTACAGAGTACTTATAAAATTAAACGCTCGTATAGATTCGCTTTTGAAACACTTTAAAATATTCGCCCTGCTTTCAGCCTAATATCGTATACTTAATCTCCTACTTCTTAGCTAACAATATAAGCTCCTAGACTGTTCCCCAAAAGAAATTATTATGAAATTACGAATAACTAATTTCCCATTTATTAATTCAATATCAATTCATTCATTTTATAAGTAATAAATTGCATACCTTCCCGGCTGACCACGACCTGCAGCTGGCCGACTTTCAAAGGCCGAAAATTCTCCTGTCTGGTCGTTGCCCGCATTTGAGACAATCGATGACTGATCTGCATTATACAAGAAAGTAGTATAACTTCATCAAATAAAGAATTCAATCAAGGCTTGGATTTACACTCAAATAATTTACGGCTCGTTAATTTAGCTACATTACCTTGATCAGCATCCCCGGAATCGGAATAATTTCGTGCTCGGTGCACTTGACCTTGCTGCCTTTCCCTCTTCGCCTTCAACTGCTCTTTTTTCTGCTTGTGACTAAAAGGTTGTTTACGATGCCCGCCTGGCATGATTACATCTGCAATGCACAATCCAACCTTGAAAACTCCAGTGCTTACAACTTAATTAAATTACATTTAGCCGATATGCAAAACATTCCCTGACGAACACATTATTTTCTAAAATAAAGCAATAATAAAACAAACCCAACCATCCTGAACCATCAAATCAACAAAGCACAGAAATATAATAAATAAACAAGCACCCAACCTCAAAGCAGTCATTGTTCAAAAAAGGACAATTTCAAAATAAAAGCTTTCAAATTTGGCAGAGTAGACGTACTTACTAACAAACAGTAACGTATAGAATTCATAATAAACTTTAATAAAGCTCTCCTAAAATTACCTGTCAGTTCTAATTACCAATCCGACGAACAACAATCTTCTGCGAAAAAATGATGGTAATAATTATTATGTTTTTAGTGGTAACAAAACCTTCGAAAAATATTATATAACGGAACACTATTTGAGCTTCGTTATTTAACTTATTGCTTTCACTTCGGTTGGATTTGAATCCTTCAAAATTATTCTAACAAAAATTTTGCTGAAATTTGTTCCCTCGGTGTATGCGAGCTATTTCACATTGTTGAGAGTGTATGTACTTAAATGAGAACGTAATCTTGAGAGAGTGTGAGATGAAGTGAGGTGATAACGACCCGTGAGAACTGTAGAGCAGTACTCACAGTCCCTGTTTATTATCGGGTGCTGGTCAAAATCTGAATGGATAGAGATGCGGTTCCAGCCAGGGGTGCTGTCAACCGCACTTCCACTGCTTTGGAAGCGAAATAGCGGACAAGTGTAGATCGGCTCGTTACAACATTCCAGTAGCACACGAGTGATTGCACTACTTTGTACTGCGGGGCCCTGTAATGCAAACACTTTCTTTATTTTTATAACGACAAAGATGATGGTGAGTTCCCCTATCATCACGCTCAAAGGGACTCACCATTAACCGTTGTTTATGTTGTCCCAATGTCCAGCCCAAATTTCCAAGTTGGGAGCCCCCAGTTATTTGCAATTAGTGGGAGGGGTAGATTTACGGGGGGGGGGACGCCCTATCCTGTCCGGGGTAAAAAATTTAGGACCGGGGTTAAAAAATATCGAAGGTCTTCAGATTGTAATTGGATAGGCCTACAAAGCTATTTTGAGGCTTAGGATCAGGGCAAAAAAGATTTTATTAATTCATCCCTGGAGTGGGGGGGGGGGTCACCACTTGGTGCTGCCAGCGTTATTTCTTCTGCTCGTAGTGAGATTCCCCACTATTGATAGCACCGGGGCTCTCCACTACAGGCGCAAGGATTAACATAAGAGCTTTAACTTGCCCATAAAAACTTCTAAGACCATTTGAAATGAAAAGATTTAACCCGGATATTTTTGGGAATTGTGAACTGCTTTGCCTGTCGGCTGTACTGATGCTCATTGGATGATGGTCGGATAACTTGTTTAGTGTGACCGCGTCGTCCGGCGTACCTGGGTATGGATTTTGTATGGTGAAGAATACATTTATGTAATTAGATTATTTGATTCTGGCTTAACAGCTCTTGACAAGGAATCCATCAGCTGGACAAGCCATTTGACAACATCCAGTTGTATCTACTGTATGTCAATTGAAAATATGTCCTTGAGTATTTGCCTGCCCTGTTGAGAATGCCCAAAACTCCTGCCACCCACATACACAATTGTAGGGCAATGCGATCTACTACTTATGTTATAATTCACAACGCAAAGACTTATGAGATAGGTCACCTGGCTCACTGGAAAGTCCAGAAATGTTTCTAAAAATATGCGCCAATAACATGACCTTGAGAAATTGAGTGTTGAAATGAACAACTGTTGAATACAAAATCCGTAAAAAAATACCTACTTTACTTCATAATGTTAGTGACCCTGATTGTGAGTTTGCTACAAAATGGGGGAATCAAATATTTTACGATTTCCTCCCTTATATGGGCTAGGGGTGGGACAATCGTTTTGTGCATTAGCTTCTGGAATAGTATTAATAATTGTACAAAATTCATGTCATCTACAAAAACCTTTAAAGCTAATTGTAAGCTAATAGATGAAATACAGTATAAATAAATGAATTTTTTACTGGCATGTACATATGTACAGAATAAACATTTCAGGGGAGTAGAGCTACAAGATCTTACTGTTGAGTTACGTTGCAGCGCTTCGCCCCTTTTAGTGACTTAGCAGTTTAGCACGTAATGCTGGTCACAGATGATTTTTTGACAGGGAAAGGTTTGTATGAATAAGTATGTATATGCAATGATAGTAAAGCCTGCATGCAAAAAAGGTTTGTTAGAAAGTTTAACGTTAGTGTTCCTTTCATTCTGAATAATTTTCAGATGCTCAGATGTATGGAGATGCTTTATCTATAAAAGCTCTCCCGTCAAAGTAGCTAAATGTGACTTTGATAATGGTTTGTTCTTCTACGCATAAGAAATAACATGCTCGAACACGAGAGTGCTAATATTGAGTGTAAATATTTTACCCCTGCAGAGAACATATTGAATCACATTGTATCACACTTACTTTTATTTTTTGTATTTATTCAAAACTGTTTCACTCAAAAACTGGCTCATTCAAGCAATACAATGAATGATTAGTAGCTACATTTGCCATAAATAATCCTTGGTAGCCTTTGAGCGTGAGGGAAATATAGCAATAAAAAAAATTACCCCTATTGTCCAACACTTGAAATCATATTAACTTCAAGTATTATTTCGCAAATGAATTCCAAAATCTGAAACTTTACCCGTACTGACAATGAGTTTGAATCATAAGAGCAATCGATCAAACCATTGGAATGAAATAAAACGGGCCCTATCTCGCCAATTCAATTGTTTGGGTTCATAAACAATAATTTTATATTCTTATTTATGGATTTTTCCTGAGAGTACTTAATCTTTAAGGACATCAGGATCTCCGAGAAGGCTATCATTATTTCACAAGACTCCACTCAAACTCAAGCATCAATCTCCCATCCAGGCGTTTAGATTTCTCAAGACAAGATGAATTCAAAGTAAGTTCCTTTCGATCAGTTTATTTCATTGTAAATGCTAATATTTCTAATAATGTATATTAAAAAATAAATAAGTAATATTTCCAATTTTTTGTTAAAGATAATTTTTAAATTCTCTAGGATTTTGATTACGTATCTGGTTATGGTACTTTTCTACTTCCTGGCTTTGTCAATCAATTCGGCGTCCGGGCAAGATTGGGGCGGGTATGCTCAAGGTGTTCTTCGAAGACTACCTCCAGTAGTTCTTAGAAATATTCCTCATTTTAGGCAATAAGCCGTAACTCAACTAACGTCCTAACTTTGCCTACATTGAGTCATCATGTTTTAAAAATCAAGACGTTTGTCACCTCCGTCAACAAGGCTGCAGTGTAGCGATGCGGGATTATGTCAAGATTCTCCTTTGGAAATGGTCTTCAGGGATGACCCATGTTCTCTTTCTAAAACTTATTAAGAATTTGTATCCATCTTTTGGGTCGTATCGACTTCAATACATTCACATCATTTTAGTTTATTAAGTCTTTAAATTGTCTTTACGGGAATTCGGGTGACGGAATTATTTAGTTTATTACATCAAAATTGTTAGTGGTGGTTAAATAAAAATTATACACCAAGTCATATGGGAAATGGAAATGCACATTTCATGATTTATTTTTTTATCATTATTATGGGACGTAAAAACTTCATTAAAATTTGAGAGCAGAAGGGATACAATTTAGAAATTGTACAGAGTAGTGTAACCCTGTTACCTCAACGCATCAGATAGTCTGAAAGTATGTATACGTACATTATGTACATATATCCAGGTTTCAGGTTATACTTTCAACCTGTACATAATTGAATTTGGAATGCCAAACTTGTTCATGGCAATAATGGTTGAAGCTTTTTCACTGTTAGCATAATATGTATAATAATATGTAACATATTATGTATAGTGCAAGCAAATCGAAGTTACAAAAATGTGTTTAAAACTGTAAGACTATACTTATTATATTTTAATATTGAGAACAGAAATAGTCTAGGAATTATTAGGAATCAGAGAATAATAATAATAATATCTCAGAATTTTTATGTTACAAAATTTTTGCAGTTTTTGCAGAAATATTACAATTTTATACAATATTTTGTTTACAGTTGTTCAGTGTTTATTTACATTTAATGTTAGAGAGGAATTTGAATGACATGATTTAATAACAATAAAAACTATCAATATGGTAAACTGGATTGAGTGGATTGTGTCCAACTTGTCATCCCAATAGAATGCTTTTCCAAAGGGGTATTCATAGAGAAATTTGACTTTCCTATACACATACATGGGATGCAGTATAGCATTATACTTCCAAAGAATTAATTGCATATTTTACTTACTTCCTGTATCTAAAATATTCGCTTCTGTCAGTTCTGTCAAGTGGTGCTATACTGGGGAGCCCTACACATTTCCGTCAAATTTATTTTATTTTGATGTAAACAATTTGAATAATTTTCGAAATGCTCCAGAACAACATTTGTTCACTGTCACCTACTTATTCCTTTAGTGTTTAGTTGGGTGTCTCCAAATTTTGAGTCAACGGGAAAAGGGGAAATAAATTTATTTGGGAAAACGTTAACTCTAAGAATCATGGAGGCTCTATATCCGGCCCTTTACCACCCCTTCAACTGCCAAATGGAAATGTTTGATTGGACAATATGTTAAAAGTTAAAAATTGTGGGCATGACCGGAAAACAGGAAGCATGATCGGAGCAGTGATGCGCCCGTTACGTTACTTTTACCGACAATAACGGAATAACGCCGTTTTTTAACGTAACGGCCTATATTTGGAGCAGGCAATAACGTAACGGTACCGGAACTAGGGTGTGCTAAACATTTATCAGAATAACTATAACGCTTAAGCGTGTGTAAACAGAAAACAATATTGTAACGTAACGTAACGCTATCAAATAAATATATGCATGTACATTATTATATAGTATAATATTATTATATATATGTTATTGGCTTTGCTTGGAGTAACGGTGCGTGCAAATAAACGGGGGAAAGATTAACAACTTGTGTTGGTTGTGGATACCCTGATCCCTGAGCATCATTTATGTATACGTTACTTAAAACATGGCAAATTTCAATAGGAAGTTTTTGACCCTTTATTTTGCTCAATCCACACGCTTTTGCTCACAAAAAAACGATGTGTGATCGGCTTACGAATTCAGTTTTGGTTCTAATGAAGTTTTTAGTAGATAAGAACTAACCATGGAGAATACTGCTGCTGGTAAAAGGAGAAAATGAATTTGAAAAAAGGACAAATGTTGAGATTACCACACCGGGTAGTCGGGATGCGGATCAGATTGCAGGTGAATCAAGAACTACACAGAAACTGTAAATTGCCTTTTGCTACATTTTCTGCATACCAGGTACGTCTGGCAACACTAGTTGTTTCACATTTTAGTTTATATCGAGCGGACAATAATAGTAACGATAACGAAAAGTAACGGCTATTTAATATTTTTTAATGGTAACGAAAATTAACGCTGGAGTATTACCGTTGTCTTGTAGTAACGGAACGGTAACGCTGAATTTTTCATACGATATTTAGTAATGTAATGATAATTAACGACAATTTTAAAACCTATCATAATAGTGTAACGTAACGTAACGAAGCTGTGGATGCGCATCTCTGGATCGGAGGCTTCAGGATCTGGAGTGTGATTTAAGCACAATGCGAAGGATGAGGAACTTCTGATGTTGTTATTTTATCATGGAAGCCCCTACCGTATTCAAAATATAAGTATCAAAGAACTGGGCTTGCAGGAAACTCAATTGGGGTTCATTTCATGAATTGGTTCATCCGTTTGACCTCAAAAAATTAAATGAGGTCACATTTAAATACACGCAAATACATAAACATAGCAACCGGGAGAGAGTGGGAGGTCATGTGCCATCTATGTATATATTGTCAGATTTGTCGTTTACAATAAAAATTGTCTTTACCATCAACCGGTAGATGTCGGATGAACTCTAACTTGACTTGATTTGAATTCGACTGTAAACGATCGTGAAACGATTGTAAAATTTCAGTGCATGTACTCATACTATAACTACTGCTTACGATTATACACGAGGAATTTAATTGAACGTTATTGTTTATTCAATCTAATACCAAGAGTGTGCACAACAAAAAATACATATACCATATAAGGAAGTGAGATGTAAACTGGCATGAGTTCATTTTACAAACTTTAAGAGGAGAAATGAAAACTTCTCAACTTTAAACGATTGGAAATTACAAGCTTGCAATATTTTTAAATTGGGGTATAGTTACGTGTAAGATGCTGTGTTTCCATACGGCTCCTAACATTGCAGTCTTAATACTTATAAAATTAGAAAAATTTACCTATTCCAGTTTGAACCAGTTAAACTTAAGATAGATAGATGGTAGATAGATATTTATTCAGGTCGATTTTTTGGCCTTGACCCTTACAACCTTTTTGAGCTTTTACATGAATTCTTGAATTGTAGGGAAATTTTTCCCCACTAACAACTATATAAAATAAAATAAAGTAAAATACCATTGTTTAGCCTCACTTATTCACAAGTTAAACTTAATGATTAGGTTAACATAATATTTCGTGACAAAGGGAAGACAAAAACGTAAATATTATTATCGTTCAGGGGTCGGATTTTTGTGTGAAGACTGGAAGATTCTTCACAAGGAAAAAAATATTTCCGGTGGGGAAATATCAAAGGGAAGGGGGATTTTTAAATTCGTCGATCTTTGTTTGGTACGGATTTTCAAATTTGTTGGCGTGTCTCAGGGTTTGTTATTCAAACAGGGATTTTTAGATTGGTTGACCTAATTTGGCTAGGTAGGGATTGGTAGGGAGATTATTTTTGCCAACCGGGATTTTGAAAATCGTTGACCTTTTTTCAGCAGGGATTTTTGAAATCTTGTAGGACGTCCCTGCAGGGACATAATATTTAGCAGAGAAATTCAGAAATGATCTTCCAGGAACATTTATAAAAATCCGACCCCTGTTATCGTTCGTATATTTAGCATATTTGGGTCTCGAGTCTCGACCAAGTAATTACATAAATTGAAATGAAAAATAACTGTATGTGCTAGATCTGTGGACTGACTTGCACTATAGAAGTGTGTGTACTTACTCCAGTTGACCTCAAAACCAGTTCTCATCCCATTATTGTACCCATTTGCCATGACCTTTGACCTTTCGGGTTGTACTTAGGAAAGACCCTTGCAGAATATGTAGAAGAGTAGAAAAATGTAATGTCATAAAAGGAAATTAGGAAATAGGACTACTGCCAGTGGGCATATCTCCTCTTCATACAGTTTACAAACATTCGTACGTAGGTGAGACCACTCACGATTCGAATGTTGTGTTTTGTGGCGATAGTTTAACGCTTCTGGTCTGCAGTGTAAACGTTTTCAGCAATACATATATTAAAACTGGATCATGCTGTTCCATCACACTGTGGTGCTTCGCCCCTTAGTGACTGATTCTTAGCGTGTTAAAACGCAGTCCTGGTCCTGATTACTAATGATTTTTTGACTCGATTGTCATGCAACCCGGCGGCAGTGGTACGACATGGTCAATGAAACAGTTTGAGTTTGTTTTGTATATTCTTACATTTTGTGCACAAACAAAGGCATATGAAGGGCATACGCAATTGCGTGTCAACTGGAAATTGTTTTACCTTGAGCTTCACACAGGTAGCTTCGAAGTTCTCGCCTAAAATATTTCTTAGTCAAGAGTTTACAATTAGTCCTGTATTACATGGACGTACGATATTAAAACATTCCCTGGAAAGTGTAACCACATCCATTTGAGCTATCCCAACTGCATAAGTGCTTATGTGGCTCCAGTCGTAATCTCATAGTTCTTGTAAATTCTGTGGAACTGTGGATGCTAGCACTTAAAAGTATATTATACGTTGGATCATAATTTCATGTCATGAATAATATGATTTCAATTTGTTTACAACACCTCTGACTCATCTCTATATTATCGTTTTGGTTCACCAGAAGCATGTCGAGTTCCTACTAAACCATGACTCTTTTGAATCGTTTGCAGCTCTGCAGTGTTCTCCCGTCCGTAATGTACTAAGACCCAGTATTTACTAATGCAGATGCAGTAAATTGTGGAAATTATTCAGAAGTCAAATCAAACTTTCCTTTCCCTCATGTCTCCATCTCAATCAATTAAAGTTCTGGGGTACGGTTTACTCTGAATCACTCATTGTCAGTTCTATGGTTTTAACTACTCTCACTCCTACACTAGTACAGAATGTTCCATACATTTCAAGGAACATGTAATTTAATGTCTCCAAGTGTGGATCAGGTCCACCTACAAGCAGTTACAAGATTGATAATATGTTGTAAAATATGCATTCATAAAGGGACATCTTATAACAAATGATCTCTATTCGGTCAAGGACAAAAATTTGTGAAATATCTTCCTTCTAACGATTGTGACATCTACTCCAGAATTATTTTACTTCAACATTTTTGCATGTAAGCAGTTGTATACAAAAATGTATACGATTTCTAATATCATCCCAAAAATGAGCGAAATTTGACCCTTACATTGTACCTCTCCCAAGGCGTTGTAAGGAGGAGAATTAATTAATCGTAAAAACGAAACGGGAAAAACATTTTCTTCCATAAAGAAAATGCTTTAATATGGGGACGCACTATAAGGAGTATACTGTATTTTCTGGCAAAATAGATATACTATTGTACACACAGTCCCTACCATCTTTATTTGGTTGGGGCAATAATCCCATTGTCGCCCACCAATTTCGGAAAGGCTCCGATAGTATTTACAAACAATTTATTGAAAAACAATAAAAATATCTTTCGCAGTCTTCCTTATTAATTTTTATATCAATTGGGTTTATTTGTAAGGAAGGGAGAAAAATTGCTGATTGTCAGTTTGAGCCAATTTTTCAATCTCTCAGCCTCAAAATTATTTCCTTCAAAGTGTGACTGTGCTAGAGTAAATCTAGTAAACACTGCCCAATGATATCTTTAGAGGCCACCAGACACAGTATGTACATAGACTTCACTTAATGTATTCCCACTGTGGGCTATGTCTGATGATTGCGAGTGTGAGAGATGAACATATGAAGTAAAAAACGTATTTTCAGGATTCAGCCTTAATATTTCAAGCTAGTTTTAATGTATGTACATACTTACACTTATGCATCTTCAACATAAAAATCACAAGTGTCCCCCGGCTGCGTTCCACGAACATTCCATCCTGCGCTATATGCCATTAGCTTTAACGTTTAAAGTACTCACAAATTGCAGAGTGTAAACAAACCAGACGTTGAGGTACATAAGGCATGAGGCACCAGCAAGAGTAGAGAGGGTATATTACAGCATACGTTGAATCCTAATGTCAGTGCATCTTACGCTGTCAAAGTCAGAAGAGTGGAAGGGAAGTTCGAACTGAGCCGACAATTTAACTCTTTTTTAAAGCTACGTGTATTTACGAAATAACCATTTCCAAAAAGTGACAACTGTAATTTTGAACACTTACGAAGATTATCAAGACTGTGAGTTATTTTTAAAGTGCTGTTTTGCGGAATACTGAACTAATTTCGTGATCATTTTTTTGGTAAGAGACTTCAACCGCAATGATAACTCACAAAATATTCAATATTATTGTCTACTTATCAAAATATTCCAAAACTACATTTTGTTACACTTTACATTTTGTGAAACCTCATTCAAAGTTAAATTCCAATTTTAATTGCAAAAAATTAATTTCGTAAATTTTTTGAGCTGATACTTATTGTTAGTTGAGTAGGATTTGAGCGTACTTCTGTAATATATCATTATTATAACTGAATGACTAATTAATGAATCGATTGTGGTATGATTTCGAAGCTTATGTATTTACTTTTCAGACTGTACAGAAACCGTCCAAAATGTTCGGGAATGATTTTGGAACCCACAAAGGGGTTGAATGTGGATTGTGCACAATAATCAAGAAAGAGGAGTGGGTGACAGAAATCCATCCGATTCCTTTAGTGTCCGTGGACGTGGTTGCTTCCGTTGTCCATGCAGTTTCCCAAGTTGAGGTCACGCAGGTTTTTATTAACAAGGAGGAACAACCGATTGAAGCAATTTATTACTTCCCGATTGATTCAAACGGAGCCGTGACTCATTTCGAGGCGGAAATCGAGGGACGGAAGATAAAGGTGAGTTTGGAGAGCTGGTGGTTGTGACAACTGCTGTAATGTTATTTTGACAGTGATCTATTGCCGTATAGGTTGTGTTTAAAAATTATGTTAAACTTTACGACTGGTTCTGCAGGGAATCGCAAAAGCTCATGAGGAAGCCAAAGAGGAGTACGAAAAGGCAATTGAGAGTCATCAGACCGCATTTCTGGGGGAGGAGAACAAACCGGATATTTTTAAGGTATAACTACTGGGGTCATTAATTATGCTTGTATTACATTATTGTGTGTGTTATTAGGCATGAAGCAGCACTAACGAAGTATGCTGTTCAATTAACAACTGAGCGAAATAGAAATGGGCTTCTTTGATTTTCTTACTATGAATAACTTGTATATGTCATGTGTAGGCATACATAGTTGAATAAATATTCCATTCATCTTTTATTTTAAGGCACTATGTTGACGGGAGCAATGCATGAATATAAATATTGATCGTTGTATTATTTGTGTTTGAAGGTTAAAATCGGATTTTTGAAGCCCGGGAGTCAAGCCAAGATTGTTCTTGGTTACGTGAGCGAAGTTAAGAATGAAAAGGATTCGAGTGCTATTCGATTTTTTATTCCAACCACCGTGGCTCCCCGTTATGTGCCTAAAAGGTTGGATGACGAAAAGTCGGAAGATCTGAAGAAAATGCAGTTTTCAGAGTGAGTATTATTGTATGTTCATAATGGTCGTTCGAATTTGCATTTGTGAGCGTGTATTGCATGTTTTCTTGTCATTAATAATAGGAGTTCACCAGCTCCAATAACAATCAAAGTGAACGTATCGATCCAAGGAGAAATCAAGACGATCGAGTCACCAACACATAAAATTACGGTATCAAGTCAAGGTCCTATCCCAACGAAAGAAAACTGGACAAAGGCGGCAATTGAATTGAGTGGTAAAACAACAGACATGGATCGAGATTTTGTTTTGTTGATTACTCCGACGGACACACATAAGCCCAGACTGTATTTGGAGGTAATGAAACTTTGTAGCGTATGAGAAAATAGAGATGACGTTTGTTTTACTTGCACTTAACGAAGTACGTGAGGTATATTAAGCAAGGAAGCTATAGCATTATCAATTTATGAATAATTACTGTTGCAGAAATTGGAGACCTCATTGGCCGTGATGGCTCATCTAATTCCAAGCTTCAAGTTGGATGAGCAAAATGCGGAACTCATCTTCGTGTTGGATCGTTCTGGTTCTATGCAAGGGCAAAGTATAGATTTGGCAAAAAAGGCGTTAACCGTGAGTTTACTAGAATAAAATACAACAATAACAAACATCTGTGTTCATGACTTTTAGATCGTAGTCAATTTTGAGTTTTGAGATAATGTAGAAACAAGGCGATGATTAACATGATAAAAAATGTTTGTATTAATGAAGTTTGTTTATTTCAGCTTTTCCTACATTCTCTACCAGCGGACTGTTATTTTAATATAGTGGGTTTCGGAAGTACATACAAGTTTTTGTTTCCTAAAAGCGTAAAGTATGACGATGATAGCTTGAAAAAAGCGGTTGCCCATGCTAAAGGTGAGTGTGTTCATCAAGTTTTATTACACTGGGACAGTAATTTTAACTCCCAGTTTACGAAATAGTCAATCTTATTTGTTCACAATAACTGAAGTCTTTACTGATTAGTTTTTTAGTTATAATTTAGCGAGCTTTTGGTAGACAACTGTCTGCAACCAGGCCATTCAACAATGAGCAAGTTTTATGTTAATTTACTTGTGTTTTAGAATTGTACGCTGACATGGGAGGTACTGAAATTCTTGAGCCCTTGAAGGAAATCTTCTCCGCTGAAAGCGTCCCTGGTTATCTGAGACAAATATTTGTGATTACTGATGGAGAAGTTGGAAACACGGAGGAAGTCATTGGAATCACGAAGGCCAAAGCTCATGAAAGCCGAGTGTTTACTTTGGGAATAGGAGATGGCGCCTCACACCATTTAGTGGAAGGAATAGCTCAGGCAGGGGGTGGCACGAGTGCCTTTGTTACTTACAATGAAGCAGTTGACAAAAAGGTTTTACAGCAACTCAAGGATGCATTGCAACCATCGTTAACAAGTAATATTAATAATAATAATTTTAACGACTCACTTTTATTGATGCCGTATGTTGTTGCATTTTAATTCTTTCGAACAACCGGGTCCGTATATTACCCTGGACCACACGCACTTGTATCATAAGTAATTCCCGAAAAGGATTGGTAACCAGTTCGATGTGGAAGTGTACGGATTATTTGTGAGATACTTACGTTTCGGTAATAAGTACGGGCACGGGAAATGTTTCATTTGAAAGTATTCAATCTCCGCGAGTTTGACATAAAACTCGCGGACATTGCCTTGTAAGAAAAGGATGCTGCAGGCTGCAGCATAACGACATCATCAAAGGTGTTAATATTTGATTTTGCTCTGCAGATGTTCAGATAAAGTGGGAAGGCGTTACACCTTTATCCCAGAAAGCTCCGGCAACTGTGCCAATAAACAAGGAGAAAACTCTAATGGGATATGGTAAACCTGTTGAGACTGAAACTGTTGAAAAATCTTCAGCAGTACTCAATGATGCAGCACCAGTAAAGAAATCCTATCTTCAGGCCCCAGAGAAGGTCCCGCCCATTTTCGACGGATCTCAACTTGTAATTTTGGGCGTGTTTGATAATCCCGAGGAGAAACCAACTGGAGCTGTGATTACAGCAGACTCTCCGGATGGCCCTCTGTCGGTACAGCTTGAGGTATGTGCAGGTATCTTTAATATTACAGGATCTGTAGTATTAAAAATGTAATACAGATTCCGTACTATATGACATTATACTTGTTGCCATTGAGCATTATGCAATAGTAATAAAATTTCTTTACGGATGTATATTCTTTATAAATGAATTTACGGCTTGTATTATTATAGCTTTCAGATGCAAATGATGTCGGCCAAACGGGAATGATTCATAAACTCGCTGCTATTAAGGTTGTAAGAGAGATTGAGTTAAAAGTAGCAGCCTTAGGTTTCGATCGATACAATGTTGAAGGTGACAACGAGAGAAAGAAGCAGGAGGCTGTTTACAAAGCGGAAATCATTGAGATTGCTGTAAAACAAGGTTGGTGTATTTATTGCACTATACATTGTTTATTAATTTCAATATATTACTGCCGTTTGTGGTTCTAAAGCTGAAAATCATTAAAAAACAGTGCTATTCTACAATAACGTTTTTGTTGCATTTTGGTAGGAATTGCGTCGAAGTACACCTCTTTTGTTGCCGTTGATACTTCCGTGGATAACAAGACGCCTGACAACTGGGCAATGCAGACCCGACTGGTACCTTCTCAACTGGCGCATGGTTGGCATGGTATGAGTTCTTCAAGGATGCGATTTATGTCTCCTTCTGCATGCTTTCGATCTCAAAGTTATAGCTCTCCAGCATTGAGTTCTAACACCCCAATAAGTTTTGGCGCACCAATGAGTTATGGAGGGGGGCGCAGAAAGGCTAAACTCTTGAAATCTAGTGCCGCACCTTCTGCCTTTAGTTTTGGTAGTGCCAGTGCGGGGGGAGCTGGTCTTAGAAGTACACCTCAACTTTCAAGTTTGTTGGGAAGTATGTAGCGCGCGCTTTGGCGCAAGTCCTGTATAAATTTATTTATTTTGCTTTGTGTTATTGCTAGCAATCGCTTTTTTAAGTTTTTTGGCCTGCAATTATATATTTGTTCATATCTCTCTTCATCTGATAATAACAACAATGTTTTTGGTATGCTGTTATGATGAATAGGTGCATCGGTGTGCAGCGCCCAGCCCCAAATGCTAATGAGATGTTCTGCTCCTGTAACTTGTTTCGGAGGACCGATTGTTTGTGACAATAGTGACACATCATGTGAAGATTATAATAGATCGGGAGTGGATGTAATGTTGCACGACGCTCTTCCAGAGAAAATGGAGTTATGCAGTGATGATACAAGTGAACCAAAAGATGTCCTTCATGAGATTATTAGTTTCCAATCGTTTGACGGTTCTTTTAAATGGGAAGATGCTTTGATTCAATCTCTTGGTGTGGTTATTAATACTGTTAAACAAGGTATGTTTACATCCGTAGTATTTTTTCCTCGTTTTCCTCTGTTTGTACGTTTAAAATTGTTGTCCTCAATAATATTCATAATTATAATTATCTATCTGTACACATATTTTACAGATGCAGAGAAAAATGGTTGGGATCTAAATGCCTGGGCGACTGCATTGGCTGTGACTTTCTTTTCTGAGAAACTCGTTGATCAGAAGGATAGTTGGGAGCTGGTTGTCAACAAGGCTACTAAATGGCTGAAGAAAAGTTTTCCTTCGTTGGTAGATGCAATGGTGGCACTTGCGAAACATCACATTAAATCTACTTAGTTAATTTTCATATTTTGGACACTAGCTTTTATTTTAGCCTTTGGATAATCATTTTGGCAAGGTACACGTTAATACAAATATGAGATATTCTTTTACAGACACTATACTATCATTATAGAACTTCTATATCGTTTATAGTGCTATATATATATAAGATTATCTGTGCAAGCGGTGTGATAAAAATCAGTATTTAGTACACTTTTGGATTATTGTAAGGATTGTAATGTTATTGGCATTCTACATAATACAAGTTGAATTTACGTTAGAATCGTCACTTTAAGAAATGCAAATTAGTTTGGTTAAATGAGTTTGTTGTTTTTTCTAAAATTATTATATTTAGCTACAGAGGGAAACATGCGAGTTTTCAAATAAAAACATCTGACTAGTCTAGAAGAACAATAGATATCTATATTTCTTTCTACATGTAACGAAGATATTGTTTGGAATTTCTTTTTAGCAAGTACTTGCAATATTGGAATAAAGTTTTATGAAAAAATTAATCTCTGCGGCTGTCAACATATGTAGTAAATCAGCTTTCAATTCAGCTGAACAAAGTTGTGGAACATAAAAGCAATTATAAGCTTAGATTAAACATAATTAACTCATGAGATTGAGCGAGCAATAATAAAAAATTTTAAAAATATATATGAAGAACAAAATAGACCCCAGGACAACCGATACACACAGTTCGACAGCACCATAAATCGGCATCAACACATGTCATTAATGCATGCATAAATATTCAAGAAATTTCATGAGTAAACATGAAGCTTTCACATCTTGTAATTGAATAATGTCGGTTTTGGGACAGTTTTGTTGGTTATTAAAAATGTATTTATTTATTTTCGTAAGCAACGCAAAAAAGCGTGACCAAAGAGAATCGCATCCTCACACAGTTCTGCGTGTAATAATTAGTTTAAATGACATCAGTCTTGACCTCCAGAGTTCAAGTCAGATGACTCAGCATGGGGTCACGGACTATAATTACAATATCGAGGTCAAATTTTTTTCTGCTTCGTGCATAAATCGATTCAAGGATCGATCAATACGTTTACTTTGTGCCGGAATATAGCCATAGTATCCGATCATACGTCAAATTAAATTGCTAAGGGCCGGTGGAGAAAAACGCTTATCCATGAAAATTCACATCCAGTGCTTTTTTAATGTTGTAAAATTTATACAAAATCTATGGTTTCTTACATCAAAAACGGCACCCGACTCATCGTTTTCAGCTCGTCCCTTAGCCCAACATACATTTTTATGCAAGGAGAAGTAACTTAACATGCAAAACAAATGTGGTAGTTGGAGGGCTGAAACGCGTAAAATAAGTAAACACTACGATATTGGCGCATTGTAACTAACAGTGTAAATAATTACTGTACTTATATTTGCCAGCTTTGGGATAAAACTACATCAGGAATTCTACTCTAACCTTTAATGTTCACTACATACCTTATAAGTGAAGTCAATTTGTATGGGTCTAATTGTGCTATCTAATGAGAAATGGAAAAGATGCGTAGGATTTTGATGGCCGTTCTTATAGCTTGGAATCTTTTTTACCTATACCAAAGTACACTGTTTGCTGTCATTTTTTTAATGCTTTTTATACAAATTTTAAAACGACTGCGGCGTTTTTATTCGCCATACTTTAATTCAGTGACATTTAATTAGGTTGTAAGACCACACATCCGCAGTATCCAAATGTTCTAATGTTATACTGGACTATAATTTGTTTACATTTCAGCTTTATAGTCTTAAGGTAGTTATATGTATGTCAAATTAATTTAACAAATTAGTGAAACATAATCTGAGGCACAATTTTGATGGTTGGTCTATCAGAGTACGTCTTTAATTATAAGCTATTGTTTTAAATTGCAGCGTTATTTGTTGCTTTGGCGGACGAAAATAAAGTTATTGTAGTTACCTTATATTTATACAACTTTATTACAGCACTAACTACATCTAACTTAAAGACAACGACACCTACAAATGTTACACCGGTATAAGTATTTATTCATTTAAGGTCCAGTAGGTTTTCGCCCATGGCCTTCCAAGTAGTAATTTCAGTTTACAAATAGTTTAATGCAATTGGATTTGATTCTCCTGTAATTTCTTACGTGTAAGTAACGTACTTAAGTCACACACGGGTATGTGAAAATATCTGGCAAAAAAGCACATCTGGAAATAAAGTTGCTTAAAAATAAAGCAAAGATGTTCAAGTCATCAGATTGCATAACTTCATGCTCCCAAAACTTACAGGAGCTTTACATGAAAAACTGTTGCCAGCAATTTATTATAAGTGGCCGAAATTGTGTTTACTATAATATTATGAAAACAAAACTGGAAACTGTAAATGTTTTCATGATGTACTTAACCAGAAGGGCGTTTCAATTCCTCCGCACAGCAACGTTGTTACTTAAATTGCATCTAAAGTTCAAGATTTTTATGTTCCCGAATATCTCTAAATTTTTATCGTTGTTTCATACACTTCAAGCAGTACTAAATTAATATCTTCATGATTTGCAAACTTGACGATTGTTCTTCGATACTTTGGAATATCTGTAAAATATACGGGACTAGAATCATTTGCTGCCACCTGCCATCTCCTAGTCCACATTAATGAGTGACTCCTGAATTGTGTGATTGCATTCAGCTAGTAACAAATTTAGTTCCATATTTTCTAAAATTCACTTCGTTGACCAGAGTCAATGTTTAAGGTCACGGGGTTCGAAAACATGAACAAAGTTGGGGTTTCTGTATGTGTAAAACGTAATTTTTTCATTTTTATTCACAATATTTTTTGTAAATATTTTTATATTCTTTGCTAGGAAATTTTGAAGGTTATATTTGGAGCTATTTCAAGGGTCACTAAGTCGAGAATCATGGACATGACCAAGAAAGATAGGGAACAATGTTGAAGAAATTATGATGGATGATCTAAAATGAAAAAAAATTTTGTTATTTTATCATGGAAGATTAGGTCGTGATAAAAATATTTCAAAGCACTTATTGCAACATTTCACTTCGATTCACTTTCATCAGTTGTCAACAGACCATCTCAATAACTAGGTCCTCATCATCCGACAATAGAGGTGGAATTCAGACTTAACCTTACAATTAGCCCCGAATCCGAAAGAAGCCCATAAAAATTTGTATCAGCCCGTCCCGAACGGGTTAAATTTTATTGATCTGGCCCCAAGCCATTTCATCCTCCATGCAGTTAATCGAACCCGAACCCGCTGAAATCCTGATCATGAAATTTCTATACTACCCAAACTTGCTCTAAATCTAGCCTTTACATTTCTCTATATACTGATTCCGATATTATGATTTATAACCAACTATGTTTAAAACTTCATTTATTATAATAGTTTAGTCATCAAACTTTTCAAAGCGCATATTTAATGGACAAAAATTGAAATAAGTGCAGTAACACATAAATACAAGAACAGTACATCTAATTGATTTATCGCCCACAATTCCCTGTAATTAACACTACTAACTCAAACCTGTCAATTCGGTACAGGAGATCGTTTTGCAATAACACCTGCACAGGATGGATGCCATATTTCTGTGGTAAACTGTTGGTGGGATTCGGGGCTAATTTTAGGATCGAAACCGCTGAGAAAAATAACTTAATAATGCTCAATCCCGATCTCAGCCGGTCACATTATTTATTCACAGCCCGAACCCGGTCAGAACCCGACATCGATTATTATTTAAGGCTCGATTCCGAAATCCAACTTCCGGTCAATGACTTCGAAGCACTCGCCTCAAATACTTCTTTATCATGAGTTCAGAATTATTAGTCTGGGGGTGCTTATTAATAAAACAAAGTTCATATTTCCTGGAGACCTGAGTGAATAGGTAATTAGTTCATGCGCTTAACTGTGCCAGTGTGCATGAACGGACAATTGAAAATGCGAATAATTTATACTGAAATTGAAACCACAGCCATATTTGCTATCCGAAGTACAGATGTACTTATGTGGCTCCAGTCGTAATCCTATAGTTCGCTCAAATTCTGTGGTTGCTAGCACGAAAGACGATATTATACGTTGGACCATAATTTCATGCCATGAATATTGCGATTTCACATTGCTTCTAACGCCTGTGACTCATCTCTAGAATAAATTGTTTTAGTTTAACATTTTTGCATGTAAGCAGTTTATGACAAAAAGTTTTACGATTTCTAAGGTCACCCCAAAAATACGCAAAATTTGACTCTTACATTGCAAAAGCTATTGTCAGGAGGAAAATCAACGTAATATTAAATTGGGCAAACATTTTCCTCCCAAAGAGAAAATACTTTAATATGATGACATACAATAAAGAGAGTATATACTATATTTTCTGAACTATTGTACGAACAGTCCCAAACAGCTTTTCTGGGTGCGGTAATAATCCCATCTTCAATTTCGAAGGCGCATTATATTTACAAACAATTTAATGAAAATCAATAAAAATATTTTTTGAATCTTCATTTACTTTTTATAGCAGTTGGGTTTATCTGTACTGAAGGGGGGGGGGTAAACAGCTGAGTTTCAGGTAGCGTATTAATGTACCAGAGTAAATCTCGTACACACTGCCGAGTGACGTCTTTCAAGGCCACCAGACTATGTATGTACATATGTAGGCAGACTTCACTTCATATTTTTTTTTGCCCACTGCGATCTACGACGGGGTAGCGTGATTGTGAGCAGTGTACATCTGAAGTAAAAAAAAAGTATTTTCTGGATTCAACCTTAATATTTCAACCTGGTTTTAATTTACATACTTCCACTTATGCATATTCAACATAAAAATATACAATCACAAGTGTCCCGGCTGCGTTCCACAAATATTCCATCCGCGTTATGTGCCATTAGCTTTAACGTTTAGTATTCACAAATTGCAGAGTGTAAACAAACCAGACATTGAGGTACATAAGCATGAGACACCAGCAGGAGTAGAGGATATATTACAGCATACTTTGAATCCTAATGTCAGTGCATCTTACGCTGTCAAAGTTAGAAGAGTGGAAGTGAAGTTCGAACTGTGCCGACAATTTAACTCTTTTTTAAAACTACGTGTATTTACGAAATATCCATTTCCAAAAAGTGACAACTGTAATTTTGAACACTTACGAAAACTATAAAGACTGTCAGTTATTTTTAAAGTGCTATTTTGCGGAATACTAAATTAAGTTCGTGTTTATTACGGAGATTCCCCATTGTCAATGTCAGTTCAATCTCTCAATTGATACCAAAAGCATACTTGAAACTGGAACACCTTACAGGATTTACAATTATCAGCACCAGATTACCAAGTATACACCTAGTTTGGTAAGTTGGGTGCATAGCTAGCGCCACGTTCTGTCAGAGCCATCTCTGTAAGGAATCCCTGTGTATACCTGGTACATTGCATTCAATTTATTATGGGGATGTACCGCATATATTCATGGCACAGGAATTGTCTGGTACACTGGTTTAGTGCCAGATATTTTTCCTGGTGTACCAAATAACAATTCATGTAGTGTGAACCAGACCTTATGAACCAGGATTATATCTTGTATCGTGCACCAGGAAAGAAACTATCATCATAATTCTATTTCGAAACTTATGTCTTTACTTTTCAGACGATAAAAAACCGACTAAAATGTTCGGGAATGACTTTGGATCCCACCAAGGGGTGGAATGTGGATTGTGTACAATAATCAAGAAAGAGGAGTGGGTGACGGAAATCCATCCGATTCCTTTAGTGTCCGTGGACGTGGTTGCTTCTGTTGTCCATGCAGTTTCCCAAGTTGAGGTCACGCAGGTTTTTATCAACAAGGAGGAACAACCCATTGAAGCAATTTATTACTTCCCTATTGATTCCAATGGAGCCGTGACTCACTTCGAGGCGGAAATCGAGGGACGGAAGATAAAGGTGAGTTTGGAGCTGGCGGTTTTAACAACTGCTGTAATTTTATTTTGACAGTAATATATTGCCGTATAGGTTGTGTTTAAAAATTATGTTAAACTTCACGACTGGTTCTGCAGGGAATTGCAAAAGCTCATGAGGAAGCTAAAGAGGAGTACGAAAAAGCAATTGAGAGTCATCAGACCGCATTTCTGGGGGAGGAGAACAAACCGGATATTTTTAAGGTATAACTAACTACTGGAGGCATTAATTATGTGTGTATTACATTATTGTGTGTTATTAGGCATGAAGGAGCTCTAGCAATGTATGCTGTTCAATTAACAGCTGAGCGAAATAGAAATGGACTTTTTTGTAACTACGAATAACTTGTGTGCCATATGTAGGCATTAGGCATACATAGTTGAATAAATTGCAGTAATATTTTAAGGGACTATGTTGACGGGAGTCATTAATGAATATGAATTATGATCGGTGTATTATTTGTGTTTGAAGGTTAAAATCGGATTTTTGAAGCCCGGGAGTCAAGCCAAGATTGTTCTTGGTTACGTGAGCGAAGTTAAGAATGAAAAGGATTCGAGTGCTATTCGATTTTTTATTCCAACCACAGTGGCTCCCCGTTATGTGCCTAAAAGGTTGGATGACGAAAAATCGGAAGATCTGAAGAAAATGCAGTTTTCAGAGTGAGTATTATTGTATGTTCGTAACCTTGATTTGAATTTGTATTTGTAAGCGTGTATTGCATGTTTACTTGTCATTAATAATAGGAGTTCACCAGCTCCAATAGCAATCAAAGTGAACGTATCGATCCAAGGAGAAATCAAGACGATTGAGTCACCAACACATAAAATTACGGTATCAAGTCAAGGTCCTATCCCAACGAAAGAAAACTGGACAAAGGCGACGATTGAATTGAGTGGTAAAACAACAGATATGGATCGAGATTTTGTTTTGTTGATTACTCCGACGGACACACATAAGCCCAGACTGTATTTGGAGGTAATGAAATTTTGTAGTGTATGAGAAAATAGAGATGACGTTTGTTTTACTTGCACTTAACGATGTACGTGAGGTTTATTAAGTCGGCAAGGAAGCTATGGTATTATCAATTTATGAATAATTACTGTTGCAGAAATTGGAGACCTCATTGGCCGTCATGGCTCATCTAATTCCAAGCTTCAAATTGGATGAGCAAAATGCGGAACTCATCTTCGTATTGGATCGTTCTGGTTCTATGGAAGGGCAAAGTATAGATTTGGCAAAAAAGGCGTTAACTGTGAGTTTGCTATAATAAAATATAACAATAACAAGCATCTGTGATCATAATGTCGTAGTCAATTTATTTTGTAGTCAATTTTTAGTTGTGACATAATGTAGCAACAAGGGGATGATTAACATGATAAAATATGTTTGTATTAATGAAGTTTATTTATTTCAGCTTTTCCTGCATTCTCTACCAGTGGACTGTTATTTTAATATAGTGGGTTTCGGAAGTACATACAAGTTTTTGTTTCCTAAAAGCGTAAAGTATGACGATGATAGCTTGAAAAAAGCGGTTGCTCATGCTAATGGTGAGCGTTTTCATCAAGTTTTATTAGACTGGGACTGTATCTGTATTTTTAACTCAGTTTATACTGAATAATCCATCTTATTCATTCGCATTAACTGAAGACTTTACTGATTAGCTATTGGTAGCCAACTTTGTATATGATGACAGGCTACAAAAAGCACGTTTTTTTTAAATTCATTTATCCTTTAGACCTGGACGCTGACATGGGAGGTACTGAAATTCTTGAGCCCTTGAAGGAAATCTTCTCCACTGAAAGCGTCCCTGGTTATCTGAGACAAATATTTGTGATTACTGATGGAGAAGTTGGAAACACGGAGGAAGTCATTGGAATCACGAAGGCCAAAGCTCATGAGAGCCGAGTGTTTACTTTGGGAATAGGAGATGGCGCCTCACACCATTTAGTGGAAGGAATAGCTCAGGCAGGGGGTGGCACGAGTGCCTTTGTTACGTACAATGAGGCAGTTGACAAAAAGGTTTTACAGCAACTCAAGGATGCATTGCAACCATCGTTAACAAGTAATATTAATAATAATAATTTTAACGCCTCACTTTTATTAATGCCGTATGTTGTTGCATTTTAATTCTTTCGAACAACCGGGTCCGTATATTACCCTCGACCACATGTACTTGTATCATAAGTAATTCCCGAAAAGGATTGATAACCAGTTCGGTGGGGAAGTGTACGGATTATTTGGGAGATACTTACGTTTCGGTAATAAGTACGGACACGGGGAATGTTTCATTTGAAAGTATTCAATCTCCGCGAGTTTGAAATAAAACTCGCGGAAATTGCCTTGTAAGAAAAGGATGCTGCAGGCTGCAGCATAACGACATCATCAAAGGTGTTAATATTTGATTTTGCTTTGCAGATGTTCAGATAAAGTGGGAAGGCGTTACACCTTTATCCCAGGAAGCTCCGGCAACTGTGCCAATAAACAAGGAGAAAACTCTAATGGGATATGGTAAACCTGTTGAGACTGAAACTGTTGAAAAATCTTCAGCAGTACTCAATGATGCAATACAAGTAAAGAAATCCTATCTTCAGGCACCAGAGAAGATCCCGCCCATTTTCGACGGATCTCAACTTGTAATTTTGGGCGTGTTTGATAATCCCGATGAGAAACCAACTGGAGCTGTGATCACAGCAGACTCTCCGGATGGCCCTCTGTCGGTACAGCTTGAGGTATGTGCAGTGATCTTTAATATTACAGGATCTGTAGTATTAAAAATGAAATACCGATTCCGTACTAAATTACATTATACTTGTTGCCATTGAGCATTATGCAATAGTAGTAAAATTTCTTTACGGATTTATATTCTTTATAAATGAATTTACGGCTTGTATTATTGTAGCTTTCAGATGCAAATGATATCGGCCAAACGGGAATGATTCATAAACTTGCTGCTATTAAGGTTGTAAGAGAGATTGAGTTAAAAGTAGCAGCCTTAGGTTTCGATCGATACAATGTTGAAGGTGACGACGAGAGAAAGAAGCAGGAGGCTGTTTTCAAAGCGGAAATCATTGAGATTGCTGTAAAACAAGGTTGGTGTATTTATTGTACTCTGCATTGTTTATTAATTTCAATATTTTACTGCCGTTTGTGGTTCTAAAGCTGAAAATCATGTAAAAACAGTGCTCTTCTGCAATAACGTTGTTGTTGAATTTTGGTAGGAATTGCCTCGAAGTACACCTCTTTTGTTGCCGTTGATACTTCCGTGGAAAACAAGACACCTGACAACTGGGCAATGCAGACCCGACTGGTACCTTCTCAACTGGCGCATGGATGGCATGGGGGTATGAGTTTTTCAAAAATGCGATTTATGTCTTCCATCTTTAACTTGTGCATGCTTTTGATCTCAAAGCTATGGCAATGAGTATTGCTGGAGGGTTTTGCAGGCAGCCTGCTAAACTGAAAAAATTTAGTGTCACTCATGCTGGTTTAGATTTGGGTGTGGCAATGCGGTGGAGCCTTTTTTGGTAGAAGTACACCCCTTGGTGTGCGTCTTTATCACAAGTCCTGTATGGATAATTCATTTGCTTCTTGTGATTGCTAACAGCTACTTTTAGTCCTTTAGTTTGATAGTTTGTATGTGTTCGTATCTGTCTTGAACTCACAAAAATATTCATAATGATTTTGATTTGACATTATGATGAATAGGTGCAACATTGTGCAGCTTCCAACCCCAGATTTTAAGAATGAGTTGTTGTGCTCCTGTAGCTTGTCTCTTAGAGACAGAGACAATGGACTGTGCATATGATGACGAAAGTTGTGAGGAAGATTGCGCGAGCCCGGAAGTAATGCTAGAGGACGCTAGTCTCGAGAAAGTAGAGTCATGTCGTGATGATGCAAGTCATCCAAAAGATGTCCTCCATGAGATTATTAGCCACCAATCGTTTGATGGTTCTTTTAGATGGGAAGATGCTTTGATTCAATCTCTCGGTGTGGATATTGATACTGTTAAACAAGGTAAGCAAACACACGTGATAATGCCAACTGCCAACAGTGTTGTGGCGTCGTTTTCTGTTGTGCGTCCTCAACCGTATCCATAATTATAATAATTACACGTGTTTTACAGGTGCAGAGAAAAATGGCTGGGATCAGAATGCCTGGGCGACTGCATTGGCTGTGACTTTCTTTTCTGAGAAACTCGTAGATCGGAAGGATAGTTGGGAGCTGGTGGTCAACAAGGCTGCTAAATGGCTGAAGAAAAATTTTCCTTCATTAGTAGATGCAATGCTGGCACTTGCGAAGCAGCTTATTGAGTCTGCTTAGTTAATTTTGTATATTTTGCACAATTACCTCTATTTTTGCCTTGGGATAATTGTTATGCCAAGACGCACTTGAAAATCTACTAATATGCAATATTTAATCAAATTCTTGTACGAACACACTATTGTACCCCTACAGGTAGATTATATTATATTACAGAAAGCGTTATTTAAGATTGTATATGCAAGCGGTGTGATTGATTTCTGTATTTAGCTCACTTTTGGACATCTTCAAGTTTCATTGGAATACAGCGTAGTAAGGGGCTGGTTTTTACATTAGAATCTTCATTTTAAGAAAATGTAAACTAGTTTGAATAAATGACTTTGTTGTTGTGTCTTAAATTTATATTTAGCTTCAAGGGAAAACATGCTAGATAATAAAAACACTCTTTGTCTAGTCTAAAAGAACAGTGGATATCTACAGATATATGTATCTACATACTTCTTTCTACTTTAATTCAAATGTTTTTTGAAATTTCTTTTTAGCAAATAAAAGCAATTATTATTACTATAAACCTGGAATAAAATTATATGAAGAAAATTAATTTCGACGGCTTGCAACAAATGTAAAACACAGGCATGCATCTAAGCAATCACCAGCTTTAATTCCCAGCTTAGTACATTTTTATACTACAAATTGCTTGGAACTTGGATGACCTACGTTGCGCAACATATGTAAATGTAATTACATATACAAGCTTAGATTCAAAATTACTGTCTCCTGCGACTGCGAAATGAGAAACCTTTTCATTGTGGAGCGTTTAATTAAGAGCTCACACATGTATCAATGATATCAATGATGCCTTGAGAGATGTGTACACAAAACATCCTTGCCAACTTTGAAGTAAATCGAGTCTCTTCTACTTAAAATGCACAGATTGACCCCGAGGCCCGAGGGTGACCTATGATGTGGAGGTAAAATATTCACACTCTTAAAATACTTTAAAGAATGTTTTATCATTCTAGCTTATTTTGGGCAAAACTCATCCTGTTTGTTTTTACTTCGTCAGTGTGCTCAAATAATTAAGGATTTATTCGCCGTTACTTCAATTGTGAATAGTGGTTTTTGGGAGCAATATCATGAACGAAGTTAGATCCTGCTACTCTTAAATTAGGTTGTCAAGCCATACATCCGCAGTACCCAATGTTAGAATGTTATACTGTCCTATAATTTGTTTATATACATTTCAACCTTAGTCCCTTTGACAGAATGGTGCCAAATGGACTGTTAAAAAAATTAATTAACTATAACCAGAGGCTGGTGCTTGAATCGGTTTGTCAGACTACTGTGTAATCTTATAATATGTTGTTCGAGTTGCAGGTTGCAGCCTTGTTGTTTTGTTGGACGAATATAAATAGTAGTAGGACAAGTGCACGCTGGCCAAAATCTTTGCAACAATTTGACAAAATTGAAGTAAGGATACGAAAAACATTAACAATTTTAAAATTTTGTCACGTCATGTTTTCTGTCATGAGAAATTACTATGCACATAATTTTCAAAGCTCCTGGTAAATCGCAAACGTTAAGACGTAACTTATGCCTACAATACTTAAAAAGAAAAAGGAATTTTTAAGTTTTATGTTATACGCTTAAACTTTTACTTATGTGAATCGCAAATTGCGTAATGGCTATTAACGTTTAACCTTGACCCAAGTAAGACTGAACAACTCTTGAATACTGCATTGTTACTAAAAATGTAAGTTAACGTTAATGGGGAAGAGCTTAGAAAGTAAATTTAACATAAAGTAATTTATTAACTGTGCTTACCGAATTTCGGGTAATAATAGCGGGTAAAATTTAACAATATTGTACACAATTGATTGTATTGCTAATTTTTAATAAAATTTGTGTGTATTTTACACATCTATAGTTGCAGAAATTTAGAAGCTCATATACGTTATAAATAGCTAATAAAATATTTCACAGTTACCAGTAATGTCTGCCAATACGTATACGTATATTAATTAATTATGTAACGGCCATTTTGTACACCCGGTAAAAATTCCAGGGTTTAGTACCTTTAGTTTCATTCATTATATAATTCGTCTGAAATAATGACTGCAAATTTATAATCATCCTACTAGACTAAAATATTTTAATATATGTTCATATTAACTTGTAATGAGCTGAACTTGACTTAACTTGAATAAGACATTTTAGTTTCTTCTTCGAGATCATTTTTCGTGGGACACAATCATGTATGTAATAACTGTTGGAAGGAATTAAAATAACAATTTGTTTACAAACTTGAGAAATACATAATTATTTATGAACAGTAAGTGTTTTTGACTTGATAATGTAATCCTGTATTTAAGAATCTGAACCCACCTATTTCCAAATTATGGCTCAAATTTAAAATACAAAGATCATAGAAGCGATTAGGACCCAGCTGGGATTTAACTACCTCCATGTATCTATACTCGGACGTGTTTCAAATACCATCAACCCTGTTATCATTTTTATCGTTCATGTTCACTGTCTGCTTCTGGAAAATAGTGCTTGCATTGAGTAAGCTTGACTCAATAAATCAATTACATTACATTCTTTAAAAAATAATAATACAATCTTAAAAATCCGTTTCTCTCGATACAGCTACTGCAACTGTGTCTCGTTTTGGTACAGGAAAATGCACATCTTTTGCCCAATCGGTTTTGATCAGAGCAGTGTTCCGGGTAGATGACTCTGAGTCCGATTCTGCCCTGTCGATGTTCCTGGTTTGCAGTGGTAGAGCAGCTGGATGTTTGATCCTCTCCGTTTTTATAATTGTTTTCCTCTGCTTTTGAATCCACTCATCTCTACTCTCAGGACTACTCTCTGTCATCTCTACATTGAAACTCCGGGACGATGAAATAGCACCGGTTCCATGAGCATCTTTCTTCCTTGATTTAAATATATTCATTCGACCCCTAGAGCCGTGCACAACACCGTCTCTTTGACTGAAGTTGCAGACAACAATGCAGAAGTAGATGATGAGAAGAGAGTCAATCCCGGTGATGGGGAGGAACACCCTCACAGCTATATTGAACTGTAACTCAGTGGTCAATATACAAATGAAACTTCCACCGATGGCAATGAGAACAGCAATGTGAGCTCCCACCCAAGCCAAAGCCATTCTCTTACCTTCCTAAGATATTCCAAGAAAATGAGTTACTCAACGTAGTCGATAAATTATTTGAGCTCCGTTACAACGAGTACAACTGTCAACGTCAGATTTACATATTCAGACAAATGTAATTATAGGTAATTACATTATCTATTCTAAAAACGGATCACTTCCTATGATTTACTATCTGTATACTTCTAAAACTGTAACAATTATCTACCTGGCGTGAGACTCTAGACCAGTAATTATTAAAATGCATAACGGAACTACGGAACCCAAAAAGACTCACCCGCACTGAAGCCATTAAAAGCCAAAATGACATCAGAAATTGAAGTAGACCACCCACGAGGGCCGTAGCGCTGCAGCCTTTCAGAATACGGAAGATTATATCCAAATCGTAGATACCAATCATCCCTCCGAAGAATACATTCACTTGAGATAATAGATCCTTTGCTGTTGTTTTCGTTGGACTTCTTTCCAGCTGTACGGATCGGTGAAGCATCAAACTACTCACGGATGCAACCGTGAGGCTAGCAAGCTATAGAAACAAAACATTATCCTTTAAAATTTTTGAAACTGAAAGTTCCAAGTTTTTTCTAATGATATCTGGTTCAATTAGCTAGCAAAATACAACTGACAAGGACTGGAATGGGATCTTAAACTGAAATGTGTACATTTCATTTGAATTGAAACGTTACACAAACATCTCTATTTGTAAACATAGTTCTGTCTGGAATTTAGTAAGTATAAATTAAATTTATTTTATCCTGAATCTACAAAACTTAGTTGGATCCGAGTGCAAACTTATGTTTTTCCAGTACAGGGTAACCCTTTGACCTCAAGTATTGAGCCAGGTCAATGAAATAAATTTTAAAACTTGTGGAACCAAATTTCCTGCAAACTGTGGGGAATCGAATATTTTATTAATTACTCCCTCATAAGGGCTAGAGAGGGTGGCAAATGAATATATGGTCACCCGGCGTACATACACAAGTACTCATTACTTGGTCAGAACAGTAAACTAATGTAATTGTTCCTGTAATTTGTAATCTCTCTTTCTTCTGTCTACAAAGAAAATGATGTTGAATCCGAGTTAATGACTTACTGGATATTCCCTTGCATTTGCTGCATTTACCGGCTCAAATATTGTCAAAGTAAGTATGTACGTGCGCTGCCCTTTACTTTATTTAACATAGTTTCACAGGCTAATGAGTGGTTTTGATCATTTTGAATATTACTACAGTTTATTATCTTTCTATCGGACGCTACTATGGAATTCTACAGTATTCTGGGATTAGAAATATTCGAACTTCCGCGAATTCTAATTTATTGAGTAAGTAAAATTTACATAAATTTGAATAACTTTAAATGAGATAAAAAATACTATGAAAACATTATTGTAGAGATAAAGTTTCAGACCGACTGTGCTACAGAGAAAAACAATATATTGCTGGAGTTCAATCAAAAGTTTTTACACCCCTTAATGTGAAGAATGATTTCGAGAATTTACTGGATTGTATACAATTTATTCACAATATCTCAATAATTTTATTTTATATATTTCTTGGGAGCCTGTCAGAATTACTACTAGGATTTTACACAGTGCGTTCAAACTTTGTGATTCCTGTTTAAAGCAACAAAAAGTGCTCTGCTTACAAATCCGTGTCTACTACACCATTTACATCTTTCGATGTGCAAACTATCAAACTACCCGTCGGTGTAGGTAATTATGCAAAATTTGGTTCAACATGCATGCCTCTAATTGATGACATGGTTATAGGTCGCTAAAATGTAATAATGAATGTAGTAAGTACTCACGATAGAAATCAATGCAAGGATTTTCATGGATTGGGTCAATGGCGAACACAGGGCTGGCTCCATTTTTCTCCGATATGTATATAGCACCCAAGTGTGTTCTGCAAATTTCGTTAACGAATCGGAGCAAAAAAAAAGCTCTTAAATGTATTGCTCGGCGAAATTGGTAAGTGGTAGAATTACTAAAAGTTTGTCGCCATGAGAGTTTTGTTAGTTTTGACTCCGTGGATTATAGGAGGAGCACGGCAGTATTCCATTCACCAGCATTGCTGGAAGCTTGTTTTTGTTTGTAAATATATGTTGCTGACAAAATGAACGGCTGTTGTTGTTGAACTGTGGCAGTAGTACTGATTGTGCGATGGGTAAGGAAGCGTTCCAGCTAATGATCATTCTGTATTTAAGAGTTAGACTGCTTTCCATTTAATGTGACGGTCTTGTATTTACGACGCACAAGGGATTGTGTGTTTTTATTACTGTCATTGTTGTAAGTACAAATAGTTATGCAACTCTATTATTCTCCTCTGAAGAGACAGAAGTTAAAGAGTCGATCCCGTATCAGTACAAAGAACAGTCAAACAAGTAAATACTGGTAATAGGCGTGACTGCCATTTTTATGATGGCAGTTTCAATTTGAGCAAAACGCACTCCGCACTGTCATACAAAATGACTAACAGTTTGCGTAAATGAACTCGAGTTCCCGGGTGCTATGAGAGGGAGCATTTCTCCTCGTTCCGTAACTCAATTTGGCTCAAAATATGCTCCAGTCTACAATATAAAATTTTACTAAATATAGTCTGTATACATATGTATGTACTTACATACCAGGGAGTCTCGGGTTTTAGACGAGATGGGACATCATTGCTATTCATATGCCTGTATACAGGTGCACCTTAACCTATGTGTACATACAGACTTTAAATAATTTTCAAGATTTTAAAACCTAAGATAATTTTGTTTGTTTTAGGAAATATGGGTCAATACTTGAGAAGGCCGAGTGACAACGGCGTTCTGGAAATAAGTTGCACGTTAACTCAGAGATGCGCAAAGGAAATGGAAAGGAAATTTCTTCCTTAAAGCCTTTGAAGGCAAAAATTTAGTAAAAATTGTTCCTTCAAAATGTCTTAGAATGAAAAAAAAGGTCTTAGAAAGGTTTGCATTCCTTCACCTTTCCTTCCAAAATACATAAACTCATTTTCGCCTTCAGCCTTCCATCAATTTTAGCCTTCGACCAGTTTTAATAATTAAATCAACAAAAAATGCAATTGCAAATGAATTTACCCACAAATATAAGACAACAAATCAGTTTGCAATCATATTTTAGATTTTAAGAACGAAATTCGATATTCTCGATACTAAATAATCTATGACAGTCTTTATAGAAAGTCGTACTCTACGAGGACGAATCAATGCTCCTATCTACTACTATAAATTGTCTCCACTGAACCAGATAAAGCTGAAATAGCAAAATATTTTTTTGCAAGTCTAGAAAAAGAGATGCAAAAATATTTCCATTACTTTGGAGAACACTCGTTTCATGCTAAAATTAGTTCGTTTTTTTATTCGTCCTGCCATTTTCGAAATAAATTGTTTCCTTGCCCAGTAGATGCGGTGATAAAAAGCCGCTGGTGCATTCAAACAGGATTAAATCACTAGTAAAAGCCCTGCTCCGCAGGGAGATTTGCTTGCCGTCTTGGTTTGTTGTAACATATTAAAACCTGTGTGATAATAGTCTAGATAGATAGCAGAATAAAAGCCAATTAAAATGCTAAAAATCGATAAACACTTGAAACAATCATGGTTGAGCGCACTGTGGAACTTCACAGTAAGGTCCTGTGCATGTCCCATGTTTGATCCCTAGACCGCGCCTGGGAGTTGGTCCCTCATACATTTTTACAAATCAGTAAATTTAACGATTAAAAACTTAAAACAATATTTATTGTAAACGTTTCATTTCTGTCATCAAGTATTTTGCTTTGATGCTTATTGTCGACAATTTTTACTTTAGCTTTCCTTCTACATGTAGCTCTGCAAAGTTTATAATATTTCGGGCTCCACACAATTAACTCTATAAATACCATTCCATTCACCCAGTAGTTCCTCCTAATCCTCAGTTTTGCCGACATATACTTTTTACAGTGTATTGAGAAGTGGCTCTAAAAAATTCTACATAGAGCTGACCATGAGTAAACGGGTTTGATAACCAAATGCCTACTTTCCTATAAAACAAACGGGTATCACCCTCATTTGAAATTAGTGTAACTTGGGAAAGAAACATGGTGTCCCCTTCCGCCCTTCCTGTTAAAACCCTAGCGAATATAAGATTCTCTTTGAGCGGATCAAGCCACCACCTACGTCGGTAGATAACCTCCATTTCCCAATAGCAACACCAACAGTATAACTACTTGATCCGGTAGTATTAAAATTCTATTGCTGAAGTGATTTTTTTATCGAATATTTTTTAAATAATCATGTTTGATTCCGAAATACAATTTCGTATGACTATAATCTATTACACAACTTCTTTAAATACAGAATTACTTGTGTAGGTTCCTTCACCTTTCTGCAGTGTCATTTACAATGATCTTAATCTTTATTTTTGATTTGTCGAAAATGCAACATACAGTTGACCATGTAAAAACATTGGCTTCGATACATAAATATCAACTGTATCCAAACCTTTCCTTGAAAATTTTTCATCGTCACAACAAAGCTTACGTAAAATTATAGTAATTATTAAGAAAGCCCAAATGTCACACGTCGCAAGACCCCGGGACGGCTGACCGTAACAATGTCCCCGCCCTTGCTACTGTATAAGGCTTTAATAGTTTATGTTTTAAATTTGTTTAGAAAAACTAATTTGAATGAGTGGGCCGTCTTGGTACTGAATGGCTGCCCGTGACAATTTCGCCGCCGTTGCTACTGTATCCGGCTTTAATAATTCATTTTTTAATTTAAACAAAATAATAATTCTTTCTTCTAATTTGAAAGAGTGGGCCGTATTGGTGGTAAATGGCTGCCCGTGACAATGTCGCCGCCATTGCTACTGTATAATGCTTTTTTATTTAATTTTGTTTTTTAAATAATTTTAATAATTCATTTTAATGCGCGTAAAATTTAAATCTCAAATCCACATTACACAAAGACGAAGACTGTACACTCTTTGAATTTAGTAGAGACGAGCACTGCACAGCCAGCAAATTGCTGGCTTTGCGAGGAAAATGTAAAAAGGGTAGACAGTAAATAACAGTTGTATGCAATAGCTAGCTGTACAACCCTAGTAAATGTGTAGACTAATGTACGGTAAAACGATTTTTTCATTTAATTTTGCTTTAAATTTTTTAAAATGATTCTCTCTTCTAATTTGAAAGAGTGAGTGGGCCGTCTTGGTTGTGGACGGCTGCCCGTGAAATGTCGCCGCCCTTGCTTCTGTATAATGCTTTTAATTTTTTTATAATAATTTTCATTATTTATTTAGTCAGCTATTGCTGGCTCAGCAAATAAAAAAGCTCGCTTTTTGAATCTCTAATCCGCAAAAAAATTAATAAAAAATTTAAATTAAATTAAATTTTTAATAATTTCGATTATTAAGACTTTTTAACATCCTTTTTTCATTTGAGCAACATTATTTTTTTCATTCAAAAAAAAAGAAAAAGTGCACAACAGTATAACGCTTTAATATTTTTTTTTAATTAAAAAAAAATAATTTTAATAATTTATTTAGCCAGTTATTGTTGGCTCAGCCAATAAAAAAAGCGCGCGAATATTTGAATCTTACCATCACGGACACGGAGACGGAGACTATCCACTCTTTCAACTTAGAAGAGAGGATGACGAATTTTTATTTTTTGTGCTTTTTTACAATATATATATGCTTTTTTACTTTTTGTACTTATTTACGCAGATGTTTTTATATTTTTTGCTCCTTTTTAACAATATTATGCTCGTTTATTTTTTGTACTAATTTTTAAATTAGACGCAGCTTTTTTATTGGTTCATAGATTTGGCGCGTGAATTCATTTAAAAAAATAAAAATAAACAGACCTGCTCCGCAGGGAAATTTGCTTGCAGTCTTGGTTTGCTGTAACGCATTAAAACCTGTATGATAATAGTACGATTTAAGCCATTTAAAATGTTGAAATTCGATAACAACGTGAAAAAATCGTCGTTGAACGCATTGGTGAACTTTTTACTAAAGCCCAGCACATGCCCAATGTTTGATCCCTAGATCGCGGCTGGGAGCTTGCCCCGCATACATTTTTACAAATTAGTAAATTTGTCTTTTAAAAACTTCATTAAAACAACATTTGTTTTAAATGTTTCATTTCTGTCAAGTATTTTACCTTGATGTTCAGTGTCAACAATTTTTACTTTAACTTTCCTTCCAGTTGTAGCTCCGCAAAGTTCCTCTAAACGGAGCTTTCTGATATGAAAAAAATACTTACCGACATTTTACAATAAATCACCAAATACGGACACCGGCAAATGTGAATATTCCCAATGAAAAGATCGGTACAACTGAGAAGATTATTTACATGAAAATGTTTTTTGAAAACTTTTTCTAAACGACTAATTTTCTTCCGTAGTAACTAAATGGATTTCGCCAGAATGACCTTTGTGGACAACGTTCACTGAAGCTTATTGAGTCATATGATTTCCGATTGATTGTGCCGATTCGAATACCTTTCAATTCGAATAAAATAAGAAAGGAGCAATGGGATTGGTACTCATTCGATATTTATTTTTTATTTGCAAGTAAGAAAGGAACACCTATGGTATGGGTAGTTCGATTGGCCCGCCTTCGTTGTTTATTTTTATTTACAAATAAGACAGGAGCATCAGTACAACGTGATGAATACTCTGATTCAGGGGTCGGATTTTTGTGGGAAGACAGGAAGATTCATTTTAGGGCAAAATATTTCTGGCAGGGAAAATCTCAAAGAGAAGTGATTCTATTTTGCGAACAGGGATTTTTATATCGTTGATGTTCTTTATGGCAGGGACTTTCAAACTTGTTGGTGTGTCAGAGAAATCTCTTAAGGAAACATGGATTTTTAGTTTGGTTGACTTCATTTGACAGGGATTTGACCTCTTCTAGGAAAATTATTTTTGTCAACCGGGATTTTGAAAATCGTTGTGGGCCTCCCTGCAGGGGTATTTGATTCAGCACGTAAATTCAGAAATGATCTTCCAGGGAGAATTACAAAAATCCGACCCCTCTGCCTTGGTTTGATTGGCTCTCATTCGTTGTTTATATTTATTTGCCAATAATAAAAGAGCATCAGTACAATGTGTTGGGTAGTCGGATTGGCTTGTTTTATTTTTCGAATATGCCATTTTACTTTTAGTACTTTTTTTACGAAGATGCTTTTTTATTTTTTGCGCTTTTTTGGATTTTTTTTACTTTTTGTACTAATTTTTAAATTAGAATAAATTAAATGCAGCTTTCTTATTGGCTCGTAGATTTGGCGCGTAAATTCAAATGAACATACTCCATATTATATAAGATTAGAATAAATTAAATGCAGCTTTCTTATTGGCTCGTAGATTTGGCGCGTAAATTCAAATGAACATACTCACTCCATCCTTTATACAATAACTAGTAGAAAGCCCTGCTCAGCAGGGAAAATTACTCATAGGTTTTACTCTTACATAGACGCTAGAATATGCTTGAGAATAATGAGATTTAAGACTTTTATATATATTAAATAGAATAATCCAAATAAAATATCATGGTTGAGCGTGTCTCCAACTCTACATCTGTTGTTTAACCAATATGTCACAACTACTTTCCACCTGTGGTTAAACCAACAGGTTAACTCAACTCGTTGTTAGTTGAACCAATGGGTCCCAACCACTCTCCACCCTTGGTTAAACCAATGGGTCTATCCAACTCTCCGCCTGTTATGTAACCAATTGGTCGCAACTACTTTCCACCCGTGGTTAAACCAACAGGTCAACTCTACTCGCCTTTGGATGAACCAATGGGTCCCAACCACTCTCCACCCTTGGTAAAACCAATGGGTCCCAACCACTCTCCACCCTTGGTAAAACAAATGGGTCCCAACCACTCTCCACCCTTGGTAAAACCAATGGGTCCCAACCATTCTCCACCCTTGGTTAAACCAATGGGTCTATCCAACTCTCCGCCTGTTATGTAACCAATAGGTCGCAACTACTTTCCACCTGTGGTTAAACCAACAGGTCAACTCTACTCGCCTTTGGTTGAACCAATGGGTCCCAACCACTCTCCACCCTTGGTAAAACCAATGGGTCCCAACCACTCTCCACCCTTGGTAAAACCAATGGGTCCCAACCACTCTCCACCCTTGGTAAAACCAATGGGTCCCAACCACTCTCCACCCTTGGTAAAACCAATGGGTCCCAACCACTCTCCACCCTTGGTAAAACCAATGGGTCCCAACCACTCTCCACCCTTGGTAAAACCAATGGGTCCCAACCACTCTCCACCCTTGGTAAAACCAATGGGTCCCAACCACTCTCCACCCTTGGTAAAACCAATGGGTCCCAACCACTCTCCACCCTTGGTAAAACCAATGGGTCCCAACCACTCTCCACCCTTGGTAAAACCAATGGGTCCCAACCACTCTCCACCCTTGGTAAAACCAATGGGTCCCAACCACTCTCCACCCTTGGTAAAACCAATGGGTCCCAACCACTCTCCACCCTTGGTAAAACCAATGGGTCCCAACCACTCTCCACCCTTGGTAAAACCAATGGGTCCCAACCACTCTCCACCCTTGGTAAAACCAATGGGTCCCAACCAAGTATTTTATTTACATATATTTATAGTCGCATGCAAATGTCAAAATAGTAACAACAAAAATTACCTGTCTGAAAAGGTTGAAGCCGTGGGAATGATGAATTCTTCAGTGAAAGTTTGATTTGAATGGTGTGATTCGGTGAGCTCGTTAGTCGTTATGAGAATGGCTTGCGTCGTAGAGATAGGCAGGAGTGGAGTTCCGATCCAAGCTAACAATTATACGATGCACGATGAGGAGAGAATTGCTTATGGGATATAAGTACTCTTGCCATCTATTGGTGTTTGTGGAAAGTAAATGAAGCAGAAGAGCGCGTACGATGAGGGGAGGATTGCTTATGGTATGGTATATATGTACTCTTGGCATCTATTGGTGCTTGAAGCAGAAGAGCGCGCAATTTGAAAAGCCACAGACTCCATCAAGTGGCCGTTATAATGTAGAGATTTGGTCATGTCATAAACTTTTTGAATTTTCGCGCCAAATCCACGAGCCAATAAGAAAGCTACATCTAATTTAAAAATTAGTACAAAAAGTAAAAGAGCGTATTGCCAAAAAAAGCACAAAAAATCCTTGAAGCAATAATTTGGCCGTGTCATAAACTTTTTGAATTTCGCGCGGTCTAATAAAGATTAAAAAATAAAAAAAATATTCTATTAAATAATGATTAGTATTTTTAGCTTTGGGCCGAAGCTCAGCGGCTTTGTTTTTTTTCCATTGGCGAAGCCGATGGCTGTTTATGCTCGTATTATATAAGACTAGCGGTACAGCCACCGCCTGCGTCGGTGGTTTGCAGTGTTTCTCTTAAAAAGAGTACGACGCATGCTAGTTGCTTTACCGCTAGTAATAATAAAATTCTTGCTTGGAAATGTTTTCAAATTGAACTCTCGTTATATTCATCATGATTTTGAATACATTTTATTTTTATTAAAAATGTAACGTCACACAACAAATTGCTGATGTATGTTCCTTCACCTTTGCCCATCATTTCGCCTTGTTCTGCCATATCCGTTACAACTACCTTTATATTTTCTTTTGAATTTCCCCTGGACTTTCTCAAAACTTTGTCCATGAAATCTGTTAACGGTCATAGCAAAGTTTGCTCTAATAGGAAACTCCCTTCGCTTTAATAGAAATGAGTAGCCACCATCACTTGAGGTAAGCGCGATCCGGGGAATACATAAAGCTTTTCCAGCAGCTCTGGCTGTCAGAACAGTCGCGAAAATTAAATTTTCTTGTAGCTGGGTAATAATTAGACGGGTTCCTTTGCATCAACCCCGCGGGGTATTAAGGTTTAGTAATAGCATTACAATTAACGTTACAACGCTTCCTTAAATACACAATTACTTGTGTACGTACCTTCACCTATACCTATAATTTCACATTGTTCGGCCATGTCCGTTACAATTACCTTCATATTTTCTTTTGGCTTATCAATATTACAAATTGTACCGACCTTATGTTTCAAAATATGATTGGGCATTCCAGTCGGTGTTATTATATTTAGATATTCAACTGGATGATACCTGGAATCATCCCGGGTTGCACACGCACAGTCAATGCGCATTTGTAAACTGTTCCGACACTCGGAAGTAATTAAACGGTAATCTATACTCTATATGAGAATACAGTATATGAGCCATGTTGTCTTTACTTTACTGCAATTTGTACTCCAGAACCTATAGACATGTTCATTTGGAGGAGGTTACCAAATATTTGGAGCGCGGTTCAAGTTTGAACTTCAAAGCACATTGGTGCTTAGCTCATTGTTGTTTTCCTATGAAAAACCACTAAGTGCAAGTTTATATAATTAGAAAAACTGATTTTGATGAGGTAAATAATCGCTAATCAGCTGAAAATGCTCACATGTATTGTTTCTCGTTACGATAATAACGAAAAAATTCCCCTTGGAAATTTTTTCGCCTTCCAGTCAATGAAAAGGACAGGAATGAATGGATTAAGAGATTTTTAATGGTTAAAAATCGTACACATGAATGGTCATATTACTATGGGTTGACATTAGATTCAGTAAAAGATATATTTTAATGTTAATTTACCTCTACAGTGTAATATGGTAATTTTGATGTATTTTTCGTGGGTCCTCTTCCAGGTTCAACATGCCCCATAATGTTATTGCTCCCTTTGACCAATTTTCTAACGGTTATCTAATTACTTTTTATGTGGTCTTTTTCTCTACTCAAAAATTGTAATCAATTTTCAAAGAATTTAGCAATTTTCGCAGTTGAAAAAACACTCATATTTTAGTTTTAATTTGGCAGTCCTATATGTTTCAATGATAATTGAAAATGAGTTAAGCACCAGTATCGGAATTCGCGGAAAATTATGCACACTCCCTCCGTGTCATGCGCAGAGAAATCTGAACATGTCTATAGCGCGCGTTAGGAGAGAGAGCGTTTTGAGCCTGCCACATATGAGCCTACAACATATAAACCTACCACATATGAGGCTACCGCATGTATGCCATGTACTGTGGAATCACATAGAAATGGACCCTAGCCAATTAGCCATCCAGGTGTGCTGGCACGCCTCCCCGGCCCTCATTGGCTCGTTATTCCGGAATGAATGTTTTGTATTATACAGCGCGAATTTGACGGCATTATGTACGTACCATGTAAATTAGACGACCGATCGTTTACATTGGCTTTAACATTTACTTAAGTGATTTAATTTAATATAATTTTAAAATGAGTACGGCAAACAAATTGCAACTAACAGTAAGTGAGCCACTTTGTGACAAAAAGTAACATGTTAATCGCACTACAGAAACTAGGATTTTATTGTGTGTACTACTAAAATTAGTTTAGTCCTCAAAAATCTTAAATAATTCTCCCGGTAGGACTTGCGAAACCAAATAGTGTCTACTGGAACAAACCGTCTAAAAAATGCCAGAGATTTTTGATTTATGTTGATCCAAAAGTGCCGAGACCAATTAATAAACAAATTGAATGTGATACATTTACGGTCGCCGAAATAAGGAGAGTAACATTACACTTTTAAGGCAAAAATTAAATTTACAAGAATGAATAAAAAGCCTGTTAGGAACAACAGGATATGTTGCTTCATAGGGAGCAATATCTTCGATCAATTAAGTCCTACCTGGAGAATTATTTAAGATTTTAAGATTTTTGAGGACTAAACTAATTTTAGTAGTACACACAATAAAATCCTAGTTTCTGTAGTGCGATTAACATATTACTTTTTGTCACAAAGTGGCTCACTTACTGTTAGCTGCAATTTGTTTGCCGTACTCATTTTAAAATTATATTAAATTAAATCACTTAAATGTTAAAGCCAATGTAAACGATCGGTCGTCTAATTTACATGGTACGTACATAGTGCCGTCAAATTCGCGCTGTATAATACAAAACATTCATTCCGGAATAGCGAGCCAATGAGGGCAGGGGAGACGTGCCAGCACACCTGGATGGCTAATTGGCTAGGGTCCATTCCTATGTGATTCCACAGTAGCCTTTATGGCAATGTGGACTCGCAATCCTGAAAAGCGTGTTTAGAAGAGAGCAAAGTTTCCTCTCGCCGAGCCGAGTTTATGACAGACACCGCTCAGCTGACGTTGGACGCGCTGAGCTTCCACCCGCTGAGCTTCGGCCAGCTGAGCTTCGGCCGAGTGGATGAATGGGAGCGAAAATTGAAAAAACTCTATTATGCCATCGTCAAATTATTGTAAAGAGACTAGCGTAAACAGCCATCGGCTTCGCCAATGGAAACTACATATATATTTCATATGCATTAGCCGTTTAGCAATTTTGTAGTGTGTACTTGCGAATCTATAAAGCGCGCTTAGAAGAGAGAGCGAAGATTTAAAAAACTCTCTTATGGCACGGCCAAATTATAGTATTTAGTGATTATTTTTTTTATAATTTTTTATTTTTGCAAAGTATACTCGCAAACCTAAAAAGCGCGTTTAGGGGAGAGCGAAGATTTAAAAAACTCTTATGCCACGGTCAAATTATGGTATAAGATTCAGTGCAATTATGATTGAGGTAATGCATGCTTTTTCTTAATAGAGCACAACTGTAACCCGCTTAACAACGTTTTGCACCAGCAGGATTCATTACAGTGAAGAGAGTGGATATACAATCAGTTGTAAGTTCACGAATTGGCTGCATTGCTGCGCTAGCAGCAAAGCGTTGATACATATGCTATGCTTTCAAGTTACAGATACATATTTCGCGTACCTGGAAGTCTTCCTGGTCTGCGAAGATATTTAGGAACCCTTCCTTTCCTAATCCTTCATTGCTAGTTTTTGTAAAGGCTTCCTTCAGAAAAAAACATCGTCATCCCTCAGCTACTTCTGCAACGTTAAGAAAGTTACCTTTCCGCCTTGAAGGAAACCTTATTGGAAGGCTGCGCATCTCTGCGTTAACTGCAAATCTTACCAACACTTTACTGGCCAAGACTTTCGTAGAACCTTGTCCACGTTTGGGCATTTAGTGTCAAATCTATTGCCATTATTTAAGATAGTATTTTAATCCCTTAAAATGTACACAGGTACTACAAATCAATATCAAAGTTACTACTGTTGCGGATAAACAAAATCTGAATTTAAGTCTTCCAAACAAATCTCTAACTGCACCTCTCATTTGATCCTTGCGCAATTTGGGAATTACTTTTTTGAGCATATGAAAGGAAAACATATTTGCTGTGCAGTCAACTTGTTACAAGGGCACCCTCTACAAGGAAAAAAGTTTGATTTCTCCAGTGGTATACTCTTTCATATAGCTATCTGATCTTTTCAAATGAAACTTTACCCTTCTAGATATATTTCCCATATAAAGGGTTTGTGTAGGTATAATAAGAGTACACTGCTTATTGTTAGATGGCTGTTTCAACAAATTTTAAGCATACAGTAAATTAAACATCCTTTCAAATTCTAGTGCACTCAAAGTTTATATTAATATTCATGCTCCAATGAAGGTAGTTTTCAAGGGTTTGATTTACCAAGTCGAGTTTAGAGCTCCCTTGCTTTATTTGTAGTCTTGGTTCATTTTTGAAAACATTGAATGTAGTGACATTATGCAAGCGTTCTATTGTCTTGATTCACATTTTAGTAGCATGTTGCATTATTTATCATATTCAAATCTCACCAAGAGTATCTCTCTATCTATCATTCAGGGGTCTCAAAACATTTCCAATTGCTTTGAGATTATTGAATGACACAAAATTGCACTTCGGTAAAAGTAGATATACATAATTACATATATGTCTTTGACTGAGCTAAATTAATTTCTTTAGTGAGTACTTGGGTTCAGGTTGAGATGTGTCTAATATAATTATTTTCAGCCAATTCGAAGTATATGAATAAATATATGAATTCTCACAATTCATTATTTCCCCAGATACATATTTTCAAGTTTTGATTGATTGTTACCTGTAAAATTATTGAACTACATTGATTGAGTGTTGTACGTGTCAGATCTGTATTTGGTATTTATTCCCTCAGGGACATTCATTAAAAGTCAAATTTAGTTTTTTGAGGGAGCACTTACAGAGATATTTGAAATTCAGTTACTTTTCCATGATTGATGCATTCATTATCATTGTATTCAAGTAATCTAAGTTTTATTCATATTACAGCAGAAACGGAGTCGGAAATTTTCCCTTTAAATGTATTACATATTTACTTACTCATGCAACATCCTTAATTTGAATGTAGAACGAACATAAGGACGACAGTTACACGTCCGTAAAGAATAACATTGCAAACAACGAAGTGACTCTCATTGTCCGCATGGGGGCACGACAAATGACGTAAATGTAGGCAGAACATTCAGGCATATTTAAAAAAATGACACGTACATATCTGTATATGTAATCTTGAACAGAGTAAATTACTAGGACAACAAATATCTAACTAAAATCAAAACACATGGCATTGGACCAGCTCTTATTTGAAATAACAGTATCATTACAGTATTCTCTATTTAAAAAATTAAACTGATGGCTGACATGTAAAATAATATTTCTGAAATAAAAAATAATTTTTAAAAATCCGTTTGCATTGGCGGAGCTCTGGCTTCCGCTTCCTTAGCTGCTCTTCTTGGTGTCCGAACGGGGGAGCCTCTTGGAGGCTTCGTGGTTTCCACCACAGACACATTCATTTCCGGCGGATTGAAGAAAGTCCGGCTCCGTCCAATGGAGTCATCATCATCCTCATCCCCTTGACTAAAGGTGAACACAATCCAGCAGAACACAATAATGAGCAGGGAGTCAATTCCAGTAATGGGCAAGAATACTTGAAGAGCTATAGTTATCTGAAGCTCATTGGTTAAGATGCAAAGGAAACTTCCTCCAATGGCGAGCAGGATGAAAATGTGAACTAATACCCAGATCAGTGCCATTTTCCGACCCCCCTAAAATAATACAAAGAAAATACAGTCACACATTTGCTGATGACAAGTCATACTTACAACAACCATTGCATAAAGTACATATTACAAATACAAGCAGGGCTGATACGCTAAAGGAATATCTTTTAAAAGGTAACATGTATACAGAAACTCCTTCGCATAAAATAGCAATGTATCTACTGCTAAATAAAATGAGTACTTACAAAATCCCCTACTGAAAGTTTATTTTCTCGCTCGTATATTTAGCACTCCGCATTTTGGAATGATTAGCATACAGAGAGCTATAACATATACGTATCACAATTGAATAATAATTGCGTCCAAGGCAAAAAGAACTACCATGCATGCTACATGCTACTAGTGCGAGAGGTACATGTCATTTCTAATACCTATTAGCAATTCACAAACGCATTGTGTGAGAGCAGTAAGAAGACAGTCGAATGCAATTAGCACATAAATGTAAGTAGCAGAATTTCTGACGGTACAGTAATACTTAATATCTCCTAAAAGAAATTTGTGTTTGCAAGCATATGACTCACCCGCACTGAGGCCATGAGGAGCCAAAAGGACATTAAAAATTGTAAGAAACCTCCTGCCAGAGCTGTGGCACTGCAAGCAATCAAAATCTGGAAAATCACATCTAAATCATAGAGACCAGTTGTTCCTCCAAAGAACAAGTTCACTTGATATAGGAGATCCTCCGCTGTTCTTTTTGTCGGATTTTTGACAGCTTGCATGGCCCTATGAAGCGCCCAGCTACTCACTGTAGCCACGATGATTCCTGCAAGCTACAACACAACAGACACATTACAAGGTTCATAAATTAACACATTAGTTTTCCCATGCAAGGAATACTTTTCTGCTGAAGTAACAGTTCATATATAATCCTTGCAGTAAATGAAGAGGCTAAAATATGTAACTAAATGGTTTTTGGGAGACAGGATACATTAACGGCATTAAATCCTTTGCGGAACTCGCTCAAGTCTTCCCAACTGTTTTAAAAATGTCACGTATTTATTTCACATTGTTTTCAACAAAGACTGCTTCTTGCATACTTCCTTAATTTTAGAGCTAGAGACATGCGTTTGGGATCATTTTGCCTCTTCATCTATTTATTACACAGTGTGCTCTTGCTATAATAAGAGATCCCTGAAGCGATTCTTCAGGAGTATTTTGATTGAACCAAACATTTTGAACTGCTATTTACCCCAATGCTAATTTTGCTCCTCAATCAGAGTTAACTTTGGCCAGTGCACATCAAATATGCAATACATAATGCTGCTTTTTGAAAGGGTCCTTTAGAATGAGGGAATTGTGAATTTATTTGTATTATTGATAATTATTACAACTATTGGTGGACACACAGCTGTCCTGATAAGTTTGAAGCCCCGGATGTATAAGAAGTAAAAGAAAGTTTAGGAGCAAATGAGTAATGTCAATATGATGAGGTAATAATGGCTTGGGATGTATACAATGCAGTGACACATAAACAATTAATGCATTCGATTATGCCCTCCGATTTCTCATAACAGACAATTTCCTGAACCAATTTCCTCAGTCAAATATGCTTCATCAATGGTTAATAATTTAAACTCAGGAGCAAGTAATTACCAGGTCCAATATTTTTCAGCTAAAGGCACTTACTTTCCTCATTCCTTATTATTATTACGTATCGTAATTATTATAACCATGCAAGATACTGGGAATTTCGAAATTGGTACCTGTGATGGTGACTACCTTCATCTTGACTTCATAAGTTAATCATGCTATTAGATTAAGGGACGAATACCTCACCGGAAATATTTTCCTCAGTAATGACTTTCCATATTTAAACGCACATGTTTACTAAGGACCATGCTAATGACTCCCGTCTCTTCCTTATTATAAGCAAGCACGCTGAGCTAATGGAAATCACACTATTGGGACAAACATGCATTCTCAAATTTTTGGGCATTCTTAATAGCTCCTCTCGGGATGTGAATAATGCCCAGATGGAGCTACACCATTATGTATCTACAAGTGCTGGGTATTCAACCTGAATTAAATTCAGGATCACGTCTGGGAATCAAATCATGGGTTATTAAGGGAAAATAAAAAATAAGCATGGTACTGAATTCCCAATCTTTGTTTACTACCAGAATTTCTGCAGTGAAAGGAATTTGCTATAGGCAAATAAGTACAAGGGATATTTGGCGAAGCTTTTCTCTAAATATCTTTCGATAAGACGGAGTTAATGTGAGTCATGTTCAGCGTTCCGTCAAAACATTTGCCCCCATCAAGCCATACAAAGAGGAATATAAAACATATTTGATTCCCCCATTTTCTAGAAAATTTTCCTCCAGATGTTTCTATATTTGGTTCATTTGTGTAGCTCAAAAACTCTGGACACAGTGGCCAAGGGAGTTGAGAAAGCCAAAATTTTTGAGCTACAACGATGGAACAAATATTGAAACATCTAGAAGAAAATTTGCTAGAAAATGTGAAGCTCGAATATGCTTTGCCATTGATGCTTCTATGAGCTAAGGGCGGGGGAAAGCTTTCCGGCTCCCTGTATATCTATTTATGCTGTAATTCTTGCAGAAACAAATCACTTTGGAAATCACTTCTGTGGGTGCTGAAGCTTGGGAAGATGAATAAAATCTTGTCCTACACCCACACGGACCTTACACTTATGTATAGATGTGCTTATTCATAGCTATGCAGTTGAACGTCGATATAGTGTATAGGCTCTCTCTGTATTGGAGACCCATGTTAAAATCCTTTTCTCTAAAGGGAGATCATATTTGGACGCTCCCACTTAACACATTTAAAAAAAACATCTAAAAATTTTTATTTGACTATTGGCTCTCAATTTCCAACAAATTTCTTTCAGAAATTTTGTCCAACAAAAATGTCATGAACTTTCGAAAGTCAAAAAAAAATACACAAACAATACGCACCCCCGAGAATGCTCATTAATGGAAATGGAGCAGCACTTCATTCTTATTGTTCATTGTGCAATTCGGCCGTTTAAATTGGTAGATTATTTTTAATGCTTTTAGTACTGGGTACAAAACGCACGTTATCAATTTTCCCTGAATATTTCTACGCTCGTTATATGTTAAAAAAAATGAAAACAAAATCACTCACAATGCAAACCATGGCTACAATTTTAACCGCTTGCTTCAGATTCATTTTTCAAATGAAGTTTTCAAATTTTGAGGCACTTGTAAACGGGGAATTTTTTTTCGGAGCAATGTAATTGCTACCAGTGTCACCAGGCTTGAGTCAGAGAATTTTTCCCAACCCGAATTTTGAGATTTTTGACACCCCGTTCGGAGCAATTATGAAATTAGATGCTGGCAACTTGCTCCTTTCAAATCAACTGGCAATCCATCGGTAGTTAACACCAGGAACACAATAGATTGGGAATCACTGGCATTGCGTATACAGAGCCCTGTGTATAGTAGTGCACTGTTGTTGGCAAAAATGAGTTTGTTGTTTAATGACCGTGCGTGATGGTAACACTAAAAATCTAACCGAGCAACGTTTTCACTCTGACTCGAAGCCCCCGTCCTCGCTCAATTTAACTATGTCCTCTCAGTGGTTCAAGACAGAGCCGGAGAGCCTGCAAAGAAATAAGGCACTGGTGCTGTTTTATGCACGAGAGTAATGGGCAAGTCGTTACCTGGCTTTAATGTTATGTACAAGAAGGATGAAATGTGGGCTGAGTTTCTCTTAGCACTTTGCCTCTTCCTAAGTGAATAACGATTAACAACCATTTCAGGCATATGTGTACACAGAGGTAAAGCAAGTAGAATAATTAAAGTACATTCTCTTTATACACAGACCTCCAAACAGAGCAGAATTTGACTCTTACTAGGATTCCCGTACACGTGAAAATCTAATCTTGTGCTAAAAGCTTTCCGGACAGCACATTTTTCCCATTGAAGAGAAGTTGTTTTTACAAGAGTGTCCCTTTGAGCAACATTACACTGTAATTACATGTATAATTGTTATGCATGTTTCCTACATGAAGCTACAGAGATTAGTACCTCTTTATAAGGGTCCTCTAACACAAACAATAAGCACGGTCCTAATAAACGAACGTGGTTGTACAAAGGGCACATTTGTCCTCCTCCAAAAACATCTAGAATACATAATTTATACCAAGAAAAATTTGAAATTGTTTTCATAAGATTCCCTCTTTAATGAAGTCCCTTATAAAAAGGATAAACTGTACCGTAACTTCAATCTGTACTTCCAGAGTAGAGGATTTCACGCAGCTGCCCTCATTGTCCCCGTCAATTTGCTCACATTTTTATTTAAAATGTATGTCATTGGAGACATCAAACTGACACCACGAGGAATTTGGATTTTAGTTTTATTATGTTCTTTATACCATGTGTGAGATAACGACTTTCAAAGTTTTATTTTTTGTTGTGTGCTAAATGACTGTATGGTCCTGTAATGATTCTAACACAAAGTCTCACTTGTATCGCACTGTGTAAACAATGATTTAGGAAGAAGTGTTTAAAATTCAGTGGAAATATTTATTCTCCCTTCAAAACTCCAAATTGGGTGGAAAAGTTATATTCCTTGGAATTTGTTTAATGACAAATTGTGTTGAATTATGTACAAATGAGATCCTGTAGATTCAGTTTGCACTAATTTAGTGTTAGTCACATATTGAATGCCGGTATGAATACAGTAAAGTCACAGTCAGGCTATAGGTAACAAGTAACAAACAGTAAATAAATATTATTCGGCGAGTTTGAAACATGTGCAATTTATGGAGTTTTATTTGTCTCATCCTAGAAGATTGTTGTCTTTCAAAAATTTTAATTCGAGAAATTTGTTCGTTTGAACCCATTAGTACAGCATCCTGACGAATTTTCTGCTAAGACTTTAGGATTGGCATTTTTTATTGGTTTAGATTTTTGGTAAGAGGAACAAGTAAGTTCCGTATTTTGAGACTCACGACTAACACTTGAGTTGGACAGTAAAATTTCCTCGGGATGGGTTAGTTTCTATGAAAAAACCATGGATTACATAGTAATGGTTAATGCCTCATGGATAAAACCATATTTTGAATTATTAATTGATTTACAAATTATATTACGAAAGAATCTCTATTGTCTTTTTTTGCCGCTGAATGTCTCGACCTGTAAAAGAATTTGATTTAACAACCACTGGAGTTACTTTCATTGGCCACGAGGCAATTTATGGGATCCGGCTTAAAAACCAACATATAAAACATTTTTATAGATATTTGATTTCTCTTGCACTTGTAAACAAACAGAACATTAGATTCCCTGTTTTCCACAGAAATTTTAATTGTTAATGTTGCTTGTTGTTTAAATTTATCACGAAATTATATTTTTATATTACAGTTACTCTACATTTTTGGTTTACATTGACAAAATATTCCTCATTCGGGATAATTGTTTTAGAGATTGATTATCTTCAAACTTTTTTTTAATAATTCAGAAAATTTGATATCCTCATTATTTGCTTTACCTCTTGCATTTATTTTGTACAAATACAAGACTAACCCTTGAATGTATCAAAACAAAAATACACAGATTGTATACCAAGAGTGTTAGCAAACAATTATTTATGACTTTAAAGGATAAATATACAGTGTATTTTCAATACAAGAGAACAGCACTAAAACCATCAATGGCTCTCACGTAACTCAATGTTCTTAACCGAAATGTTGCAACTAAAATTTGGGCCATTGAATGTACCTTAAAATTATTGCCTGATTAGAAAATGTTCCTAAACGGGAGTCCCCCTTTACGTGAGCGACCACTGTGATATAATTCAGCTTGCCCTTCATTCAGTATTATGTATGCACTATTTATGCGTAGAATGTCGTTGCAAGGAAAGATTTTCCAAGAAATATAATGACTAATAAAAAAAATGAATATTCAATTTACAGAAAATTAAAATCCCACATTTCTCCCATCTCACATGCCAGAAGTATTTATCTAGAATTTATTTACATGTAACTCACGCCTGAACAGTTATTAACTGCCCCTCAAACGCCTTCAATCTAACGCACGCCGTGGGACTCCAATAGCCCAGTGACACGACACTTGACATAACGATCCATTGAGATTCCACGGATTTTTAAACCTGACACATGAACTACTCAAAGACACACATAGTTAACGAGGAAAAACAGACCAAAAATATCGGCACGCTACATTCATAACTGTAAGTCTCACATTAAGGGAGTTATACATTCTCATTTGATTTGCATTGACGTACATATTTGTAGACACTATAATGACGCTGATACCAAAAAAATTGAAATGTTTCTCTGGCATTTAGAAAATTAAGACTAAATTGAGAATCCATTGTGTTAAATGCAAAAGGAAATAATAATAGTTAATTATTAGAAGTCAGTATTAAAAATCCGTTTGCATTAGAGGTTGGGAGGCTTCCACGGGTTTGATACCTCTTCTTGGGGCTCGGAGAGGTTCATCTCTAACTCCAGCCTTACTGTCCGTCACTGTCGTGTCCACATTCCCACTTGCTGACAAGAAGTAGGTCCGGCTCCGTCCCACGGAGTCATCATCATCCTCCGTCCCTCGGCTGAAGTTAAAAGCAACCCAGCAGAAAAAAATTATGAGGAGGGAATCAATCCCTGTAACAGGTAAGAATACTTGGAGGGCCATAGTGATTTGTAACTCATTGGTTAAAATACAAAGGAAGCTTCCTCCGATGGCGATTAAAATAACAATGTGAACTATCACCCACACTAGAGCCATTTTCCGACCTCCCTGAAAGAAAATGTTCAAAACAAAAATAATTGTAAAAAATTGTAATAATCATTACGGATATGAACTCATCCATGTAAATTAATAAAATGGACGCACATATTCCGTGTAAATATATATTCGCCAGGAGTAACTTGGAATTTTAAGCAGTTTATTTATGCCCAAAGTAAAAAAGATTATCATAAAAATTATTAATTGTTTTGTATGGAAAATAAAATTAGCATTCAGAATAAGTTGCAATTCTCAACTCAGCGATCCTGCCTTTTAATTTACATTGCAAATGGGAGTGACACGTCAGAGATTATTCCTGGGCTGGATACCAATGTCTTCTTATTGGGATTAATTAAAGGAAATTGTCATGACTCACCCGCACAGAGGCCATCAGAAGCCAAAATGACATGAGGAACTGAATGAAACCTCCCACCAGTGCCGTGCCGCTGCAGTAGGTCAAAATCCGGAAAATCACATCTAAATCATAGAGACCCGTCGTCCCTCCAAAAAACAAGTTCACTTGAAATAGGAGATTCTCGGCGGTCTTTTTCGTTGGATTTTTTACAGCTTGCATGGCTTTGTGCAGGACCCAGCTACTCACCGAAGCCGTAATGATACCGGCCAGCTGTGGGTAATAGAAATTTGTGTAAATAAATGTATCTCCTTGAAATTGAAAATAAGTATGTCTTGCTTGTATACTAATTTACACTTTAGCAAGAGCTAGTGTGCATAAACAGTGCATACATATTTATTTATGTCAGAACAGTGCGGTTACTCCGCTTTCTCTTTTGAAGTATATTTACAGACCTGACGATAACACTCCTACGTAAGAGTCATAAGCGCTAAGGCTTACATTGACTTATAGACTGTAAACAATAGTACAAACTGTACAACGTATAGTTACCAATTCAAAAAATAGGAAATACATATGGACTTGTAGTTCACGTCCTTACTCCTTCAATTAGCGTATACAGTTATCTGTGGCGGGGCTGTTAGTGCACAATAAAGAAGCAAAATTTTACTTTTAGACCCGCATGCTTTTACAAGAAGAAAAAATAACATTGTAGTAAATGGAAGTGCGTCAAAGCATTTTTACCCCTTCAGAGAAAATGATCTACAAGGGAGTATCCAATAAATGAATGGACTGTATCCCCAGCATCAGCCTACATAAGTCAATTTGCTTGTAAAGTATTTAAAATTTAAACCCAAGGCCAAGTCAGATTTCTTGCCCTTGGGTATGAGTTTTGTCTCATTATTTTGAGGGAAATACTTGTTGTTGCAGAAATGTTTAAATATGTGATTCTACTTGTTATTCTGGTCGTAATATCCTGTAATTCTTAACATTTTCCAAGCCTTTATCTCACAATAAGTGCATTTTTCCTTTTTAAGAGCACAATTAATTAAGGATTGCCCTCCCGGAAATGTAACTCCACATGGTTGAGCTTACTTGAGTCATTCAAATGACTAATAACTCCTGTGATGCTTCTATCTATTGTTTGTTACGAATGCTAATAATACTTTGTACACTGAATGTTACTCACAATGCTTGTACAAATATTCTTGGATGTGATCTTACAAGGTAGTCCATAACACTCCCTGGATTTCCACTCCGTAGGGGAATTTAATTGCGTCCAAGTTTTACGCATCAAGATTAGAAGCTCCCAAATACATTCACAAACACGTGCGCTTATTGAGTCAATGGGATTTACAAGAGATTGAATAAATAGGAGTATCCAAGTATCTCCTGATATGTATGTTTGGCTCTCGCAAAAAATGTAAATAATAAAAGTCTCCGGTAGGATGACTCATTTCTTGATTTTAGTAGCCCCATTAAATCCTTCCTAAATTCTTGAAATCCGTAATATTTGTATTTCAAATTTTTTTCATGCACATTACAGGGAACTTTGCGTTTATAAAAGCATTCCAATTTACCATGACTTAAGTTTTCATTAACCACCTTCGTCAACCACCACTTTTGTGTGAAAATTTTATTATTTTAAGTTTCCGTTTACTGCTCGAGTTCACGGTATTGAAAAACCTCTACAGAGATCGCATTCAAGGGAAGGGAAGACTTTCTTCTGTTTAAAGGAGAGGAAATAAAACAAAAGAATAACTTCCTCCATTAAAGTGCCTTAATAGTTAATAAAAAAATAATTTTAATTGCCGCTAGAGTAGTCATCATACTTCCGCTAATTTTTTAGCGAGTAAATTCAAATTTACTTATTTTAAAAAAATAAAGGACACTACTGTACCTTCTATATGCGCACAAATGTTTTCAGAAATTTCAATTTTCCTGTATTAAGAATTTATAAATCTGATTTACAAACTCCGATTTTTATCAAGTCTTGAAAAATTATTTATTTAGCAAAACTTGTACAGTAAGCTGTACAGAATTTCCTCTCGTAATATGTCAGTCTGTTACACGAGCAATTTCCTCACAGGAGCAAACATTTGAACACTTACGCGCCAAAATTACTTTGTCCCTTAACCATAGCAAGCCATATGAGCCAAATTTTGCTTCTTTTAGGGATGTTTTCATAGAATGAGTGTTTATTTGAGTTAGTCCAGTTTAGAATTAGGTTTTAAGTTGGCGGTGTAAAAGTAAAGAATTTCCTGTAATTATTCAAGTTATTAAGAATGCAGAAAGTCAAATCTATTTAGAAATGCGAACAAGGGCAAACGCAAAACGTTTTCCCGATCTAAAGTCGCATTCCATGAAAGGGTACTTGCTGATGTACAGATTACACGTGACAAAAAATGTTGAGCTGATTACAACGAGTATTTATCTATGTAGAAGTCCCTTTACATAAGGGATCAAGGCTCAATGGTACATGACTTTGGGAACATTTTTATGTAAGTCATAATATCATCCTAGTTTTTAGTTTTTCAGCAGTTTTAAGACAAGACTAATAAAAATTACTTACGATGCTGATCATTGCGACGATTTTAACCGCTTGATTAAGCGGCAAGCAGAAACACACTTTCATTCTTCCCGATCACTGTACACTTTTAAATGCAGAGGAGAAGAAATTCGCAATTGTCTTAGCCTGCGCCACTAAACTGTATTCCTTCCCAAAACTTCCGATTGTAACAATTTCCCTGATTTTAAAGTAATAAAGGCATATTACTTTCAACCAGAGAATAGACGACTAGCTCAAACTGATTGATGCTAATCCGTCGGAAGTGAGCAGAGGGGACAATTTATTGACAATCACTGGTGCTGGAAGAGGCTCCTTGTCTACTGTTTGCAAAAATGTCTGTTGTTATTAGCACTACTGTCGAATGAACAGGTGCTTACGCAGAATTTTCCAAATGGCGATGACTAGGAGCGCCCGTCTTAGCTCAATTATGTCCCAGTGATTCATGGTCTCGTATTTGCAAGGGTAACTTACACTCGTGCTTTTATGACAGTAATGTACATATATTACAATTTACAATGCGTACCTGGCTTTTATTTAATACTTTATATATTATACAAGAAATGTGCCAGCATCATTCCATTACATTTCATACGTCAGGGAGTAACAAATTAGCAACTACCTCAGAATGGTAATGAGCGTAACCTATATTCAGGTATATAGCAAATACACGCATATAATGTAACTCGCCACATTTGCAGCTGTAAATATAGCAAAGATTCTTTCCAGTGTACATGACACGCTCGGATTTTATGGCGTTGTCACCTCTGTAAATTCTGAGTAGTGCTTGACACCACCTTGATGCTCTTGTAGAGGCTTTTTCTCCTTAATCAGATATATATATTTCTCTTTGTATATGTATAAGTTTGTACTCAGCAGTTAGGGATTAGGAGTTGAAATAAAGTTCCAAACGTCATTGTTACATCATTGTTCACATCATTGTTATAAAAACAGCCCTACAAAAACGGAACAAAACTATTAGGATTAATTAATTTTTTCGTAATATGTATTCAATCGAAGTTGTTCTCAAGGTCGTACAAGATTATCAGGCTCGAGTATTCGAAAAATATGGATACAATTCTGATTAAGATTAATCCTGACGGATTCCAATCCCAATTCAAATGTATTTGTTTCAAAAAATGAAAATTCCAATCCAATTTATTCAAATATTTTCTATGAATTCCAATATAATTCAAATATTTTCTATGAATTCCAATATAATTCAAATACTTTAGTTATTAAATATTAATACATGGAGGTATTAGAGTTCCGAAAAACATCGTAACTAATTTTGTAACAATTAAATTTAAATCAGAAAGTATATAAATTTGGCAATTATGAATGAAAAGAAGCCAGTGGATGTGCCAGAACAAATTAAAAGGGCATTACTGCTTAATCTACACAAATACCTTAACCGAATTTGAATTGTTGATTCACTTTGTTTTTCAGGGATACCCTGCATACTTTTTCCCTTGAAAAAATTAGACCCCTTTTTCCCAATTCAGAATATTACTACCAAATGAATTGAATGCTTATTGTAGATTGTAGAAAATTCATTTCGAGAAAAAATGTGTAACCTAACCTCTGCGTCATTTGGTTGAGTCCAACGTAATCCCAAATTTTGTATTCCAACGAATAGTTTAAACAAGTTATGTAATCGCTGAGAGAAAACTCCTTTTGTTGTTTGAATTTACGAGATAAACTTCAATATTTCACGGATTTTTTGGATATCTAAGCATTGGATACAGTATTCAAATACATTTTGAAAACTAATTCGAATACAGATGTTTTTTTCGATTCAATATAGATTTAAATACATACTTGAAAAAATATACATAAAAATACCAAAAAATAGGAATGAAATACTGATTCCAATTCTAATTCCGATTCGAATGACCAACCCTGAAGAACTTCTGTTTATGAACCGACTGTTCTGAAACAAATATCGGTAGATACGCAATACAATTCTGTCTTAAAAATTCTTTCTACGAATGTGTAGCATGATTAGATCTAGGAGAATCTAGATGCGCAAAGGTTATTGACCACCCTGTAGATTCGACAGCGCGTTCTTCTTTCGTGAAAGTAAACATGTCCTGAATCCTTGCTCCAGAAGGTTACAATCAATGCAAAGACCCGGGTATGAGAATTTGAATTGGACTTTTGTTGTGTAAACCGGATGTCGAATAATGGCATTTCCAAATTGTGTACCCTGTTACTCGAAACTGTATGGGATTCCTGTAGAATGCAAGGCCTGTGAGAAAATGTACCAGGAATCCGAAAGTCATATTGTGAGCGCCCGGGCTCTTAAAACTCTAGGTTAAAAACTATACTTAAACTATCCTAAAACTATGGTGGTTTATGCCAATAAATGGAGACACGTCCTCACGGTTTAACGGCTAGCAGGGTTCTCCTCTTTTATTCACTAAATTATTCTTCCCACTCTTACACTACACATACACTTGCGCACTCACCGCATCCTCACACACAAACCCATACCCTAAACCTACAAATATAACATACATAATTATATATGCTCCTCTCATTATCCCCCTCCCCACATTTTCAATCGTCCCCGATTGATGGTGGGTCGTGGTGAGGGTTCTGTGGAGACTTTTATTAACAAAACAAAAAACAATTTGACTTAAAGTTAGATGCCTCTGTGACACCAGAGCTAAGACTACTAACGGGGGAAAATTCATAAAAAAAACATTGTTGCATCAATTATAATCAAATGCCTCTAAAACCTGAGGACTCCAAACACAATTAACGCAAATACATTAACAAAATTAACATCCTCAATGGTATGAGGCTACTATTTCAGTACATTTGAGCTCCTCTTTCATAAAAATTATTGAACAATTCTGGGAAATAAAAAAAAACACGACAAGGCTCTTTATGAAAATATAATAATCATTGTGCTCTTCAAATAAAATACTCTTCTCCTTCCCCTTGTGAAGAGGGCAGTCCAGGGCCAAATATCGTCCTTCTTCTCCGAGATATCCATAATTTTAAGAGCCAGTTGGTTATTACTGGAGACTTGGTGCGTGCTTTGCTACTACCACGGACACTTCCTGGAGAGCTGCTATTACTGCTGTATTATAAAAAGAAATCCCATCAAATTCCATTAAATCCCGTTAATCTCCCCTCCAGAGATAACCGACCATCGAGTCACCCGTAAGCAAACAAAAAGAAACGAAGAAAGATAAACAAATGACGGGTAGCTTTCACCTGAGACCTCGTCCAGTCATTCACAGAGTAGAGGCCAAACAGACACACCAAAAATAAACTTCCATAATAAAAATAATATTTCTATAATACCTGCGTGTAATTTAGTAGAATCCCTGTACAAAATCGGGGCACACTTATTTTCTCAGAACTCAAAAGACGAGGCTCACTTACAACGACTACCACACTTTAATAGTTATGGCTAGGTATCTATTATTACCATAACGCCCAGGATTTAATGCTAATTATGTAAGTACCGCTTAACTCCATGCTGATGTCTGGAAACGCATTACCTTATTATGATACTACACATAACCTGCCCAGGAATGCTACAATGGATTATTACTATCAGGTAAGTATTACGTTTTTAGTACAATTTGATAACTACCAATTTTCACTGAATTAAATATGAATTGTAAAATGTTTAAATATCCAGGTTGTGGGACTTCGCATGAGCCACTAGCTCCTGTAGGGTTGGAGTCTTGACTCCGCACGTAACACACCGTGCCCAAGGGTTCATCTTGTGGATACTCAGTGGACTGTCCAGAATCTCAGTGCCCGGCTCCATAGCGTCAGGTGGGCCCTCCTTGGTCAAATCCATCGCCGTTACCTTTGGGAGTGTGACTGGAATGTCAGCCAATTTGTTAAGTGGCTCCCAGTGTGCTTCTTTCCCCACAAAAAACTCCAGGGCGTCCAGGATAACCTGTCTCTCTCTGCCCCTCTCTAGTGTAACGGCCCTTCTCTTGTCACAGCCTGCTTCATTGTTGACACAGGTTGCGTCCGGGCCACATGAGATGCAAAACTTCAGTGGGAGACCATCCAGCTTTAGTGTGAGCACTCTGTAGATTGCTCTAAATTGGTCCCAGTCCGACAGTGCCCTATTACGAAGGTCATCCAAGTCAGCGGCCAGAAGTCCAGAATTATACTCTGGGAAGATTCCGGGTTTTCTTCTCAACTCGTACAGACGGATCTGAAGTCCCTTGTGAGCGTTTATTGTGGCCAGCTCCAGGTAAGTATTCAGAAATTTCTCCCTATACCCATCCAGAACTTCTTCAGTGGGGATGATCTTGTCTCGAAAGTTTGATCTCTCCCTGTATAGTTGGGCCTGGTACGTCACGGATGGACTGCAGCAGTAAAACTTCGCCGCCCTTATGGACTCCTCCAGTAGATAATCCAGGTCAAAATTCTTCTTTAATCTCGTCTCCATCTCCTGGATGAGGAGTTTGTTCATGACACTGCGCTCCAGAAACTCTCCTTCAACTTCCGGATATCTTTTTGGTCCTGGTTGGATGGCCGTGGATTTCTCCCCTCCCGGGCTTATGGAATGATCTGCCATGATGGATCCGATGTGGCTTCTTTCAGATTCAGGTAAGAAAAATAAATATTTATTACCAGAAGTAAAATATGGGTAACCTTAATCCCCTCTTTTTGTATCACCGAAAATATTACAGGCCTTATTATTATTATTATTTTTTTTTTATTTTACTTCTAGTTGACCTCATTTGTACTTATATATATAGGTAAAAAAATAACAGAGTTTTTACCCTTCGTTGAGGACTCAATATATAAAAAAAATATTTTGACGGCGTCCCAAAAAGTTTACAGGAAAGAATCCAGTGACTCAGAACTCCCAGGGAACCGTCACAACGAAGTATAACTTTTTATTTTGTAGGAAAATGCACCGAAGATGGACCAGGCTCTCTCGACAAAATCAACACAAGTGAGACAATTCCTCTGGCTCTGACATCGTATTTATACGTGTTCCCAGGTAAGTATTTGCATGTTAAATAATTTGTACTTTAGTGTTTAAAAAAAAAAGAAAAACTGAGTTTTACATTTTCTTGTCCCTTCGGTTTTCCTTATCGCTCCTCATCAGAAAAAACATTATGCATTTGCACCCAAAAGAAATTGTTCTCTCTAAAAATAAAATAATTAATTTGAATTTGTTTTTTCTTTGAAATTTTCCAGGTCATTGACAGCGTGTTTGCGTAGCCCCAGCAAGTCAGATCGAGCAACCTGGATCCAACCTGATGCAAATCCTGACGCGATTTGACTGTCCCTCGCGTGACAGCTCGGAGTTCTATATTGGGAAGAGATAGCGTGAAGAAATAACTGGTAAGAAGTTTTTGTTTTCCTTTAAAGTGAATAATTAGGGTAAATGAAACACTTCTTAATCTAATTTAAGTACGCAGAACATTATTTTAATTTCTCTCTCTACTCCCGGTTGCTGCCGTATTTCCCTATTAGGCATGATACACAGGTACATTGACCCCTATCTTATTCTATGTAATACTTAGATTTAATAATTACCAAGTACTTCCTAGAACAGAACTCAATTGTTGTAACCTATGCAAACCCAGGCAGTGTTATGTTTATGACCAGCCGAGGCCTTCAGGAATTAGCATTTATCCCGGAAAAAAATGAGAAAATAATTAGACAAAATGTTACGGTCTGGGCTCCCAATCGGTTACCATACGGCGGGGAACCTCCAGGTCATAAGGAACAGCACGGGCATTTCTTGATCCCCAAGCTATTTCCTCCTTCGTGAAAAATCCCCCGCCTGGTAAAATTGAGTTTGTGTGGTCGTTCTGCCCGTTCTCCTTGGCTCAATGACGCTAGCAACCGGACTGGCCGCGAAGACCTTTTGAGCAATTAATTTGGCTGCTGTCCTGGCCGGGATTGGGTGGGTTTCCATTTCAGGAATTGACTGGCGGCTAGCCTTTGAGCCCGTCTTCGAGGAAACCTTTAACTGGGATTCCCTTACTGATGCTTGACTCGTTCTGGAATTCTCTTCACTATCCCGACGGAATGTCGGAACTTTTGATTTAATTGGAAGTCCTTGATTTGTTTGGGTAAGTCCAGGATTTACAACAGGAACTTGTCTGTCAGGGGATACTCTCTCCCCAGTATCATGAATTTCGGATGACATTTTGCTGTGACTAGGTACCTCCGTGAATATATTTATGTGGTTTTTCAACGCCTCTGCGAATGACAATCTCTTCGCTACTGTCTCATCCTTTCCTGAAGAGTTTCGAGGGGTATTTGACATCGACGTCCTGTGAGTACTTGTTGAACTTCCGTTGCTGAGGCTGCGAGAATTATTCTTGGGTGGTACATTCTCTTCATCCTCGCTAGCTCTATTTCGAACTTTCTTCCGAAGCGTAATCGAATCTTTTGAGGATTCGATCCTGGTTGAGGTGCCACTCGTCTGTGTAGAGGATGGCACAGTTGTCTCCTGTCTTCTCGGGAAAGGCTTCATTAGAGGTAACCTGAATGGACTGTAGTCCATCTTCCTCTCAAATAAATCCGGGGAGCCATCATCGTTTGCATGCGTGAATATCCGGGATTGATTTAGCACTTCCGGAGATTCAGGTAACGTCCCAAACAATCTCCTTCCTTCTGTAGGGGTTGACGCTGCTATCGGGTCGCTCGTCAATAGTTCCGGATTGTTCGTTAATTCTCTAAACGGATTCCTGGGGCTACACGGAGATTTTTGTAATCCCTCTGATGTGTTTAGAGATTCCCTGGAACTTCCTGAAGCCAAACTAATATTCTGTCGGGAATCTCGGTAATTTTTGAACGCTATTGAACTGTGCTGAGTTTCCGGGGAGTAATAGTGGCTGTCCTCCCCATCGAATCGTGACTGGTCAGACTGTGGGTTTTCCCGGCTGTTGCTGATTCCACTTGACCCTTTGGAAGATTTCCGGTGGTGGGATGGTGTTGTCTTACCGCTCCCTGAATTCTGCGAGGCACTTGGCTGAAGAAATTCTTCATCTACAGGGAGGACCTGAGGCTTTTCTTTGATAATCATATCAGCCTCTCCTGGTCCTGTGGGAATTAACTGAAATTCTATACTCGCTTTCCCACGGTAGTATTCCGTTAATTGCGAATGGGAGGAATTCAATTCTTCAGGTGGGACTGCGGGAATATAAATATGTACAACTCCTTTGCAGGGAGTATAATTAGTTTTAGTAAAGGGTTTAGTGTACAACTGGGGTTCCATTTCCGGAGTTACTTCCTTGCTGTTGACCCTTGATCGGTTGTCCTCACTCGGAGATCTTTCCACGACTCTCGGTGAATTTGAAAGGGGTTCGGGAGTTTTCATTTGGTTGCCCTGAGGGGTAAACAATATTGGCGGGTCATCTCCGAGATCTGAGAGGTTACTCGATGAGTCTTGTGTTTCATCGCGTAATGTAGGAGGCTCGACTTGAGAAAGTATTAAGTCCTCCTGGTCCTCACTAGAAACAGCAATGAAATTTGGCAGCACATTTAAATCCTGAAGTGGAGACTTACGCTGTAGTCTTTGATCATATTCCGGTGGGATTTCTAGCAATTCCCAAATTATTGAGTCTTCCTGGGACTCGATCAAGTGAGTATCTGGTTGTATCTGAGTCAGTCTCTCCTGTCTCGTACGGGCTCTTGTCCTTACTGGTGACCTCCCTGAAATAAGTGTTGGTCTCCTTGGGGACACAATTTCGTCGTTTTGGCAGTTTGGCTGAGAATTTTGTCGCGTCGTACCTTGATTCATTTCTTCTCGAATTATAGCCGCTAAAGGTCCCTCCTTCGGGGCTGTCGGTACCTGGCTTCGGAGAATGTCTAGTAGGGGAATAGTATTTCCTGGAGTTTCTTCTCCCAGATCGAACGACAATATGGACTCACTCAACAGCTGAGTTCTTTTAGGGTTTGATGTCTCCGGGGCTTCCTTCCGAATTTCCTGGAACGAAGTCCGATTTTGGAATTCGGCTAAAACTTTATGTTTGAAAACCTCGGCATATTCTTTCTGCCAGGCTACTGGGGGTTTATATGCCTTTAATTTATGTGAGTGTACCCGGATCAGCCTGTGTTTATTAAGCTGATTGCCTCTGTACTCAACAATAAAGGAAGTTTCCAATCGGGCCTCAGTTATCTGGTATGGTCCTATCCAGTATAGCTGGAGTCCTCTCCTTGACGAATCAGCGACCCAAACCAGGTCACCTACTTGGAAATTGTTTGGCTTTCGGTTTTTATTAAATTGTTTTGCTCTTTTTTCTTGCTCTCTGGTGGTATTTTGGTTAGCTCTGAACACTCGGTCTCTCCTGACCTCTTCTCGTTCCTCTGGAGTTGGAGCTTGAAGTATTTGAGCTGCAGGGGTTAGCAAATCCAATTTGGTCCTAGGCTGCACTGCATATACCAGACTAAAGGGAGTGTATTTTGTGACCTTTTGTACATGCTGGTTGTGGGACTTGCACGCCAGGCCTAGTTTCTCGTCCCAGTCATCGCGGTACTTTGAGACGTACTTCCTCAGGTACCGTTTGATCTCAGTGTTGTTGCGTTCAACATTCCCATTAGACTCTGGGTGGTTCGGAGATATCAAAATGTGCTTCACGCCATGTTTCCTTAAAAATGATTGAAACTCTTTGCCCCTAAAATGAGGGCCATTATCGGAGACTATCATAGGTACAACTCCGATTTGATCAAAAATTAACTTTTTCAAAATTTTGCAGGAATCCCTGGCTGTATTCGTTCGGCAAGGGGCTGCCCAAGCGAAGCGGCTGGTGTGGTCTATGGCCACAAATATATACTTGTTCCCAGACCTGGACTCCTCCATTGGGCCCACATAGTCTATAGCGATCCTGGTAAAGACATCATCCGGGGGAGGGACTATCTTCATAAGTCCCTGGGGTTTAGTTGTCCTGGGATTGGCTGTCTGGCAAGTTACACAGCCTTGGACGTATTTCAATATGTCCTCGCGCATATTGTTCCAGAAATAGCGCTTCATCAATTTCTGGTAAGTTTTAAAAACTCCAACATGACCACCATCTAGGGAATCATTGTGGGCTAACTTTAAAACAGGGCCTCTCAGGGTTGATGGTACCATTAACCTGTAAGGTTCACTCAGTTTGTGATCGACTCTGAACAAAAGTCCGTGAATTAGGGCATGTTTGGGATTAAAACGGTTATGGGAATTTCCGGTTCTTTCTCCGTGGGCTTCTAATTCTTCTATTATCTTTTTCAGGGCCTTTTCTTTCCTCTGGTGCTCCTTAAAAATATCAACGTTACCTCCGAGAATTATCTGGATAATGGGCTCCTCGCCAATGATTTGGTGAAGATTTTGATCCGAGACTGGGATCCGGATTGACCTGATGGGATATCTTGAAAGGCAGTCTACGTGGGGGATTTTTGACCCAGGTACGTAAACTATCTCCTTTTCTTGTTGGGCCATTTCCAGTTGCATCCGGTCAACTCTGGAATGGGGGTCCTTTAAATTAGTGAGGCACTGTAATGCCTTATGGTCCGTGTGAAGCTGAATTTTCCTCCCATAAATGTAGGGGCGGAACTGCTGAAAACCAAAAATACAGGCTAAGGCTTCTCGCTCTCCGGTGGTGTATTTTTGTTCCGCAGGTTTCATCAATCGTGAAGCATAGGCTATTGGGCGCCAGGTCTTGCCGTCTCGGGACTGCTCACAGGCAGCTCCTACTTGATAGTTACTTGCGTCTGTAACTACCCTGATTGTGGCTTCTGGATCAAAGTAGTCTAGAACTGGGGCTGAAATCATGGCCAGCTTGAGCCTCTGGAAGGCTTCATCCTCAGGTTGCCCCCAGGTAAAACTGACTTCCTTCTTCGCCAGGTGGTGTAGGGGTCGAGCGATTTCCGCAAAATTTCTTACAAAGGTTCTGTAATAATTGCAGAATCCTAAAAACGACTGGACATCTTTCAGATTCTTCGGAACTGGAAAGTCCTTGACGGCCTGGATCTTCTCTGGATCTGGCCCTGAACCCTCTCCGCTTATTACGTGGCCTAAAAAGTGAAGCTCATTGAAGCCAAAATGACATTTGGACAATTTGAAAGTGAGGGAAAATTCCCTTGCCCTCTGCAGTACCATTTCCAAACGAACCAGTAAGGTGTCGAAGTCTGAGGCAAAAATAATGAGGTCATCAATGTAGACCAGGGCAATGGTGTACTTCAAATTTCCTAGGATAGTGTCCATCATGCTCTGGTACTCGGCGGGACTATTCTTGTAGCCAAAGGGAAGCCTGTTGTAGCAAAACTTCCCTCGGTGTGTGGAAAATGCCGTCTTCAACTTACTCTCAGGCGCCAGCAAGAGCTGAAGGAACCCCTGGAGTGCATCCAATGTGATGAACCAGGCCCAACTATACAGGGAGAGATCAAACTTTCGAGACAAGATCATCCCCACTGAAGAAGTTCTGGATGGGTATAGGGAGAAATTTCTGAATACTTACCTGGAGCTGGCCACAATAAACGCTCACAAGGGACTTCAGATCCGTCTGTACGAGTTGAGAAGAAAACCCGGAATCTTCCCAGAGTATAATTCTGGACTTCTGGCCGCTGACTTGGATGACCTTCGTAATAGGGCACTGTCGGACTGGGACCAATTTAGAGCAATCTACAGAGTGCTCACACTAAAGCTGGATGGTCTCCCACTGAAGTTTTGCATCTCATGTGGCCCGGACGCAACCTGTGTCAACAATGAAGCAGGCTGTGACAAGAGAAGGGCCGTTACACTAGAGAGGGGCAGAGAGAGACAGGTTATCCTGGACGCCCTGGAGTTTTTTGTGGGGAAAGAAGCACACTGGGAGCCACTTAACAAATTGGCTGACATTCCAGTCACACTCCCAAAGGTAACGGCGATGGATTTGACCAAGGAGGGCCCACCTGACGCTATGGAGCCGGGCACTGAGATTCTGGACAGTCCACTGAGTATCCACAAGATGAAGGTCCACGCAAACCCTGTGCTGGAGGTTCCCATGTTTGTCTCTCTTCTTGGGCACCACGATAACTGGGGAGTTATAGGGAGACACGCAAGGCTCGATTACCCCCAGCTTGAGGTTCCTCTCTACGTGCTCGTCCAGTACTTGTTTTTCTAGATGGGCAAGTCTGTACGAGTACTTGTGGAAGGGCTTCTTGTCACCAGTGCCAATCACCACCGGAGGAAAGTTGACCACTCCCAGCTCATCGTCGGAACGGGCAAAGTTATCTGAAAATTTATTTATTACTTCCAGGATTCTTTGTCTCTGGTCCTCATCTAGATTGGGCCCCATCTTAATTTCTTCAAGAGAAAAAGGCTGCCTCCTCTCAGGGTTAGTGATTTCGGGTGAAATCCAGTTGTTCCGAGGGTCGTCCATTTGAATCAGGTTCGCATCATCAAAAGGTTCGTAATGTCCCAGATATCGGATGGCTGGCATCGTGACGTGTTGTTTAGTGGGATTCAGGATAGCCGTTTGAGCTTTCCCGTTTTTGAGTCTCAGGATGGTGTTCCCAAATAAAATCCCTTTCTGTTGATGTGGGTTAGCGGTAACCGTGATGTCTCCGGAAGCCGATGGGTCCCTGGAGTAAACGGTGATTTGTCGCCAAGACATCGCGGGGATTTCATGAGGGCGGTTGGTAAATACTGATTTGGAAATTCTCCTGATATTTTCAGGTTCACCCAGTGTGCTCATGGGAATGCCCTTGCTGCTGACTGGATGACTGTCCTGGTAATTGCTGGAGAACGATTGAGTTGAGGTACTTGAATCCGAGGTAAAATCTTTATTTTTCCTCGTTTTTCTGTCATTTTTGTGTGATGGTGAACTTGAACTTTCAATTTGAGATTCTTCTTCATTGAAAAGAATCAGGTCGGGCTCTGGGTTATGTTGTTGAATTTTGTCTTTGATTTCTGTCGAATTCCAGGTGGGCGTACTTGACTCTGTGAGAGGGCCGTCCAGATCTCTGAAACTCCAGTCGCTATTGGTTCCGATCCAACCTTCCTCAGAATCTTCGCCATACTGGTCATCTGATGGCAGATGTTGCTTCCCCTGGTACAAAATAATGTGATTTACTTTGTCCATAAGGAGTCCAAACCTCAGATTAAAGTTGTATCCCAGAAGCATGAGGGTGTCCATGTCTTCGATTATGCAGAATCTGTAATTGTAAGGGGCGGAACATTCGTCATCAACATGAAAAAATAAAATGGCTGAGCGGTTGTAAGTACCGCCGCTTCCAGGGAGGACCATAGCGAAAGGTCTGGGTTCATGTTGTACTACTTGGATACTTTTTGGACAAAATTTCTGCAAATAAAAGACGGCTGCGGCTGAAATTGTGGACATGGCTGCGCCTGAGTCTACGACAGCTCTCATCTTGACGGGGTACGCTGCTATACTGAGGTGGTATATATCTTGGTTCTTACGGTAAGTCTGATTCCAAAGTCGTAAAAATTCGCACCCCATCCTTTCTTCATTTGAAAGAGTCTCGACATGGTGCATTGAATCTTGTGTATCAACTCTGGCAATTTTATCTGATTTATGGATTGCCCTGAGAGCCATCCTTTTACGAGTTCTGAGCATGGGGGCAGGGGCTCGATTCTGATCTTGTAAAATCTCTGTGTCTTGTACACTCTCTAATGATCTGGAATTTTCTATGACAGGGGAACGTCGAGGGAGTTCCTCTTCTAAATCTTTTGTTCGTTCCACTATACTTTCGAATCTGCTATTCTTCTTTTTAACGAAAGAACTTCGGGGGTGTTCTTTCTCTGTACTAATTTTCTTTTTGACATTTTCAGGGACTGTCTCCGGAATGTTGATGTGTGAAAACGGATCTTCTGGGGAGCCATTTAAATTTTCAATGTTCAAAGGTGGTTGGCTCATTTCATCTGGCCAAGCAATGGGAAAATCTTGCGAAGGTAATTCTCTAAAAAATAATGGCTCGCTTGTTTCCATTGACATCTGGGTTCCTGGATCATAAAGTTGATTTGGATGAGGCTGCCAAGTCTGGTCGTCCCCTAACGCCAGACCTAACAGTTTCCCTGGTTGTTGATTTGTTGTGGGGCGGGTTGGGGATTGGAGTTGCCCATGTTGTTGTTGTTTGATCTCTGAGGCTGATTGGCACTTCCTTGAGGGAAATTCCCTTGCTGTTGTTGCCCTGGACCATATCCTCTGTTAGCCCACACGGGTTGTGGACCTTGGAATTGTTGCTGATTGTTAGTACCCCATTGGTTCTGATAATGAGGTTGGTTCATTGGTTGACCCTCATTAAATCCCTGGCTAGGTATTTGAAACTGCTGTTGGTTCGGGTTAAACTGAAAATTTTCGTGATTGGGTTGGTATGCTTGGTTCTGATTCTGATACTGGAACTGGCCTTGATTCTGGTTGCCAGAATAGTTACCGAAGCCTTGGCTTCGCATCCTAAAATTACTATGATTAGGCGGTGCTCCGGGCTGGTGATTCTGGTGGCCCCCCGAGTTATTCATGCTATGCGAGTAATTCTGATTTACAGGCACCATACCCCTGGGGTTTCCTCTCCGTGGTCTCTCATCGAAGAGCTGGGTCAGTCTTCCCGTATTGCCACTTGACAGATCCCGGTTCATATCGGCGCAGTGCTTCATGATGTGGTTGGTTCGAAGGCAGTAGTCACAGTGTATGCCCGTTGTAAGGGTCCAGATGGATGTTTCCTGTAACTGGGGTGCTTGGGATCCTGAAGTTGTAGAAGTTGAGAATTTCTGGCCGGGGTTCATTTCGGGGTCGTTCAGTAGAGAGTCCAGGTTGACTACCAGTTCCTCTGTGGATTTGGCCGGTGTACAGGCGATGGCTGCAAACCTTGATGGAATCTTCTTCCTCGCCTCGCTAATAATTTCCTCATCGGACATTTTCGGGTCCAATTCCAGACAGAGCCGGGTCAGTTCTGCAACAAAAGTTTTAGCATCAGTACCAGGTTTTAACTTATAATTTTCTAGGTCGGCCTTTCGTTTGGCCTTCCTTTTCGAGTGGTCAAATCTTACACATAAAGCATTAACAACGAATTCCCAAATTTGCTCATTTGACTTTGATCCCTCACTAACGAAATTTCTTATTCTAGGGAATAAAGAGGCATACCAGATTTTGACGGACTTGTCTGGGGACTCATTAAACATTCTCCTCATATCCTCAATGATGGAATCGAAACCAACGAAAAGTTTTACCCGTTGTGTGGCAACCTTCTTGGAAAAACCCTGGGGTTCATCCTCGGAATAGTAGTGGCCCACCTCCAAACGGAATTTCTCCAGCCTGCGGTAGTCGACTTCGGCACTTTTGGGATCTGGTTTAGCCAAAAATCCTGGCGTGAGCACATTTCCAAATTTATTTGGTGGGAACTGGAATCCCGAAAACCCTGAGGGTGGTTGTGTTTGAAGAGGGACTGGATTCCCAATTAATCCTGGAGAACTTCTTGGTGGAACTGGTGGACATTGGCCACAGCCTATTTTAGAAGGAGAACCATTATTAGACCCAGTACCAATGCCGCTCTGGTCCAATACATCCTTTTTGGAATCATCGCCTGAGATCGACATTTTCTCGGATTAATGGTCCAAAAAATTCCAGGTAGGTACTGTACTATGAAACACACTAAATTATTAATTACTTGGTTGTAAATGCTTTTCCCAACTCTGAGAAAATTAAAAGAGTAAGTTAAACCCACAAAGAGTATTATAGGGTATCACAGATTATTACTATTATAAATTTTTTTAGCCACACCCACGAATGACCATACAAATGACAAATATTATTTACACAATTAAGTATTAGGAGTTTTCCTTAAAAACTTTTATAATTTGAATGAAATCGTTAATCGAGACTACAACCTCGGATTTAACTAATGTGCTAAAAAAGAAACCTGTAATCCTCTTGAATTATTCATCCTAGGTTTTTACATAATTTAGAGGATTCAAAGGTTGGCCAGAGGACATCTCCAGGGGTGATAAGGTCGGTCACCTTGCCACACCTTGAAATGCTAACACTATACTGAACATGAAACAAAATTATTTAAAATTATTTTTTCAAAATTATTAATTAAATTTAAATTGTTACCCGATTGATACCACTTCTTTTTCTGTTCCAGGTTCTACAGAATTCGGGGATCTGAAAAATCCAAGGACACAGGACGGGAGATGCAGCCCAAGTAGAAGTACTCACTGCTGACCGCACCCATAAAAGGGTTATCCCAGGTAACTACCTAACGGTAACTTTCCAGGCTACCGTCCTACTACACTAATTTTTTCTTCTAAAAGAAAATAACTAAAAATAACTAAAAAAAATGATCTAAAGATTACTCTAAGAATTTAGGCACTCGCTGTGGCTGCTGAGGACGGTAGAAAGAACACCCGCTTACCTCCACCAATGTGAGCGCCCGGGCTCTTAAAACTCTAGGTTAAAAACTATACTTAAACTATCCTAAAACTATGGTGGTTTATGCCAATAAATGGAGACACGTCCTCACGGTTTAACGGCTAGCAGGGTTCTCCTCTTTTATTCACTAAATTATTCTTCCCACTCTTACACTACACATACACTTGCGCACTCACCGCATCCTCACACACAAACCCATACCCTAAACCTACAAATATAACATACATAATTATATATGCTCCTCTCAATATAAAATATCATGGAAATCCGTCAGGTCGTCAGAAACTTGCATTATAATGTTATAAATTAGGTTACCATAGGAAATTGTTACAAAAATCCTCTAAATTGTGTACCATAAATTCTGCAAGTTGGAGTATCATAGGGCATTTTCAAAAAAATCCTAAGTTCGGGGTACCATGTGAAATATCAAAATAATCCATTACTTGCTTTGACAGAGATACTGCGCCTCTAAGCGTTTGTACAAAATGTGGATTATAGCCATTTAGACTTCATTTTCAGCAGTAGAGGTTTACGTTTACGTCTTCTTTTGATTGTGATCTACATACGTTAAATCGACTTGTTTGCTGTTTAAATTGTTTTGCGTATTACTAATAATAATAGAAAGACAACATACAACCAGTGTGTGATTGTTATTGTAATTGTTTTTCAGTCCCAACCTGAAATGTTTTTCTTACTTGTGATAGCAATTTTATTTTGAAGGTATTATTTCCACGAAGAACTTCTGTGTACTACTGTGTGGGGTGTAGTATGGATGACAATTTGAGTAATGCAATATGAGTTTTGCAATGTACGCAAATATTTATTGCAGTTAGTTCAAATATTAAGACATGTGAATGTAGTAACTATTTACTTTACCATCTAAATATTAAACTATATGCAATAAAGATAGGCACGTAGTTTAAATTGTAAGGGGAAATGAAGTAGAGAATCAAATTGGATATTTATAATTATTCAAATATAGGACAATCAAATGATGCCTAAAGATTAAGTGATGGTTGCGTCCGAGCAGAGGTGTGGAAAATACATGAAATTTATTATTGAAATACAAAATACAAATACATTTTCAGAAAAGTTAAAATACAAATATAAACCACAAATACCAGGTGTAACTTAGTTAAGATACCATATAAAATACAAATATCCAGAGTCATTCGGACAAGATACAAAATAAAATACTTTCCTTCCAACAAAAAGAGAAAATATGAAATAAAAATACCGTATTTGAAATACGAAATACATACTGAAAATAGTCTCATATTTATCTCAAAGTACATATCTGAGATGCATGTATCGAAAATTTATTCTCCCAAAGTATTTTGTATAATTCGCCCAAATAATACGATATTTAAAAATAAATCAACTTAATAAAGGTAACTGCATGTTATTAGACTTTAGAGTGGTACATTTGTGTGTATCAAAGTAAATTAACATGGCCGTAGGTACAGCATATTTCCCCTTTAAACAAATAATCTTATCACTCCTTGGTAATGGATTTATATTCGCGTCACTAATTTAGCTAGCTTTATATTTCTCAGATACATTGAATTTTATGTATTTATACCGTAATTTCTTCAAACGCGCCCAACAGGTTTCAAAAACTCGTTTAAAAATGTTTTAAAGTAGTACTTTTACATTTAAAATATTTATTTGAACATGTTCTAGAGACCTTTGCCAGAGTCATGTATTTTAAAACTATATTTTGTAATTGAAATACTGAATGGGTAAATTTTAGAAGATAAATAAATACAAAATACTATCTTGTTCGTAATCTTTAAAATACGAAATATAAAATACAGTGGACATGTTGGTGGTAACAAAATACGAAATACAAAGTACTTTAAACAATTTACGGCTTGAAAAGTACCAAATACGAAATACTAAATGTATTTCAAATACTATTTCAAATACAATATTTCAAAATATTCCACACCTCTGCGTCCGAGGTATTTGTTCCGATTATATAAATGCAAACGCATTTATGTATATGAGTACACAAATTTCTTAGAGTTTACAAACGTGGGTTTAACAATTCGTAACAAAATGAAAGAAAAATTGCTGAACTTGTTTTGCCACAGCAACTATGCACTTTTTGATCCCTCAACGTTTCTTGATCCCAGGTACCGAATCTTACTTACAAATACTGCTCGTTCTTTTGCAACGAAATCTTTAATTGTAGAGTACAAGCAGAGGTTTGGACTATTTTGAAGTATCGTATTGGAAATAGTGTTTGAAATACATTTCGTATTTGGTATTTTATTGGCACCAAAACGTTGATTGTATTTTGAAGATCTACGGACGTGATGGTATTTTGTATTTACTTATCTTGTAACGTTTGCCCACCCCGTATTTCAAATACAAATCATAATTTCAAAATACATAGCTCTGGCAATTGTCCATGTAGCATTTTCAGATTATTATTTTAAATGCAAAAGCACTAATTTGAAACAATTTGAATCAATTCTTTCACTTTTTTGCCTGGTTAGAAGTACTAACTGAGTATAAAAATATATACAAAGTTCAATTCACATGTTAGTTAAATTAGTTCCGCAAATGAAAATCCGTATATAAATTACCCAGGAGATATAAGGTAATTCGTTTTGAGAAAACATATGTATCTAGGGTCACGTTAATCTACTTTGATATACACAGATGCACAACACTAATACCTGTTACCTTACGTTAGCTGAATAATGTTTTAATATCAAATTATTTGGCCAAATCCCCCAAGTCCCCCCTTGAGATACCGGTAAACCTCAGACATACTTCGTGATAAGTTTGAGTAATTTTAATAATATATTTTGTATTTCAAATACTGTATTTTCAGTTCGCAGTTTCAGTTTTAGCTGGAAGCAAAGCATTTCGTTGAGAATCTTAACAAAGTTACTCCTGGTATTTATATTCTAGATTTGTATTTTAATTTGATTTGGAAATTTATGCGTATTTTGTATTTTAATAATAAATTTAATGTGTTTTCCGCACCACTGAGTACAAGTTATTGTATCGGTTAGACGTAAGTAATTCCGAAAGTATGAATTCGAGCAGTACCACGTTAGAACCTCAGGTCTAGAGTCGTTCCGAAATAATTTAGTTTCTATGCCTTTTAAGTAGATACTGGTGCAGTATTCCTCAACCCACTCAGGCCCCGTAGTAAGAATTGCCAGATATAGTTTATATTTGAAACTAATGGCAAATAAACGATTACTGGAAATAGATACATGCGTCATTCCCGAAATTCAAGAAATTTACCTTTGAAAATGAATTAAACAAGTATCTCGGTAACTGCATCTACGATACACTTACTGAAATGACAGCGCTATTGAATTTCGGATAAGTAAAATGAGTGTGTATAACCATTTGACATCGATTGCTTTGGTTTTTCTTTCGCACCCGGAGTCCAGCGCAAATTGTGACCGTGTGTAGGCCACGAGCGTTTGTTTTACCTAACGATTAAGCCATGAACGCGATGGCGGAAATTAATACAACAAAGATGTTATGATAACAAAACAAGCCGGTTTTCCAGGAGTCGCCGAAAGGTAAATAAATAGTATTTGTGGATTTAACATGTAATTACTGGCATTGTTGTTATTGGGCCTTATTGAATTCCATGTAAAATCATTGCGTCGTACTGGTTTTAAGGTTTATAAGTATGGGAAACGAGATTCAATCAAAATAAAGAAGAAAGTTAATATGATAGAAGCATTCGAAATGAAAACAAATCAATAAGGATATTAATCACTTTGTTTATCATCTGGTCCAATGTTCACCACATTGAAATCAAAATCGCACCAGTTATTTGAACCAGCGCCACCTCGCTTTCTTCTTCTTCTTGGTAACGTTTTAGCAACATCGGCCACCAACGTCAACTGGTTCTCTGATGTAGATCGCTGAACGTCGAAGTATACGGAGTATTTCTTTCCTTCTGAATGTCCTTTAGCGTAAATGCTCGACCACATGTATCCTGAAAAAAGATTGTATGTCTATCAGATTGGTTTTGTTTGATGACTGCCCAGAAAACTTGCTGTCTTTGGTTGACAATGTAGCAAAACAGTTGCGGCAACAATCTCATGCGAATGACAGAGATTGATGTTTCTACATGAATGTGAAGATAACTATTCCTAGGAAGAAAATCTATATGATATAAAGACGAATAGTTTATACAAGAAGTCCCACACCTTAACTGTTTCTTTAGCACATAGTAGTTTAAATTTAAGCAATGCGTTCCAGGCTGGTCGGGATTTATTTAGTGCACTGACACGATCTTTGCCTCGATCTGCGCTGTCCATCGCTCCTTTCCCCTTGTTAGAACAAAAGTTAAATAAGGTAAATATCTTCGTGATGCTTTTGTCAGTTGTATTATGTAGAAGCAAAACCAAGTCGTTGTCACTCAGCTGATTCAATTCGCGAACGAGATGGGATACACAAGTGACAAGAAACGGTGGGAACATAGATACGGACGAGATATCGTAAAAGACAGATAAGAAGAATATTAGACAGAATAAGATATATGAAAGAACCATATAGGGATTTTGATACACAGTAGGAGGTTGGCGGTGCTTTGGTTGGTCGTATTGGGGATCGAGGTACTGAGGTTGTGGCTCGTATACTAGAAGAACTGTGATCGGAGCGTCTGTATTTGGCGGGGCTGATGTTGAATTTGTTGATGGTGTTGTGGCAAGAGTGGTTCATACATGTCCGTTGTGTGATTGATCGTTCCAAAGCTACTAGACAAAGACACAACACGTGCAGACGCATGAAGTGCGGCAACACAGTCCAATATGCTCCGTATCGTTCGTGACCAATAACTCTCTGAATAGGCATAGGCGGCGATACGGACATTGAACGCTATGGCAGGTTGAAAGGTTGAAACCAACCTTTTAAGGACCACCGCATTATCCGAACATAAAAATAAACTAAAAAAATGAACTATAAAATAAATCGAACAAATAGAAGGTATATACAATTACGAAATAGGAAACGTCATAACTGTTTTAAGAAACTATAATAGTGCGTTCAGTGTATCTTAGTGATTCAGCACAACAGAAACTGGGCCTCTACAGCTGTCACCGGACGATTATTAACTACTTGAAATAGGTTAGAGTAGAGTATAAGGGTAGGTAATCAACGGTAGCCACGACGAAACATCATATTTTCAATAATTAAAGACGCAAAGTGAGATAAACATATATCAAATTACGTAACGATAAAAGGTTTACATTTGTTACAAGTAATGGATACTTGCAATAACGATTGGAGTTATTCGGGCCACGAAATATCAAAAATCATATTCAAAGGTCATATACAACCTCAAGAATGGACTCATGGAAAATCAAAATTCGACGACCTGTGGAAAATGCTTTATATGCCCCGGTTGCGGACGTGTGGAAAATACATGAAATGTATTATTAAAGTACAAAGTACTAATCTTCGGCGTAATGTTTGCATGGTAGAAAATAAAATACTTTGCTACCAGCAAAACCCCTGAATACCAAATAAAAATGCCAAATGAAGCTACCATATTTTAAATATAAAATACCAAATGAAGCTACCATATTTTAAATATAAAATACCAAATGAAGCTACCATATTTTAAATATAAAATACCAAATGAAGCTACCATATTTTAAATATAAAATACCAAATGAAGCTACCATATTTTAAATATAAAATACCAAATGAAGCTACCATATTTTAAATATAAAATACCAAATGAAGCTACCATATTTTAAATATAAAATACCAAATGAAGCTACCATATTTTAAATATAAAATACCAAATGAAGCTACCATATTTTAAATATAAAATACCAAATGAAGCTTCCGTATTTTAAATATGAAATACCAAATCAAGTTATCATGTTTTAAATAAAAAATACCAAATCAAGTTATCATGTTTTAAATAAAAAATACCAAATCAAGTTATCATGTTTTAAATAAAAAATAACAAATCAAGTTATCATGTTTTAAATAAAAAATACCAAATGAATAATATCAACCATGTTGAAATAATTGGAATACGTGGATAATGCTTAGAATCAATTTATTTGCCAAGCTTTCGAACTCAAACAGTGTTCATCTTCAGGGCTCAAATATGACTATGTTATCCTTGTTTGATGTGGTATTTGTAAAACATTTTTACATTATTCTAATTGTAAAAAATTATTGAATTGTTTATTTAAGAAGCTAGCACATTTTAAACAAAATACTACATGAAACGATCATATTTGAAAATTTGAAAATACTATTTATCTCAAAGTATGTAACTGAGATTTATCTGTATCTCGAGTTTATTCTCTCAAAATATCCTAGACAATTTGGCCAAGTAATTGGATATGCAAGTATTATACAACAAACTAACGTTGCAGGTACATACATTGATTTGTGTAGGTCAAAATGTGTTTACATGTCCGTAGATACAGAATAGTTTTTCTAAAAACGAATATCACTACGCAAATTATTTACGAATTTTATGTTCACGTCACTAATGTAACTATCTTTATACCTCACACATATGGTATTTTATGTATTTGAAAGTATATATTGTATTTGACATACAGGGTGGGCAAGCGTTAAAAATAAATAAATACAAAATACCAACACGTTCGAAGATCTTCAAAAGACCAAATGCAAAATACGGTCGAAAATTTGGTGCTGACTAAATACAAAATAAGGTAGAAATTTTGGTACTGACTAAATACAAAATAAGGTAGACATTTTGACGTTGACTAAAAATAAAATACGATAGACATTTTGGTGCTGACTAAATACAAAATACGGTAAAAATTTTGGTGCTGACTAAATACAAAATACGGTAAAAATTTTGGTGCTGACAAAATACAAAATACGGTAACGATTTTGGTGCTGACAAAATACAGTAACGATTTTGGTGCTGATAAAATACAAAATACGGAATGTATTTTAATTACTATTTCAAATACAATATTTGAAAATATTCCACAACTATGCTTGGCTGCGTTGGGAAGACAATGAATGTACATATTGGAAAGGGTTACATTACTCCTATTTTTCGTTTAGGAGTTAGCACATTAAAAGTAATGGGAGTGGGATTTATTAGGCGAATGTAAATATGGCTTCTACAATGCACAATCACTCATTGTAAGCTACGTTGTTTTCTAATTCATTTCCGGTCCAGGTCAGCGAAGTAGTATTTATTTAGTATTTATTTTTTTATTTTAGTATCTTATGTCAGTCACAGAATGACATTATGCATCCGAAAGGCACAATATGACAAGGCATATGTAGAATTTATACCGCCGAATTTTGCATGGCAATTACATGGTGAGTGTAGTTAATATAAGATACGAATATAAGTTGTTCCGTTAAATTTTTATTCATTTTTAGGGACAGTGCTTTCGGCTAGCGGCCCTTATGGCTTGTTTCGTGACCTTGCGTCCGTCTTCCGCAAATACGATTATTTAAAAACGATTGAATCAATTCCATAAAAAATGTGCAATTTGTTTGTACAATAATATTCGAACGAGTTCATTTTTAGTTGAAATCGGTTAGGCAATTTAGGGTAAAACATTATTAAGTCGTACACGTGTAAAGACGATTACTCATTATGAAGTTGTCTGTATAACGACTATTCAAAAACTACTGAACCAAATCCATCCAAATTGTTTTGAATTTATACTTTTTCATGAATTTGCAACTGTTAATAAATCCGTTCAATCTAATACCATACTCTTGCTCTTGTAATAACTTGTAATTGTTACCCTCGTACAACCAGATTTAATGTTGCTTTTCGCTGCCCCTGCGCAATCCAACTCTTAAGCGGTCGCATTGGCGTAGTGACGATGACTTGTCCTTCTTCCTTTAGGCGATCTGCGTCTTGCTAAATATTGTACACTCACTTGCTGAAATCCGTTTAGTAAATATAAGGTAGATCGACAATGGTTTAATGCTACAGTTGTCTCTTCATATGCATAGTACGATTGTATGAAATTTGGATTTCGTGTAATTCATTAATGAGAAAATTGAAAATACAAGTCTAACAACCCAAGAAATTCTTGCATCAAATTGTAAAAAATACAGCAAACCTGTCAAAGACTCAATAATTTATTATGCAATAGTTAATTCAATCAAGTGCAGTAATAATGAAAGACTCAGGTTCCGACAACGAAAACGATTCTTGAACTTTTAATATTTTTATTTACTCTCAAAATTATAAGAAACGTCTATTGTAAAACTTTTACGTTAGTACTGTTATCTTGTCCCTCGTTACTCCCCTAGTTGACTAATTGAGCATCGCTCCCTTAGTAGCATTGTCTAGCCAAGCCAAAAAGTTAGCCTGACAATTAGGAATAGGTAAATTGCGCGCTTGTTTGTGATTATTCAAAACTATACATATACATACGTAGGGTGATTTGTTTTGGTCAAAAGGGCTCTACTTTTCCATTAAAAAACAACACCCAGTCCTGACCGTAAAGAATTTCAAATTTGGGCTTATTGGGACAACCAATCCCAAGGGATACAGTGGCTCAGCCGTTCCTAATAGTCAGTTTAACTTTAAGCTCTGCCTGGACAGTGCAGAAAAAGAGCACCCCTCCTAGGAGCAAAATTTGACTTTTATGATAACACAAATGCACAAATAAACAAATTAGTGCTATGGTTATTCCGAATGCACCATTTACCACTGTACTTTTCATACATTTGTACTCCTATAGAGAGTGCTCACCTCGAGAACGTATTCCCATCTCAATTAAACAAATACCCACTCCCCAAGGATGATCAACTAGTGGTTCAAAGTTTTACCAGCGCCGGAACCATGCTCTAGGAGGAGTGCCAAACGCGCAAGCGTATCTTGTTCCTGAAGACTGGATTCGGTTCCTCGGAACTGAATGGGGTCTGGAGCACGTGACCTTTGATTGATTAAAGGTGTAATCAAAATGTGATATCTAATTAAATATGTGGTGTAATTCTCAGTGATGTTTTATGATGGAGTTTAAATAAATTGTTTCCAAGGATGTAACCCTATGGGGACTCGGTGCTGACGGTACCATAAGCACCTATGTATGTATGTCACTGATTTCAACTGATTCTTATAACGACTTGAATTCTTCGTCAGAATGTGTCACTTGCCCAGTATTGTCGGGCCTGAATGAAAAATAATTAGGATTGGTTCAAATTGACGAGAGCAACTATTTACGGGCAGGGACTAAATCACTTCTTATGTTTTGTGTTGAATTATATATTTATGTTCATGGTGGTATTGATTTGACTGGGTATTACTTTTGACTTTGTTGTTCTGATTTATTTTTGTTGTAATAGTCTTCTTGATGTAATAATTATTATTGTTACCCTGATTCTTTCATATGTATTACAATGGTTCACAGTTCCGCTCCATAGTGTCCCCATGAGGGATCCTCTTCCTTTGGGACAAGATATCTGAGGATTCACGCTCCGCCCAAGTTGTTTCAATGCTCATAGTCTGGGACAGTGAGGGCAGTCACATTGTTACAGACAACTGACCACCCATATAAGTAAGACTCATTCATTGGAAAGAGTGAAATTGGGTCAATTTCCCACATGAACGGCACAGAAGGAAAAGTATCGAAAATAAAGGGCTTCCCTTTGAGACACGAAGAAGAAGCAAAATTTGCTTCCACTTAAAAAATAGTGGAAGCCTTTTATTTTTGCTACTTTCCTTTCTGTGGTGAACAGTCAGAGGTTTTGTGTCACTCGGTAGTTAATGGCGGTGGAGCTGGTAATCGAATTATTTCTACAACTATTATTATTGGAAATGATGGGATTAGAGCGTCTGCGCTTCCGACGGAAGCCAAACGTTAGAAAGACTGTGAGAATAAATGCTAGCACACACGTTGTTGACACGAGGCACCAGAATATCCAACTATTTTGAACAGCGTCCCAGTCATCACACTTGTACATTGAGGAGTCCGAGTACCGGAATGGATAGTCACGGAAGATCGGGAAGAAAAAATTCCAGAACAGCATCCTACGAACCATAAAAAAATTGATAAAGAATGCAATTCCCGAAAACTGGAACTTGCCTTTATTCCCCCTATGCATATATGTACATAAGAGCATATATGCTCGCGTAGAGTTTGGAGAGGCGTGTTGTTGGTTAACCCCATCGAAAATATCTTCGTTCTGGGAAACATCTATTATGGAATTTCTATCAATAAAGTTTACTGTTTGACAATAGTCGTAAGACTACTACCTGAAAGCTACACTCATAAATCTTGCTCGCTCGTATTATTACGTTAGATATACATTCGTTCCGCTAGTACTACTACTTTTCTGGTATTTCCAAGCCTTCATGTAATATCGTTCACTATATCGTCGCTGAAGAGGCAAAATGGACTAAGTGCAATTTCGAATAGAAGCAAAATGGTCTACATGCCTTTTTCCTTAAAGGCAAAACGGAATAGTTGCAAGCTTTCCTGAAAGCAAAATGAACTACATGCAGTTTTCACTAAAAGCAAAATGGTCTACATGCGTGTATACTTTCATAATGTATGTAGACCATTTTGCTTTTAGACGAAATTGCACTTATTCCATTTTGCTTTTAAAACTTGATGCATCTATTCCATTTTGCATTTAGTAAAACTGCATGTAGACCATTTTGATTTTAATCCAAAATGCATGTATTCCATTTTGCCTCTTCAGCGACGATATGCTCCCTATAGTTCCTTGTGTTCCATTATTAGGATGTTTCATATGGATCCAGTGAAAGTGGGGTGAAAAAATCGAGGAAATCTTGTTTGTTGAGTAGTTTGTTCTGCAGCGGAAGAGCAACACAAGAGTTCCCTCTTAACTCTGACAAGTAATAGTTGATGCAATAGTATGCACAGTAGTTGTACAAAATTATATTTTTTAAAGGGAGTAAAATGATTCCAGATCTCGGAATACTGATCCATTGAGGAAAGTACAAGGTGTGGCAACTTTTTTGTAATAATGAGAAAACTTACTAGTTTTGACCTTGAAGTAAAAATATTTTCAGGATAGATGACAATAGTTTCCCCTGACATTTGAATACGGAATACCGTGTAGATTGGTATTGGCGAGCATACATATTATATACAAGTTATTTCATATTTGTCCTCATTTTCTGCCTTTCCCCTAGCCCATATAAGCAAAAATGACGCCAATATGTAATTCCCCCATTTTTAAGCAAATTACTTTCCAGGTTTTTCAAATTTTACTTCATCCCTGTAGCTCAAAAGCTCTGAAGACAGCGATCAAGGAAGTGGAGCGAAATCAGGATTCCTTAGGAATATCTCTAATTTTGGAAGTTTTAAATTGTTTAAATTTCTTTATATCCAAAAGATCCAAAATGTTTTTAAAATAATTTTTAACACCGGTTTGTAGGAAATTTGTATGGATTTCAGTAAAGCTATCCAGTAGGTCTCTGGGTTGATAATTGTGAGCATTACAATTGTGTTACATTATATTACAAGAACAAAAGGTTCGGTGAGGTAGAGGAATCCGCTATTTTTTTTTATTAATTCCCCCAACCTTGCCATTTGTTCAAAAGAGCGTCCAAACAAATTTAATTAAATAAAATTTTTAATAAAATGAAAGGAACGTTTAGCCGGAAACAACAATTTGAAATGTCTAAAATCCTAAAAATTATCTCGACTTAGCTGAACTCCATTGACGGTTGTGACCACAATTCTTAACCTAGATCAGTGAGATAACTTTTGAAAAATCTAGAAAAGAATTTACTTCCAAATGGGGGAACTACATATTTTTGTACTTGTCCCTTATATGGTCCAGCGGGTAGACAAATTATATGAAACACCCCCTACAGTATATTGAAGATTTCAGTAATTTCATTGAACATCGTATTTTATCATCTTTTATTATCTGCTGGAGTCTCAAAAATAGTGTTTTTAATTGCCCATATCTACACCTCTGACATTTTTAGGAAAATGTATTCTATTTAATTATCATCTCAGGATCAGTGGGTATAGTTATAATACCTAATTAAAATTATAATCATAATATACCAATTGCTAATGTGCAATGTTAATATCGTTGGGAAATAACTCACGTGGAGCTAGACCTTGAGTATGACAAAATTAAAACTAAACTATGAAACACTTACCTATCGTTGAGGAAGTATTTCTCCATATGTGACTTAAGTCCCAGAACAGCGTAATCCTGATGCAATTCCGAGTAGTTTGTCCATAGAAATTTCAATCCAGAAGTTGCCCGGTCCAACTTAGGATTCGGTGTGGGGTTCCTAGAGACAATGACCGATAGTCAAATTGAGCTCCTCCGACTCGCATGAATAGCTAATAGAGTACGACTACTTATTCCTAACAATGAGATTAGCAATAAACTACAATGCAGAGCAGAGCTCTATGTATTTCCTGCTTCGAATTAAATAGTAAAGGCTGCAGTCCAGAGGGCGTCGACTTCCCAGATTAAAAATTTGATAAAGAAAAGTGGAATTTCGTGTATTCGAAATAAGTATCAGGATTTTTCCTGAAAGTTGGTCCGACTCTGGATAACTAATATAAAATAAAAGAATTCCAGCCGAGCCTCCATTGTCACAAAAGAAGGGGAAAAGGAACAAATAGGAGTACACAGAAGAGAAGGCCGGAGCTAAGTGTTTGCTTGTATTGATCACAGAAAATTAAATAGACCTTCTTTAGGAGGGACTCTAGCGACAATGTAGTAGTCGGCGTAATTACACATATGTGTATAAGCCATGGGAGCCTTTTCCCTCAGCCCAGCGTCAAAATCCGATGAATAGAAGCATTGACTCTGACTTTCTTTGTATCCTCTCCATTTGCTCGCTAAGCCTCATTCTAAAAGCCCTAATTAAATTTTGGCTTCCCGTAATCCAGTTGGAAACTTTCTTCTCTCGACAAAGGCATTTTTTCTCATTGTATTTGACAGGAGATGTTCTGGATACTTGCCTGAGATTTTCTAGCTTCTTCTTTCCTATGTACGCCTAATTATTAGATACAGAATTCAAAGAGTGGATACACATTATAATATAAACACTGGCTGCAGTCGTGCTTGCACTGCATATGACAACACAACCTGACATAGTACATCCTTAATGAACACCAACAACCTGAGTTTATTTGTTATCCTATCCAACCCTTGCTCTGCAAATTCTGACGGCAAGGTTAAAGGTTTCCTCAGTAATTCTGCGCACACATTCATATAATTACACAAGTAATTAGTACAATTGTGATAAAGGGCGATAAGCTGACTAGCCGCAATTTCAATAGTTATTAATAATCAACCAGTATTCAAAATAACTGTCTTACAATCAACGGATTTTTAGATACAACATTGTAGAGAGAAATATAATAAATTACTTTTCTCTCCATAAAGATTGATCTAAAAGATCTCCAGAAGGATTGACTCTTGACTATTATTAAAAAATACGACTTCATGGAGACAAATTAACATATTGTTGTCAAAGAGAATGCCCCCAAATAATTTTCCTTATATAGATCCCTTCCCTCTTACATGGAAGTTTTCTCGAGGGAGATTCATTTTAGTCTCAATACAAAAATGTAGAACTGAGAATTGACAAATAAGAAAATATTTTGTCCAGTGGCTTGATCGTATTATTTGAGCTTCAAAGGTTACAAAAAAAAACCACTCTAGAATTGTAAACAAAATCTTTAGAGTTATACTCTATTGTTGTAAAAATAAATCCATCTTTGAACTGATAAAATATTTCTAACTCTTGAGATTAGGAATCCTCAATGGGACGAATGAATATAAAAGCAAAGCAACTACAATAGTAGTCTGATTCATGTACAAGAATTTTTTGCAACTATTTACATGGTGAGTTGATTTTTACAAATAGCTCTAACAACAGAATCCATTGTAATAGCATTTTCTCTTTAGGGAGAAGAATACATACATATGTGGACGCACTACCCTTTACCACAATATCAATCACATTTTAAAGAGGGGGAGAGGAAGTAGGCGGTAAGTAATTGCGTACGAGTGAAGCCTGAGGAGAGACACTTACCCATGGCGGATGAAATTCCCCCAAATTTTCATCATGAGATCACTCATTTTCTTATCATCATACGATCGGAGATGATTGCTGTAGTTCATGTAAGCCTCCCCAAGAATGAACTGAAGCTCGCTCTCGTGGTAGGAACCTACATATGAAAATTACATGTAGATTTTATATTGAGGAAGGGGAGGGGGGTGAAATTACTCCTTGCCCAGTCTACCGTAGCGTGTTCCGAATTTCCAATATCATAATTATGTATGCATCAATTCCGTATTACTGTAAACCCAGGAGGTTTAATATTTTCATTGGACTCTATTGGCATGAGTTTGTTCCACAGAACTTTGTACGGTAGCAAGTATGTATGTATATTGCTCCAAGGGAAAAAAAATACTTTGTACTTTGAAACCTTAGAGGTGGGGCATCCCTATTATCTGTCTATTATTTCACGGTTCCCTTATTGCATTGTAAATTGTGTATTGGGAAAGAAAACTATGAGAACCAATTTCGTAGAATAAAAATGAAATAAGATCATCCGAGTGCAACATGACAAACCCGAATTTTGATAATGTTATAGAAGAGATACTTTCCCGGAATTTTCAGCGAATTCAGAATATTCGTCTGGTAATGGGACTAAAAATATTGTGGAAGGAGGAATTATTAAAGTAGTCCCAAATATTAGGACAATTTCATGGTGCTATTAGAGAAAATATTTTATCAAATTACATGAAAGATTTCGGGAAGGATTCTTTGGAAAATTAAGAGATAGCTTCGGAAAATAAGTCACCACTATACAGTATTCGAGAATTCGGAGGAAATTCCGTGTCTCACGGGGAATTCGAACCCCTCTACAAACCTGTGTAAGCCCTTGTGCCTTGCTCCGCACAACAAGAGCAAGACGTTCGTTGTCACGTCACTTGTAATTTACACTACTAGCGCTCCGGAGACCCACTAGCAAGGGAACTGTAGTCGTAATCAAAAATAATGATCTTGTGCTATCATAAAATAATCCTGCAAGTACATATTTTGTATCTGTCCAGAGATGAGATCCTTCCAAAATGTCAAGACTCTCCTCATGTTTCCCTATTACTTACTACATCCTACACAGTGACAGTACACTCTCCCTATTAGGCTCCCTCTCAGTAGGATTTTCTCGGGGGGAGCAAAGTCATAAGTGTCGTTTACCCCAACAAAATTCTCCTATTATCAAGGCCCATTATCAAAGCCATGTATTCTTCCCCATATAAGAGTTTATCACTACAAGAGTCAAATTATGATGCTACTCCGATGATGGAGGCTTTTGTGGAGAGAGTGGACGAAATACTTGGGTCTACTGTCGTGCCATGTGCCACATTGAGCACAACGCCCGCGCGGAAATTGGCTATGGAATACTATAGTTTTGAACTATAGGATTTATTAATAGGAAATTGGGACCCTTTCTGATATATGCGCTCCTATAGAAATGTCTGTAGTATCCTATAGTTTCTCCTATGAAGATTCTATAGGAATCCGACCAGCTCGCTCCTACACATATTACATTGATGCAGGTTTTGTTTGATGCAACTTAATAAACAATATTACAGAATCCTAAAACTACAAGTACTCAACCTGTATCACAATCATTAAAATGTTTTAATTTAATAATTTATTATATTTTTTATGGAAACATTAATTTTCTACAAACAAGGAACAAAACAAATTAAATAATCAATTCTTGACGTTCACAGTCCCGGATTTCTGAAATAAAAAAAATATATAAATGCATTAATATTTCTGCAACATATGTTACTGCATACAAAAAATCCCTAAATATGATTAAAATAATCTATGTATATACATATTGAAACAACTAATTAGATAAAAAATACTAGTAATGGTGTAATTAAAACTAATTCATAACGGTACGCTGCATGTCATTTTACTGCTTTTATAAGAATAATTAACCACTTTATAATACGTACATACGTATAATTATTTTGACTTCCAGATTTCTTAAACTAATAAATATAAACATTTCTAAGAGCTTACTACTATAGCAACACAATTATTAATATATTTAGTTTTATTTTGCTATTATTTGTATAACTATGTTTCTTAAGGAAGAGAACTACTATTGTGCTCTTAAAGCATAGAATGGGTTTTCACTGCGATGTATGGAGCACTAATAATTATCATTAATTTGACTACCTAAAATAAATAACTTGAAATAATTGAAGTACTCACCAGAAAGGAATCCAAAAAGAGTTACAGGTCACACGAGAGTCAACACACAAGTCTCTGCAACGTGTCTCTTAAGCATATGCTGTGATCCGGTGCTGCAGTTAAAATATTTTCCCGCTGGAACTAAATATCGCGCAAGTACAGAGTGACATGCGTAGAAACGTCTTTCTGAACGCTACAGGATTCCCATAGGAGAAACTGGTGGCCCATAGGAAATACCTAAACCTTTCCTATCGTTGCGTAATTCTTACATGATAGGAGATTTAACTATAAGAAACTAAAGTTACCCATAGGAAAAATCTAAACGTTTCCTATTGATACTCTATTCCCATAGTTTCCTAAGCTGGATTTACGCACGGGCGTGTCACTGAGGAAACTAACAAGGCCCTGTCACAAGTACATTAATGTTATGGCTCTATTCTCAAATCATCACAAGGAAGCAAGCCCCCCGATTTCCAGTGACAGACAATAAACCCACAACTTCCTGATAAATGAGGTGGACTTTGGAGGACAGACCTGTAAGCACAGCATTGGAAGATCCCTATGTACTACATGGATGTATGAAGGTAGATATGTATGTATGTACATAACTGTATCTGTATGCCCCAGAGTAAGCCCTAATCGTTCCCCAGACCACTGTAGCAGGGATCACCGTACAGTTATACAGGATTACTTGCGTAACGGAAACACGTGTTAGGAACAGGTGATTGGAATTTCGAACCATTGCTGTAGATATCTACTAGAAAAGAAAAAAATGCGAAAGCCTTACCGATCCATTCCTTCCGCCCCATCTTGACATCATCTACACTGTAGTAATTGAATTCATATAAGTAGACAGGTTTGGAATTGTACTTTGTAAGTAGATTCATTTCCTTCACACAAGGAGCCTTGAGACCCACATCAGAAATAAACTGCAAGTTCAAAAATTCGGTTAGAGCTATCCCCGCATTAGAAATTTATGAGGAAAGCCACAGCCTCCCGAAACACATATGCCATCCGTCTGGACTATGGGCTGGGAAAGCAATGACATTTAATGCAACAAGCGCTTCCAAAAACTTTTAAACATTGACTGGCAGGGCTAGTATTGACTGACAGTTGGAAAACCGCTGAAATTCTTGTTCAAGAATCCCATCAATTTTACTGTGGAAGCTCTTTAAAAATTTATAAGGGAGGAATGCTTCACCAGGAACCCCCTATATACATACATATAAGCCTGTTGAGGAGGAATGATATATCTATATGAGCAGTTGGATAAACAACACGGGAGCTTACTTCACTGACGGATGTGGTCTTGCCCGTAGTGTCATTCTCAGCAATGCCGGACCGGTAAAGGTATTGAACAGTTACAAAATGTATCATTGCTGCAATATTGGCTGACGTGACCGTGGGATTGTCTTCCAGAAGACTGACAACATCCAACTGAACAAATGACACCAGATCCTTTGTCTGTGTCGTGGGCCCAACTGTTCCACACAAATAATGAATAGCAACATATTGAACTTGAGTTCCGTGTCACAAGGAAAATCCCCCTAACTAAAAGTCATATATGGGAGTCAGTTTTTCAGATTTTTTCCCCTAACTTCTTAAAGTAATTTTGTGTCACATTTTCTAAATTTTCCTCCACGGATCTACTTTCGACCATTTCAGCTGTAGCTGTCAAAACATAATATTTTCTGAAAATTTAATTCATTTTTGTTTTGCTCAACTTTACTTTTAAGTTCAAGAAGAGAACTGAAACTGGAATAATTTTTGAATTAGGGAAACTACTAATTTTTTAAAAATTTGGCCCCATTTTTTTAATACATTGATAAAATAATAAGGAAAAAATTATTTCAAAATTTACAAGAGTTCCAGGGAGAGATACTCGTTTCTTGGAGCCCCATATATGTACAAGCATAATTAAATGCATTATAATTGGTAATTGACAATAGCGGCTCATTAATTACTGTCACAGGTAATAATTATATAGAATTAAAACCTTTGTGTAATAGGACATGGCTTAGGACTTAGTCCAGCCTTTTCAAGTCGGATGGTGAGGGAATCCTTGGGAAGTGTTCGGGGCTGTTGGATCGTTTGGGTAAATACATACGTACGTACATATGTGAAAGAAAGGAGGATGTCATGTGTTATAGTCAAATTGAATTGAAGTTAAAAACCTATTAATAACTGTAGCTCCGTCCTCTAACTTTTGGGAGATCAATTACTTTGTCAGCTAGTCATCAACTGGGACAAATTTCGCCATTGCGAGTGTTTTATTTCACACGGTCCCCACGGGTGTGAGAATCACACTCCCTAGGGAGAGTACCTTTGAATCTAGAAGATAATTGCATCACCCCTGTGCACATAATACAGTAACTTTGTCCGGGATCTTTTGTCTCTGGCCAAAATTGCATGAATCTGAGGAAACCAAAGCGGCATTTATGGTGAGACTTTCTTCCTAAGGCTCCATGTAATCGTCCGGGTTTAGTTACTGGTTCAGAAATGACAAGGGAAATTCCCTGACACTTGAGACATATTGATTACGAGGAAGAGAAATTGTTTTGGATATTGCTATAGAAAAAGTAATCATTTTCCCCCATTAGAGGCTCACAAAAGAGTATCTCCTCCGTGGGTAAATAATCATTTGGGAGGAATGACAAGATGTTGCAAGAAAAGATTAATAGCTATGGTTACAACACGGAAGGGAGAGTGTGAACAAGAAAAAGGGCATACGTACAATCAGTGAACCATATGGTGACTTCATCCCGCGTGAATCCCGTCAGGATAGGAACATGCTGAAATTTATTTTGGCGAATCAGTTGTTCAGGAGTAGCTGAGAGAAAGTTTCCTCCGTACAGTCCATCGATCACAGCTGCGTATGCTAAACTTAATCCATCCTCCAGTTTGGCATTCTATGTGTATATTCAACAAAATGAAACCTGATGACTATGCATTATCAAATTTTCATATTCCAATAATTTAATCTCCCAGCCCCAGCCTTGTGCCATAACCACTTCCAGACAGTCTTATGAAACATCCCATTTTAAACATTACTAATGATTTCTCTCCAAAAATGACAGATGGTGATTTCCTGGACATTTCTTACACAAAACTTAATGCCGAGTATCAATTTTCCCAAATGGCTTCTCGTAAACCGGCTCAGGACTCAGGGAGTACAGATGGGAATATTCTGTTATGAGGAGCAATTCAATTCAAGTGGATATTAAAAGTAATTTTGCTAACATGAGCTAACTTCTAGTGGCAGGTGCAGTCAGAGTAATCCTCTAGAATGACCACAAGTTGATCAAAAATGTATTCACCAGTAAGTTTTATTGCAAGTTAATCCACTCTATAGTACTCAATCCAAGCCCGATATGCTCATACAAATAACACTGTTTACACCAAGGAGTTTTCTAGACAAGCTCAAATATATATTTTTCTAAAACTTTACTTCGCCAGAACCTCCAGGTAGGTAACTTCAAAGAAACACTCACTCAGTTGCTGCCAATATTTGGGTTGGAGTAGAAACTTCCACGCCATAAACTGAATATTTCTACAGAAGGCCCTAGGCTGGAATTTATTTTGTGGCACAGATCTGATTCATCAAAATCACTTCTGTGAATCAATATTACAAAAGAAAGTGCTGCTTCGACCTATGTATGTATGCTGTCTCAAATTGTTTTCGAGATTTACAATTGTTTTACAGATCTACGTCAAAAATTGCGGCCACAATCTTAGGTGAATGTGATATCTCTCTTTTGAAAGCCGCCGTATTACAATGAATCTTTAGTTTCAGGTTACCCCAGAATACTTACAAGTATCATTTCCCTTATGTACTGTAACGAATATTTTTATCCGTTACTATATCTGAAGACTAATTGCACTGGCAACCAAATCTCAACCAGCAAAGTGGCTCAATATATAAGACAATATATGTATGCTGAAATCTTTGCAATATTTCCACTTGTTACTATGAACCAATCAATCGAATGTATAAGTATAATCCTTATCAAAAGTCGTTTTATTTCTGACCGTCACTTTTAAACGGAACTTAAAACAATAAACACTCATATCTTTTACTATTCTTTGGGAGTCATTATTTTATATTTTGAGTTGGGAACTATTCATTGAGTCACTAAATAGTTCCTTACAGTACATATTCCGGTTAATATTAATAAGTCATAAGAATTCATTCTTACAGTGTTAAAAGCTATTCTTTCAAAACGTATGTATGTTTTGAAAAATATCCGGACAGCTTTTATTCCAGCGGAGGTTCCCATTTGTCATTGATAATAATCTGAGTAATAATGCGCATATGAGTTCATTTGAGGCTTCGCACTTGGACTAATCCATCATGTGCTATATTACATGTGGGGAACAGCATCTGAAGCTACGTCGGATTGTGAGTAGATTATTCATGTCCTCGTTGATTGATAGCTACTGCTAATACGATCCCCGCGACTCATCGACACGACACCCATTTGTAATTTTCCCCGTCGCAGTGGATGCATGTAAGTCAGTCTTGGGAACATTAGGGTACTAAAAATAGAGGGAGTTTGACTTCCTGCACAAAATCGCTTATATTGAATTAATGGTAAGGAAATTATAGCCTCATTCGTTCCGAATTTGCTCACTGGCACATGGAATAATTTAGGGGAGCTTGGTTTAACTAATTATTTATATAACTTTTTATCCTTAAGCACTAGAAATATGGATGCTTGCCGAGTCCTCAACTCTGAGCGTCCTGCCGAGAAAGTATGAACCTAGGGCAAGGTTAATAAAATCCTGCTGGAGAGGAGCTACTTAAGTTGAGAGACTTTCCCAGGGATTCCCGCTCTCGTTAAAATAGTGATTAGAGGCACATATGCTATGGAGGAAGGAAGATGAAGAAACTCAATTTGGTTACCTTCATAATCTGAAGAGGAGGAAAATTACGGAGACAGTCGACAAGGTCTGTGGTGGGATGAACTGGACATTTGAGTTTAGTAGCTAAACTCTCAGCATGCTTCCGTGGTGACTCTTGAATTGCCCAAGGAGCCCCAGAACACCCAGACTGCACAGTAATTCCCACAAATTTCCCTGAGCAATAAAGACACTTTTATATCATACGAGTCCAATAAAATTTATCATCTATCTAATGCCTCTTGAAAATACTTCATGTGGGAAACGGGAAACAGATGCTTTTCATCACTTTCCCCGCTTTTCACAGTTTCCCTCAAATTTCGTCATCGAGGAGCCCAATTGAGGCATGTGTACTAACAACACCGGATCCCTCAAAATTCTACATACTCAAATAAAATATCTACCATTTACATGGCTTGTGCCTAATCATATCATGACAGCTGTCTCAAAATAGTTGTCATGTGTCTCATCTCCAAGGAGAAAAATCTTTACCTTAAAAAAGTGTATTTTTTTCACTCCAAAATAATTAAGGAATAGGCGTATGTATGCCATGGTTTGAGTTCATTTACTAAAATTGTTTTTGGGTTAGTTGGAATATTTGAATAAAATTAGGTTTCGATACAGTGACCTACAATATTTACTTTAAATTACACAGGGATTTTTGATTGATGGGGTAAAAACGTAAACGTAATTAATTGTTCAATCGATTTTTCTTTAAAATTCTCGACACTGCATTATTGATGGAGTTGGAATGAGGCATGGAAACCTTTCAAATACACACAGATTTCGGAAAAGTCCTTTGCAATAATACTTTAATGTTAAATAGATTTCCTGGTATTTCCCACATTTATACACGCCAAAGTAATGGCATACAAAATAAACGAAGCATCAAATCATAATTCTCAAAAAAGCGATAATAATAATCAAAAGGTTGAAAATTTATCCTGGGACTGACTACCTCTGAAATGCTCAATTTCCAGAGCATGCCATAAATCTCGGAAATTGCAAGGAGAGAAAATACCTGGCAGAGATTCTCAAGAGACATAATCCCCAAAATACCTTGACAGTTACCCAACCAGAAAAAAATTGATAGTGATCCAGGTCTCTGCTTTACGGTATTTAAATTCCTCAAAACATTTATAACATTTAAATCCCCTCACATTAACAGGCTCATCCTTCCTAATGCTGTCTTCTAATGTACATACATTACAAAACCCCTCCTTTGCTTCTCCTATCAAGTTTTATAAGGAGGAAGAAAACCACTGAAAAATAATCTGTAGATAAACTTTTCAGACCTGGGATTTAATTTTTTTTTTTTTAAATATAGGAGTTCTCATCTATAGATTGCCTTCACGGCCCAATAAATAATCATTAATGCAGTACTAAAAGGAACTGACACAGTTTACGATGTGACTGCATTCAATGGAAGTGTCTTAGGGAATTTCTCAATAACTCTACTCTTTCCACTCCGACTCCATCAAGTTGGAATCCCTATGTCTCTCTTCTCCCCAATTAGAGATGTGTGAGTACGCTGTATCAAAAAGGGGGAGATAAACCCGAAGACTAATCGTAGGAAGAAAATTATTTGACGTTCGGGTAAGTTTCAATTTCCAAACGCCCCTCTCACTGAAGTTTTTAACGAGCATCTAGCACAATAGTGGTAGTAAAAATCCTCGTAAAACACTTCTCCATAGTACACAAATAAAAATAACAACAAGTAAGTAGCTCACTCTTTACCTCTTGAAAGCTCAGAGAACATGTGAAACATGACGCTGGCACCTCCAGCTGAATTCCCGACCAAGGTAATCTTCTGTGGGTCCCCACCGAATTGTGCCACATTTTCATGCACCCATTCCAGAGCTAAAGTTTGGTCCAGCAGACCATAGTTCCCAGGTGCTGCTCGATCCCCCGTACTCAGGAACCCTTGGGAGAAGGAATTAGACCATTAAAACCAGGTTATACTAGAGCATCACACCAAGGTCAAATCAAAATTGCATTACACTCACGTAACCCATTATTCGATGTTACTCTGTCTTTACATTCATACTTTTAAAACTAGGATCATGAAAGAGAGAAACAATTTTTCCAGGTTTCTTATTTTCAAAACACGTGCAAGGGTGACTTTGAAACTCTCTCTCTCACATTCACTCTCTCTCTCTCTGTTACATTAAAGTTTACATTACAGTACAAGATAGTAAAAATATACACTCCTTGCTTTTATTTACCCTCTGCAAGCACTCAGCAATACTAAAACTACAGCAGGATCCAGGATGTGAAGCCCTGAAATTCTAATTATTTACAGGTAAAAATTTTTACATTCTGAAAAAAAATCCGAAGCTTGTTCAAATGATTTTATAGCTCAGAATATGCAGGCACAGCTCAGTTGGGAATTTTACCTGAAGGTCCCCGTAAAAAACTTGCTGTCTAATTGTAAGCTTAAAAAATGCAGATAGGGATCATAACATACACGGTATACTCTTACTCTCGCAGTACAGTCGAATCTCTCTATAGCGGCTCTAGCCCCATCTCCTCTAACAGTCCAGAGGTTGTCCCCACTTGGATTCTATAACAAAGTCTCCCTTACATAATTACTCCACTGGAAAAATCAAGGTGACGGGCTATTGTTATTACCAGAGGGAATTGCAGCCCTTGAAAGCATAAATTATTTTTCTCTCGTAGGGGGGCGCGTAATAATAATGCATTACAATTTATAATATAACAAAATAAAATAAATAAATAAAAATAATACATTTCCATGGATGACAGAGCCTATAAAAGTTTTTGCTCTTGTGGAGTGAAAGCATTTGTGTACGTCCACTCTCTTCTTGAAGACACCCCTATTGGCCTGAGTGTGTGTGCTAATATCGGTGTAAGGGTGGTTATTATTATATGGGAATTCCTATGAAGTTTACTTATAATAGATACATGTAAGATATCATAGGGAGGTACAATATCATGTGCATGTCGTTCCAGAAGGGGATGTTACAGAGAGAGTCCGACTGTTTTGTGGTGCATACGTAAACATAATATAATTAGATATAGGGTGGCTACAAGTATCTACCTTCAAGTTACCTCCAATCTTGTCCCACATGAATCTCCACTAAGTACAAGCGGTGACAAGTAATTAAAACACACCCTAAGAAATTTATTGCCAGTTTTGGGATAGTCTCCCTTCCCATCGTTTACACTCCAGCTGATAAAATTACATGCGGATTTGGGACTCCCCAACTGCACACACACAAGTATAATGGACCAGTCTATGTATCTACGAAACTTTACATGTAAATCGTAGCAAGTTTTTTTTTTACCGACAAAGCACCTTGGACTCCACTGCATGGAGTACGGTCAAACTGGAGAGAGGACTGATTTATTATTACAATGGATGACTATAGTACAAGCATGAGCTACAAAACTCAACCTACAAGTAGACACATGATTCCCAGCTGGATCAATTGTAAATGTCAAGAAACAAGGAGTACAAGAAAGTGATACTGTCAAGGAAGTATGAAGTTATTGTGCCTGATTTACGAGTCAGAATTGAATCATAAAAAAAGGGAATTTTACCTAATGGGCCCAGACGATAGTTGAAAGTGACTACGATCATGTTCTGCATCGATGCAAGTACTTGGCCAGGGTATAATCGGCCCGCATTCATGTAATAGGAACCTCCATGAATGAAGAAGAAAACTGGCAGTACAGGCTTATAGGGCAAACTTCCATTTGCTGTCTGTAAAACAACCAAAATAATAGATGGTCATTAGTGACGGCCTTTGTGGAGCCAGGGATGAGGACTTCACTATCTATGTTTCTCTGCTTGTAGGGAAAAGGGTGAGAAAAACATATGTGGGGAAGACTATCTCTCTACATGAAAGGAATCCGAGCAAATTAGCAGGGAACTTTGGGGAGCGACTCCAAACTTACCTTCTCATTTCAGCAACTCATTGTCAGGGACTTAGTATAATGCTAAGTCCGGTGTTTTGCACTATTCTCCATACGAAATGATACCCAAAGGAAAGTAAATCCTTTAAATGGAGTAACTCAGGGGTAGTTATAATTTTTGGGAAAACTTTTGAGGCACAAAGAGAATTTGTTTTCCTTTTTAGCCGAGTGTAAAGGTAATGCCCCGTCTCCATATTCTACAAATATGCTATTTTTTAAGAACATGACCCAAGAGAGTATCTATACATACAAGATGTACAAGGTGACTCTTGCCTAGTTCCAAGTAAGTTGTGAGGAGAAAAATTAATATTGTGGTAAACGGGGATGTGCTCATAAATTGTAGCTCCTATGAAGATGGAAAAATGTTCCTGTAGGGCGTGCCTTATAGTAAGAGCCTAATTATGTATAGGACTGTTACAGTCATTTCTAGCTGAGTTACAGCAATTGCTTAGAAAACACAAAATATCCAACGTAATTTTAGCAAGTGCTAAAAGTTTTCTCACATGAACAACTCCGACATTCATATTTACTAAATTCACACCGTTGCTTTTTCGGGGGAGCTAAAATAATCCTGATATAAAATGACTACTTCCAAGGTTTTAAAACTTACCCATATTTTCCAATTTTATATGACTTTTCAAATGGACGTCATATAATTAATTGTATTTAGAGTTTCCATGTATAGTACAAAACAAATTGGAATTTCTCAGGTGATCCTACTCCTTGGGACCTAGCCCAGATCTCCTGTGAACATGTGTTAAAAATATAACTACAGCACACACTTCAAATGTAGGGCCGTCTTATATGTAAGGGGATTTCTTCAAAAGGGGTAAAATTGAGAATTTCCGCATTGACCTTGAGGTTGAATTTGAGTATATTTTGAGGTTATTAATTAGACGAGACAAATTTCGCTCATTTCATGGCTCCTGTCATATGGAGCGTAAACTCTGATCATCAAACTTTGCTACAGGAATTCTCAGAGGTTTTTCCATCCACTTTTTTTTTCTGGGCACACTTGTAAAAGCCAGTAACAATTATTTTGCATTTCTCAGGGAGTAGGATTGTTAAATGTAATTATTACGGGCAGGAGAGAAAGGTAAGATCCTCGGAAATCTCCAATTACTTCCTAGCGAGGGTTTAATTAAAAAACTGTTTTGATTTCAAGGGCTCACCTTGAAATTAGTACCTTTTAAAAGTAAGGACCAGTCCTAGTGGTATCTGATGGGACAACGTTAATTAACTTGGGTTCCTTCCACCCTGCCAGCGAAATGTCGCTTTGAGAATGTGAGGAAAGCACAAATTACAATTTTATTACAGGAGCGGTTTCCAACGCTTGAGTCACCATAATTTCTCATTATGCTCACCAAGCCCCTCGCAGATGCCCCCATACTTCAGCATCTTCGTCTTAATTTTATCACACGAGCAACATCACCAAGTTGGAACAACTTTATTATCCCAAATAATTTACAATCCCCTACCGCTAATTTATATGAATGTGTATGAGCAGAATTGTGGTTATTAGACAACCAAAATTCCTCCACATTTGGCCAGGATTTTTTTATTTTGGGGGGAGGAAGAGAGGTAGCGCGCCGGGAAATAGAAAATCTTCCAACAAAATGTTACTTCTCCGTTGGAGTGAGAGAAACAGCAATTAGAATTAAATTAGGGGCAGAACCCAGCTCTCCCGTGGCAATCCCAGCCTTGCAAATACAACGCCTTTGCAGCCTCATAACTCTGTCCCATCGTGAAGGGAAAGCTAAATCTCTGGGGTAAAGTTCGTTAGTAAGTCATGAAAGTGTTACCACGGGTTGGGATTTCAGCAGATGCTCCTGGAATCATTTTCTCTCTCAAACGGAAATTGTTTATTCAAAGATTTGGCATTTGAGTATTAATAAAATTGAAATTCACAATTTCAACGAAACATTCCCCTTTAATGCTCAAAATTTGATTTCGACTGGCTCGTTAATAATTTATTATTATCCTCCTGAAATTGTCATATTTCCATCAGACAAGTCATCAATTTCGGTGAAAGGCTTAATCTCCGGCTAAATCAACCACTACTTTTCATTTCCTCTTTGTATTAGTCTTTCAATTAATTCCCACGTCCAAAAACATCTGACTCCACTGTCAGCTCTACAGTTATAACGAAATATGTAGCTTCCTATAAATTATTATATGTATTTCCTAGGATTTTTGGATCAAGACACTCCTCAAAGGTAAAACAGTCGGGTAGAGTTAGGAGCTCGGGAAGAAAATCTGAGCGCATGATTAATATCTGACGGAACAAGAGAGCCGGGGAATTAATTTGGACAGGTGTTCCTCAGCCACTGTAATACTAATTAGCTGAATTACACTACTAAAGCATCCTATCATTATTAGCAGCAAATTGACAGGTGCAATATTAAACTATAGAACCGACGGCCTCTCCAGTATAGCTCACATAACGGACTAACACTTGAAATATTTGATCTCCCTGTTGGTAATTATCAAATCTATCCCCAGACTTTCTACTTTAGACAATTGTGAGCCTCCGTCTTAAACTAAGTAAATCCAAGTAATATTTAAAAAATAAGTAAACTCATTTGAAATCAAATAGGGGATTCTCATTTCCTTCCTTGTATGAGCCAAAGGAGAGGAAAAACACTCTGCGAAAACAATATTGAACTTCACAAATAAAATCTAGAAAATAAAATAAATTCCTTTATGTTTTGTATCTAAAAGGTTTGGGGTGCTTTGAGAAGTTCAGAAATAATATTTTGAGAGACTTTAAATTCTAAGACTAAACCTTGCAGAGAGGAAGGTCCGTATGGTTAAAAATAGAGGATTGTAGCAATTCAAACTGAGAAAAAAACCGACTCCAAATCCAGCCCTTTGTAATTTATACGGTGGTGTCAAAGTGTACCGAAAATTAGTAGCACACTGCGGCTCATTTTTTTCATGCGGACTTTCCCTCATGGATGCTTACACATGGGTGTGCATAGGTCCCAACGTGACAGAAAGAATGGGACATGGATGTGTGACAAGGGACATTCTCTCCCCATATGGGAGCTCCTGGTAATTCCGGGAAGAAATACAATACGAGAGTAAGGAGAGGGAAGACTGGAGGGATAGGATCATCTCAAAGTAATTACATACTCCCCAAGACTCACCATAGGCACATATAAATTCAACGTAAGGCAGTCTTCACTCATGTTGTAATTATCTAATTTTCTTTTGCGAATGGTAGAGCGGTTTCGAACTTGAACCACATCCCATATCCTCTGCTCTCCAGGTTGGATGCAAATTGAACTGAATTCTGTCGCATTAAAGATGTCGTCCCAAGAATTCTTTCGCATTGGCGGCTGAAAGGAAAAAGAAAAAAAAATCTAATCAGTCTTCAAATTCAATTCCATCATATTCCTTCACGTTCCCTTAAATCAGAGTCTCTTTCCCTTTGTAAAATGTCGTACGAGATAAGGACAAAGTTAAACTACAAATTCCCGGGGCTGAGGAGAGGATAAGTTCAAACCGGGAGGATTGTTTTGGGCAACTGACAATGAGATAGTTGAGAACTTCAGAGCCTGAACGTAACAATATGTGTACAAACTTTATGGAGGGCTGGTAATTGGGAAAACCGTAGGAATTTTGAATATTTCAAATTCCTAGCTGTGCGGAATTTCTGGTTAGTCTTGTAAATTGGGTGCTTATGGCAGGCGCAATAAATTACCATTCTCTACAAATTGGACATTTTAAGTAAACTCAATTTATTGTAGATATTTGTGAGACACTGAAATCGATTTATATTTTTTTAAATCCTGATTTTTTCGGTTTTATTACAACCTAAATGAAACTACGTACATACGTCATTTTTGAATGAGCGGGAATTTTAAGGCTAAAATTTGAAAAACTCGGAAATTGATGGGTCCTTAAAATGACCTAGTGTTTGTTATATCTTAATTTTTATCTGTGGGCAATTTGAGGGCAGTATTAATTCACAGGGATTTTTCAAACAAAAATTTGGGTGAATTTTTAAGGGTTCGGGAAGTTCCAAGGGATTTTCGTCAGGATAGGCAAATGACCCAGGAGATTTTAAAATGTTGGACCCTCTATGAGCAGCGTGTTAGGAGTCGTGGTTATGTCATTAATTTGTAATAAACAACTCTAAACGGCCTCTGGTTGAGTCAAAAAGATGTTTGGAGATGCGGCGTGACCACATGATAATTATTTTTGCGCCATCCTGATCCCAACATTTATGGCTCATTTTCATGGAGATATGTCTCAAATTGCTATTCCATGCATGAGTGGGTGGGTCCAGAGAGACGTCTCTCACTGGCATAATGGCTCAACACTAAAAGGCCATTTGCACTTCTCCCCATACTCTTCAGAGGCTATACCCTACTCCCGGACATAATGTGAGCCGTGAGCATGAAACAAGGAGTACGGATTACATAAATAAAATGCACTTTCTACTCATGTCTAAAATGTATATAGTTATGCTTCAAACCCTCAACTCCCATTGAAAGGAGCGAAGGCTTCTATCTTTCCATTTCCATGCTTTTCCCATATCCCTACTTTTATGGGGGGTTTAAATTACCTTACGTAAATACAGCCCAGGAAACTTTTGAGAATAAAATCCAAACGTTGTGTACCACAATTTCCATTGTAATTTATTGGGCAACCTTTCATCTTCCCGGAGATATTTAGCGGGCTCTGTTTTTCTCCACATTTCGAATAAAACTCCTGTACGTCGTGCTTCTCAGGGGAATAGAAACTGAGCACCCGTTATCACACATAGTACCCAAAATGTCCGTACCCCTTTTATGTTTTAACCCAGTTTTGATCTCCTTAAGAGAGCATGGTCTGTTGAGTGCAAATATTAGGAAACATTTCCGTTAATCCCAGGGTAAATAGTGTTTATTCTTAAAAGAGCACGCCTTTACACCCGAGTCAAATTTTGCTCAGTCCTTTTAAGGGCAGAGACAGAACACGCTCTTTGTGGAAGTCCTCCGATAATTCCGTTTGCAAATTCCTTGGGCGTAAAATCATTCTTCCCAGTTCCCTCCCATACATTTGAAGTCCCCGCATTTTATTACATGAGAAAACAAATTGCTTCAAAAACCGGACGAACCTGTTCTAATGACAAGCACGACTGTACCCTAAAATTTGGGGGACAAATGAGACTTGGAGGAAAATAGGAGTTTGGGGAAAGAGCCGGGTTTTTCCCTAAATTTCTTTTATAAAACAATGAAAAACAAAATAGTTTTTTGATTCGCTTATAGCCCGTCCCAAATAGGATGCTTGTGGGCTTGGGACCAATCCGGGGTTTACTAATGAACAAAAGCCAATATATTATGTAAGCTTGAGTTTGAGTCACGGAGAAATCTACTTAATTCTCAAGTTTGATTTTCTTATCGGAGAAAAGTACTGAGTCCGTGGGTTGTGATTGCCCTACAGACAAAAAACAAATTGAGGGAAGTATCCACTCTAGGGAATGAACAAGGAACTATGGATAAAAAAAAATAGGGAAATTGAATTGAGTCCGACGGAGAAAAATCCTTGTTTTATATTGTTTTTTTTTTTTTTTGTGGGGTCCGATTTACAAGATACTTAAATGGATTTTGGAGTCTGGCCCGGTGAAATATATAGGTAAATAAAATTTCTAGCAAATACTAAAGCCCAAGGATATTTGCTTCAGTAGTAGTTGCTCCCACCCTATTTACTCCCTTATTCCCGAGTCTGACTGACATGAAAAAAATTACAGGAGACATTTAATTCCGAATTTCATTATTCATTTGAATAAGCTCCGTGCCATTTCCTCCCTTTAGTAGGTTTACTCCTACTTTGACTCAATGTAGTAAATGGATCCTCTTACAGTAACTGGCAAGTAGATCTTTATTTCTTTGGAGTGCGGAGCGCTCTCGGCATGTCTCCCGTCCTCAGCCTACCCCATATGTTATTTATGCCATCATTCCGTCATGAGTGGGCTTTGTTATTTGGAATCAAATGTAGGGAGACATTCCCCATGCTTTTATTTAAAATAAAACTCTCATCTCATGAATATGCGAGTGGAATGCTTTTCAAGAGAGGCAAATATCTATGTTCTTGAGGGATCCGGAGGATTTTCCATGTGCACTGCATTTCCCATGTACTTGATTTCTACAAACAACAGGTTACATTGGAGGAAGGCTCACGGACTCAAGTGTGATGGGAGCACTTTGAGAAACATTCTAGTAGGATTTTAAGTCAAGAGAAATATTTAACGTCAGGGGATAAACAGACAGTCAGAGGAGGACATATTGAGCTGACAACTTATAATAATAATTCCTGCCCTTGTCACACACTACTCTTCCCCTCTGTCCAAGTTCCTGTAATCTTTCCCTACAGCCAGGAAAGCTTTGCTTCTTTTTTTTTGTCATGAAATTGATCATAAAAATTACCCCGAAACTTACTTTCTCAACCACTCAGCTCCACCGGGACTTGTGATGATGGATGAAATATAGAAGTAAGTAAACAACCGCCTAGAGAAGACGCTCTAGTTCAAGGAAGTTGTTAAAAGGCTTTTAGAATTCGTTAGAAACTTATCCCAACTTTTTATTCCTATATGATTTCACCCCCCCCCTCCTTTCATTCAATATATGTATGTATATCTACATATAAGTATAATTATATACATGTAATCTTGTGTAATGTGGTAACGTAAGTCTGTCTGAACTTATCTAAACAAGTTGTGTGTGATAATTTCATTGCTATAATCTTGTCAAAACTTCGTGGAGCATTTATTATTATTCTCTCCTCCCATGCTTTGAAAGGCTGACTAATTTTTATGACTGGGTAACCTCTCTCGAGTGCGTAAATTGAAACAGATCTTTGTACTGTACTTGGATTGGGACTCAGCCCAACTTGGACTTTCCTTGTATTCGGAGAAAAACAAGAGGCATCCGAAATTATTGGAGGTGTTTGATGTCTCACGCTCGTACTTTGGATTCTTACCAGTATCTACATGTGATAAAATCAAGACCTGTTACTGTAAGTTTCCAGATCAATTGGCTTGAACTCTAACCCGGTACTATAGCAGTGATTTGTAAATCGCATAGCAGAAAGAGTTAATTTTAAATGAGTTAACACACGCTGTCACCTTGCTGTAAGATAATTTTCTCTATTAAGCCAAAACTAATTAACGCACTTGCTCAATCCAATGCACATACCTTTTGACCTTAAAATATTATACCCTGATAATAAACAATTTTGCTCCTTTTGGGAATAATCCTCGTATATAGATACTCCACTATTAGGAGGTATCTCCTTATTTTTGTGTGTTCAGCTCGGCTCATTGGGACAGCAGATGCAGTGTGGGTAATTTTGGACTGGGAATAGCTTAGCCGGATGTAGTGCCCAAAAACTTCGGAGTTCATCAAATGAGCCCCATACCCATTAATCTTTTGTAATACCCCAACAGTAGGGCCTAACACTATGGTGAAGGCTTAGTAATTGTATTAGCTGCCTCCCTGGGTTGAGGAAATGCCGTCAAAGTTCGGATTCCTCCACATTTCCCAAAAGTTCAGATCAAAAGGTAGCTTTCATTTTGGTGAAAGACTTTGTGGAGTCCTTGGAGGCATATTATTTGGAGGCTTTAGGAATTGTATTCCTGGAGCATAACTGCACAGGAATTAAAGAGCTAGTGGAGAGAAAGAGAGGGGAAATTTTTTATTCACAACTGAGAGCCCAATGATGCTCCCTTCGTAGAATTACCACTCTCATGGATCCGGCCGCAAAAATTAAACATAATTATTGTAAACTAAAGCCATATTTTCACACTTGGGCTTTCCCAAATCTAAGTACATTACGCTTTTAACTGTTTTTTGTTAGAAGATTCGGCTTATTATTTTTGTTATTACAGATAATTATTGTAAAAAGTAAATTAAAGCTTTTCACCAGTCGGAATTTAAAGCTTTGAATTTACTTGCTGCAACTGTAGTTGCGCCTGAAGAAATAATTTTGTGCAGGTGACAGTGGAGCAAGAACCAGGGATTTTGATCTGGTTATGGCCAGGTATCTAAAAACATATCCGTTGGATTTATTTTTTTAAAGCTGCAATAGTAATAATTGTAAAAGTACGAAAATTTGTGGGAAATAGAATCCCAAACCCTTGGAGCCAAAAAACTTGAGATTGTACAAAACAGGGAAACTGTATCTAAAATTTTAAAAATTACCCCCAGAAATATCTCACTTTTAAAGTAGTCAGAGTACAGTATATAGCCCGGAGCGGCGTTTTCCAAATGTAATTCAGTGGCTGTCAGTTGGAGCCGTATTTGTAATTCTTAGAAGGGCAGCAGTACTCATCGGTTACTTCTCAAAATGGTGCATAAAATTCCTTCCGCCCACTACACGCTTGCTGAGAATATTCTCCCGTGTTACAGTTTACGATTCCCCTCAAGCAATTGCTTGAGGTAAGTTTGTATTCAACGACCGGCCTCCCATATAACATATTGCTCCAAGTGCGAGGACCTTTCGGTTACTGCCAGTTTGTAAAACAATCTTAGTATACAAATGTGGGATGCCATGGTCCAAGTGGATTTCATTTGTACAGGTCTGGCTCCCAATTTATTCCACACCTGTGACCCCATATGTGGGTAATAGTACTCTGTGTATGGAAAACTCCCATTACGAGCTTTCCCATGCCCATATTTAAGCTCCAATTCTAAAATTATGCTCCGTTTGCAAACCACATGAGATCCAGAAAGTCTCCAAAATAGATCGTGTATGAATTACGATAAGGCTCAGAATGTTAAGGTAGGCCGTTCCTCGCTCCATATGCACCGCAATATTACAATGGCCTGGCAACCCATTGGCACTATGCCAAAAAAAGTTATTTACAACTTACAAGTTTCCCGTATGTATGAATGAATGAAGCCTCGGCCGAGGTATCGATTACCTTCATATCGGTGCTTGGCTTTTGTTCTTCCCCTGTCCTCACACTCATTTACTTCAGAGCAGTGGTCTCAGGAGGGGAAATCTATGGAATTAACCACTGTGGCTACTAACATTGAAATTATTATTTCCCCGACCAGTCATCCCTAAACGGGGACTTCTGTTGACATAATTTATGCCTTTGGTCTCATAAAAAAAACAAAATACGAGATATTCAGATATGCATCTTTCTCCCCAAAATAAAACATTCAATTATTTCAGGGAGCAATTGAGGTTTAAAAAATATTAATTTTATCCTCTACGTCAGTCCTTAATTTCTCACAGACAGTTCATGAAGTCAGTATCAGCAGTTTGTGGTTCCCAGATTTGTTTCTATTATTTTATCACGTAACCAGTATAGTAATTATCATTAAAATTGCAAGATATCTTTTTTTCCCTTTTTATCAGAAAACTTAATACAATTAGATAGTTAATTACTACAAAACATTTTTTCTACATGGACCAAAATTTCTCTTTGTATCCAAATGTAATTAACTGGGTGCTAATATTGTAATAAAAAATCGACCTGTTGCCACTGTCAAGGATTCTTGTGTTTAAAATCACACCACTACTGGCTTGGCTAAAAGGAGATAGTCAAAAGTATTTTCCCACCATGCAGCTTCCAGTGAAATAAAGTTTTCAAAGGGAAATAAAGGAAACAAAGGGGTCATTTTAATTTAAAAGGAATTTCTAGGGAATACTACGGGAAATGTCTGAAAAGACATGGCGTTCAGCAAGTTGGGGGGAACAATACAACCTTCACGCTCTATTAGCCATTGGTTTGGCTTGGGTTAGCCAAATTGCTACAGATACTTATTGTCAGTAGGTGCATGTCCGTCCGTCAATTAGAAATACCAAATGCTTTTCGCGAACAATCCCGAGTCATTTCGCCTCATGAATATTGCATCATGTTATACCATTAAATAAGATATTTTACATTGATGACCCCCAACAAAGACAAAAATGGTCATTAAACTTCCCCGGAATCAGCCCTTTTGTAGTTGCTCAGTCTTTTTCAAACTGAAGATTAGAGTTGGGCGGGGAGATCATTCATTGAGATCCTTTCCTCACTCACAACATGTCCCGATCCGCAGGCCCTGTAATTGACTCCGACAACTATTAACAACTTGTGTAAAATTTAACTGATTTAGAACTGGGCTACTATAGACTGCAAAAAAAAAATAGGGGAGAGGCTGATGAGAGATATTCCCAACAGAGACAAAATTAAAGTTCCTTCTGCTGCTCCTGCTGCTGGAAGCCTAACTACGGGGCTTTAATTATTCAAGTGTGAGTTTGCAATGACTTGCCAGATAAAATGAACTGATGAGTTTGCAGCAATAAATTACGGGATTAGTTCCTACGTGCTCCCCATACAAAATTCAACTGACCCGGAATATAGCTTTGTAACTGTCGTGTGTGTGGATTCGGAAATGAACTTGCTTCATTTACTATTGTACCTTCCAATTATGGCAGACTATAAATTCTATGACTACAACTCCGCGATTGCAATGATCAGGACAGCCATAGGAGTCGTCCAAATTTCAAGGGATTTAGTACCCTATGGAGATCCTCCAACTCTCTCGCTATAAGGGACACATCATACTTATCCATACAATATCCCGTTTTTCCTCCTAATATGAGTTCCCCAGTCAATTTTGATTTTTACTCAATTTTGATGATTTGAATAGTTATTTTGTGAAGAGTTCCATAACCGTCACCGTGTTAAATCAAGAAGACTCGTATTTACTTTTTCATCCTTGGTCGGATTCATCCTCTTTGATGTAAAAAAAATACTATTTCAGTACGTATCTTTCCAGGCTGTGCAAGCCTCGTCAAATTTTTACATGTTCTCGGGGATTTTATGACAAAACTGTAACTTTTAGAGATTCTGCACTTACAATTGTTTTACTATCTCTGCCTTTTACACAGTGCACTTTCCCTACAGAAAATACGTAAAATAAGCTAAACAATTTTGTAATCATATGTCAAAATAGTACTCTAGCCAACAATAAGGGGTTCGAATATTTATATTTTCCTCAATATAGAGAATTATTTTTAAGAAAGCCCATGCTCTCATAAGTATAGCGAGAGCGAACTGTACAAAGTTAACAGTGCATTATGACTACTGGAAAATATGTGCAACACATTGAGAATGTCTCAAAAATTGATTAAAGAAGGTTTGGGATTATTCCTCTCGCAAGTCAAACTTTTGTCATGACTGTCCCAGGTTTCAATAAGAAATTATTATTGCTTCAATTTGAATAAAATGTTGTCCCTCGCTCCAATGGAATGATTAGTATCTAACTTCCATTGGAATAAAATTATTAGAATGGATGAGCATTAGATTTTTATAATTAATTGTCAGTTTCTCTGTAGTCTTAAGTTTTTTTTTGTACTGAACTTGTATGTAACAGGTTCCGCTTTGGTCTACCAAGATTGCATCACGTACTGGTTCAACGGGCAATTTAAGGGAAATGCCGCAGTGAGAAAGGTTTTTATTACAAGGAAGAAACTCCTTCCCAGCACGTGTAAACATGTATCCAAAATATTGAGTGCAGTCGATTCTCACACTTTTCGTAGGAGCAGAACTGGAAGGGACAAAATTTGAATGTTGTACAGTGAAATGCTCTTATGTAAGGAGATAACAGAGGATTCGTTACACGAGGATTGAGAGGATCTGCTCTCAGATAAGTATATATTTGACTCTAGAGAAAAAAAAATAAGAGAGGGCTTCCTCTAACCAGGACCCACTGTACTTTGACAAGGTAAGCCTTTTTCATACACACTTGAGTAACTTCCAATCCTGTCAGTTCTTACACTTTCCCTCCCCATCACACGCTTATTTTATCACCCGAATCCCATCAATGCCGGGTGACCTTATCAGCAGTTCTAGAGATACACGGGAGCTTCGCAAGCAGTCAGGATATCGAATTTTTCTCCACAGTTTTTCTCCAACTGAAATTAGTTCTTCCAAAACTACTCCAATAGTTCGGATCCATCTGTACAACATCCGTAGTCTTCATTTTTACTGGTAGAAGGAGAAATGTCCTTCCGAATTGATGGAAGCCCCAGACCATAAAATTCAAATATGGATTACTAATTTATTACACCCATTCACACATTCGACACTAAAACATGCTAATTTATTGCTCCCTCCACAAATTAAATTATTCATTGGAATCCATTTCCAATAATACATATGAGCCCGGGAGGGAGCTATAAAATTCGAGAAAAATAAAATTTTAAATTCCAGAGATATCGGCCTGACTGAACTAGCCTTTTTTTTAGGACTTTGTGGAAAGTCGTTGGATATTTTACGTCTCCCATCCTCAACGTCAATGTCTTCCTAGTAAATGAATACACTTGCATAACAATTTCCCCATCACTCACACTACCCTATAACTCCACTCCAATGAAATTACTTGACGCTCTATATGCAATGATATGGGGAGCGTACAGTCCCCACAACGACTCTGCATCCATAGGAGTAGTACATAGGAATACATTTAAGGAAATGTAGATACTACAAAATCCAAAAGGTATGACATGGTCTCCCAGTTATAAAACCTGACAAGCTAGTACATAAAGTCGTGTTCGCAACTTGGAAACATTTGTATACAAAGGTGTGTATATAATTATTACAGTACAATCCTTCCATCACAGTACCCCTGAGAGAAGAAAAAAATCCCCTTACCAATCGTTCTAATATTCTAACAAGAGGAAAAAATAACACTGTCAAAATTATCTCGTCTGTCACCCTCGAAAAAGAAAAAGGTTTTATTAGCCTGTCCCTTATAGCCAAAGCACACTGAAGCTGGTTTCAGACCATCTTGAATGACAAGGAGCAAGTGCGAGTGTGTACATACATTCTGAGGAAAAACTAAGAATTTAATGCTAACCAGAAAAATTGTCATTTTTTCCATAATAACCCTATAAAAAATCCCATATTAAAATCATACATCAAGGTATGTTCACCCTCTTTTTTATAAGGAACTCCTATAAGCTCAAACCTTCAACTCTCCCAGTGAGACTCCCTCTCTTATAAGGAAAAAAATGAACATGAGCTGAAAAGTTCCTGTTATAATGAGAGTTTACAGCATACCTTGTGTTATAAATTACACAATTATTACAAGCAGCTAGAATTTGCTCAATGCTTGAGAAATGCTCATAAAAGGAGACAAACAAACTTTTCCTCCTTTCCCATCCCGTCCTCTCCCTGGATCTCAAAACCTCGGTATTTGTGCACGAGGTCAAGTATATTTAATTTGAAATGCTGAGTGGAGTACAATCTTATTACAAGAGTAGAGCTCAGAATAGCAAAATGTACAATATTCTGACAAATGCTTAAAAGGGGTAGAATAATTGGCACTGTACTCAATACTAGCAACGTGTCGCAATATCTAAGAAAATGCATTCTCAGTATCTTACATAGAGTGTGTGTGCACTGTACAGCCCCAAGAATTCCTCCCTTGCTTTTTACGTCCTCCATGGAAGCAGTCACATTGTTGTTGAATAATCATCTGTGTGCATATGGGAGCTGATGTTCGTGAGTTCGCGAGGCAGTTAGCAGAAAATCTTCCGTTGTCAGTATCGTGTATTATTTATTCTAATGAAGGCCAGGCTCCCTGTCGCTCCCCGTACTTGTACTGTATTTACTTATATGTGAGGACTCTATTGAGAGCCTGGGTCTTATCAGTTACATACGGAGCAGCCGGGTTGATACTCCTGATGGAAGAGTGGATGTACTCCCCATGTGGAGTCATAGCCCCGTAATTATACATATGCACAAGTGCAGTTCTCTTATAGGGAGCTCATGCTGTTCGCAAACAATTTACTTCCGTAAATGTACACATAATGTGTAACAAGATACAGAATGTTCGGAATGAAGGGAATGAAGCTTGTTTGTTCCTCAGCGGAACGTGGAACCCTCCTCACATCATCCCTGCAAAATAGATATGTACAGCCCTATCTGTTGTGGGGATCTGTGTCCGTGTCAGTTTTACTAAATAGGGACTCCCGTAAAATGTTTATTGAATTTTGACATTCTAGCGAGCTTCAGATGATGAAATGGAGATTGTCTCTCTCTCTGTGTGTGTGTGTGTGTGTGTGTGTAAGAAACAATTGGTTCCATAACCCACATTGAAATGTCCGCTTGTCGATGAGACGTGCTCCTTATCTGACTTTCTAGGGATTCGTTCGATTGTAATAATTCCCTCTCTGACTGTCATATTGAGTACAGTGGACACTTTGTATTAGGGAGGAAAACAGTCTTGGAGCAATAAGGCCTAAGGGGTCTTAGTGACAATGTCGTGGCACAGTGTCCTTCTCAGGGGGTCTCATACAGCAATAGTAATCTGTAGTTCCCATGAACACGGGCATTTCAAGTCCAAGCCATTAGTACAGATACAAATAGTAGGGAAACTCTGGAACTCTATAATGGTTGTTATCTGACAACTCCTCAATGTTTTCCCTATCTCACTTTTGGCACTTGTTGGATGGTTTCGGATTCTCCCTTCCCTCGTATGTATGTGTATTCAATTCCGTCCCTACATTTCCAATTATGAGGGATATAATAGCTCCTGACCTGAGCATTCCTCAAAGGATTCTAAGTGAGAATTTCTTCCGAATAATGAGGACAGGATTACAGTAAGAATTTAATGGGACATTTTCTCATGAGAGTTGATACTCTTAAAGGAGCCTAAATCCGAGTTCTCTAAATATTTGTCGTGGGATATTGTGGGAAAAAACAGCGGGAGGAAATAAATTTGGGACAGGGGGCAAAGCATGTTAAAAGTTTTTTTTTTTTTTTTTGAAAATTTTCCTACTCTTTATCAGCTTAACTCCAGTATTTCTCTCACGCCCGTCGGTTTCCTATTACTGGGTGCGTTTCATTCCATCCGACTACAGGATATTTATGGGTTGAGTGTGCCAATGCCAGACACTCAATAAACTCTAACTCTATACTGGGAGACTTAATTCCAGGTGAGTGAATCAAAATGTTGGGGCTGGAAGTCTTTCAAGATGTTAGATGTATCTCGTTTATTTTTTTTTGTATTAAGGTGAGAGCTTATGTATTATTCCATCCCGTCCCGAGTATTTTTAGTAGGAAGGAGATCGATCGACGGGCCTGTGTCTCCTCTGGTACTGCGTAAAGTGAGGGCAATTTCCAGCCTGACTCTGTGAGTAGATTAAGCCTTTTCTTACGTGACATTTTCCCACCCCGACGCTCCGTTCCCTCCGTAATAATTATATATATGTACTGCCACTTCTACTCCGGCCCCTGCACAATTATACGTTACGCTGAGCATAATTGAAAGAGGCAGGAAAACGTGATTGTTTTAGCGTCGAGCTGGATAGGCAAATGCATTTGGGTGGATATAATTAATTATGTATTTACAAACTCTGATTCCTGGGCACTCCACTGGATAAGATACACACTTATTATGCATTTATGGGGAACAGACCAGCACAGAGTTCCTACTCATGTAAAGCTATCTTTGGCTGGTTGGAATATCAGACACTGTAATTATATGTATTATTATGTGTTACATGCACTCTCGTGTTTGTGTGTCAACTATATACTTCAAGTCTATGGGACAAAGTGACGGACATATTTCCCCAGTCAATTCAAAGATGCTGTGCGTATCTGCGTTTGTGAACATAAAAAGGCCTGTTTGGAGTTTACTTTCGCCCATCCATTGAAACTAACTGTGTACATGCACTGCCCTAGAAAATATTTGCCTCCCCCTAATAACACATGGGATTATGCTCCAGTACACTTAAAACAAGTTTATCTCCTATTTGTCAGGGAATTGCTTCGAATGTTTTTTAAAACAAAAAGGTTTCAGGCCCCAAGTCAAAATTTGTGACTTTAAAAGAGCTTAAATCTGTAAGTAGGATCAAGTGCAATTTTTACAGGAATTGTTAGACAGTGTATTTTTCGGAAAAATTACGCCTTGTATTATTAAAGTTGGGAAACTTCTTAAAATTTTTACCCTGTCATGAGAATTATTTGTTGAGGTATTGAAGGAAATTTGAGGCATTATGGAAGACTAGGACAAGGGGTAAGTAAAAGTTTTTGGAAGACCTGGTCCATGAACACAGAGAAAAATAAATTTGAACCTACCCGAAACCTGAGCTCTTGCAAGGGTGGCTCTGCATAAGGTATCCCCAGAAATCCCGCTACAAACTCATTGTTTCGGATGGGAAAGCGTCGACCTCTAACTCGGCCTTGGCGGGTTTCCACTATCGGGGGCTCAACTTGTCCACCATCTCCTTTGACTTTGTCATTTGTTGAGGGCTGCAACCTGTCCTGTGGAGTGTCGAGACTGGCTGCTAAAATCATCCCATCCTCGACTCTACTTGCGGCAGCTGTTCCCTCAGACAAGGAGGAACCTCCAGCCCCAGGATTTTCCTCTTGACTAACTTGTGCGGACGTGAGGAGAGTGAGTAGGAAAACATTCCAGATTGTCAATTCATTCCTTGTCGACAACATCATGTGCATCATAATTCTCGGCATTATATTACAAATCCTCCTCCTGAATTTGGTCACAGTTCCACTTCGGATTTCCTTGCTATCTACAGATACGCCCAGACAAACAAAAACAATATTATTTTACTATTTATTTAAGTACAATTACATATGCGTGCTTGCCCACATCCTCATCTTTATTTTTGTAGTCTCATACAGTATGTAATATACGTAAATGGACTCAACCCCTACAATCAAGTATTGTCCTTACAACTCCCAAAGTCAAAATTAATAAAGTGAGGGAGGGAATAAGTATAGTGAAGGGTGAGAAATTGGAAATCTAAACTTCCTTGGAGACAGTCATAAAATGGAATCAAGAATATCATAAAATGGGACTGGAAACCCGTCACTACATCATTTCACTATGAATTTCGTCCTTTGATAGATTTTTTTTCAGTATTTTGTGACGTTCTTAAAATTACCAGAAACTATGTCCTGAGACTCTTCCCAGAGTCTACTGTAAATTCTGAACCTCAATGTATACCTTCACTTGACATATCCCCAACTGAAACTGTATTAGCTTATAAGTCAGATGAGGAAACAAGATTCATTATCCCGACTCACTCTCAGCTCTTGATGAATCATTAAAGCCAATGAATTAATGAATTGTCCCGTTGTTTTCCAAGCATGGAGCTCCACTAGCATTGCACACTTAAATACATTTCTGTAGAGACACTTCATATATGGAACCCAGGCTGTATTTAACAATTATGCACGAGACCTTTCCTTCTCCTATACTGTAGATACAAATGCAAGAGCAGAAGCCTCATGAGCCATATCTATAGAGAGTGCCACAAAACCTTTTAATGCCTCTTGGGCCTTATTTTTAGCCTAATCTTGTATTTATATTTACCGAGCTTGATGGGTGTAAGTTATTCTAATTATCTACTATTCTTTGTCCAGACCAAGCCACTAGACATTTGACCGTTATCCAGAGTCGTTCAAAAACGACTCACACTCCTCCTAACGCAACTCCAGTCAACATCTGCTCTGTATTTAAATTTATAATATTTTGTGCCTATAATAAAACTAGGTAAGTTTGTTCTTCCATTAACCCGACCATCACTTATCATCCTTCCATTACCATCCCTGCGTTTAATTTTAATATTTTCAAATTCTAGGCTAAAAAAACTTGATTTGTAGCTCTTAAAGACATTTGGACCTATTATCATATTTTTACACAATTCTGGTCGCAATGGTAGTTTGTACTCAAAAAACTATATTTTTTGGGGCAACGGAAGATTTTTCCTTTTCAGCTCAGAGTCTGTTTAAAGCTGAAACCTAGGTGGGATAATGTGTCTCGACACCCCGGCTCTGTAGAATCTGTAATCTGTGGAGACTTTGTATGCTAAAACCCTGCGTGAAGAATTACTCAAGTATCTATCTAGCTAGAGTTCTGTTATGCGTTTCACTACTCCCATAAAATATAATCAAAGGCCTCCAACACCACATGAAATTTGTATCCTCAGCCATAAAAATGGTTCTATTAATGAACTTGAGTTCTCACCGTGTCTCACTCTTAACATTTGACACCATCCCATAATAAACCAGTGGGAGCGATAGGTTTCGACCAAGCTCATACACTTATCTAGAAACATGCACTAATTATCATCTCTCCATATCAGAGTTAATTGGATTGTGAGGGCAGAGCATTCCTTACACTAACTTCGTCGGAAATAATATTATAATATGTTGAAAAAGTTAATCCTACAAAAGCGGATATTCCAATCACACTTTTTATTACGATTAAGTATCAGCTAGCAGCGGTAGCTTTGACTCTCATGGGCTTATCTCCCCTCTTCCAGAGGGACGGCTTGGGGTACAAATTATCCCATAAAAAATAAACCTGTAGGATTAGAGTTTCTCCGTGAGTCTTAATACGTATAATTACTAGCATATTATTATCCTTTGATACCATGGAGTAACTATACTTCAGGCTCGTACATAATCCCATTTGAATTTATCGACGTAATACATTTTATGCCCTGTATTATTTAGCTGATGCGCACGAAAAATTATCCATCCCAGCAATCAAGCAAGTGTCTCAATTTACACATTTGTCAACTTAAAGCCTCCTCTGTACTTATTTCAACAACCTTTAAAACCTTATAATTACCCAAGTTATTAACGAGCGTTGCTTTTGTATGCAGTGAGTCCTAGTGATTGTAGGGACTCTTTCTCAACCGCAGGGTTCTATATCTATATGAGAGCATTCCCAAGCGCTTCACTTTGCCCCAATAGAAATTTCCCTCTTTTTAAAAGCGTGCCTTTAATTTTGCAATAATTATTTATACAGTGGACGTTTGCTATCTATAGTAGTCCTCTACAATCAAGAACGGCATTTTCTTTTTAGACACATTTTTACGTAATATTTCGTAATAATATAATATATAAAAATATAACGTAATATTTTATTTTCTCCTTACGAGAGCAATACAAAAGCAGCTCATTGTATTACCAATTTTTGTTATTTCTGGAGGCAGAGTTAGATCTCTTATTATAGAGGCAGAGTTTACGGCATACAAAGTTGGGGGGGGGGAAGATATTTGGCTTTGAGCCTTTTGGTTTCTTCAGAGGCTAAGTCCCCTTAGGATTACCGCAAAGGAAATACTTATATAAAAAACAAAGAAGACAAACAAGTAATTGAAAAGTTGTTATTGCATTGTGTGATGTTATTGAAAGAGAAAATTCTTTAATATGAGCAACGTCATGATTAATATCCCAGAGTCCAAAGGTCCCTTCCTCCAGACGTGGTTCCTTCTCCTTGGGGAAACAACAAGCTCAAAAATGTACACAAGGCATTCCTTCGCTGCTATCATCCCTATAGGGTCAATTCGACGTCTATGTACGTCCTATGAGATGGGCTAAAAGTAACTGTACATTTGATGGAGGAAAGTACGTAAGGAGAAAAGGCACTCGGGGCGTCTCTGCGTAATGTCACAGTGTCTTGGGTACCTTATCTTTTGAGAGCCTCAGTCTCAGGCAGGGAAATGTTCCGCTGAGCCTTACATGAATGTGCACATAAGTAAACCCTTCCCTGGTGACAAAATCCTTTAAAGAAAGGAGGTAGTCTCCACACTCATAAAAAAAATACACTTACCACGTTACTTGCTAAAACGGCCATTTCACTGAAGCTTTACGGCTTAGTTGAGTCTACCAGATCTGTTCATCAACCATTTTGACAAGGGTCTGAGTGTAAGTCCGGAGAATCGATTCCGCCGTCAATTCTTCTCAGAGATACTTTCCAACCGGGAAGTGAAAAGGTGTTTTGTGTGTGTGTGTATGTGTGTGTGTGTGTGTGTGTGTGTGTGTGGCTTCTAATGGTTATTGTTGGGAGTTGGTGGCATGACAAGAGACATACTCAAATTCTTCTTTCCCTTTCTTCTCGTCCGATATGACACGGGATGGAAGGAGTGGAGCTGGATGGAGCGTATGTTGAGTTGATGGAAAGTACGGAAATGTAGATTTGTTGTTTGGGGAGCTTTTTATATTTACTATAAGCCTGCACTTTACAAGGGACTAGAGTCAACTGTTGCAACAATTCTTTCACTGCTCTTTCCTCCCTTTGAAATCGGAGCTCCACTGGGTTTCACTCGGATTAAATGTTACAATTTACTTGCTATTCATGTAATGTACTATTGTGTTACAAAAAAATGTCCTTTCCTTTTGAGAGACGAACCTCTCAAAGAGTAGGAGACATTTGCAACGTGCTAGTTATTATTATTACGGGCTTGGGAGAAGTACGGGTCCTATATGTGCGTGGGTACTTCCGTATGGAGTTGTTGACATTCTCAAGAAAAGTTTCTTATAGTTTCAAATCCTTGTTGGTTCCCAGGACTTTGATCTTCAGTGGAGCGTGGTCATGAGATTAATTTAATTATTAAAGATCATTAGTTTCCTATTGTTCAACTCTTCCTCTTACTTTAGCATCTCTCTCCGAGTCTCATGTTGGGGTATAATGATAACAGTGGATAGTTTTATGAGGGGATCAGTAATTACTTCAATATTATTTTTGGAAGCGCATGTGTGCTTTTTTTTTTTAAATCAAAATCACGTTTAGTGTTTGCTCTGTTTGTGATTCACAATGTTTGTAATTCAATGCGGACACTTGTGACAATAATAAAATTAATGATAACACAAAGGAGGGAATACTTAATGAGTTCACTTTGTTCACTTTCCTCTCTTCCGTCTCCACACTCTACTCAGATTTGTGGAGCAAATCAATAGTTTTCTGCGAAGACTGGGACAAAGACTGTTCGGCAGAGTTGGTTTCTAAACTTGTAACAAATGCGCCACTATTTCTTTTGTACACTTCTCAAGGAGACGGAGCTCACTTTGATATTTGTTGCTAGTAGTAATTTCTTTTACTTGTCCTCCTTGTTTCCTATCAATTCTGATACTATTTTGTGTAGTACTGTGAGACACCTGATTACTGTTTTGATACTGGTTTTGACACTGAGATACGATTTTTGAATAATTGTTTTGGGGAGTATTTTTGTTACCAGTTACTAATAGTAGTGTGATATTGTTTTTAAGTAATTTGTATAGAACGTTTATATAACGGTAGCACTATTATTATGCAATATTATACTTTAATGTTGATTCTATTTTGATACTATTTTGGTACTATTTGTGATTTTAATTTTGATACTATTTTGGTACTATTTGTGATTTTAATTTTGATACTATTTTGGTATTATTTGTGATTTTAATTTTGACACTATTTTGGTACTATTTGTGGTTTTAATTTTGATACTATTTTGATACGCTGAGATTTTAATTTTGATATTATTTTGATACGCTGAGATTTTAAATTTGATACTATTTCGATACTCTTTATGATTTTAATTTTGATACTGTTTTGATACTCTTTCTAATGTTAATTTTGATACTATTTTGATACTCTTTCTAATGTTAATTTTGATACTATTTTGATACTCTTTCTAATGTTAATTTTGATACTATTTTGATACTCTTTCTAATGTTAATTTTGATACTATTTTGATACTCTTTCTAATGTTAATTTTGATACTATTTTGATACTCTTTCTAATTTTAATTTTTATAATAATTTCTCTAATGAATATTGGATGCTATTTTTGATCTAGTATTTGATACTGTTTGATACTGTTTTTGATATTTTCACACTGTGTTTGATATAAATTTTTAATTTATTTTGAAATGGTTTTTGATATCATGTTACATTTAATATTTGATGTGTTGTGTGTAATTTTAGGTACATGTTAGGATCTGTGCAGAAACGCAACTATTGTACCAAAAAATAGGTGTTTGTGCATACTCACTTGCGAAAATAGTCTCCCTGACTTTGCTCACTCACTTCCAGCTAAAAAGAGAACCCGTAAGCTTCGTACCTGTTTTCTCCCTTCAGCTCTCGTCTCTCTCTCACTCTCACTCTCTCTCTCTCTCTCATAAACAAACAAGTGTCCCTTCCTGTGCAAATTGCAGTCAAACTGCCCCGTGGGTTCTTCACCAGTCAAGGCAGTATTGACGTGAGAGTAAGAAGGCAGAGCACATGTGATGTGTCCCAGCTGTGATTTGCAACCCAATCAGGTGTATAACCACAACTAATGAAACTGAGCCAGCCGGAGTAATTTGTCAAAGCTCCTTGACTATAATCCCAAGATTGGTCTGTAAATAATTACTTAATGTCGTGGAGGGGAAGTTAGGGTTTAGATCCCGTAATGAAGATGAGATTTTGTAACAAGGATTTAATAGTGCTGGGACGAGGAGGTATGTTTTCCGTGAGTGAGGATACTACGCCAGAGACGTGGGGAACAAGTCAGTTGCACTTTACTCTCGTTAGTGTGTTTCTGCTGGGTATGGTTGCCCTACTCATCTAACATGTGTCTCGTTTGTCTAACGTGTGTGTACTGACAGGAAAGCTTGTCTGAATGCTTGGGTTCCCTTAGAGAGAAGTTTTATGCTTACCCTGTGTGTCGGCTGGGCTCGACTCTCGACTCTCTGAACATATCTTGCCTTTTATAAAGTGGAAGAGGAACCACAGCCTGAGAGGAGAGCATTGGGATGCAGGCGCATGACATCTCATTGCATTTGCAAAGGCAATAGGAACTTACTTGACCGTCCGACAGTTAAAAAGCAACAACTCTTTACCTCTCTGTCTTCCCCTTCTGTACTCTTAGCATCCAGAGGGAGGAAAGGTGAGGATGAGCTTATCCAAGACACAGAGATCCCTGGATCTGAAAATCATCCATCTTCCCGTCAGGGAATTTTTTGTATGGACACATCCATAGTCTCAATATTATTGGTTACAAGGTGGGATACTCACTAAAAAAATAGTTGGAGGTTCTATTAGTACATTTTTTATTAATTTATTATACCCCCAGTTTGTTGATACTAATTTATTGTCATTTACCCTTCCCACAAAAATATTTGTGACATCAATATGTGAAATGTAAGGGACTTGTATTTATCCTTGTAATTACTACATGAGCACATATAAGGCTTGTTCCCACACATCAGGGAAACTGATTATGACAATTTTTTTTTTAAAACTCCGAAACTAATGGAAAAAACAATGTCCTCAATTTTTGGACTGTTATCAGCAGTTAGTCATATTTGGCTTAGGTTTAGGTGCCAATCAGTGAGGAAACAGAGGGATGTGTGAATTCGGAAGATAAAGCTCCTTGATGGGGCTCCAAATGTAGTGACACGGAGGTGCGAATCAGGGGAAGTACCAGCAAACGAAGTTACCTTCAAGTTATTTAAAAACTGTTTGTTCAGTAGATATACGTCCGCGCTAATTACTTATGCAACTTGTCTTCATACGTAATTTGCTCCCAGCTCAGATACGATCCTCAAGAGCCACGCGAGAGGAATGCAAGAGCAGGGTGGAATTAGAAAAAAAAAATCTCGGCTCAATGATATGTAATTATGTATGTATGCCATCAGAATGTTGTGTGTCCCTTCCCGAGCATAGCCCTGACATTCGTATGATTTAGCTACCAAGGTTTAACTTCATAGACTTACAGATTTTAAATTATGACATGTAAAAGATTAACTTAAATGGATTCCATGATTTACGAGATTTACAAATGAGAAAAACACAGACGCAAACCTGAGCCTTTTTATGACATTCTGCAGATGTGTATCTATGTACGTGTATGTATTTGTGTCTCCAAGAATGTCTGCGTGGAGTACGTCCGTACTAAAATGATTTGCTAGAAATCACAAGGTAGTCAAGAAATTAAAAAATACTGTCAAATTTCAAAACACCGGAATATAATAATTAATTTACTGGAAGAATATAACAAAAGAAAAATGGGTTCAAATGTTCACAACTTCTTTGTACAAATACCCCTAAAAATTTGACTTGTCGTGATATTCTCCTTAGTGAAGGATTAAAAACCTTATTAGTGTGTACACTACAGTGGAATTCATCGGGATAATTTGATCCTCCCGAAAAGATGCTCTAATACGGAAGCCTCTGTTCACGAGAGTGTACTTGATTGAAAGACGCTTATTTAAATGTACCATTTTGTGTTTACTCTCAAACTCAAAGCCACTGCTCAATCCTTGACCTATGTATACGCAAGGTCTGCACTTGTTTCAGCCAGAACACACACATTTCCAGACGGGGCCCGCTCTGGTATTTGTAAAACACAGGGAGGAGGAAGATTACAAGCTAAACTCAAACAGATCCTCTTACTCCAAACATCCCAAGTTTCTCCAGAAATAAACAAAAGCTCCCTACCCTGCAATGTTTAAAGTACGGATTTCGCCAATGTAAATAAAATTATAATTACGCTTTATACGCAATCGGACCCTAGTCTTTTGAGTGTGCAGAGTGTGAGGATCCAGACATTCCCTATCCTGTGTATTACAGTTCAGTCATAGATGAGACGGTCTTATGAAATAGTTTTTCCTTGAGAGACAATGAGACCAAAATATCTCAGCACATTCCCATTTACTACCATTATAATTTTCTCTTTATTAGAGGGTGAGCAGACAGATTTCGTACCTATCCCGGGGTGCTGTACTAATTGTAAGTAGAATGTATTTGTTATGTTTAGTATTCTACAATTTCACTCATACTTTGAAACTGAATCTATGTAGTGGTGGATTGAAATAAGGTAAAAACAGGACAGACGTAGATACATATATTGAGTACACTCTTGCTATAAAATCTGGCCAGGAGAGAAACAGTACCTACTGTCATAATGTAACATGTATCTATCTCTTGTAAGGCAAATAAATACTGTATTGGATTAACTGACACTGTGAGTACAATTTCAAAGATCAAAGAGATGCTCTTCTTGCATGCTAAAGTCCCTTGTAACCCGAATGGACTGCAGGCAGTAAACAACGCACGGGACCTGTCTGATTATATCTATATATTTTTATGAAGGAAGGGAGATGGAATTTAAAAATGCTCGAGTCAATATTGTAGTAGTGTATAAGTACTGCAAGCTCAAAGAAAAACTATTAATAATCCATTGCAGCCTCATTTTTGCAAAAGCATCTCGACAGGTTTTATCTTCAAGAAGATTTACTGGGAGAGTCATACATATCCATATATTTCTTTTCAAGTATTTTGTTATGTATAGTCTTGTGTTATTATATCTGGCCGGGGGAAGTCAGGAGCAGCCAAAAACTCCAAGTCCCAATTCCCTGCTTTCTTCAGTTCCCAAAGTTTCTCTCTCCCACAAGAGTCAAAACTTGGGCTTGTTTTGGAAGGGAAGACAAAAGGTGTAATTTTGTTTGTAGATAGGGATGTAACCATGTGTGTCAGGTCTCAGCAAATTGGTCCCCCCCCCCTCTTGCCCACGGAACCAAGTCTAAGTTAAAATTATCTAATGGCATTATTTTTAACAAATTCCTTCCAGACGTTTTTAAAATCCTTTGCTTCACTGAGCGTCCCATTTGTCGGGACGAACGGAGCTGGAGTTTTTCCGGGAATATGAAAATATTAGCTTTACACTTAATTACGAAATGGGGAAAGTGTGCGTGTAATTTTACGGACTGGCAAACGAGATATTCCCCACTCTCAGCCGAGACTTGAATTGATAGTAGAATTATTATGGAAATGTTAAAATAATAAAATTTATAGGCCCTCTGAAATTAGTAGCTTATTTTGAAGAAGGGAAATTTCAACAATAATATTTATTTCATTGGTCTGAGTTTTAATTACTACAGAAGTGTGGTGGAGAGCGTTATTAAAGTCAACGCTCCTTAGAGTAGATAGATTTTGTTGTCGTTTATTTTATTACAAAATGTAGTCATCGCTCCATATTTATGTAGCGTCTGAGTCTGGAATTTTAAAAACAACTGAAGGTAGGCTTAATGCTCAGGAAGAATCCATAATGGAGTGTATGAGAGAGTCATGAAAGCCTACTCATACATCCGTAATGTAAACATCCCTGAGGATCCCTATGTACACAAACACTCTAAAAACCCTATGAGTTATTTAAGGAGGAATCCAAGCAATGTAAAGTAAAGAGCAATCAAGGCAGGAGTGTGTAAAACAACGATAAGAAAATCCTGAACTGCTACAGAAAATGGAAGAGGAGCATTAGTGTCGATGAAGATGTCATCAAGGCGAATTTGTTTGTGAGGTGATGCAAACTGACAGAGAGTGGGGAAAATGTTAAAAAGACGACAAATTGCGGGTCATTATGAGGAAACGGTAAACTTAAGTAAAAGGCGGAAATCAAAAAAAACAAATACGGTGAATACTGGCTTTTGGCCAATGCCGGTTTGTAAGGGCATTTGTTGACGAGGGTTAAGCACCCACAAACAGAACATTTCCGAATTTTAAAACTCTTTAAGAACTGAAACTACAATACGGCCACGACAGTAATTATCATTCTAGCTTACAATTATTACCAGCTACTAGCGCTCAATTTCAGGCGCATGACTTTCATTTACTGTAGATACGCCAGAAATAATTCTCAGATTGTTGTGAGTTTACAGTCAAACCAGTCTTTTAATTTTACTTGTGAGCTCTGGATTTTAAGTTTTTTTTATTGCCAATATCTAATTTCATTTTTTTTAAAGTCTAGAGAAATTTGTACCCTTGAATTTTTTGCTTCTTGCAATCATTACATCAACTAGCATGGTTCCTAACTCGCTTTGCCCTAATGGCCCGATAAAGTTGGTAAATTCAGCTTAAATAACTTACCTGAAATAATAATTTTATTAAATATTTTAAAAAAATAGTAAGTGAGCCATTCCACTTTATTCCGTTGTTTTGATAAAACATAGATTGCCATCTGGAGGAGGAATAAGTTTTGAAGTGTTAATCAAGATTTATGGAAATTTCAACTAGATGGCGTGGGATGTGCCCATCCGAAATACTCCCGATTCCATGCAAACGTAAGGTTTCAAAATTTAGCTATTTCGGCAGGTGATATCAGCCAACTGATTCAAACCGAATTCGAGGGCTCCCAGCATCGGATTAAAATATTGAAGCGATAAAAACTCACGGACGACGAGAGGGCTTTACAAATTTCGGCAAATGGCAAATGCCCCTAAAAGGAAACCAGTCGTAAGAAGAACACATTAATTCACACCCGCGTAAACAAACTCCTACTGGTCTTTGAGCTATACCTCGCAGAAACTTGTAAGAGCTATAGCCTCCTACAAGTACCTATTATTTATATTTACTTTGCCCGTTCAAACAAAATATCATCTCTTTTCCTCTCTTTTCTGGTTCTGTAAGTGAGAAACAGCACTTGATGCTCAAATCAGATTCTTTTCGCTTCTTCTCATCCTCAAAGCCTGGGAATAGCGTGTCTGAAATTGCCAGCTTTCTTAGCGTGCGTGCGTGCTCCCGAATTTTTAATTAGTGCTAATATCCACTGTGAATCATCTGGAGATTGTACTCATTGTTCGCATCCTCCATTTCCCCACAACCGCTAACTTATACCTCACACAGATGCCTTATGGGACAGGCCATGCTTCCCATCGATAGTCTTTACTTTTCATAATGGCTATATTTTTGAGTGCTTTTGAAACCGTTACAAACAGGTTCCCTCTGTCCTGTCATAGGAACAGAATCCAACAACTATATGGTCCCTACGTCTAAACGTCTTTATATAATTAATTATACAATCTTCGCGTGAAAGCCATTGCTAATTTGTTTTTGAAATCGTTTGCAGATATTTAACTTAATTGGATTTAATACAATAATTTCACACCAACGAATAAATTAGACTTGCAGGGTGGAGAGTGTGACTGAGTCCAAATATTTACAACTTGCAATGAAAATAAAAAGTTGTCATGGGTCTCGCTAAGTACAAGAGCAGAATTCGAAATTAAATTTGTACAACAAAAGGAGCTTCAATTTATTTTGTACACGAAATGTTACACCATAAATCAAATCAATCACCCCATTGTCCTGTCGATACGAGGTAATTGGAGGGGAAATCAAATTAATTTTAATATATGTCCACCCTTGCTCCTTGTGCTATAATGATGGCCCGTCAAACCTGATTTGCTCCAGAAGTCTCAATTATACAGTACCAGAAAAAACTTGCCTCCTATGGAAAGTTCAAGCGTGTCATAATTTAAATAGTGTACGTAGCCCCAAAAAATTTGCTGATACTTCCAGTCGCTTACGAGGACTCAAATATTTCCTCCCTGTGTGTATTCAAAGGTTTGCTTTAATTTTTTTTAAATTTTGTAAATTACTAAATTGATTAAAAATTAATTATTGAATTATTATTAAAAATGAAATTAAATTATTATTGAAACATTAAATACTATTGATTAAAATTTCTAAATTATTAATTACTTAAATTTCCTTGTCTGTGAACATTTGTTTGGACTCTGGTTACAACATTACAGCTGTCTAGAATTTGACACAAGGTCACAGTTTTACTTTCACAGTTATTTTTCTCAGAATATTTCCCAAAATTAATTTTTCCAGCTAGGGCGAATGTGTCCTGTTGCTCACCATATCGTGTTGTAAGCTCCTGCCGTAGTGTAAGCTCCAAAGGAAAAATTGTGGGGTACTCCACAGATATGCGCATACAGAGATTCAAGAAATTATCGTTAGTCAACCATTATCATCCAGAAGCATTAGTCAATTAGGAAATTACTAAACGATGGGCAAAATCAGCTTTTTGTAATAGTTCTAGGAAACATGGGAAATTTCAATCTCCTGTAATTTTCCCACCTGAGCATCATATCAGGGAAATAACATGTTAATACATTGTAAAGGGATAGACTTTAGATGAGGCTCTTGATAATCTAAGTGGAGATTAGGATGGTTCAAGTTTCCGTTCATAAAAAATATATGCACACATACATACATCATTGAGGTTGTAACACTCACGCATAATGAAATAAATACAATGCTCAGCATCTGTAGTGTCTTTCAGCTCTCGACTATTAGAATCTCGTCCCGACGTTGTACATTTTCTCACGGGTACAAACAGTAGATACGTGTTTTTGGGGAGGGTTCATGTGACTTTTGTTTTTACGGGAAATCACACATGCTTCTAAGGAAAATTCCAAAACACGTCCATCATTTTGCTCATATAGTACGAATGTATATATATGTATGTTTTCTGTAACAAAAATTTTATTCGCTCCCCTTTCACAGCATCAGTTCCCCTGTCGACACGTTATTAGTCAATGATGAAGTTATAGTAACCAATCAATTAGTCCGATCCATTTCTCATAAACTTTGGTATCCATCTATTCATCACTCTTTGACTTACTATCAAAGTATAAACAGGATTTAGTTCTGGAATACCTAGATTTCATTCTCCAGTGAGGGACTATTTACTTTGACGTTTATTTGAGTTCGTTATAGTTCATAGAAACCTTCATAGAAATGTATGAAGCATCTTGAGACACGTGGATTGGATTTGTTTTCCTCTCAACTTCAGCTAATAACTGGCAACCTTTGATTCAGAAAAAATGAACAAGACAAATCCATTAGGAGCACCGTTGCTTTCATCTGCTCCTTAATCCTCAATCCATATATCCTTACACAACTCCCCCTTGGCCTCCGTTGCATTATCATGTTTCAGTACAAATACATAATTATATCTGTGTAAGTTCATTTTCTCAGTGAATTTGTTTTTCTTCATGAAGTTAAGTTTCATACCGGTATTCAAATAAAAATCCTCGTGTTAAAAAAATCAGTTTGAATGGCTCAATTGGCCTCCAGCATGTATAAGTACAAAAATTTGAGCTCAATGCATTACAGTAATACGCAGTGACTCTTGGTATAAGGGACTACTTTATACGAGCCTTTACTACAAAGATGTAGAAACTTTTCGACGCATATTCTCTTCTTGTAAATATGTGATAGTGTGCGGGGTGCTGGAAACATTTTTCTCCCCCTACACCATAGAAGGAACAAGGGTAAAAATAGTCAAGGTCCTCGAGTTTTTCTTCCAGATTTTAATAATTTGTCCCATCCTCGTAGCTCCAAAATTGGATCCAAGACGAACATTATTTAGGAAAAGGAAAATTTCGTCCGTGTTTGAATTTTTAATCAAGGTTTAATTCTTCATTCAAAATATGTACCCGGGCTTGTGTCTAGGAGATTGTATTGGCACTCAAAATATGTTTTTTCCCAAAAGAATTCGGATTTTCCTACACTTCTCTGTCAGCTGAATCGAGAGATTTTGAACAACAGGATGAAACAAATTTTTGGAAAACCTTGAAGAAACGTTGGTAGAAAATGGGGGAATGCAATGTTTTCCATTGCTTCTTCTATTGGCTAGGGGGAGAGAAGAACGCTTTGCAGCACCCTGAATAGGGTGTTTCACTTTTTTTGTCTCCCTCCTGACCCAAATAAGGACCGACAACAAATATGCAATTTTCCCATTTTCAAGCAAATTCTTTCGTGCTTTTTCAAAATTCGTTAACGTCCGTGTAGCTTAAAAGCTTTGGATACAGCGTTCAAGGAACTGGAGCAAAGTTTATGAGAAGATATGAAAGTTTATTGAATTGATTAGAAAAGAAAATATGTTTTTTTTTTAATATTTCCTCACATTTTCTAAGACCACAATTTTCGACTGAGGAAGATGCCAGTAGAATAATTTTATTATTTGGAAAATTCCTCGGATTCCAAACTTTCAGGAGAACGAAATAATTATGTAATTATAAAAATACGCCGTGTCTTCCTAGGAGAATCAATTTTTTTGCGTCGTTGTCTCTTAATTGAGTTACATGGGATGCAAAGGATATAAAACACCCCTGAGGAAATTGGCTTTTCAGAAGGGCTTTCTACAGAAAATAAATTCCGCTGAAATCCACTACTTTGAAATTCTAGATCTTGGAAAGCCTTCTGAAGAAGTAGCTTTAAAAAAATTCGGTGAGTGTAAAATGAAGATAACAGGTCTATGCTAATCGTAAGTTGCTCGTGCCTTGCTTGGAAACGATTTCAGTCTATGCACAGAAGAAAGCCAAGTTGAAGTAATACTCACAATAAGCCGTTCCACTCATGCATTGAAACGTAACATTCCCCGTAAATGTCGGGTGTGATAACAAATACATAGACACGACACTAAACTTCCAAGAAAAACCTTTAATGCAAATCAATCGGCAACTTGAGCAAATTAGCCCCTTACAAATCCCGTTCTATACTTATTTCCAGCCGCACAGCTCAAGTATTAAAAATATTCTGTAGCAGGATTGTTGATAGGTAAATCGAGTAGGAGAAAAGTTGCGTTGAAATTTAATCCAACAATATCCCTGATTAGTGTTTCTGTCGGTGCAAGTTTTGGGAATAACCGAACTTGCAATTACAATTAAATTGATAATGCAAGTACTAGTAATGCCATAACTGGTACTTGCTAAAATGTGGCAATTTAATCATGCAAATAACCGAAGTTGAACTTGCAATTAGTTCATAAGTTACTTGCAATTGGTAAGGCAATTGCAAAAACAGTTGGAAGTAATTGCACCGATAAGTACAATTGCAAGTGCAATTGCAATTTGTAATTGCAAGTTAACTGATATATACAGTATAAATCGTCGGTGAAGAGACAAAATGATCCGTGCATTTTTGATTGGTAGCAAGATGGTATACATGCTATTTCACGAAATTGAACAAAATGTATTAAATAAAATAATCTAGATGCAATCCATACTGAAACATAGATGCAAAAATGAAATTGCCTTCCTTCAAGGCCTCGAAGGCTGAAATATTGTAAAATTTCATCGTTCAGCATATCTTTCGTATCCTTAAAATATTTGGCCTATTTTTATATAATTTTGTGCAAATGGGAACATTTTAATTTTAATCGAAAATGAATTTAGATCATTTTTCGTCCTCACCGACGAAATTGTACAGGAAGTACAGTAACTGCACTCATTGAGACAATACTCAAGATTATTATAATTAGTTACTAGAGCGAAATGACTTATTGAGGCATTTTATGGAATTTTGCGCTCAAATTCGAAAGGGTTGCAAGTTGCAATTAAATTGATAAATATTTTTAAAATTGCAACTTTTTGCAGTGCAAACACTTGCAATTGCAATTGAATCTCTTGCAATTTCAGTTGTGCTTAACCGGTAATTGCAAGTACTTAATGCTTTTGTAATTGCAATTTAAGTACACACAAATTGCACTTGCACCGACAATTGCAATTCCCTGATGTAAAATAACCGGAATTGAACCGAACTTGCAAGTTCAATTAGTAATTGCGGTTAACTTGCAATTGACAAGAAACACTATCCCTGATCGCACCATGGAAGAAACCAAAATATAGACGTTGTAAATGGGTTTGTTGATTGACACATCCTGCAAATTATTATTGTTTGTGAAACTTGGCCAAAGGATTGAGCAAGACCTACTGTTGATTTTCTAAAACGTAGTCACCCCAGGAAAAGTGTCTCCAAGAAATGGGTCTCATTTCACGTTGTCTACTTAATCTGACATAGTTATTAACCCTTTGAATCATTTTTTGACTATTTTTCTCATAGAAATTGGAGCGAGCGCAACATGATAGCATGTAGTATATTGTAAAGCACGTATACACGTTTATGAACAGGATGGTGGGAATCATTGGACTCGTCCCGAATCCACACAAGCTGCCCTGTGAAGTATTTGGTACCCGTATTCTGCATCAAGAATTTTCTTCCAGATTTTTCCAAACGTCAACTCGCCAACCCACAAATTACTGATGGTTGAGATTACTTACTGAGATTACTGCAATGGTTAAGAAAGTGGAAAAAAAAATCAGAGTTTGCTTTAAAAAAAGCTGGCTAAGTTTATTCTAGTCGAAATTTAAAATTTTGGTGAAAATGTATTAGAACGCGTGTACGCAACAAAAAGAAATTATTTGTTATTGCTGCTTGGACGCCATTGTACCACAATATGATCATAATTGGTACAAGAGCCTTAACCATAATGGCGATAAAACATTTTAACATATTTATATTTGACACGATCCTCAACTCCAACCCATTTATGTATGTAGTCAAATTATAAAATAAAATTCCTAAAACTTTTGAAACACTATAGGTACGGTTTATAACTTGCCCAAGAATCCTCCCTGAATTCTAAGACTTTAAGTCCTCACGCATGTTATAGTATCGGAAACCAATGGTCATGCGATACTAATCCAAAAATCTCCAGAGTCGGTTTTGGGACCCTGTACCCTGTTCCCCACATATGATATTATTACTGGGAAGCATATGAAAAGAACGTGATTATTCTTTTGAATAGCAGTTCATTATTATTATTTTGAGAACAAAAATCATCGCTACGCGATAATTTGAGGCTTCGCGTAGGGTGGCGTCAGCCGCGGCCCTCAAAGTAGGAAAATTTTTCGTTTTTTTCGAAATTTCAGAATTGTTTTCGAAAAAACTATCGGGCCGATTTCAACCAAATAGACAGTAACCATTACGTTTTACATAAGCAATATTCACAAAACGTTTCATTGAAATCGATTCAGTAGTTTTAGAGATAAGTAACAGTCATTTGACATAAAGTCCAAAATTTCAAGAATTGTTTTCGAAAAAACTATCCGGCCGATTTCAACCAAATACGAACTCAGCCTTACTTTTCATACAAGTAATGCCCATAAAAAATTTCATTGAAATCGGTTCAGTAGTTTTTGCGTAATCGTGCGGAGGGACACACGGACGTACGGAAGTACGGACAAGGCTATTTTACTAGGGGGCTGGTGCCACCCTAAAAATGATCAACCAGCTTCTTTTAGGGTTATTAATGATCCAAAAAAACATTTCATTTCATAAATAACAATTCAAAATTACCGTCATGAAAACTACATGAGTTCCTTTGACAATATTGAAATCAACTGCTAACAAGTACTTTGAAATTCTACGACAATTTTTATGGTTAATTCACAATTATTATTCAAATGTACCATGTACATAACGTATGTTAGCCAGCAGGATGTACATCTACAAAAAGATTATTTACATACATATTCAACAGGACAACCATAGATTTTAAATTATTGGTTTCAATGAATTACTTTAAAACCAATCTTTTCAGAACTAATAATTCCAATTTATTAGGTTTCTAAATTAAATATCAAACTTTCCCATAGTCCATGTACACTTTAAGGAAGGCAGAAAATTCTCGTTTCTGTCTTTATAACGATTTTATTTTCATAAATTCTCAAATTAATTTATTTTTTATTGGAGAATGAATGAATTGAGCTATGAGCTAATCGGGTATTTGAAGAAGTTAATGGTCGTACATTTTAACACAATAGCCCATTGCACAGTTTTTGGGTTTTGAAATGTCAATCGATTTATTATAGCTGTAGATATGTCATTTCCCTCAAAAGTAGTGGTCGGAACGATTCAGTTCGGTCCAGGATTTTCCGATTCGATTCAGTCCAGTGAAAAACGGTTCAGTTCGATTCGGTTACACCGAATTAGTGTTTCTGATCGAGTTCGGGAAACTCGAGGTTTCGAGTTCGAGTCGGGTTCGAGTCGAGTTCGAGCCTAATATTTTTGGTACCGTTTGCTTTCGAGTCGGTTTCGGGTATCAAGTTTTCGACCCGAAAAAATCGGGTCGAGTTTGCAAAATCTACCGGTCCCTACCAAAACTCGAAAGTAAAAACTTATTTTGGAATTATTGATTCATGTTACCTTATTGGCCAAAAATTGGCCTTCCTGCCACCTCTGATTAAAAAAATATGCAGTTTTTGTGGAAAACATCAAAGAAAACAAAACAGTCTCTGTACGGAGCAAGTATTTATTACAATGCAGGCGTTCCAACCACGGCGCCAGAGGACCGAACTGCATGACATAGCATGTTACTCTTATTAAAAATTATTTAAAAAATTTCCCGACTCGAATGTCCCGAGTTCGAGTTCGAGCCCAAAAGTGGAATTTACACCGGGTTTTTGTTTCGAGTCGAGTCGAGCCCAACTATTTGTTACCGATAGAAACACTACACCGAATGGACTGAATCGAATCGAAAACCGTTTGCCTTTTGCGGTTATTTAAAATTTAGAACGTCCGACAAACCTTATTTCAAATTTTTAAATTTTAAGTTCAAGTTGTGTCTGTACCGATTTTCCCCTGAGTTGGTGAATAGCAGATAAAATCTATTTAAGCCAAATTTAAAGTATGCAGGCGATAGCTTATACAAATTCCGAATGTTTTATTAAACATAAATAATAAATTTTGAGTAATGGTCTCCTTTTAATTTGTGTGACAGCAATCCCAAACTTATACAAGTTTAACAATAACCTCTCAAATTAATTAAGACAGACGGATGTGGTATAAATAAATATTTGTAGGAAACTCACATCCTATTTAAGTGGTCTGAATTGTGTGGACGGACTTACAAATATTTGCTCGCACAAACCGTTTGGACTGCAGTCCAGGAAAAACGATTCAATTAGGTCCAACAGTGTGGACTGAATCGTTCGGTTCAGTCCAATTGAGGATTGAATCGAAAAAATCGTGAATCGAACTGGATCGGACTAAATCGAATCGAAAATTTTCGGTCCCGGACTGAATCGGTCCGACCACTACTCAAAAGTATGCCAAATTTACCTAATTTAACCCAATTAACGAAATTCCCTACAATTTCGTTCATCATTGCATACATATCAGAGATGCGCAAAGGAAACAGCCTTCCTTCAAGCCTTCGAAGGCGCAAATTCCGTACAAATTACCCCTTCAACATGTCGTAGAATGAAGCCCTCTAAAAAATCTGCCTGCCTTCACCCTTCCTTCCAAATTACATACACTCATTTTTGCCTTCATCCTTCTTATAAAAATAGCCTTCCTTCAATTTGAAACTACAACCCGCTTAAAAACGTTTTTCACCAGCAGGATTCAGTGCAGTGAAGAGAGCGGGCACACATTGTCAGTTGTGAGTTCACGAACTGTCTGTATTGTTGCGCTAGCAGCAAAGCGTCGTTGCATATGCTATGCTTTCACGTTATATGTATGTAGATATTTCGTGTACCTGGAAGCCTTCTCGACCGCAGAGTGCTAATATTTAGGAACCCTTCCTTCACAATCCTTCACTGCTAGTTTTTGTGAAGGCTTCCTTCAGCCTTCAGGAAAAAGTGTCCCCATCCTTCCATTCCTTCTGAAACGCTAAGAAAGTTACCTTTCCGCCTTCAAGGAAGCCTTCTTGGAAGGCTAGCCTTCAAAGGCTGCGCATCTCTGATACATATATATTTATGAGTATAGAAACTCCATGGTCTCCACGAAGTTGGAGGGCGGCAAAAAATCTCCATTGCTCATAGTAGTAGCAAGTTTACGGGCTCACCTGCATACCTACAGGATTAAATGAAACAAATATAAACATATATTTTTGTATCTATACACGTTAACGTTGATGAAAACAGACCTCAAAAACGTTTCAAATGTTTAAACTTACTAAATCACATAATCGTGATTTCCTTCTTGAAATTGTTTTTATCTTATTAGTAACTATTTAATGCCGTTTTTACTTAACACTGCATCAAAAAAACTGAACTATACGATGTATAAAAATAATAACAATAAATTGAAAAAAGGTCTCTCCTCTAGTTTTCAGGGAAGAAGCGCAGCTGAACCAGGTATCTGGATGTCTGTCCGGATGATAGCTCCCGAAGTCCCGAACCAAGGTAACCAGGTAAATGAAATCCTTTGTAGGGGCAGATGACATAAAACGTAAGAAGCCTATTGCTTTTGAAGAACACTGGGTCATCCGTTTGTCCTCAAAAAGTTAAATGAGAATTTGGTAATAATAAATTACTTATTGGAGAGTATCATTTTTAAAAAAAATTAAAATCTGTTTAAAATTAGATACCTTTAAGCACTTAATACCTTTATTTAACGTAGTTATCTCAGAGGCTCATGCAACTCCTTTTGTGATCCTTATGCATATATGAACTTGCAAGCAGTGCTCTCAATTTTACTCATTACTCGAATTTTTTATAAAGTGAGTAAGTGAGTATTGTACTTACTCGTACTCACATCTGCGAGTATGAGGAGGTAATGAGTAAGTAATTTTAAAAAGGTTGATGTTTAAGTAAGTAAAGAGTAAGTACGAACACTCATTCCCCGGTGTAATGTAAGTAATGAGTAAGTAAGACGAACTGCAAAGTATCAAAAAGTAAGTATTGAGTAAGTAAACTCTTCTTTACTGGAGTAACTACCATAGAAAAAATGTTCTCCGACAATATCCATGACTTATATATGGTTTATGGAGGCAGATAACACAGGCCATAGGCAAACAATGCCTTTAAATACTTGCGACGATGCAAATCGTTAAACTTGAGTCGTTGACTACACTACCAAAGATGGCAGTGACTTGGATTATATTTGAAAATGAGTAAGTATTACTTGAGTACTATACAGCAAAAGTAAGTAAAGAGTAAGTAATATCAGCTTATTTTTGCGAATAAGTAAGTAAAGAGTAAGTATTACACTGCGACCCGAAATTTTGAGGGAGTAAAGAGTAAGTAAGATAGCCACCATGAAGCCCCTGAGTAAGTAAAAAGTAAGTACTGGACATCATGAGAGACAAAATTATGAGTAAAGAGTAAGTAAGGGTGTCTAACTGAGAGCACTGCTTGCAAGCATAAATATTGCAGCATTAAATAATAAGTAATGATTACATACTTGGACGGATGAACGGATGAATACCATAAAGGCCAACTATGCCGGAATATAATAGGAATGATCTGAATTCAGTTGCTTTCAATCGCTTTCTTCTTGCAGGGATAGAGGTTTTCAAGAAAACTTAAAAGGCTAAAAGACGAAAGTTTTAGTAAATACATAGACATAGCTTCACTTACGCTCCGAAGTCTTGCTTTCAACGATCCTTTTATCCATAAAAAGAGTAACTTGTGCATTACACCTGAAGAAACGAGATGCATATAGTCTAAAACAAATTGGCGAACCATACCAACATATAGTTACTAAAACGGGATATCCTAAGGGATGCTCTTCTGACTATGCTTTTCAAAACACTCATCCGTTAGTAGCATTCATTTTAATTTAGAATTACACTCGCCTTTTAACCCATCTCCAATCCTGCTCGTATGTACGAAATGGAAAATAAAAATTGTGTGGTTTCATACATTTAAAAAATTTAGAGCTTTAGCAGGTGAAACTCAACGGTTGCTTGCTTTCCCAAAATAAACAGCAATTAAAAGGTTCTGGCCCTGTAGAGATTGATCTACTGTTCCCATTAAGGGCCTGTTCAGGCTGCATTAGCCTAAACTGCAGTTGTATTTTTTAGGTAGAGTTAAGCTCCTATGTTTTTAACTCATTTACATATCCTTTATACTTGAATTTGTTTATAGTGTCAACGTCGAGAAACTCATCTGGGTCCACTAAGCGTAACCAGAAATGCCAGTATGTTTTCCAAACGTTTCGGAAATACCTGGACATTATTCTAATCAATGTTTCTTTTAACTCTACAACCTAATGAGTGAGTTAAACCACCGGTCAAGCTGAACTCTTCACATAAAACTATTTTTGTCACCTACATATGCACAATTTTTATATGCCGTATCTCATGTATTTTAACCTAGTTTAAGCGCTACACCAATGTATAGGAAATCACACTTTAATCATAGTTACTTGATTATAACGCATTTTTCTCAAAAAAACAGAAAACAATAATCTCGAAGAAGAAGCGAAAAATAATTTATGTACACATATATTTATAATACTGAAATGAGTTAGTAGAATGTGCCGAGATGGATTCTAAGCTAAGTTCTGATTGGGCTAATTTGAATCGGAATGCTCCTCTGATGAGTATTTACCTAAAACCTACTAGTTATCTTCCTAGTAATTCTTACCCATTGAAATATTGTCTTTGGAATATCTTATCTTCTCTGGAAAAAGGTAACCTCGAATCACCTTGAACTTACATTTAGTAAATGGGAGACTGCAAGACTCTAATCTCCCAACTGCCTATAAAAGCTACAAAAAGTGCATGAGTAGTTGTCGTAACAGCAGTACCAGACCAATATTCTCTCCCACCGTGAATCCGTCACTCACACTCTAGACTCTGTTTCTATACTTTTTCTATTAAAAGTAATAAATAATTACTTTGATTTTTTCCATAAACGAAGGTCGTCCTACGTGTAACTTATTCCAGGCATTAGTGATCTGCTCACAGCATCCCTAAAAGCATTTCACTCACTCAGTTTAAATCTGCACAAAACAGAATGTGTGAATGTATTTGGAAACAACGTGTCTTTGTATGGCATTAAAATTTTAAAAAACTATTTATAGCTGATAATATTTATAAAATTTGAAAATTAGAACAAGATACGTTTTTAGGAGCTCCTATTGTTAAGCTTTTTGTGTCTTGACCCAACTTAATGGAAAACAAGCTGGTATTATTTTGAACGTTATACATTTGTTAAGATATTAGAATCTTACTGGAACTTTGAACAAACAGGAAATATTTCGATTTTATTATCGGCTATCAAAACTTGACACTGTCAGAACCGGTTGTTGTATCAACAGTTCTTGAGTATTTCTATTATGCTATTGAAGACATACGTATTGCAATGTAATGGCTTTATTGTCGTATCAACACTTTGCAAGCACTGATTTCCAGTGACAGACATTTATAAATTTTTGGAATTAAGATTATTAAGCATATAAATAATACAAAGTATTCATTTCTACAGTCACATCTTTTGGCAATTAGCGACTTACTCAGTTCAAATTGGAAATCTTTTCCATTGTTTTTTGTATGTATATCTCTAGTTATTTGATTTCTTAATTTAGCAGCGCGATACTGAAAGGAATTGTGAAAGAATGAAGACTATTATAATTTTAAGAAAGTCCGATTTCCTAGTAACTCTGGGGATTTGTCGTGATTATTTCAATTAAGCAGTCACGTTTGTCAGGTTGAGATAAAAGGGTTTTAGTAGTTGATACTGTTGTATAGATGTGTCTTTCAATAATGGTCAAAAGTCCAAATGTATCTTATAGTTGATTTGGGTCTACTATTTCTTTCTTGCTTTTGGAATTTGCATTACTAGTACGTAAGTGTTGATGAGGTTTCAGAAAGGTGAAGCTTTAGACTTTTAGAGATACACATTTTAGGAAATGGTCAAGAGACTTTTGGAATTTGGGCAATAGAATATCAAAAACGCTACCCCAGAATGGTAGGGTATAGTCCACGTGAGCGAGACATACAGATTTAAAAACTATTTGCATAAGATTAGTGTTAATAAACCTTTTGTACTTGATAAGAGAGGAACATTTACGGGATGTAATTTTGTTTACATATGTACAGTGCTTTCCAAACCCCAAGTAGCTGTCGAGATATACTCCTAAATATTTAAAAGAGAACCCTTTAGATACTTTGGTTTTCACAAATGATGACAGAAATATTGGCTCGTTCCTTACTTCTGGGATTATAAATTCCATAAAGTATGTTTTCAGGAAGTTGACATTCATATCATTGTTAGTACACCATTCATTAATACGTTTCAATGTATATTCTAACTTACAACGTAAATTTTTACTATCTATTGATTTAAATAAAGAGGCAACATCATCAGCATAAATAGCGAATTCATCAAGAATTTCACAAAGGTCATTAAAAAATACAATAAATAGAATAGGACCCAAAACACTACCTTGAGGATCTCCGCCGTTAAGTGGGTACTTTTTGACAGATGTTTCCCTAACCTTAATACATAAGCTACGGCACGACAGATAGCTGCTTTGAATGTTAATGAGATTTATAAGTAGATTATATTTATTATTAAATAGAGGTAATTTGCTAGCGAGCGGACGTACACAAAAGTGAGTGGTGGATTGAGCGGGTTTTTTTGAAGGAGAAAAACAGTGCATAGAGATCTCAAAATAGCCCGAATCTTTGTGAATTTTACCGGTGATCCTGGAGTGTATAATTTTAGCGTTGCTATTTTGCTAACGAAAGAGGTTTTAATCGAATTCCAGTATAAACGCCAATGCAACACTGACCAGTGGAAGACCTGAAAGAACTACATCAATATAAGAAAACAGCAGCGGGCCCATTCATCAGCCTGGCAACTAAATAAGCAAATGCACAGCCGATAGAAGGCAAAGCAACGTCAGTAGCTGGCCAGGCAGCTAAATAAGATAAGCAAAGATATATACATATGTACATATACCCATGTGTAAACAGTTAGAGGGAAGCTCGAAAGTAAGACGAGAGTAAGAAGGTAATAGAAACCATTAATTTTAACAGCCTGGCAATCAAACGTAAAATAGAAATTCCAATAGGACATTCACCAAGGCCTGCCAGCCAGATAGACGAGGAAATATAAGATGAAAGAAAAGTGAGAACAACACAGCTGGACAGGGCAGAGATGGCGCATAAACGAAAATCCAAGGACGAACTAGAAATAGCGGAAATTAAAAGGGCAAAGAATGCTGCTTCCCGCAAGTGGACATGACCCTAATAGCAAAACTTCTGAGCGAAATGGAGAACAGGATGGCAGAATCCCAAAGAATACAGACAAGCGTACAAACCACTATCCTCAAGAAAAATCTCACTTAAAACCTGGAAGTGATGACTGGAAGAATCGAAGTAGTGGAGGGAAGAGTGGATAATTTGGAGAATGCAACCGAATCGCTGTAATCAAAAGTTGAAGCCCTACAGGAAGAAAATTATGAACTAAAAAAGAGGGCAAACATCGCAGAGAACAGAATTGACCGCATCTATAGGAAAAAAACAACTTGGTATTCTACGGCTTAGCTGAAAGGAAAGAGGAAGCACGGCAACAGATACAAAAGAATGTGAATAAGTTTATTCGTAATGAGATGTAAATCGATGAAATTTTTATTGACACCGTATATCTGTTAAAACCGGGGCGACATGAAAACAAGGACAGTGAAAGTGAGTTTTGTCAGACTAAGCGAGCAGGAATCGGTACTTAATGGTATACTGAAGGCAAAAAACATCTCAGTCTACATTGCGCCAGATATGAACTAAGAAGCGGCGGAGAAGGCAAAGAAATACAGAGGAGAGAAGAAAGAAAGGGTCAAGTTCGAGCAGGAGAGACCGGTGGACACCCTGTAGGCGGACTCATTATAGGAGTTAAGAAGAACTTGAAAGATAGGGTTCAGATAATTAAGGAAGAAATAAGGTATGCTGTACTTAAAGTTAATGAAGAATATGGTAATCGAGTACTACAAAACTTCCATCGGAAGACGGACAACGTAATTTTATTAGGTGACCTTAATGCAAGAATTAGGACGCAAACCGAAATGGAATCGTACGACGATACCGAATGGAAAAACCTTAAAGAAAGAAAATACAAAGATGAAAAAAGAAACAAAAGAGAAAACACACTGATAAACATCGCAAATGACAACAACATGGTTATACTAAATAGAAGAACGAAGAAGGACGACAGAGGATATTTTACATTCCGTAATCATATGGGGGCAAGCGTAATTGACATTGGTATGTGTAATGCCAACCACGTGCAGAACATACACGATTTTGAGGTCTTGAAATGTGAAGTATCGGATCACAACGCAATTGTCTTGAACTCTGAAACAAATAGGAAAGAACGAAAAATCAAAGTGTAATGTAACAAAATACACTAGGACAACGAAAAGAAAACGCAATTCACAGTAAAATTAGAAGAAATAACTGTAAGAAGATACCATACTATGAGCAATTTGTCTGCGATCAATAAATGCATCAGTGAAGCAGCCTTACATAAAGGTATGAAGTGCAAAGGCTATCACGTGATCAGCAATAATCCCGGCCCAAAGTGTTTCGATGAAAACTGCAAGTAAATGGAGAAAAAGGTGTGTCAGATGGCAGTGTATACACAAGCTCAGAGAGGAAAACAAAACGAACTTCATAAAAAAATTAGAAGATCTACACAAGGCGAAACAAAACTACAAGAAAGTATGTGTACACACGAAAAAAGCATATTTTGACCAAATCACAAGGGGGATTGAGCAAGCTAAAAATCCGAACGAATACTGGAGGTCAATAAATTGCTTTAGAGAACCAAAACAAAAAACAAATAACATCTGAAAAATGGAAAGACTATTACAGAAGTATATTCGAGGTTGAACAATTACCAGTGAGAGGGATACAGCCATACGTAAATGAGACAACAAGAGAGAGCAGAATCAAGAATTGATCAAACTGAATTATTAATTAGCAAACAAAAACGCTCCAGGAAATGATGGGATACCGAACTAAGTGTGGAAGAAAAATGATGAAGGAACACTAGCAAAACTAACAGAAACCCTAAATAACATCCTGAAAGAAGAAATACCAGATTACTGGGGGAAATCATAACTGTACCTCTTTATAAGAAGGGCGACAAAGAGGAACCGAAGAACTATAGACCGATCTCTCTACTAAACACTGGTTAATTATTCACGATAGTACTAGCCAAATGGGTTAAAAAGCAATGAAATGACAGGAACCATATCAGAAAATCAAGCACCATATCAAGAGGGGAAAGTATGTTTAGAACACATATTTACGATAAATTTGGTAATCTACAAAGAACTCTCAAAACGAAAAGAAAAGCTGTCACCCTATTTGTATATCTGAGCCAAGCCATTGTGCAAGAGCTACTATGGAACAGACTAAGAGAAGAAGCAATAAATGAAGAACTAGTCCTGAAAATCAAGAGCCTATATGACAAAGCAAAAACTCAAGTTAGAGGAAAGGAAGGGAAGAGCAATTTCATAAAGATAATCAAGGGGGTCTTGCAGGAGGAAACATTACCGCCTACGCTATTTTTTATTATACATATGCAAGATTGTTAAACTTCTACAAGAAAGAAATATCAAGAGTATCAGAATAAACACAGCAATAATTTCCATTCTATTATATGCGGCATAAAAGGATACTTATGACAACAACTAAAGAAGACCTCCAGAAATAAGGTGATGTACTGAAGAAGTTCGTACAAAACAACCTAAAGGTTAACCTGGACAAGACCAAAGTGCTGATTTTTACGAGAATTGGAAAACACTGAAGGGATGACATTAGTGATGATGACATGTGGGGCGAGAAAGTGGAGATTGTCAAATCCTTTACATACCTCGGGGTACCCTTCAGAAATACAGGATCTTTTAAAATGGCGAAAGAACACTTCTTAGGAAAATCAAAGAGAGCAGAGGGAAAACTCTTTGAGGTGTACAATAAAGCGAGAATAAAAGATACCAGGTCATTTGAAACTATTTAATGCATTAGTTACGTCAACGCTCTTGTACGCATTCCTGGTATGGGTATAGAAGTATATTAAGGAAGTCGAAATGTTCCAAACAAAATTGTTAAGATTGACCGACACATCCAATAGCACTCCATCTTATGCTCTACGATTGGAACTAGAAACGGAGAACAAAAAATGCATAACATTTAAAACAATATTATTTACTGTAAACTTCATCGAAGTTTTCATATTCGCAAGAAAGAACTCCTCACTTACAAGAAACTGTCTGGAGGAAAGTAAGAAAAAGGAAAGAACAAAATGGAACTGGTTAACAAAACTGGAGAAATTATGTACAGAAGCGGACGTTATAGACGAATTTCAAGAATTCATGCGAAACGGAGATAAAAAAAGGGGGAACGTATTGGGAAATACTATCTTTGGTCAGTAAACGAAGACGTCAGAAGAATACAATCAAGTCAAAACCTGTCCCAGCTATCACTAGTTAAAAGTAAAGTTACTATCAGTGAGCACTATATGCTAAATCTCTGTTGGAAAAACGTTCAATTAGTGCAGAACTTAAGAGTTTTGGATCAAAAAATAATTGTTCATAAGGGATATCTAAATGTAATCAATTCAATATGGAAAAATGAAAAGACCATAGAATGTGAATTGTGTAACATGAAAATATTGGAAGATTCTTTTCATATAGTTTATGAGTGTAAGCACTATGAGAAATACAGACAAGTACTACCATAGAGCTTCAGAAGATTTTGCGAAAGAAGTAACCATATTAATGTAATATTTAGGGGAGAAATAAGCAGAGATGAGTATGTAGCTTTCTATCTATTTTGGAGGAACGCGATGAGTCTGAGAAAATATTAGTATAGTCTTATGAATGATGACTGAATAAGTTACAATTTATGATATGGGTAAATAGGATAGTAAATAAGAATTTAGAATCTAGGTTAAGTAAACGAATGTAAAATAAAATAAGGAAATGGAAACTTACCAAACAGTTACCGCCGCTGACGCTGTTTGCGAAAAACTTAATAATTATCAATCTTCTTCAGATGACCTTAGTTATGTAATTAGTGTATGTAGACGTGATATTTTCCAAGATTCCACTAAATGTATTTTATGTTTTAGTGCTTAACCCGAGACGTAAGTTGGATTGGTGTAGATCGGTTAGTGTTTGTATGAATGTGATTAAAACTTCAATTAAATTAATAATATTTTATTACAGTGTACTCTCGCTTTAAGAGGCCACCGCGCAAGAGCATGTTCTGTACAAGAGCACTCGCAAGTTCCTCCTAATGGGATTGTTGTGCTGCAATTATTCCCTTTAAAAGCACAGTTTAGAAGAATATTTTAATTGTAAGAGGCAGCATTTTACTACCTCAAGTTAAAAAATCCTTTATAAGAGCATATGAGGAGATATAGACGCGATTATAAAACCTTTGCACAAAAACACCAAAAGCGCTAGACGAATGCCTACCGTTTAGCAGAATTCGCAAAGACCGAGTAGTATACACAACTTCTCATATGGGATTATAACGCATATTGTATCTCGTCACCTGCGTTGTACAAGCACCATATACACCGAAAAGTAACAATTACAAGATGTGAATCAAGTAATTTGTTTCACATTTTAGCAGCAAAAGCGATTATCGAAATTTACCACAATACTGTTTCTCGTATTACTGGCGAAAACATTGGGAGTGAGTATTGATTGTGAGTTGTATTAATACAGTACTGATTCAGTTATAATTTTTCATATTACGTCCAGAGACGCTTGACTAATTTGAAAGGATTCATTTGCACCTTTATTAATCGTATTTTGGATGGAAATAAACATTCTGAAGGCAAGAATCTTGCTATGATTTGATTGTTTTGACTGCAACAGGCCCGAATTGCTATTTCAGTCCAATCAAGAATAATTGTGTAATAACAAGTTATAAAATAAACATTCGTTTGCCCAGAAATCTTATGTATTTATATACATGTTCCTTATAAAAGGATACCGTTATAAGAGCGCTTTTGGTGTGCTTTCTAGGTTCTCTTATAGGGAGAGTGCACCGTATATATACATTTAATATATTTATATTATTTTAAATGATTTTTATTTTTAAAGTATTTTTTAGCAATTGTAGTTTGGAAAATACACATTTCTGAAAATAAAATTTTTTAACCTTTGAATTTATTGTTACTCTAGAAAGGTTTGGCCGGTTTTATAAACCTGAGGACTGAAATTCAAGCAACAGACATTCTTTCAATTCAGATGAAGACATCAAAGCAATCAATGGTAGGTAATTTCAGCAAGTTACGTTCGTTAACTACAATCGTTTTTTCTCAATAACAACTCAAAATTATGTTGGTACAATGTAGTGCACAAATTGACGTGCATGAAATTGTGAAATTCATGATATGCAAACGATTGCTATTTTTACAGGAGCAGGAGCGATATAATATTCGACAAAAGATTATTTTCAGCATCTGGAACTGTCGTGTCTATTGCAAGAACAATCCTTTTATCAGCAGATTTTCTAGGGCTGAAGCAAAACCTCAAAGCTGTCCAGATAATAAAAATCATCTTAGTCTCAAGTTTTGGCGTAAAGCCAAAATATGAGAACTACAATTCATTCTAAATGAAGGATGTTGCTACATCAAAGACTGTGGAATGATTTTGTAGTATGCTTAAATTATTGTTAATAACAGTTTTTGTATTACGTTTTTCACGATCTGATCTTTTTGTACCTTAGTCACTACAAACAAGAAATGTTACGTTTAAATGTTTAAGTTGAAGTACGTGAGTATTTGCATAACGTTCGGGAATTTTTACATGTGATAGGATTAGTTCCGCATTTAGGAACAGATAAAATCGTTTGGATCTGTGAATACGTGCAGGAACGGACAACTTGTACCTGCAAATAATAGCATGTCTACAGGATCATAAATTTTGCACCAACATATATGGGTTTATGTTCAGGATCAGTAACCAATATTTTCATTCTTTACGCTCCACTAGTTGATCCTGTCTTATCTTTACGAAACTAAAACATGCATTAGTATAATATATTGACATAATTACATTAATAGAGGGGGAATTAATGTGTGAATTTCCTACTTACACAAAAATGTACAAGTCGACCCGGTAAAGAACATAGCATTATTACTAAATTACCTAAACAATATATTTCTGGTGTTAAAACCACAAAAATAATTTTTACTAATCATAACTAAGTAGAATTAAGAATTGAAGAAGCCAACAAACTCAACAATAACTTTAATTATTAACAGCCACAGCAAGAATGCGATGAACTGGTAGAAGATTGTCTTGAACTTCTACATCCAACAGCTCGGCGTATTTTCACCTGCCATCCATTTACAGCAGGTCAATGTATTTATATCACTAATCGTCTCCTAATTTAAAACAAACGAAGAATAAATACAATTAGGGTTACCAATAATTAGTGCAAAAGTATTGTCCAACATGACAAACATTTTATTCAGCTAGGAAACTATCAAAGAATCGAACTCAAAGTATAAGGACTAAATTCAGGACATTGCAAAAGTTGGAATGCATTTCATGAACTAAGAGAACGGCATATTCGTGCTCTGTATCGGAACATAGCTAAATATAAATGTGAATCACTGTTAATGTTGTTGGGAACAAAAATACTCGTTGTATACATAAATAAAGTAAATTTGCGTTTCTCTCGCATTTCCATATGTAATAATTTATTATATGGTATAGCCACTGCTGTATCAAGTTGTACTTACTGGATAAGTTATTCCATCGAATTCTGTCAACTACAAATTTATTTTATTACCATCTATTACTAGCATTTCCTGAATACGTGTCTGAAAGAGGGAGAATCTTTCCCAACTTCATACGTAAAGTAGATTTAGTTTCTATTGCTATTTTATACAGAATAGATATATTTTGCACATAAATATTTTGAAAAGTGAGCATTAAATCTCAGCTTCATTTCATCATAAAATTCTAAGCATATGATATTAATTTCGTTTAGAAATTAAATTAATTCTTTATTCACGATTCGTGTCGGGCATATCATCCGTACATTGTAGGTTTTACATTCAATTTTACATTGTATGTTAACCTAATTTGCTTAATATATGGATGAGAGAGAGAGCAAAGTAATATACAAAGAGATAATATCCCACGACGAACTGAGGGTGCACTGTAGCTATGATAGAGGCACTCCTAAGGACCATGTATTTATTACGTCATGTAGCTTTGGGGGGAGGAGTAACTAAATTATGATGAAACATTACCAAGGAGGGGGTGGGGATATTTATCAAACTGACGTCATGCAATTTTCTCATCATATTTCCCTGAAAAACATCTCACAACCATAGAAATAGAATGCACGCAATCAATGATTTCAATCACAAAAGATACGGCGGTTGAGCATTTTCTTACGCAACTGACTTGAAAATACTGAACAAAGTACAGGAGTATATTAAGAAACACTGCATGATCTTGGAATACTGCTTTTTGGCACGTGCATTCAATTCCAAAAAAATAAAGTTTAAAAATTCATTGTAATAAATTTGACTTCAATATACTATTACACAAGTGCATTGTATCTCCCGAGCTGAAACCTTTTTAGAGCAGCTGGTTTTTTAAAATGAATCAATACAGTGTTAGATATAGTGTCTTGTATTCAACGTGGAGAAAGGCTTACACCGGAAAACTTTCAGGTATTAAATTTCAGCATATATGATACTACATCGGCTGCTCACTGGAAATTGTGGCTTGTGCACGGAAATTAAATGACACGAAAAATCATAAAATGTTTGCTTTTTGCAGGAAAAACAAGATGGGTGTAACAAATTTTGGGCAACCAATAAAACAAATCCTGACATGATGAGAACAAAATCAGTAGAATTGAATCGGATTACTACGAAGCAGCCCACTATATTGGCAATGATAAGCAAATTGCAATGAGATGCTGCAGAGGTTTCGCAATCAGGTAATAATGAACAACGCGTTGAAGTGAAACAACCACAGAGCTTTAATAATGTGGCGGAATCCCAGTCAGCCTGAATTGCCAGCACAAAAATCACCCGTTTGTCCTAAACAAGATCAGCTTAACACCGAACTGAGCCAAATTAATGCAAAAATATATTCATTGGAGGGCCTGAAAAAGAATGGTATAGGACTTTCAACGGAAATGAAAGACCAATTGAAGTTACTTCAAAAGAAAAAACTAGACATCAGATCAAGGATTAAGGAATTAAAATCCTACCAACGATCTTCAAAAAATGCCGTGAGCGAAAAAAAGATAGCATTTCAAGGCTGAGATCTTTACTCCCAAATGATGCTGAAGTGGTAGGATTAGTAAAGAGATCAGCAGGTCACCCAAGGCTTGAGGAAAAATACCACTCACTTTTGGAGACGATTGTTGCACTCGTTACCCGCGCTGACGCAGCTGAAGGAAGGCGTAGATCTGAGACTATCAGAACATCTCGAATACTTGACGACCTTTGGGAAAATTTGAAATTAATAGGTATGGCAATGATCTGTGATTAAAGTAAGAGAGCATTCGCCTTTTATCAAAGAGCAGCCTCCTTTAATAAATTTAAAATTTCGAATTCCCGAATGGCTGCTCACATGTGTTGTTTGTTCATTCATTAAGTTACGATATAAGCAGAAGCTCCGTGTACCTTCGCTTGCTACCTAGAAGACAAAACTCAGTAGCAGGGAAAAACACGTAAAACCCGTTCCTGTCTACCTAATTCGAGCTCAGAACGATGGTAGAAAGCAACATGTAGACCATCATTTTGCAGCAGCCACAATGGCTTGGTTGAAAGAGATAGCCGAAATCTTTGGCTCTGAAAATGTTTCCATTATCAGCCAAGACGACAAGGCTAAAGTTCTTTTAGGTTTGGCTGCTGCCAATAAGCAATCTCCCATTCTAATGCACCTAGAATACAGGGTGAAACTTCCGGATCATGACTGGTAGTAAGTAAGTAGTAAGTAATTATTCAGGATTGGAAATTTCGAATGACGGTAAATTGAAGTACTCAGGTCCAACTTGCATAGCTTTTCGAAGCGGAAAACATTATACGAGTACAGCAGAATCCCATGAACGTGATCCCCGAAGGCTTTTTGAAATTCCTAGTTTTGACAAATTTGTTAAAATAAAGGATGGGACTTCAAAACCCGTTATGATTTTTATGATAGATGGTGGGCCGGATGAAAACCCCAGGTTTACGAAAACACTTCAGCAAGCTTACAGAATATTCCTGAAATATGATCTTTATGCCTTGTTCATTGGATGCTGCCCCTCAGGTTACTCAGCATTCAACCCGGTGGAACGGAGAATGGCTCCTTAGTCCAGAGATTTAGCTGGAATCATTCTGCCTCATGATTTCTGTGGGACTCACCTTGATGGGCAGAAAACCATAAATGTAACATTAGAGAGAGAATTTCAAAAAAGCAGAAGTTTTGGCAGAAATATGGAATCAGAGCATTATTGATGGTCATGAAGTTACAACTGAATATATAGTCACCTCAGCACCGAAAAGGCAAAGACTTAAGTATCTATCATATACGAGTCTATTGGAAACTAAAATGGCTACTCATTAGTTGGTATCTGCTCATTTCTGTGTTTAGGTACAAGTGAGGTTGAAATTGACGGACGGTGACTGACGAATCACGCTCGTCAGTCCCAATATCTTCTTCAAATCATGACATGCCAAGTCAGTGGTTGTTGTTGGCCATACCGAACTAACATCGATGATTTCCTACGATCTAGGTTTCTACCAACCCCCGTAGGATTTTTGAAATCCTCGCAAGGAGTTACAGTTTGTAATCCTGTCGACGCCTTACCACCTGGAGGCTATTTCGAAAAGTTTTTGCCATCGTTTAGCATTTTCCGCCATGGTAGGAGAAAACTTAGCCTTTGATTCGTTCTGCACTTGCATCAGTGCAAAACAAATAGCCGACAGAACTTGGAGCCAATATGGTGTGTGCTGTCCAACCGTTGTTGCTAAAAAACCACATGAAAAATCATCTGAAGAGACATCTGGCAACTGATACTGTTTCGGAAATAATTATGAGGAGACAGAAAGCCAACTTCTTGAATATCTACGAAGTAATGACATGCTTATTCTTGATGACATTAATGCCTGGAATGCAGCAAGTTTTGATGAAGTTTTGTTGAGTTGAGCATACGTCCTATTTGGAACAGCCGATTCCCAGTAAACTAGTCAATTCTGCGTAATTGGTTTTCTAATTTGTGAAGACATTTAGAATCCATGCTGTCTTGTACTTACTGTTGGTTACAGCAGAAAACCTGAGCTAATAATATATCCTTAAATCCTAAATGCATTAACCATCTGATTAATAGAGCAAAAGCCATTTTATGAGCAGCCGAAAATATGATTAAAATTGCTTATGCCAATAAAATTAATTCAAAGATATAGTTTCTGGTCTTCTGGATTTTATAAACAAAAGTCAATAAATTACTCAGACATGAAGTATCAGGGTTGGTCCACAGACAACTAACAAATATCACAGTCAAAAAATATAGAGAGGAACACATTATTTGAAAAAAGAAAATTTAACAAATACAATTGACTCATGTAGCTACTTTTTGTTCTTCAAAGGTTCAATCTCCCCTTCAGGCACAGGTTCTGCGTTATACATTTGTGCCGGTAGGTTCATCTTTTTCTCACGCGTATACGTTTCTCGAAATATTTTCATGGTCGCCACTGCATCTCCAACAGCTTCGTGAATTCCATCTTGGAACTGTCCAGATGGAAAGAAGTGCTTATTCAAAGCCTTTAATTTAAATTCCAGGCGAATTCCGTCCACATTTCGTCTCCAATACTCCCATTGCAGGTCAAAAATGTTGAAACTTCCGGCGTCTAAGTCAAGAGCTTTAAAATCATTACCGATAGCGTGTCCAACACTTGAGAGCTTGCGATTCAAAATGTTTTCAACCTCACGCTGGACTTTCGTAAAAGGCTTTCCATTCCTAAGACCGCCTTCTGTGATACCGTTGATAGCCATAGTGAATCGGTTAACCATGAAAGATTTCGACTCTCTTCGAACTTTTGCTTCAGAAATACGTTTTCCATAAAAATCACAAATTCCAACTTTAGCTGCTACATTCTTGTTGACTCCATCCTGCTTTATTGTAACCATTTCTATGTCCAACGCAACAGTGTCAGATTTTTTGTAATCAGTCCACCATCCTTTAGCAACTTCACTACGAAGAGGCTTTGCCTGAATGGTTGCGGTGAAAGGTTGGTCTTGAATGGGCGTATGCTCTTCCACTCCATCCCCGCGTCCCCTCTTACTACCGTCGTTCGTCACGCAAATTAAAATGGCTAAAATTGATGTATATAAACAGATTAATTTTGTCCATATATTTTAATTACGTACTAGAATGAATAATATTTTTACCAGCTTCATTCTCCTTGAACTTTCCCCCTTTAGCCTCTCCAACTCTTTCCCCCTCCTCTCTCGGTTTAATCAATCGGTGATCACGTTTGCGTTTTCTTCTCTGGGCGATATTCCTGGAAAATATCATTTCTTCGGGAGTTAGCATGGAAAAGAATGCCTTTAGAAAATCCTTCCTATTCGGAAAATCCCATTTTGGAACTGTATTTAGTACTTCCTGTAAAATCAAAAAGAAATAAGTGATTACCCTTCAGATGAGCAAACGCCTTTTACATAGAGCAGCCGTAATCTGGAATTAAACGTGGTAGAATTTATTGTAAAGAAATAAATATTTTACTTACTAAAACTCGTTGATCCATTTTCACTGTTTGTAGAGGGATGAAATTAATTCAAACAACAATTTGATTCCTTGAACTGATGGATACAGACTGCCACTTGGAATAACATTAAAGTATAATGTGAAGGAAAATGATTTAGATTGATGAATGAACTACGTTTAAATTGGCGTTGAAACGTTGGTTGTTTTGTTTTTCGAAATATATTACAATGTTAGCAAGGATGGAAGAGTGATTTGTGTTTGACGTTAGGTGGGTAGGTGGTGCCGGTTGGTTGACTGTGTATGATTCAGGGAGAGGGAGGTGTAAAAATCTTCAAAAATCGTATGACGTCATATATAAATGATCCCATATCCCGAATCGCTCAGTAAATCCACTCACACTGAAGTGAGCGTTCGGTGCATGCTAACTAGTAGTGCATCCCATAGAATCCAACATCTATTTCTCTCTTTCCCTCACCTTGGCCACACAGGGGCACAGGGCTTTGAAGCCATTCCTCAACGATGGTAGTTGAGTACATTAAGTGCTGGACTACTCCTGTGTCCTCGTTTAGAAATAAGAATGCTGCTTACACTTGATTAAATTGTCAGAATGGAAAATGCATGAATGTAATTTTAAGCAACTATGTATATACTACAAGGCAGTAAGAGGAAATGTATTTACAACAGTTGGGATTTGAACGCAAGTATTTTTAATGTACTCAAAACTCTGAACATTAAAGTAATAAGAATGTTGGCTTATGTGTACGCTTGTCATAGATTTGTACCAATAATACAAGAATGTCAAGATGTAGTTAGTTGTTTTTATAAACTACAACTACAACGAATATTAATGAGACACTATTAAAATGCTTCTTACGATTTTGTCTACTGTGGTTAAAACTTTTCCTAGAAACTAAACCTTTTCCTCAACTGTTTTTCATTCACGTATCAACGAGAGTAAATTTAACTCCAAGATCAGGGTCAGCCCTATGGCATGGAATTGATATCAGAGGTAAGTAAACATATGTTTAAATAATTATTATTTGTGGAAAACGTACCATTACAACGTACCATTATGTTCGATATTAATTTATTCGCAGATGTTCTTCAGTGTATGTATTTTGAAAGTATTTCAATATTAGAGATGATAGATTGATCTTCTTTTAAAATTTATATTGAATATATTAATATTTTATTTTTAGCTGGTGTCATTGATCCTGGTTTCAGAGGAAATATTGGCATAGTGCTGATTAATCATGGTCAAATAGATTTCACCATCCAACCAGGTGATAACTGCGCATCACATCTGTGAACGTGCTTTCATACCTAAATTTTTCGAATTGAAAGTTTAGGATGAATAATTATAAATTTATTCGATATAACAATGAGCACGTAATTATTTACTGTCTACTAATTAATTATGTGCTGTCTAAATTTAACTGCTGAACATCGTTTCACATATTTTAGGGTTACATTGATTCATGCTCACGTAATTTATTTTCCAAATTATAAACAAGATTAGAATTATTGAATTTCAATGAAACTGGATTTGAATTTTAGTTAAAATGAAATTTTTAATATGATATGTAGGTAATATGTAATAATATGATTTTGTTTTTGCAAATGTATTTTTGCTTATGAAAATAATTTTAAAAATTATAAACAAGATTATGATTTTATTTTAATGAACCTAAGGATTTGAATTTTTAGTTGGTATGTAATTTCTTAAGTTTTAATTGATAATATAATTAATGCTATTATGAAAATAACTTGATGAGAAGGATGTGTTTGAAATAATAATGAAGCAAATCAATTATTTTCAATCAGAATACACCATTCTTTATTTTGAATTTATAATGAAAATGTAAATACTTTCTTGTTGACTCAATATGCTTATCAATATGATCCAAAGCAGCTCGCAGATTACCATATGCCTCATTCGTCAGAACGAATGAGCCAGCTTTGCTATCCTCTCCAACGTCACGACGGAAACCCACCACATAATAACCTGCTGATAGGAAGGGCATCCGTTCTATGTACAATCCTGGTGCTAGTTTAATAACTGCGTTTGGCACCTCAATAGTATTCTTGCTTCTAGTTTTGCGCAGATTGATAAAACCTTATTGTTTATCCCCATGCTTCAGCTTAAATGTCCTTGCATCGCTTTTCGGCTTCTTAAATTCAAATGATGATGTTGACCCCGTCTGCTCGGAGGAACGCTTTTGAACTCGTGTTGATCCCCTCGAAATCGTTTTCTCAGTTTTCTTTGACTCCAGTCATCACCTGGGTGTCTGGGAATACTTCATCTATCCCAGATGAATTGGATGAATCAGAATTGCTTGTATCAGTCCGTTGCCTAGACTTCTACCTTTTCAGTTCGTACTCCAAGAAATTTGCCTTCATCTTAGCCATCTTGTAGTCATCCTTTTTCGAGCGTATCCTTTTCATATCTTCCTTCGTAAGCTGTCCCGCCCCTCTCTCATTAACTAAAATAATGAAAAACAAATTGTTCAGTTATTATATTATCAAAAAAATCATTACCAAAGCTAGAGGTACAGGGAATTAAACAGGAATGTTTTCAATTCAAATTATAAATTACTTAAAAATTATTTCAAAAGTTTAGTTACGAAAAACATATCACTCATACTAGGACCTTCTACTCTTGGCAAACGCAGTTCAACTTAAACAAATTTCTGAATATATTTAATACTTAAAATTGATTAATATAATTGATTTTCTAGTTAACTTTAAAATTTTATACTAACAGCAATTTTAGTATTTTCTTTTTGTAGACTATGCCAAACAAAGTTTTAATTACGTTATTAAACAAAGTTTCATGCATGCATAAAAATATGTAGCATATCATATTTCTAACAAGTTCTACATGCATACATATCAATTTATTTATTGGCTTCGTCGGTTAGTACCGATTATTTATTCCTGGTTACAGTAAGACCTGCAAACCCATCACAAACCGTTTGAAATCTAAAACCCCTTTTTGGGGGACCCCCTCAACAAGATGCATTCAGCCGAATAACCTCGAGTATTACCGAGATTACCCAACTTCACATTCCCGACCTTCGTGAGACTTTCACAATCACTACTGATTGTAGCGCCACTAGTCTTGCCGCCGCACTACAACAAGAAAGTAACGGAATTAGATATCCGTCCAGGTTCATCAGTAGACTCCTCAAATACGCAGAGACTCGGTATAGTGCGAGTGAGATCGAATGCTTAGCCGTCATCTGGGCCGTGAGGAAATTTCAGGGTTATATCGAGTTTACTCACTTCACTATTGAAACTGGTCACAGGTCGCTAACGTGGCTAATGAAGTTAAAGGAGCCTACAGGTAGATTAGGAATATGAAATTACTAGGTTACGACTTCGACATCGTTTATCGTGAGGGAAAATCGAACATCGTTGCTGATGCTCTCTCGCGCAGCTCGGAACTCTTTTATATCCGATCTAGTCAGGCTATTGGAACTTCCACTATGATCTCCGAGCAGAAAAAGTATCGAGAATTAGGATTAGTCTATTTGTATCTGCTTGATAACTCCCTCCCACCTGAACCTACTCTAATTCAGTGAGTTACTAAATTAGCGAAAGTTGCTACTGTTCATGACGGGATGTTAATGAAATACGTTGGCCCCAGAGGTAAATCTTGGGAGAGCGAAGCTAGGTATTGGATTCCAGTTTCGCGCCGTCAGAAGACGCTTGAGATTTTTCATAGCAGTCCTATTTCCGGCCATTTCGACATTATTAAAACTTATAAGGCTGTTGAGGACCGATGTCACTGGAGGACGTTGTGTAGAGATGTCGCTAAATTTATTTTCCATTGTATCAGATGCCAAAGGACAAAGACTTCCAGAAAGAAACCCGCTGGCCTTGCCACCTCACCTTTTTCAGATGCTTCCTGGGAGATACTAAGCATTGATTTGATGGGCCCATATGCTACGTCTGGGCAGCAGAACAAATACCTTTTTGTAGTTCTAGATTATTTCCCTAAGTGGGTAGAACATTTTCCTATCAAGTCAGCCACCACTAATCAGTTTATATCTAGGTTCTGGGAAGTATTCTGTCGTTGGGGCTTACCCAAAGCAATAATGTCTGACCGAGGTAGTCAATTCACGTCCAGATAGTATCTACGGCTCTGCTCTGAATTAAGTATTAGGTCTTTTCACACTACTGATTTTCACCCCCAGAGCAATGCTGTCGAAGCCTACAATAAAACGATTAAGTCAATAATTATTGCCGTAACGGAACGTATGAAAGACTGGGATAAATGTGTGGAAGAGATTCACTCGCATGTAAATGAGTCTTCTCAGTTTACCCTGGCCTATCTAAATTTTGGCCTCGAATTAAGAACCATTTGTGACAACTCTTTAAATTTACAACTACCAGGTATTAACCCTAGAAATAATTTCGCTGAACATTTCGCTCTTCTTCGATCAATTGCAAGGGAGAATATTATTGCCGCTCAGGAACAATCTCAAAAGTATAATAATGAGAGACACACCAAAGTAGTTAATAAATTCGGCGACTCAGTTATGCTACGGACTCATCCTCTTTCTAATGCCAGTAAAGGTATCACCCCTAGATTTGAAGCACCTTTTACAATCAAAACCTTTGTAACTGATAACATTTTTGAACTAAATATTCCCCCTGGCCGTTAGCAACACTTTAACAATATATACCATGTCTGTGAGTTCAAACGTTGTTCCTCTGAATCTATGAAACTACCTGCCTCGGCCGATGGCCCTAATTTACTTCTAGGGAATCCACAGATAGCGAGCCACCCTACCACGACAAATGGTTTTAAATCCAATGCACCCTTCAATACCCGTGCCCTCTCTAATGTCACATCGTCTGTCCGCCCTGAAATCAGCTCCAAATCAGTCACCCGGTCCAGCCAGCTTACCCAACCCGAGTGCAGACCCCGTTCAGATCCTAAGTCTCCAAGTTTTGCCCACACACGAAGAGACCCAACAGATGCGGACGAGACTGCAACGGCACCCGTATGGCCCGAAAGAATTGCCCGATCTGTCCATGTCCCATTACAATTTGAACAACCGGGACGCAAAAGCATGCTGCAACAACCCCCCACTTTATCGGAGAGACATCACCAGTTCGAATGGCAGAAATGGAGGAACTATCCGCCGGTGAAGAAACTGACAGTTCCGACATCATTTCGCCTCCATCATTACTGGAACGGGACACTAATTCCGACGGACCCCCAGTCCTGTCCATCGATACCATACCCGATATCGGGGGACAGGAAAACTCCCGGACTTTGGCCGTTACCACTGATCCCGCAGGAGAGATTGATTGCCATCTCATTTCTGAAATCGGGCAGCATGTTTCGTCTCCCTCGCAGATTCTAGTCACTATTCGCACCCACTGGGGATCCCGCTCCCACACGTTTTATATTTCGTGACACCCTGAACCTGAGTCTCGTGTATTAGCTTTACCCGCATACACACTTTCAGCTGCGAAGGGAATGCCGGTCGACCATGTATTCCATGTTATTTCGTCTCTAAATCCAACTATTTGCAAGCAGGGTCAAATTACTGGGTCCAAAACCGCCTGACTGTATAAACTGGAAGTCTGTTCCATGTAAAGGGTAAACCCGTGCGACACTAATCGACCTCCGCACCTCATCAAATTACGATTCTCTACGTCATTGGAATCAAAGCTAAGCGTTCCGACGTCACGAAACAAGCCCTTAGACAAAACAGCTTCTATCAGCGTCTTGATCAACGTGCCACTACAAAACCACACCTTCATCCTTCTACTACTGAACCTCTCTTTGATCCTCGAGCCATAAAATTGCCAGCTTCTGTCAATAGTACTCGATGGGACCTTCCGTTGCTTCAAAGCCCCCTCCAATATTTCCCTGCTCAAGTCTTTCCTGAGGCTATGCTGCGCAAGTCGCCTGCTATTATTTCCACTGATAGCCCTACTGGACGTGATCCCGGCTGAGTTCTACTTTCCCGGCCACAAAATTACCTTCCACTAGCATTTCCACCTTCCGCTAGACCTTCCACTTAGCATTCCACCAAAATTTTACAGATTGTTTACCTTCCAGATCTTTCACCTAAATTTGACCATCCACGCAGTGGTGGCTGAGTGGTCAGAGCGTCCCGTTCGTTGCGGCTGGAGTCGATTTCGATTCAAGTAAATCTCTTATACTTTAATAATTTACACTGCTCTTTCTTTCTTCTACTATATTTTTGTGTAAGGTGATGAGGGCGTAAAAGCGGCTTGCACACTGAAGACTGGAACCATGGCCTGGATGCACAGGGGGACTATCAGTGGACATTCCTTAGATGGAGGGAAACTAGGAGCTGTCAATATGCATGCTTTGCTAGACATTCTAGTCTAACGAGCGTCCGATAAACCTCTTCCTAACCAAAATCTCCTCTCCCTCCAATTACCTCCTACACTGCATTTCCTAGTTGGAGCAAAGATTTGTGATATACTCGCTGAGAGGAATGGACTGATGGGTATTTGTCCCACTCGTCTAGCTCTATGCTTATACTTAGTGTCGGCACCTTGCGTACGATACCCTGTTCTCAAGGTTTCCACCCAACTTTCAACCGAAGAAAGCCGGTATAAGCTTTTACTTGTAACTTCACAAGTTCTCAAAATTGCGTATGGCATGATGACTAATAATTAAATGCAAGAATAAAATGTGCCCCTGTGGGCGACCTAAATGTGACAAGATGGAAGGTCCTTCTACCTGGTTTCTTGTGTTAATTACCATTTCCCTGCGTGTTCTGGTGGGTGAAACACAAACTGATAACTGGAGATAGTTAATGCGTTGTCCTCTGTTTTCGACTATTCAACCCGTTTAATTTATTGGGAAAAGTAAGTCGCAACGCTAGAGTTTGCGTCTTACTATTAATAGTTAGTTGTTACGGAATTTGCTAAAAACGTTTTAAACATTTTGTAAAAAATCAGTTCACCGGCAACTACGGCAACAGATTGTGATCTCGAATTACGTGGTTCTGCACAGGGTTGAAAATTCGAATCGAAATTCGAGTCGGAATCGAAAAGGAATCCGAAAATTTAAAGTATTAGGATCGGAATCGGAATTGAAAATAATGTAAAATTTGGTATTGGAATTCTAATCGGAGTTGGAAAGTATTAGTATTAGAGTTTAATGATATTCCGATAAATTCCAATTCCATTTCTATGACATTAGATTATACAGCCATAGAGATTTGATTCACAAAATACTTTCACTTAACATTATGCGCATTACTGTTGTTACTTCAAACATACACGTTCTCCAAGATCGCGCATTTACATTAATCCGTGAAATAGAAAATTATCTCCTTTTTCAAGCCACGCCATACACTTCTACAGTTTGTTGCGTGAATAGTTCTTTATTGTAGTAATAAATATGGGAAGAAAGGCAGAATCATTTATTCACGATTACTGTTACTACAACAGAAATACAAAAAATCTAAATGAAACACATATTCCAAAGAATTCCGTGGAAAAACTGGAACGCACAAGCGACAGCTAAAACTAATGTGTCCAAGTGATGGAATGATTTAGAATTTTATAAACTTTTCCAGCAAGTAGCTTCTGTAATCTGGAACTTTCCAGTAACTCAGGTTTCTGTAGAAAGACCTTTCTTTGCATTACGTATCATGTGAAACAATTACTGAGGATTCACTGCAAAACGTAGTTTGTTCGAGTAAACAATGGTTTTAAATGTAGTGGTCAAATGGCTTCTAAAATTATAAAAATAACAAAAAGAATGTAATAAAGATTAATTATGAGTTGCATACACGGAATCGGAATCGGAATTATTTAAAAGTATTTGAATTAATTGGTATCGGAATTCAAAATATAATTATTTGGATACATTGGAATCCGAATCTAAATCGAAATTAAATTTATGCAGGTGTTGTAATTGGAATCGGAATTTTTATTTTCACGATATTTCTTCCCTGGTTCTCCAAGTTTTGATTTTTATCAGTCTATAAATCTACACAAGACCATCGAAATCTTGTACATATAATGATTTTGTAACAGTAACTTGATTCCTCAAAGGTGTCTCGAATTTTTATAGTTATTGCACGAGTCAGTTTTAACTTAAAATACTCAAGTGCTGTCACCTGCGTGTTAATTTTACGAATAAAAAATGCGAAACATAAGTTAACACACCGAAGTTGATCCACGACTGTTATTTTCAAATGAATGGACACAAAATAAATGAGCTTCGGTCATACAGTAACTCATGTAGAGGGGCAATATAGAGTTTTTTTAGTGAGTCTGTACGGGTAATGTGGGTAGTCACGTGGAAGGCCAGGTGGAATGATCAAGGGGAAGGTGGATGGTTAGATTGAAAGTCTGGGCTGAGTTCTACTTTCCCGGCCACAAAATTACTTTCCACCTTTAACTCACCCATATATTAACACTGTAATACATAAGTAACTTCCACAGGCTTCCAACTCCCACCAAACTTCCAACCTTCCACCTTCCCCTTAATCATTCCACCTGACCTTCCACGTGTTCATTCATTTGAAAATAACAGTGTTGGATCAATTTCGGTGTGTGAACTTATGTTTCGCGTTTTGTATTCGTAAAATTATCACGGAGGTGAAAGCACTTGAGTGTTTTAAGTTAAAACTAACTTGTATTACTAACTATAAAAATGCATGGTACCTGCATGGAGAAAACAAGTTACTGTTACAAAATCCTTATATGTACAAGTATGATTGTCAGATTTCGATGGTGTTCTGTAGAATTATGTCAAAGGACTGATAAAAATCAACCACTGGAAAACCACGCGATTCGAAAGAGCTCAGTTGCCGTATTTACCGATGAACCGATTTTTAACAAACTTTTTGAAACGTTTTTAGCAAATTCTGTAACAACTAACGATTAATGGTAAGACACAAAATTTCTGGCGTTGCGACTTACTTTTCCTAATAAATTAAAACGCTGATTTACTGTTTGAATAGTCGCATAGAGGGGGCAACGCATTAACTATCACCAGTTCACACTTTGTGTTTCACCCACCAGAACACAGAAGGATATGTTAATTAACACAGGGGACCAGGTAGAATGACCTTCCATCTGGTCAAATTTGGGTGAAAGATCTGGATGGTAAAAAATCTGTAAAACTTTGGTGGAATGTCAAGTGGAAGGTCTAGTGGAACATCTTGTGGAATGTGGAAATCCCGGTGGAAGGTGGAAGGTAATTTTGTGGCCGGGAAAGTAGAACTCAGCCAAAGTCTGGTGGAAGGTCAAGTGGAAGTTTGGTGGGAGGTCAAGTGGAAGTTTGGTGGGAGGTCAAGTGGAAGTTTGGTGGGATATGAAAGTCTGGTGGAAGTTACTTATGTATTACAGTGTTAATATATGGGCGAGTGGAAGATAGAAGGTAAGTTTGTGGCCGGGAACGTAGAACTCAGCCCTTGATCCCAGAAGCTTTAAGCGATCTCCGTCAGCCAAACGAACGTTAGCTCCGATTGCATCTCCTGTCCGCAAACGCGCCTCTCCACCACCAACTATAAAGAAAACAGGGTTGATTCTGGCACTCTTTGGATCTTCCGACGATGAAAGGGACTTAGGAGATCCAGGCAAAGACTGTACTGAGGGACAACAGACTCCGAAATCCGACACTTAAGAAGCTGAAGAGTCCGACAGCTTAAGTAGCGCCAATTGAACTGTTCCCTCAAACTATAACTCTGACTCTGATGTACAGATCGACCCTCCGCGCACCAATCCGTCCGTTTCGCCTGTCCCTATGGGAAAACAAGCCTCGCCGAATTCCCCTCTTGCAAGTCCGTCTTCCCCAATAGATCCATCTTCCGTCGATATCCACGCCCTCGCCGTTAAATTCTTTGCCGGCGTGTATGATTTTAACCTAGATGACTGTGACCGGAAGGCTACCGAATTCTGTGACTAGTATCGGCCAACTACCCTTGTTAATCGTGATCTGAGTCCGTGCTTAGCTAGTTTCTTGGTTGCATCCAATTCTCCTGATCACGACTAACTCTTATTCTTCCACATTGTGCCAATTAGGTTGTTGTTTATCTAGTCCTCAATTATACATAGGAAGTTACTTTGTAAACGGTGATTGTACCCTACTAAAATGGTAATTGCTCTCATATAGATTTATTGTGTTCTTCTAGCTTGATTTATGTTCCATACGATACCTATTACTATTCTAATACAGATTTATTGTGTTCTTCGAGATTTATATATGCTTAATGTGATTGTTCTCTAATACTCTTATAATTTTTCTCATACAGATCTATTGTGTTCATCTAGAATGAATTAAGTTACTGTCGTTATTTCTTATGATACCTATTTTTGCTCTCATAAATATTTGCTTACAAATATTGTGTTAATCAAGACTGATATGTGTTTAATGGTCTTATACAGTAGTCCTTCGCCAATTAAAACGGGATAAGTGTTAAAATTATACAAGTTGTACTGAATTATATAAATACTAATCTAATAATTATGAAGTAAACAAAAATTATGAAATGAAAACTTAACTAAATTACTCCCGCTCCCACACGCACATTACAATTCAAACTACAAATCTAACACGTGGGAGGGGGATCGTTTTTCCTCATCCACTCATCTCCCACAGCTAGCCTCCACATAACCCTATTCTATTTCTCCCTATTACGCCCCACATGTCTTCGTCTACTCACATCTCTCTTCACTCGTGCCTGCATAATATACCAGTGTGACTATTTTCGGCATAATTCCACACCTATCGGTGAGAACCCTTTCATAGATTCTCTACCGTTATTTTATTAAAGTTTGCCGTTTGGTATGGCAGGCAGAGTCATACCTAACTACTTGACTTTTTTATATTTGCAGGTACGTTCCTCCATACCCTGTCCTATTGGATTTCTCTCAACGAGGAAATCTTCGTAGGTGCGAGCTGGTCCTCGGAATTCGTTATAATTACCTACCCTATCTATTACTCTATATTGCTGGTAGCCTTATTAGCCCTGCTATTTTGTTCCAGCATATTTATTTTCCGTGTATTGTCTCTATAGTAAATTATTATATAAATCTATCCTATGCGTATATGCCACTAAACTCTCGGTTGTGTGCTGTATAAGTCCCTAGCCACTTCCACGGCATACATTAGCCTGCAGGTATCATTATTGCCGTACTTATGGGATAGGGTCCGACTCTAGTAGGACTCTACACTTTCGTTGGAGGTGCAGAGTAGAGCCTCCTCTTAGATTTAGGGCATTCTGCCGAGGAATACTTCTTCCAGGGAACTCTTTATATACCCCTAACCCTATATCATTCAACTGCAGGGATTTTTATAATATTTAATTAATAAAGAATGAGTCCGTGTCATTAACTGTAGCGCCATATAACCCTTGGAAACTAGTTTAACTTGTAATAATACCACAGGTGTGAGTCAATATTATTGTACTGATATTTGTCCTTAGTTATTATTAATATCCGAGCTATAACGACTTACGTACGGTTGTAATTATGGTCTAGGAACGTCATGAACATTGTATGTATTTATTTACGCCTCTTCCGCACGGTAAATGGTTCCTAAGTAATTATTATAACTCTTTCACTGGGATTATTGAATAAACCGAACTTATTTATTCAGACTTTTGTATATAATACAGCCTTTATTACTCAGCACAGGTAATGTTAAGGTGGTTCATTACAAGTATTAGTTTGTTACTAAAACATACGCTTACGAAACTAATGTAATGAGTGGTTTACCCTCATTAACTTTAATCTCCTCTCCACTTGCATCACAAACCTTGATGTGTATTGTACTTATATAGTCTGGTTCTACTTGTGTAAAATATGGATAATGATAATTAATTCCTGCTAATAAATTTGAATTTGAAGAGTTATGCATAATTCACAGGAATTTGTGATATGAATCACCGTATAGCTGAGGTGAAATTATGTTAGAATAAATGTAAATTAAATCATGATTTAAAAATTCATTCTTTCCAAATTGTGGAGAATCTAATGCACTTTCTTTACCACCATTTATAATTTGTTGGGTGAACCCTAATTGTCTTTTAAGTTTACTTCTAAAATGCAACGAATATCCTTCCTTAACGGAAACAGAAAACCGATTTTTCGATTCATAGTAATTAAACGAAATGAATGTACTGAATGATTTCCCAATAATATCATTTAAATCCAATGCATAACTCTCACCAGTTGTGAATGTACAATTTTTATTTTCGAACAAAAATCAAATATTCTTATCCGTACTAATTTGAAATAAATAATTAATATTTTCAGGAATATATCTACATTCTACTAATCAAACTGCAAATTTTGCAACGCTGAAATCTAACGTGGAAGCAAGTTTTGCTATATAATTAAAGGATCGATTTTTAGGGAACCAATTGACAGAGTCAACGGATGGAAGAGTTAGTGGAAATGACATAATTTTGATATTGCTACAGTATTACTAGCTTTCATTACTTATTCCTGGTTTTATATAAACGTTTCGCAAACACGACTATTTGGTTCTAACCATAGAATTGTGTTAGTAGTATAATGAATGACGTTAAATTAGCAAAAGAATAGTTTATTCCTAGCAATAGTTGAAGTTTTGGTGGTATTGATAGGTTGCACAGAAGTGTAAATGATTTCAGAAAAAATGTAGAAACGTTTTAACAAAAACAAGATACGTACAACTTGCATAAGTTTGTACGTTTTACATTTTTCAGACGTAAGGTTTCTTCACCATATGTAAATTATCTCTGGCAGGCTGATTTAATACTTAGAACAATTATCACATTTCAAATCTGGATATCGTTACATACTTACTGTAATAGACATATCCAGTAGATTTGCATACGTAAGGTTATTAAAACGAAAAGCTGGTGAACAAGTCACGGATGCTTTTGGATTCTATAATTTAATCAGGAAACAACCCTATTATTTACAGGTAGATGAAGGAAAAGATATTTTCTGTAAAAAACGTTCCTATCATATTTTAAAACTAATAACATTAAAATCTTTAACAACTTTTCAGATTTTAAAGCATGTGTAATGGAACGATTGAATGCGAAATAATGTCAAGGATTTACCGGTATTTTACTTTTACAATGACTAAACTTTATTGTGATATACTTGCTGAAATTGTTTCATCATACAGCAATAGTTATCATAGAGGAATAAGAATGAAACCATCAGAAGTAACAAAAGAAACTGAAATGAAAGCTTGGTATAATTTACATAAGGAATTATTTGAAAATAATAATTTCCTCGAGCCAAATTTAAGCTCAAGGATATAGTAAGAATAATTAAGCCTAAACCAATTTTTGAAAAGGGATATTGTCAAAGATTTACAAATGAAAAATATCTTATTGAATCAATTATTCAAGGTTATCCTACAATATATAAGCTGAAAACGTTTTCAAATAATAGTCTTTAACGGAATGTTCTATTCGCAAGAAATGACTAAGTGTTTGTAATATTGAAAATTTAGTTTCATTACTGAGTTTCAACATTGGCGTAGTGTTTAACAATGCATCTTAAATTCTAGGATTCGAGTATACATATGTACATATTACACTTTATTTTAAATTATTGAAACATTTCCTCACAATGAGTTATAGTATACACAGATTATTAAAATTGCATCCAAGCGTTTTCCAGTAAAATCAAGTGTAAACAACATTCTTATTTCTAAACGAAATTAATATCATATACTTATAATAACATGATGAAATCAAGGTTAGATTTAATGGTTACATTTCAGAATACTTATGTGCATGCTGCAATTGTACAAAATATCAGTAGAAACTAATTCTACTGAACGTATGTAGTTGCGAGAGATTCTTCTTTCTCAGACACGTATTCAAGTATTATATTGTAATAAAATCAATTGTAGTTGACAGAATTCGATGGAATAGCTTATGATGTGAGTACAACTTGAAACAGCAGTGGCTATACCATATCATCAAACAATTTTTATAAATGTTGAAATCTTCGGTTGTTTACTTATTTCATGAGTTCTTGTCACATATACAATTATATACATCTCCGATATAAGTGCTCTGAATAAACTATTAGTGACTAGTCTAAATACTACGCACTGTCATTGTATCCAATTAAACCCCAATTTAATTCAAAAGTCCGAACTTGTACTGGATTATTAGTTATTCCATACCTTGCACTGAAACATAAATTAAATGTATACTCAATTCCACTGACTAAATTATTGCTGATCAGGGCGCCCAGAAGTCCTGATGGGCTTGAATGTATTCCTAATTTCAAAGTTGCTGACCAAAAATGACTTCGTAACACATTGAGTAAAAGTGACTAAACGTTGGCATTCATTATGAAGTCCATTATAACGTGAAAAGGTGCAAAAATGACTTTATTAGATTATTCTATTATTTTGAAGTGCTAAATTTAGTGCTGCCAATCACTACGGTTGTACGGACCGATTTTGTATAGTGTTGACATACAATGACCATTACCCGTTTATAATATATGCCTTATTATTTCCTTGTTTTGTTGTCAGCCCTAAAATTACTAGTTCAAGAGATTTCGTTGCCACCACATTTATCCATACAGCATTTTTAAATTCAATCCTTCATTTCTTTCGAAAAACCATATTCTCCCACGAACAGAAGTTCTTGCGGAAAATCTGTAACACTACATCGCTGGTTCGGATTACATCCTCTAGCTGGAAACATTCTCACTAAATATAAAATTCAATGTGTTCAAATATATCTTATGTTTCATTCGGAAAGTGCTAAATAAAAACTTCAATTCCACAACAATTCAGTGTTTTGAAGAAATAAAAAGCAATGTGATACCTACAAATGACTGGTTTCTTAAAGTAGAATATGTCCTGAAAAATGTCGGAATTAAATATGATCAATTTTTTAAAGATTTTAGTAGCATGCAATCAAAATCTCATCAACAAAGATGTTGAATCTCTCGTTAACAGTTATGCCATGCCACACTATCGGCACATTAAACGAGACATCAACGTGAGTAATTTTTATCTAGTAGGGCTAAAGTGGAATGTGGTGAAACTGATTCAAAACCTAAGAACTGGAGTGCCGTATGTGTGCATAAAGGTGACGAATCTGAAGTTAAAAGGGATATGGAATTACTGGAAAGGAAGTGATATCTCGTCATTGTGCGATGCATGTAATCTTAATAATGAAGAAGGTATCTATCATGTGATGGTGGAATGCCCGCTGTACAAAGTATAAAGAAAACAGCTACTCCCTAAAATAGTCCCTCTCCCTGAAGAAGCAACGAATTGAAAAGACTACATTACCCCCCTGTTCCAGCAAAAATTAAGTTATGAACAATATATGAATATTTACTACTTCTGGTGTGGTGTTCTTAAAGTTAAAAATTTCATCAACGAGTGTGACCGCACATAAAATACAAACTTACTACAAATTGAATGTTTTTTTTGTAATTACTTTGGTGACGAACGTTAAGAACAATGTAATGCATACTAATTTTGACAGATTATTCCATATGAATATAACCTCGAGTTTACTCAAGTCATGAACTCTCCAACTTTTGAAGTATTGTATGAATGGTTTTAAAGGCTGAGGCCATTTTGAATCGACCAAGAATAAATTATTATTATTAAATATCATTCTGATACACGACTAAATACCTTACCACGGATTTTGTACACTGGAATTTTTATTTGCGTTTCACAGAACAACATACTGTGTAGACACCGAGAACCAAAATTCGCAGTAATGCCCAGAGAAAATACAAATTCCGAGAGTAAATTAAACATCTGCTTGTAAAAATAAGGAAATATTTGTTTTTGTGACTTTCGGTGATCATCCTATAAAAAGCCCATTAGTGTAACATTACTTTTAGTAACCATATACATAAAATCCTTACCGTACACAACTTTTAGGAAGACGCTATCGAAACAAGAAGCAGTATTAAATGTGTATAACTTAAAATTTCTGTCAAGTATGGGATTATTTTTATTTAGGGTTGATATTAAAAGAGCGAGAATCCACCTGCAAAACAAATCCGGGCGGATGGTAATGTTTCACGTTTTTTTCATTGGGGCGTAGAAGGCTGACCTCTTTTATATTACGACCTTTGCTATCTCCATCTGCAAGCTGGAAAACATTGATTTAGCAAACTCAGCACTCCCGCTTCACATTGTTGGGTTCGTTGTGCATTATGTGGGAATCTGCAGTCAGATATCTGTTTATTCTGCAACCGTGGATTTGTATGACCATATTCAACGAACTGTTCCAGTCTGGTAAGAAACAATTCCATTGACGTTTAATTTACATAAAAATCTCGGATTAAAAAAGGTTGCATTAACCGTTTTAAATATCTCTTCGGGCTTACGTTTTACGTTACTTTACGTTTACTTTACTTTCGCTTTAGGCGTATGTGAAATGTTCACAATATTCTGATCTATTAATTATGCTTACCCATTGTATACTTTTTCTAGGTGAACAAAAATATGGCAGACGGTTGTCGTACTCCTTGCAAGAGCTGTTTATACGATATTTATACTAGTAATATCCTATGGTGTCATTCCATTTTTGACAGTTGTCTTTGCAGATATACCCGATGCGATATTTTCTGTCTACATCTTAATTCCAAAAGAAATCAAAAGATTTGAAATATATCCCATTTGCTCTGCAATTGATGGTGCTTGTCAGTTGTTTCCAGTCACAATGGTTTCTGCCAAATTATTTATTCAGACCACATTTTTTCTCAAACTTGTTCAACTGGTATCTCACGTGAATTTTTCATTAAAGTAAGGCACAGAGTGGTACTAACTAATTTTAAACGTCTTTTCGATTCATCGCTGTAATTATAATATTGTAAAAAAATTACATTTTGCAAAAATAGTGTCGTAAAGAGCACAAGACTAACACTACATATCATTTTGATGTAGCTACGGTTTAATTATGACAAAATTTAACTATGCAGGAATCGTCAAAGCGATGGTTATTCCATCTGTTTGCTGGCAGCAACTAAGGAATGTCGTAGACTTCAGCTCATGGTGCAGCTGTTTAGTGAGCTCTTCAGTAACATTTTTTTTACTACAAGTGCTGCTTCATCAACTTAGTCACCTTGATGTTTTACATTGTACTGCGCAACATGTAACCAATAAAATCCGCCATTTACTTTACATTTGCGGTGCAAGCCATCAGTGCATTTGTGATCACATTCAGCAAAGCATTTTAAGTACCAGGGGATTTCGTTAAAATGAAAAGAAATATTCTTATGTTGTCCCCGCAAGTTAGCCGCTGCAGACGAGAAACGTATTATTGCACGTTTATTGAAATCTATCCCGGAGGTTGGGGTAAACATGGGACGATTTCATACGTTTGAGCATACTTTAACACCAACATTCTTTGACTTTATTGTAAATAACGTTGTTAGTCTGTTGGTTGCGTATCCTTGATAAAGCAAGGATTGCCGTATGGCTATTTTGATTTAATGATACAACATATCGTTCATTGTATTCGGTAAAACACGCAAATATGTTCACAAATAGGCTCCAAGTAATTGTTTGCACAGTATAACCCATGGAAATGCACATTGTATTTCGCCCAACGGATTTATTCATGTGTTTATCAATTATTTGCACTGTTTTGTCAGTTTTGTTTTTGGCGTAGTCCGCAAGATGAGTTTTGTTCATTAACTAATAATTAACTAATTTTTAAAAATACGGCGTAGTTGGCTTGGAGTATGGTTTTATTAGTTTGATTGTTGATTCCCGGTTTGGTTTGGAGGAGTTTTGTAGGACCTCCAAAATAGGACCGGTTCGGTTTTTTGGTTGTTTTGTCGATTACAAAATAGTAGGATCCTCAAATGACTAGTAACTCAGTCTTTGAATAACCGAAGAAAATGCGTACATCTCAATACCCTTGGTGCTCAACAGAGTAGACATTTGCAAATGTTGAATTCCGACCATTGCGAATTGGCTACATAGAGGTAACCGATTTTCATAATAATGTCACGAAAGTGAATAATTTGAGTAATATACTATTTTAATACTTGTATCAAACTGGTCAAGTAATAACATAAAACAAAGAAACTGTTTGCACAAAAGGCGAACGTTATCTGGCGTTTCAAAATATATTTTCTAAGAAGTATATGCCAAGTGCAAATACGTAACAACGACTTAAAATATGCATTTTAAAATTCAATAGTTCAAATATTGTGATATATTTCTATATACTGGTACACGTTTTCGAATATATATCTGGTGTGATTATGCTGGTTCCCACTAAACACAGCTGTTTCTTATACGAGGAAAAATACCTGGTACATTATATTTTACCAGACACTGAACCCCGATTATACTTGGTATTACTTGAAGGAAAACTGGTACACCAAGTATATTTTGACTCCAAATAGAATATACTTGGTATTAATTGAAGAAACTCTGATGCTGGCAATGAGCATCTACGTAAGTACCAAGTGCCACCAAGTATATTTTCTAGACAATATACTTGGTATTGTGCCTGGTGGTGACAATGAGGATTTACGTAAGCACCACCAAATATATTTTGACTTCATCGACAACATAATTGTCATTAATTGTTCTGTAACTGGTGCGGATAATAAGGAATCACGCAGGTGTTACCAAGTATGTTTTGTGTTTACCTGAAACAAACATGGTATTAATTGGACAAAAACTTTGCGGATGAATCCGAATTCGGGGAATTGGAATCCTAACCCGTCGTTTCGGACAGTGAGGGTTAGGTTAGTTCGATTGACACTGCGATGGCCCCGGCAGGGTCACCGTTGCAATGGCATAACAAATAAGTTTACACACAATGGCGGCTGCGACAAATACTAATCCAGAAATTCATCATAACGACTATGTAGTACTAATTGTATTCACACAAGTTTACACAAACTGGCGGCTTCCACGTATACTAATCAAGGAAATCAACATGACCGTAGCTGACGGCCGAAACCTTATTCTGTAGTGTCCGTCCCGAAGCCGAAAACACATTCAGGAGTATCCATCACCAACAAAGCAATTCGACGTACTTAGCAAGAAGTGGCAAGGTAGTACACATAATTTGACGTGTGAACCACAACGTTTTGATTCTTACAAAAGGCTCCACGTGTACCCCCTGCTCCTTCCATAAATTCTTCCTATATAACCTAGTACTTCCACAGATGGAATTCCTCATCGAGAACGTACTCTTTCATCTACCCCATTATTCCATTACATGAAGATATGGCCTTCCTTATCTGTTTCGTTGTGGTGGTCGTTTCGGTCAGTGAGGGTTAGGTTAGTTCGATTGGAAAGGAGCGGCAATGGCGCGCGCCTTTCCACTCGAACTAACCGAACCTGAACGTCCGGAACGACGGGTTAAGTTTCCAATTCCCAGAATTCTGATTCATCCGCAAAGGTTTTGTCCAATTAATACCATTTCAGGTAATAACAAAATATACTTGGTAACACCTGCGTGATTCCTTATCGTTCGCACCAGTTACAGAAAAATTAATGCCAATTATGTTGTCGGTGGAGTCAAAATATATTTGATGGTGCTTACGTGTTTTCTCATTATCAGCACCAGATTTCCTTTATTTAATACCAACTATATATATTCCTGGTACTTCGTCCTTTCGCCCAAAACCCCGCCCCAAACCAAAGAGCCAATCTTTCTATCACGCCCTTTAATAGTCATTTTGTGGCGCAGTATCAGTGATGGGCGTTTCAGCAAGCGCTATTCTATTCTACTCTATTGTATTTTTCAACAGTTGCAGCCTCTATGACACTTTACTCTACCAGCGGTTTTGGATAGAATAGAGGACCTCTACTGCTATTATGTTTAGCTGACTTGCTAGCTATTATTCTACTCTATTATGTGTTAAAGTTATTGTCGCTACTCTACCTCTACTCTACTCTCTAGATTTTTTTGGCTCTGCTAGCTACCACTACATCTACCAAAAAAATACAGTATTTACAGAGAAATTCATGGTGTTTTAGAATAAAGTAGCAGAATGTAATATAAACAGTAATGAAGTTAGAACCAATAGCCCTCACTTGTACCTATAAACGGTTCATTAAGAATCAGAATTATCATTCAATTTCTGCCAGTGCTGGATATCGGAATTCGAATTGCATATTGCCCCGAAAACTTTGACCCCCGTTTGTATTTAAATGATCATTTTCCATGAGTAATTGTGAGCATGGAAAAATAGATCACTGATAGTAGAATCGGAATCCAAAAAGAATTTTTGGATTCCGGTGCTCACAATAGATGTAAATCGAGTTTTAAAAAAAGAATTCGAGTCGGAATTGGTTTTCAAAAAATCCTCCCCAAAATTGAAAGTTTGTCTTATGAAAACCTAGTTTTGTGTTGAATTTTTCCGTCGTATCTCAATAATTAAAAAAGTAGCGGTATTTAGGCCCGTGACAGCCCTGATTTCTGCTAGTTTAACGTTAATATTGAGGCTTTATTGAATACAATAAGATCAGTACCCCATCAGTACAGCTAAAAAATTACCACAAGCTAAATTAGATAAAAGCTTAATAACTAGCGTGTTTATAAAGGGAATGACGTGGTTATGACATTTGGTTGTGTATTTCCAATTCCCTTCTATTGCATTTGCAGCTACAAAACACGTTCATGAGTTACTGTAATTATGACGTGAAGTGAGGTTGTATATACGGACACCAGATGTCGTTCCGAGTACTAAATTGGGTGTTCAGGGGAACGGTAAATTTATGAATTACTTCTTATTACTATAAGCTTACTACTACTACTACCTCTTCTCTATCATTAGAATACGATGTACTGTTCTACCTCTACTCCTACTACTGGTATCTAAATTGGGACCCTAAATAACGCTCCTCTACTAACTTAATTTTTTGCTAGCCTACTATTTTCCTCTACCTCTATTACGCTAGAATTTCTGTATGCCTCTACTACACCTCTACTAATGTTTTGCTGATTTTAACGACCCTACTCTATTTCTACCACTACCTCTATTTTCAGTAGAGTAGAGGTCCCAGCACTGCGCATTATACGACTGGTATAATGTATTGATACCATGGTATTAACCTGCTGCAAATTCCACAACTTGTACAAGGTTCTGGTACTTCATGAAACTTCTGTTACTCCTTGTACGTCACATTGGAAACTCCATATAACATACCAGATAAAATCCCCATGTTAAATCCCTATACACCCGGTATGGAAATTTAGCCATTAAAAGCTTAATAATGCTTTCATAGGTTCTTGATAAACTTCTTCGATTGGTATGAGCAAGTGGCTCTACTGATTTCTCCGTTCACAATTACAGGTAGTTTTATTTAGTAGACCTATCGTCCTTTCGAATTTTGTGCATTTATTTTGTTTTTTTCAATTAAATCCGCCTATTCTATGTGTTTTGCTATGATATCAGAATAAACGAGTATACTGTAGTAACAACTGTGGAGGACATTTTATTGAAATCTCGTAAGAAATTTGATTGACAGAAATGTATTGGGCTACAAAACTATTAGTATTGATTAATCCTGTCGTCTTAACATTAACAACTTTTGATAGTTTTTTTTCAGGTATTCCTCCCGTAAATTTGCCTCCATTCCTGTAATACTAATAGTGTGTTAATACTGTAATATAGAAACTGGGATTATACAACAGACAAATCAGTCATATGCAGTACACTCTCAATATAATGTATATATAAAGAACCCCGTAAAGTTGCAATTTACTAGGAGCCCCTTTAAAGGGCATATATAATGTAAGCCATATTATTTTTGAGACACACCTTCGAAACGATTTAAGATCTTCAGACCCAATTTATTGTGGTGATCTTGCACAGAGCCCACGGGCCGTGCACTTGTCCTTAATACATTAAAATGTCATTAATTTTAGTAATTGCAAGTAGTAACAATCTTCGGTCTTGTATTTGAGTAGCACGTGACCAGTAATACCTTTAACATTAACAAGTAACTGTAGTAACTGTAATATTATTTATATTGAATAGTAAGTATGGTTTTCCTTCATATATGTATGCATATATAATATATAGAATAACGTCATGGGAGAATTAACGATGGGGCTAATATTAAGGGATATAAAATTTCCCTACTTACATTACACATGTTTTCACATATTGTACTTACATAATGATGTATATTAATTATAGTTATACTGTTATATTATAAACTACATTTGCATTATTCCAATGTTAAAAATGCTTAGAAAGAATTACAAAAGTAAAAAGTGCACAACATTGGAATTACCAATAAGACAAACTGTTCCGCATTGTTATGATTGGTTATCAACTAATGCTTAATAATTATCTGTAGAGCTTCTTTCAAATCATGATTGCAAAAAACAACTGTACAATTGACTCTTACATGCGATTGTCCCTTTTGACAACGAATTTATAAACTCATTCTCAAAATGCTTTGTACTCTTCCACCATCCAGAAAAATCCATTCACGCCGTACTTTTAATCAAGAGCTGCGAGTGCTGACAAGGTACTCCCACGAGCTTTACATCAGGTCGAATGGGAGTCAAGTGTGGGTCAAAATTTAATCAAGTGTGCCAAGACTGGGTTAGAAAATGAGCTCAGTATTGGGTCAATATTTGGTTAGGGAAGCCAAGGGTTAAGAGTGGGTCAAGTTTAGGCGTAATTCAGTGTTCAAAGGTAAAATTTTGAATCAGGTGAAGACTAGATTTGTTATGCTTGTTATTCCGTGGTTAAGCATATACTCAAAGAATTTAAAATTCCGGCCAAGTTCACATTTAAGAAAGCCACTTGACCTCTGGGATCCACTCGAGTTCCTAATATATAATTTTAAAAAATACAAGTTCAATAATTACGTTTAGAATTGGGTTTGGATGTTTCACTCAACGATGTAAGTTTTGAGGTGAAGATCACGCACGGATTCATAATTTCCCTTTGGAAACCCAAACTTTCAAGCTCACTTCTTCGTCCAAAACCATACGGAAAATTTGGAGTCCCATAAACTAGATTTGAAAATTCAAGTTTAGATTTTTTGTTTCCCTGACTCACGCGCAGCTCTGATTCGTATACAAAAAGATTTGACAGAAATAGTTTTGTAAACAAAATTCTCCTATTGAAGCTCCCATTTGTAATTTAAGGAAATTACAAATGTACAAATTTTGTTAAACTACACAATTCCTTAAATTCACGGTACTTTCAAGTTCAAAGTCTCACAACCTGTTGACACGTGGTTTTCATTCTAAACATTTTAGGACAAATTTGCCCCAATGTGGGAAATCCAGGAGGTTTATTACAGGGAAGGTGATTGAGGCGTTGAGGACGAGCAAATCAGGGTCGGGATTTCCCTCAGACCCAATATTGGCTCTTGCCTTGGCTTTGTTGCTTTTGTCGTTCCATTGTGCTATTGCTCCGGAGGGTACCCATACTATTGCTATGATGCCCGTATGAGGCCGGGCCAGGGTGATGTTGTAAGTGGTGATGATGATGATGAGGTGGCTGAAGGTATGGATCTCCTTCGGAAGGCCCGTCGTTGAAACCCGTCTCCTCGACGGTCACATCCCGGAGATCTAGCGGCGGCGGGAGTAAGGTACTGGTGATGGAGCCATATGTAAAGCCATAAGGCTCAGGAGGATCAATCTCTTCCGGCAGAGGAGCAAATGTATCACATATTGGAGTTGGTGGCAGGAGAGGGCACATCATCAGGGAATTACTTCCGGAGTAGCCTCCACCGGAGTCCGAGGAGTTTCCTCCTAAAACCCCAAAGTTAACATTTAAATTCATATAATATACACACTTTGTATACTGGCTACATACAAGTATCCCTGAAACCTGGAAAATTTTATTTATAATTCATAAGCCCTAATCCGGAAAAGAATTTAACTTTTCAGGCAAAAACCAGCATTGCGTTCAAACTTCAAACATTTTTGCCCTACGTAGAAAATATTCTTATGAAAACGTTTTGGGAATTCGAACGTCCATTTTTCCTTCTGGAAGTACACTTTGGATTCTCTCTAACAGACCCCTTGAAATCCCAGTCTATTTATTCCATAGAAATATTTAAGTTGATGCCCTTTTATTAAAATGCTATTTTTAAAATTAACTTCAGTTGTAAAATTTCTTTGGGTAAAATTTTGGACCTTTTAGGGTTTCCCTTGTGTACAAATTGCATTGTACTACAAGGTCATTGCCAACTTTTGATTTTCGAAATGTAAAGAAAACGTTAATCAATTTTACAAGGGTCAATCTATAAATCTCTAACGCAAAAAAAAACCCGGGAAATTTCCAGGAGAAAATATTGTTACACGATCCTTGTAATTTTACCTCCACTCCCGGCACACAGAGGAGTTACCCGACACTGCGGGATAGATGGAGTGGGCATCCCAGCAGAAGCGGAGCAACTTGTCCAAGATCCCGAGTCGGACCTGTTGGAAGCTCCATGCTTGAGAGAGTGGTGACCGTGGTGACTCCCATGACAATGTCGGGACTGCCTTGGGGACAAAGTTGACATCATTAGGGGCCTGAGGGCAGCTGTGGTTCCAGTGTCGGAGTCGGAATTGCAAGGGTCTAACGTGGACGGCACGTAGGCATCGATGATCCCATTACTGATGCACTTTGGGTCAGCTCCAGAGCAACCATTGTTGAGACTCCCCACGGGACGTCGGGGGGGCTCAGGGGGCCTGCCAAGTAAATGTAAAATATTAACTTTGTGTATCTACTTACCTAATGATGTTTAACACCTGGCCATACCTATCTATTACTACTGGGCTCCTGCTAAATAGGAATTTAGTAATTTCAGTCCAAAGATTTTTTCCTAGTACGTACATGTGAATGGGGCTGACGTATTTACGGGAAAAAATAAAGGTCAATTTTTATTGTGGTGTCCACCCATGTATGTACATATAAGGGAGTAACATTAGAACCACTTTACACCAGATCTCTCTCTAAAAGCTCATGTACGGACATCGTTATGTTTTTCCTAACATTTAATTTGAGTATTCCTCCGGACTGTAACCACTTTATGGTGGCTCTCATAGGATGCTAAAGCACTGCTTATAAAGGGCGGTGCAGTTATTAACGGGACCTCCATTATTAAAGGGATGTTAAGCTCATGTTTAATTCTATTACTCTGGAAAAATTCACTGTGACTACAGTAGTTAGAGAGGGTTATATTTGAGGAAGTCTCTGAAGCATTCAAGCAGGTATTTTTGTGAAGGCCCTTATAAGGAAGTATTAGAATGTGCTACTTTGTTCAATGCCCCTTCCATCCCCTCCAGAACATTTTATTTTGGGGCTTCTTCCTACACTAAGCCGTACAGATACAGATGCTTGCACAACATGGCCAAAATTAGATTACACTTTAAATGAAACTCATGCCGAATTCATGGAGGAAAGGAGAGCCCAGTAGGGGAAATGTACACATGAAAATCCTTTGACAACATTATTTTAGAGGCAAAGGGCATAGTTGTTTTCAGAGCATACAGAGAAAGCATAGAGAAAATAAAAATCGTGAGTGAAAGTAAATCCTTCGAGAAATGCCCGCATCCCTATTTTCAGAGCTATGCCCGGGAGTGGGTATTAGTCGAAAAATTGGATGGGTATTGTTACAGGCAATGCCTGAGAATTTTATTAGCTAGAAATCCCCCGACAACAACCCTGCTTAAAGGGAATATCCTGGGTCCCTCAAAATTTGTATTACCAAGGTAATTTATAAATTTGCCAAACTCAATGACAGTAGAAAGTTTGCAAAGCACTGGGGTGATTAAAATCAATCAAATTTCGGGAAATAATACAATCTACGCGGGTTACCCGGACCATTTAAAATGTGCATTCCTTGAACTGCACCCAGAGAAAATAAATAAAGTCCCAAAGAAATTACAATTTTTTCAAATATCCTGGTGAATAACGAGTGGACAGAATGCACTAACAGGGCAGCTCAAATAATAAATATTGGGCAAATAAAATATGACGAGTACCTGTGCACTGAAATGTACGAAACGCTTTGAATTGCGTGAAGAAGCTACTTGAGACACTTTGCCCTTCCTGAGCCCTAGCCTTTCTGAACGAAGGGAACAAAAAGTAAATAAACGCTGAAGGAATGCAAATAAAAGTTTTTTCCTCATGGAAACTTAGGAGTTGGGGCAAAGGAGAAGCCGGAAAAGAGAAAGCTGGGGAAAGTAGATTGAAAATGTAATTTACGTTTTGGAGCAAGTACAGCGAATGCCGACGATGAGGAATAAACTAAGCGTGACGATCCCCGCAACGACTATGGCAATGGTGATGAGGGAGTCCTTGGTCATATGAGGTGTGACCAGGAGCGTAATGTCCCTCATAGAGGACCCACTCCCGCTCCGTTTGGTGGCGGGGTCAGTGGAGCCATCGGAGATAATTTGATTTGGGATCTTCTCATCGTACAATCGATTCCTCTCCTGTGCGTCGTCCCGAATATTGAATTTTGCAATACCTAATGCCGGCTGGACTCCCGGAGCTAATACTTTGAAAACAAATTCGTCCGCTATGGACATTGACATTGAGGAAGAAGATCCGGAGGAAGAGGCGGAGGAGGTGGTGACAGAGTAACGAAACGGAATAATCTCGTTATTGCTCACGTCCGCCGATGACGGGTAATATATAATTGAGCCTCTACGAACGTCCTCGTGAGAGAACCGATTTGCAACTCGACCAACCTGCAATTGCTGTTGCAGGTGCTGTTGGAGTCGCTCAGCCTGTGGCTCTCCTTGCACTTGTTCAAGTTCCTTCGGCTCATCTTCCTGCTGCTCATGAAATTCCTGTGGGTCAATCAACTGCTGTTGCTGCTCTTGCAATTCCTGGCCCTGCTCTGACAATTTCACGTTTTGGAGCTCCAGCTGCTGTCGTTGCTGTTGCAGTTGCTGTTGCTGAGACTGCTGATCCTGCTCCAGCTGTTGCTGGGGTTGTGTTTGCTGGAGCCGCTGTGGCTGCGGTAGCTGGAGTCGCTGTTGCTGCGGTAGCTGGAGTTGCTGTTGGAACTGCCCTTTGATGTGCCTGTACGGGACCTTGTACAAAATCCCAAATTTCGGAGGTAAGATGATTTCATAAACGGGATTCGCCCCTGTGATGGCTGCTAATGGGGAGGCATCCAAAACTGCCAAATTGAGAACGGAGGGGAGGGAGGAGGATGCGGAGAACTCTGCCTCATCAGGTGCTAAAATCCCACCGACAGCAAATCCCTTGACGAAGGACCGCACTTCCTTCACACGCTTCAATAAAGGCACGGTGACAACGTTAACTAGCCAGGACGTGGAGATGCGGGACATGTCCCGGAAAGAGGCTTTCACTTCGAAGGAGTCATTGGACACATGGATGTCAGTTTGGACATAGGACAGTTCCCCGCGTAGGAGTTCGTAATGAGTAAATGTGGTTGGGGAGGAGTTGCGGTTCTGGAGGAGAACCTTCCCATGGAGTGGGAGACGGGTGATATTGTAGACCAAACGAGTCAAATGACCATTTGTGGAAGCAGGGAGGTTCATGAGAGACAGGGACATGAGATTATTTCCTTGCTGGATCCGTATCGGGGCAGCCTGACTTTGTGAGGCTTGCAAACTGATGGCTTGGACTGGTACAGTTAGACTGACGGGAGCCGCAGGGAAATGACCGTCCGAGACTTTCAGGTTAATTAGTACCGGTGATACTGGACCCGAATGGTAGAAGATTACTTTCCCCGCATCCACGTCCGCCTGTATTAGGAGTAAAAGCATATAATTATTTACTCTACCTGCGTAATCTATGTAAAGGATCTCCCAACATATTTTGTACGATTCGAAGTTCGAGTTAAACCTATATAGCTGATGTTGCTGAAATCATTTGTACAGGGCTATGTTACTCATTTTTGTGTCCATCCAACCCACTTTTACTATCCTAACCTTTTAATTTCTAACACTCCCCCCCCCGTTTTCTACAAAATTTTACGTCAAAAATTATTTATTTATCCAGGTCAATATATAGGGTCGCAACACTCAAAAAAGTAGATCAAAATTCAGAATCTTAAAGGGCTTCTAAAATTTTTATCACCACATCAACCCGTTTTCCGCAAAACTTGTCTACACTAAACGCCGTACTAAATTTTAAGGCTCAAAACGTAAACTATTCCGTAAAACACATTACAAATTACGGACACTGCAAAAAAAAAAACCTGTGAAAAATTCTTGACTAATTTTTAGAACCAATAAAATGGGAAGAGCTTTTGAGACACTCTCTGTAATAAAACTGATAATTGGCTACAAACTGTGCTCTGGCCCCAGTGCCCCAAATCATGTACCTACATACATCTGTGTACTGTGTACAATTTAAAATAATCTTTCAGAGGGAAGGGACCAATGCTTTTTTTTCGTGGGGCCCTGTCCCCCATTACGGAATCAGCAAGCTTATAGTTTATTTACTGGAGATTTGTTATGTCAGGAGCAATTACTGGAGGATTGTGAGAGGACATTGGGAAATGAGTGGAGGCATTTATTTCCTACAAGGAGAGTTGGTCTTGTTCGGAAGACGAAGAAGGGAACAGCTGGTGCAAGTTGTAAATGACAGAGTCGAGTGCAGATGTGATTGTCGATGTGACATGGTGAGGGGGCCGGGATAGAAAGAGAGAGAAAAAAAGGCTCAAAGAGATCGTGACTGACCTGAGTGAATCGAAGAGCGGTCGGGAGAGCCTTGAATTGGTCGGGCTCAGGGCTGGTGGTGGTCGTAGTGCTGCTCATGGGCGTCGTCATGGAGTCCGTCGAAGACAGGAGAACAAATCGACCATGTGATATTTTCGACACTTCGTAGACGATGTGTGCTGGAGGAGTGTCTGCATCTGAAGTCAGTAAATCGTTCCGGCTTAATTTCCTCCAGTGTTCCTGTCCAGTCCAAGAACAAGCAAAATTGAAATGTCGTATTCCACCCGTTTGAACATACTCAACATTAAATTTTCCTATACAAGCCCCCAAAGTAGATACATACTATATGCTAGCCATTTCCTGCTAAGGAGACCGACTGAGCCAATCGGAGCCCTGTATCGCCCCAAAATTGAGCAAAAATCAACGCACTATTAAGAAACCAAATTGAACCAATGGGAACGCTTTCAAGAATCAAAACCAGGGATTTGAAACCTATTCCTAGGGGAAAGTGTGTCAAACAAATGTACCAGGCGTAATTTTGATTCAAAGCCTGCCTATTCACCCAGATTTTAGCATCCTCTAGGTTTTTGGTATTTGAGGGAAATTAAACCCAAGGGATTAACGAGCCTATCCTTGCGGGCACAAGGAGTCCGGAAAGACCAATTTGCTCCTTAACAAATATAGAAAAAATTCCCTTGAGCACTTTCAAAATATGAGGAATTTTTCCTTTGGAACAAATATGCACAGTATGAACTTTTGATTTGGTATAAATCATTTGCAGAGATGCGTACATAGTTACATTTATCCAGTGTGGAGATTTTTTCTTCGGAGTAAATTTAATGAAAAAATGAATATTTCAATTGTGAAACGTTGTCATGAGCTTTTTTTAGGTCAGATATTTTTTTTTTCAGTACAAGTACAGTGTGTGCACATGTATTTCTGTAAGTAGGTATATGGAGCATGAAATACAGGGAATTGGGGTAGCCCGAAATGTAGGGTTAAATCGTGTTTAAGTTACCTCTTTAAGAAATGATCTTTTCTGAGATTTTGTGCCGTTTTGCTCCGTAAAGGAGCAAAACTTGAGGGTCCTTTTTGCTCTCCGCAATAAATCCAAGATTGTAGATCTGGAGCGTCTGTAGATATCTGTTCTTTAGGTAATTTGAGAGGTTCTTCTACCTATGAATCTTATTGTTAAAGCCAGGCCTTACAATTTGCTTAATAATTTCCCTGACCGATTCAGCGCCCCTGCTTCGAAACTACTTCGAGGACGTTTTTCCCCCTTAGCAGGTAAAAGTTGATTTATTCTTCATTCCCGCTATCATTTACAGACATCTCCAACTACTTCTTAACCAACGTCAGGAGCATACTTGTGAGACTCCCATTTATCTCCTCTTTCTCCTCGCTTTGTAGCCATTTACAAAGTGACAAGTCCGATGCGGCCAAAAGCATCGGAAAGGCCCATCCCTTTCCCCTTCCACATTCCAAATTATTTAATTCGCCAACAAATGCTTGGGAAAGAGGACTTATGTCTGGGACTTAATCCCCTTTATCTTCTGTATCCATTCACAGTACAAAAGCTTAGGAGCAATTCCCTCCTCACATTTAAGCCTCCATAGCTCCTAAATACCCCCACAAAACCCATATCTAAAATACCTACTGTACATGCTCAAGGAAGATGCAAATTTTTCTATGAAATGTGCTCAATATCGTTAAAAAATAGACGAAGCCCCTGGATTTTTTTGACATATTTATAAACAATCCTTCTCTGGAGCCTAAACCTTTTTAAAAAATCTGTGTAATGCAAAAACCTTCCGGAATTTCCCCGACAGTTCTACTAATTGTATTTTATTCAAACAAAAAATATTAGCTCAGTGCATGTTGATGAAATAGAATTATTATTAATGAAATTCTGAAACCGGAAAAATTGTTGTTTTCATATGGAATCTTATGAGCATTCTTTTAAATACAATACTTGCTCCGATTTGTTGTCAACAGGGTTTTTGCATCTATTTTGTTCGAGCTGTTTGCTCTCAGTTTTGTTTTGATGTATCTATTATTTCCTACATTTTGTGCAAAATATATTTTCTGAATGTCCTTGAAACGCAATATTTATCCATTTTGTTTACATTTAGTATTTGCCCAACTTTTTTTTTAAATATACATACCTAGATAATATATGTACATACACTCTTTTCCTTGAAGCATAATATTCCCCACAATTTTTTACATACAATATGTTTATTTTGTCTCGAATTTTGCTGAAAACGTTTTATTAAAATGTTGCTGTATCCTTTGAAAAAAAAATACAGAATTTCTTTAAATTATAGAATTTCTTTAAATTATAGAATTTCTTTAAATTATAGAATTTCTTTAAATTATAGAATTTCTTTAAATTATAGAATTTCTTTAAATTATAGAATTTCTTTAAATTATAGAATTTCTTTAAAATATAGAATTTCCTTAACATAAATATAGAATTTCTTTAAAATATGGAATTTCTTTAAAATATGGAATTTCTTTAAAATATGGAATTTCTTTAAAATATGGAATTTCTTTAAAATATGGAATTTCTTTAAAATATAGAATTTCCTTAAAATATAGAATTTCCTTAAAATATAGAATTTCTTTAGAATGTAGAATTTCTGTAGAATATAAAATTTCATTAAAACAGAATTTTCTCCAAATTTCCGTAAATTTGTGGAAAAAATCCAACTAATAATTACAAAGTGTACGTTATTGGCTGGAGAGCCAGAACATTGTGTAAAATTTCATTTCGAAGCTCCGATTTTATTACAAACAGACACACACGTGGCTGACCTTCCATAGCTCCTTAAAAGGAATCTATTTCCACCGGAAAAGAAGCTGGATAAAAATGGGACGAATGAATTATCGACGTGGATATGTATGTACATTAAAGTGAAGGAGCTATCTCTGGCACGCTGACATATAAAAAGCCCGAGCGTTACAGCTCTGACTTTGGAAGTAGTGATGGGCTAATCGGTAAGTTATGTTCTGGGGAGAATTACAAACGATGACAATAATTGGCCTTGGCGGAGGGCTGTGTGAGAGAAGGGATGAGAGTTCTTTCTGGAGGAAGATGGAGAGCCAATACAGTCTACTCCCTCTCCTCCGCAACCCCTCCAAACATCATTCAATATTATCCCGCCATACAGTATTGTCATTCCCCACAATATTAATATCTCCAGTGATTATATTAAAACAACCTTCAGAGTAAACATGTACGATACTCTTCAACGATCAAATATCTGGATCTCAAAAATTTGGTTTCTCATTATACTGCTGTAACATAATAACATAATCCATTGTATTTACAAGGACCTTCCCCTACTATAAGGAACCCTTTTTATAAGAATAGTACCTCCAAGTCTGCCCATAAAATTTTACGAATATGCCCCCTGGTAAGTGCACCCAAGGCATATTAAGGGGTGCTGTAATAAAGAGAGTGGACAGTAAATTACCTGAACGACAGCGAGGATGGGTCCTTTGGGTGAGGAGATGTGGAAGGGCTGATCATTGACGGGAGTGATATGGACCGGAAGAGTTACATTGACCAGCCAAGTGGAAGAACCTGCCTCTTCTTTGGATGACTTCCCACCACCACCGCCGCCGCCGCCACCACTGCCACCCGTAAGTGTCCAAAGCCAGAGGGACAGTTCGACTAAGTCCTGCGTCGTCTCTGAGTCATCATGACCATATCTCAAGCTCCCACGATCCACCACATCTAATGAGATTTCCGCTCCCTTGTTTAAACCATTCCCATCCACTGTTAACTTCCCGTGTCGGGGCTCCGCCACAACAACCAGCTTCAGCACTGGAGTCTCCCCACTTCGCCAAATGTTCCCTTTTTAAATCAACAACACCCAATGTATCATTAGTGATCAGGCCAAGTCTCCTCAACTATGTACATGCAGAGGTACTGATATTATTCAGTTCTAAAACCCATTCCCAGCGCCTCATTTAATTTTACAATTCTCCTTATACACCCACATTGTATGGGCCTCCTTTCCATCGCAGTTACATGCTAGGTTTTTTAATGCAAAAATATACCAGAACCTGCGCATTACCATGTGAGCATTTATGAACGTGTATTTTTTGCAATGAGCTTTAGCTAAGCTAAAGAGGCCCTTTTTAGGAAATGGTTTTTTGATAGGACCAAAATGACAGTGGACAATTGCTATGAAGAGGGTTTTATAAGGGCCGTGTTCTAAAATTCGTATGTGTTTGGAGACAAGATTTCGATTCGAATTCTCGGGATGTTAAATTTAAGATTTTGAGTTATACAGTAGGATTGGGGACTTTCAAAGGGAGATTCGACAGTGGAAAGAATAGGAGAGGAGGAAATATGGTGAGATTTGGAGGGATTAAGAAATGAGGAATTATTATTCTTGGAAAGTTTCGTTTGCGATTGAAATTCTTGGGGCACTCCTTGCCTCTCATTATGAAGATTAGGAAGGGGTGAGGAGATGACTTGAGGGGAAGGCTAAGGTTTTGTACTTCTGTCCTTTTGACTGCGCTGAGAGCTGACAGTGAGGGACATTTGCAAAAATCGAACATATTTTTACAAGTGGGAGAGCCGTATAGTAGGAAGGCGGAGTGTGACATGATGAAACATCCAAAGTGACGGGAACAATATTTCATTCCAAGCATGACTCCTTTTTTTCCTTGACAATTTCTCACACACGGCTTTCCGTCTGAACTCGTTCCCTCTATCCATACACGAGCCCTGCTCCTATTTCATATTCAATTTATTTCTCACACGAGGTCACGCCATCCATTAAAGCCTCATTTCCATATGAGAAGAGTAACAACGTCCACTTCTGACCGTCTCGGGATGATTGCCTCAATTTTCTAACGAAAATGGCGAGCTGACACTCTACGTCTATCATTGTTCGCCAGAGCTCCTATTTTCCGACTCCGACGCTGCTACTGGAGTTACACCATTCACAATCTTATTGTAGTGTCAGAGCCTACTTGTAAAACAGAGCTGGTGATAAGTTGAATTTGGGAATCGAATATAATTGAATGGGTATAGTTTGGGTGGGCCGAGGTCAACTTCGAACAAGTTTGTTAACAGTTTAGGTCATGTAGAAGAGTTTAGGTCATGGCAATTTCAGGTCAAATTTAAGAAGATTCCAGGTCATTTTATGTTAAATCTAAATTAGGTCATTTCAGGTCAAATGTAGTTAAGGTCATTTTATGTCAAATCTAAATTAGGTCATTTTAGGGCAAATGTAGCTTAGATAAATTTAGGTCAAATGTAGCTTAGATAAATTTAGGTCAAATGTAGCTTAAATAATTTTAGGTCAATTGTAGTTAAGATCATTGTAGGTCAAATTTGTAGTTTAGGTCGAATTTAGTTTAGGTCATTTTAGGTCAAATCTAGTTAAGATCATTTCAGGTTAAATCTAGTTAAGGTCATTTCAGGTCAAATCTAGTTAAGGTCATTTCAGGTCAAATCTAGTTTAGGTCATTCCAGGTCAAATCTAGTTTAGGTCATTCCAGGTCAAATGTAGTTTAGGTCATTTCAGGTCAAATGGAGTTTAGGTCATTTCAGGTCAAATGTAGTTAAGGTCATTTTATGTCAAATCTAAATTAGGTCATTTTAGGCCAAATGTAGCTTAGATAATTTTAGGTCAAATGTAGCTTAGGTCATTTCAGGTCAAATGTAGCTTCTAGGTCATTTTGGGTCAAATGTATTGATCACATTTGGTTAAATGTAGTGCTCATTTTAGGTCAAATGTAGTGATCATTTTGGGTCAGGTGTTCTTTAGTTCGAAGAGTCGAGTAAAAAAATTAACAAACGTTGGTGCCAAGTTTAGATCAAGTCTAGTGCAAACAAAATTCTGCAAAGTTGTGCAGGCAAATTAAATTTCGAAAATAATTCAGACAATATTTCGGCTACACTCCGCTCTGTTCTAATTTAGGCCAAACGTGGGTCACATATCCAATCTAAGGAGGATCTAAATACAAGTGTCCATACAAAGCTACATTAACATCCAAGGCAATCTAGGTAAAGCCAGATCAGTTGTAGGTCACACTCGGTCAAACTAAATGTATATTCGGGTCAGGTCTATGAATAGTAAGGCGAAGCCGTGGTCAAGTTTGTCAAGTTTTATTAAATTCAAGTCAAGTCACATACGAATATACGAAGACTAACTGCAGGTCACACTTAGTTCCAGCTGCAGTCCCAGATGGCAAGTTATATTCAATTTCCGTAAAATTAGGTCAAGCATAGGTCAAATTGAGGTCAAGTTTAAATAAAAACAAATCCAGATGACCTCAAAAATAACGCAATTATCCCTGCTAGTAATCTGCACAAGCGAATTGTATGTACATATTTTAACACTTCTATTCAAATCCTGAAGTTTAGCTACTACTATATATATTTACTTGAAAATTTAAGAGCAGGTCAAGTTCAAGTTCGGTTCATAGAAATCTTTGATAAAGGAAAGCTCTGAGGGAGAAATTGATGTTGGATGGAAGTTACTAAATTAATACGGTTCCATTTTCAATCAGGTCTGATTTTGGTGTAAAGCTTCTCCTCCAGCCACATGCCCGCCTTTTTACTCTCCCAAAATTCCCAACTTTTCACATCTATTCATTAATCTTTGCTCATTAGGAAAGTATTATTATGCAAGAATGGCAGTCCTTTTCACATTCTTTCCCATCACTCTATAAGCTCTCATCTACGAATGCACCTTCCGTACAATTCAATGCTTTCACACAGGACGTTCCTACGGGCTGGGATAAAAATTCCAGAGTCCTCCTCTGCACGCACCAAAACTTTTTCTCAATCCTCCGAGACAAGCAACTTTCTTCACTCATTTCCAATTCCTTGATTACTCATGCTCTTCACAGCTCTTTCCTACCATTCAAAGCTGGGATTACATATTATTAACGATAGGGACCTTGTCAAAGTTCCTTCGCACTCGTCCGTATGGACAATGCATCTTCACGCATTCTCAAGCACCTCTCTTTCCATATTTTTACATTGGGGCCATACAGCGTCCCACATAATGTTTTCTTTGCAATTTACCCCATTGTGTGATAATTTCTCATCAAAATTTATACAAGCCTCCTCTAATCTCCTGAACTTTTCATTAAAAATTTTTTAAAGACATATTTAACCCTTTATAGCCTCTTTTAATTCTTTGACCCCTTTTTTTAAAACCAAAATTATCGGAGTAAACGCAGGCTATGTAAATATTTTACAATTTTCTGGATCATTCCTTAAAAACCCATTTGAGGCCAATGGGTTTCTAATTTTTCTTAAATTGCTTAACTTAACACGTTCAAAAATCCTTTGAGGATTTTGAAATTTGAAATTTGACAATTTTTATACTAAAAACTGTTTAAGCAAATAATTTATGACCAGATATGACCCCCAATTATTTGATTAGAAAATTTTTTTTGAACATGTGAAAATTTTTTGATAAGGGCCTCATTAGTTATGTGAAATGGAAGAGGCCGAGAATTGGCTTTTTTGGGGAAGGACTTTACTCTAATTTTGTAAGATTTTTTTTAGAGGATGAGAAGAGGATCAGTGGTAGAAAAAAAATAAAAGACTTAGCCTGTGAAGTGGACAATTGAGAAATGAGGCCCATTTTGAGGAAAACTGGATGAAATGGGGATGATGAGTTTTTTGAGGGGGAAATAGAGTGGAAAACGCTAACCTCGTTGCTGCATACTTATAAAGTCCTTGATCGCTGTCAAGTTGACATTAGCACTGGAAATGGTAACTTGAGTGCCTTCCTTGAGCATGAGCGGCTGGATTGAGACGTAGCGCTGGAGTCCGCCAAGAGCTGCTCCACTCACACTAACATCAATTTCTAATGTGACGTTGTCCAGGGGATCCGCATAACTGCATCAAATGAAAAGAGACAAGTCCCGAGTGAAAACGACCGTGTGGCTTTTCCAACGTGGACACTCATATACTTATATATATATATATTATAAATATATTCTATGTATGTACATATCACACACCCACATTTCCTCCACGCTCCGTTCCCCTCAACCGAACATTACACAAGATACCTGACCTTTGTACGTATGTATAGTTAGATTACAAAATGTGTCCACGTACCTTTCACATAGACAGTGTACGTGCAATTACTGGAAGGCTCGTTCAAATATACCTTTGGAAAAGATATGAGGTTGGGAGTACACTTCTAACAAAGCTTTGACTGGACAGGTCAATAGTTCACAATGGATAATACTCAACGCGACATAGACATTTCAAGCCAAGTCAAGTTAAGCTGGGTCATTTGTAGAGGTTGGTTAAAATTGGCCGAGTTTCCCTCACTTTTAATTTCAGATTGAAGTCAAGTGTGGTATCAAGTTTAAGTCTTTTCGTAAGTTTGAGTCAAGTTCAAGTCTAGTTTTGTTCGTAAGTTTGAGTCAAGTTCAAGTGTAGTTTTGTTCGTAAGTTTGAGTCAAGTTCAAGTCTAGTTTTGTTCGTAAGTTTGAGTCAAGTTCAAGTCTAGTTTTGTTCGTAAGTTTGAGTCAAGTTCAAGTCTAGTTTTGTTCGTAAGTTTGAGTCAAGTTCAAGTCTAGTTTTGTTCGTAAGTTTGAGTCAAGTTCAAGTCTAGTTTTGTTCGTAAGTTTGAGTCAAGTTCAAGTCTAGTTTTGTTCGTAAGTTTGAGTGAAATTCAAGTCGAGTTTTGTTCGCAAGTTTGAGTCAAGTTCAAGTCTAGTTTTGTTCGTAAGTTTGAGTCAAGTTCAAGTCTAGTTTTGTTCGTAAGTTTAAGTCCAGTTCAAGCGTAGTTTTGTTCGTAAGTTTGAGTCAAGTTCAAGTCCAGTTTTGTTCGTAAGTTTAAGTCCAGTTCAAGCGTAGTTTTGTTCGTAAGTTTGAGTCAAGTTCAAGTCCAGTTTTGTTCGTAAGTTTGAGTCAAGTTTGGATTCAAGTTTGGATTCAAGTTTAGATTCAAGTTTGAGTCAAGTTTGAGTCAAGTCTGGATTCAAGTTCAAGTCACGTTTGGATTCAAGGTCAAGGTAAGTTTGAGTCAAGTTCAAAATAAAAAGTTCCTGTTTTTTTCATAAGTTTGAGGCAAGTTCAAGTTGAGTTTGGATTCAAGGTCAAGTCAAGGTTGGATGCAAGGTCAAGTCAAGGTTGGATGCAAGGTCAAGTCAAGGTTGGATGCAAGGTTGAGTCAAGTTAGGATGCAAAGTCAAGTAAAGCTTGAGTCAAATTCAGGCCCAATTTGGACCCAAATTCGATTTAAGTTCAAGTCTAGTTTGGATTCAAGATCAGATCAAGTTCGATTCAAGTTCAAGTCTAGGTTTAGTCAACTTTGAGCACATTATAATTTCGGAACAAAATTCCAGTGCAGGTCAAATTTGGACACAAGTTCAGGTCAAGTCCTCCAAGTTTAGGGCCTCGTTGTTCCAAGTTTAAATAAAAGTCAAATCAATTCAAGTTTATCATGTTCAACTTGAGGTCAACTGGATATGCGCATTCAAATCTAATAAAGTATCAAATAAACTTTGACCTTGTAGAAACTTGACCTTTATTTGACCTCAAGCTCGAATTCAAGATTAGTTTAAGGACAAATCCTGATTATAAAATATTTATCCTTCCATGTTTCTCATCCAGGTCAGGTTTGGGTCAAGTCAGTGGTCAATGTAATTCTCAGAAATGGTATTTGAACGAGCCTTATAAGCTCCAAGCCAAAATGATACGTTCCCCTTGAGACACTATAAGTTTTCATTTGGAAAAGTGCAAGAATAAAATTCTGATTCATCGGAACTGCAGAACAATAAATTGTCAAGAAATATTAGAAGACACGATATGTTCCCTTCAAAGTATCTTTCTTTTGCTTCGTTTTATTTGAGAGATGGGGAAGGAGTCCAGGGCGAGTGAAAAAAATATCTAAACGGAAATAAAAGGTTTATACACGAGGAAAAATAGCGTGCAATGATCGATGTGACATTTTGTAGCAAGACTTAAGTTTACAGATGAGATCTCTCGCAAATGTTTTCCTTTCCCAGTTCCCATTATTTTCAACGGAGGACAAAATCCTACTTTTCCTACCCTCACAATCCACAACATAGTTCCAGTCACAGTGCCCTCTCACTATCGTAGACCCCCTTTAAAGTAGCCTTCCCTTCAGTGGAAAAATTATTTCCATATTTTCCCGTTTACAAATTTTTTTTGATTCTTCCCTTTTATTCCGCAAGTACAGTAAACCCTGGCTATTCCATACCCCCTAAAAGTCTCAAATGTATCCTTGACGCAGAATGTTCTTCAATTTGATGGCTCCTTCTATAAAGAGAATTCACTCTACTAAAAAAAGGCAACGTGAGTAAACTTTACAATACGAAATTGCACAATTGTACTTTATCTCCTGATCCAAATCACTACGAGCACCTTTGATTTGTGACCGGGTCTAAATCGTCAATAAATCTTTTTTTTCCAGCATGCAAAGTTTTTTGAAAATATTTCTCACACTTATTTCCTCATCTCTAGCAAGCAGTCTACAGATCTGCATGGCAGGGTCCAGTGAAATATTGTATCACATATTATCCTATACAAAAGTGTACGGGGTGCCTAATACAGATACCATACAATATAAAATTTTACGGTAAAATTTTGCCCATATATAAAATATTATGTAAAATATTTAGGCTTTTGATGAAAACAATTTCAACGATTTTGAAGTTTTGTTTCAATTTTTGGATATTACTAAGTTTAATTTTTTCATATGTGTCAATAATGCAATTTTTTTTGGTACAACCCAAATATTTTAAAATTTACTCATCCCTGTGTGTAGGGAAGGGAGCAGAGCTAGTTGAGGGAACTTGTGCATAATGTACATACATATTGAGCTATAACAAATGCATAAATCCTTAAATGGGAGATTGCACCCAGCTTTTGAATAATATGAACACTTGCCAGGGAATAAATCCTTGGAATGACTTTGAATATTTTGGCGCCTCATTTTTATCACTCGAATTTTCATCCAAGCTCCTTTTCTCATAGATTTTCCCAATTATTTTCACATTAAAAAGCTCAGAGAACCTGATTAATTCTGGATTTCGTGCTTCCGTACACAAGGCTTAATTAGTATGGGTCTTTCATCTTTTCCCGAGGGATACTCTCTACTTTATCTTCTTTTATCCGGTCCTGCGGCTTTGTTGTTTTTTGTCTTGTTTTTTGTTTCACTTATTTTTGAGCCTTATCAGCTCAAATTGCACTTTGCTCGAGTTCCAGTGTCATTTTGATTTTTACACATTTGAGCATGGTTGTTAAATTATCTACAAAATTTGATCAGTTTTTAATAATTATCTCGCTGGTTTGTATGTTCTTGTAATCAAAATCACTTTTAATTGTTTAGGTATTATATTAGAAACAGACTTGGAAAACCTAAAAATATGGTTGTCGTTTGCTAGTCATACGTTTTTGAGGATTTGTTTTCCGTTTTTGTTGTTGGTTTCGGTTTTTCGAAATACGGTTTTTGGTTAAAATGGGTTTTGCTCAAAATAAATTCGATTAAACGGTTAATAACGGTATTCACAGCTTATTCAGCTTCAACGATATTCAGCTGTAATATGTTTTTTCTATAATTTTGTAATGCATAATACATACTAAAAAAATCATACAAAACCATTTTCCCCTTTATATTCAAAATTCATTGGTTCGGAGGAACAAAACTGCAATCAGGATTTCATCCTTCGTTCAGCTTCGTCTTTCATAGAGTCTTAAGATTTTGAGCATGACAACCCTTATTTACGGTTAGAAGAATTAAAACCATTCGTTTTGAAAAATATATATACTATGAACTGCTGAATATCCGAGATGAGACCAACTCTACAACTCCTATAAATTCGCTATAAAATTATACCCAAACTGTTGAATCACAACATTTCACTAAACATCGAGATGATTGATCCTCGCTTTTTAATTTAAAATATTGAAAAGCTGCACTGATTTTTGGTCTGCCCATCTTTGTAAATACAATTTTGAAAGACAATAAACACTAAATTTAATATTGTTTGACAGTACAAATGATTTGATGGAGCAAACGATAAGCATAAACCAAAATATGTCGACATGAAGCTAATAATAAGAATAACCCGGCATACGTGCTTTTGGAAACTAACAACCAGGGGGGTCATTCTCGAATAGAATTTACGATATCGCAAGTTACGACTTCGTAAGGACTTACGACAAGTGTCGTACGATGCCTCTACGATTTTCAAAATTTAATATTCTCAAAAACTATCGCAAGTATATCTCAGCTACGATCACACTTACGAATCGTAAACACCTTAATCTCATGTAACGGACGCTGTGATTGGCTGTCAAAATTTTTGAATCTTAAGCCATCCAATAAGCAATAACACTCATCCTATTTGTCCTGTCTATCAGTTTTACTTATTGATTTTCTCTACAAAGCAATTTAACGTTAATTGCAAGGAGTGAAAATGGCAAAAAATATAAAAACGAATTTATCAGATCAGCCAAAACGCTCACCGAATTGGAGTGTGGGAGAGCGTTATGCTGTGATTGAGAATTATTCTGAACTTTTTAAAAAGTTTTCAAATTCTATTAGTCATCAGACAAAGGAAGCACTGTAGACTACAATAACCGATATGGTAAGCATAACTCATTTTGAATGACATATTTAAAAGTCCTCAAGTTTCTCGCCGGAGTTGAACACTACACATTTCTATCAATTTTAAAATTTCGACTTTAGGAAATCTATAGCGCATAATTAGTCTTTGATCATCAAAAACTTCCAATGGATTAGTGCGGTCAAGAAAACTTTTAAAAGCTCGTCGTTTTTCGTCTTCCAGTACAGCTAATAACTCCATCGTTAAAATTAACCCTGTCACTAAGGACTACGTAAAAAATAAAAATAAATAATTTTGTAATGACAGAACGGCGTTCAAATGAACCCCGCCGTATAAAGAATGCTTGATCGTAAGTACCTACGACTGCCTTTTAGTTGTCGTAAAGTTACGACAACTTTTGCGATTTTCTGAGAACTTGTGATTTTCAAAATGTTTTGAGAATCCCAACTATCGGAACTCGAGAGTTGCGACTGAAGTTACGATCGTAAGTCTTTCGAGAATAACCCCCCAGGGGGGTCATTCTCGAATAGAATTTACGATATCGCAAGTTACGACTTCGTAAGGACTTACGACAAGTGTCGTACGATGCCTCTACGATTTTCAAAATTTAATATTCTCAAAAACTATCGCAAGTATATCTCAGCTACGATCACACTTACGAATCGTAAACACCTTAATCTCATGTAACGGACGCTGTGATTGGCTGTCAAAATTTTTGAATCTTAAGCCATCCAATAAGCAATAACACTCATCCTATTTGTCCTGTCTATCAGTTTTACTTATTGATTTTCTCTACAAAGCAATTTAACGTTAATTGCAAGGAGTGAAAATGGCAAAAAATATAAAAACGAATTTATCAGATCAGCCAAAACGCTCACCGAATTGGAGTGTGGGAGAGCGTTATGCTGTGATTGAGAATTATTCTGAACTTTTTAAAAAGTTTTCAAATTCTATTAGTCATCAGACAAAGGAAGCACTGTAGACTACAATAACCGATATGGTAAGCATAACTCATTTTGAATGACATATTTAAAAGTCCTCAAGTTTCTCGCCGGAGTTGAACACTACACATTTCTATCAATTTTAAAATTTCGACTTTAGGAAATCTATAGCGCATAATTAGTCTTTGATCATCAAAAACTTCCAATGGATTAGTGCGGTCAAGAAAACTTTTAAAAGCTCGTCGTTTTTCGTCTTCCAGTACAGCTAATAACTCCATCGTTAAAATTAACCCTGTCACTAAGGACTACGTAAAAAATAAAAATAAATAATTTTGTAATGACAGAACGGCGTTCAAATGAACCCCGCCGTATAAAGAATGCTTGATCGTAAGTACCTACGACTGCCTTTTAGTTGTCGTAAAGTTACGACAACTTTTGCGATTTTCTGAGAACTTGTGATTTTCAAAATGTTTTGAGAATCCCAACTATCGGAACTCGAGAGTTGCGACTGAAGTTACGATCGTAAGTCTTTCGAGAATAACCCCCCAGGTTTAATACATTGTACTGACATATGATAAACTACAGCCATGTACTTATTTAAGTGCGTGCCGTCAAGCTGATTTTATTTGATCACCAGGAGATAGCTTACTGGTAGATTTTACAGTGTTGCGACGAAAAAAACGAAAAAAATCGTATTTTTTCCGTTTCGGTTATCGTTTCCGTTTTTAATTAAGCGAGTTTATCGTTTGTTTTCGTTTAACCGAATTTTTGTTTATCGGTTTCCATTTCAGTTATCAAAAACCGTTAGGCCAAATTTTCGGTTAATAACGTTTTTCAATAACGTTATCGGATAACGTTTTCCATGTCTGATTAGAAATCTAAGGTTATCTTATTATTGGGACTTATCAATTAATATTTGTAATAGCTATTCACGTATTTAGCGTTATCAGTTACTAGAGGCTGTGATGTACTTTTGATGTAGACCATTATTATTATTAATTATTAGTTACCAAAATCTGTCTTTATTTAAAGTTTTCTTCTCATTGTATCAAGTTCCAAAAGTTATCTTGTTTTATCGTATCAGGTTCCAATGGTTATCTTGTTTTATCGTATCAGGTTCCAACGGTTATCTTGTTTTATCGTATCATGTTCTAACTGCTATCTCATATAATCTTATCAGGTTTCACAAACTATCTCGTTTTAACTTATCAGGTTTCACAAACTATCTCGTTTTAACTTATCAGGTTTCACAAACTATCTCATTTTAACTTATCAGGTTTCACAAGTTATTTTTTTAATTTGTCAGGTTTGGTAAGATATTGTTTTTATTTATCAGGTCTCAGAACTTTTGTTTTTTTCTTATTTGGTACCAGAATTTATCTCGTTTTATCTTATTTGGTCCCAGAATTTATCTCGTTTTGTCTTATTTGGTCCCAGAATTTATCTCGTTTTACCTTATTTGGTCCCAGAAGATACCTCGTTCTTTCTTATCAGTTTTGACGCTATATTTTATCTATTTTTATTTATCCTACAACGGAAGCTATCCCAATTTGTGTGATCAGGTTTCAGAAGTCATCCTATTTCTATCCGGTCTCATGCGCTAATAACTTTACAATTTTTGACAGTGAAGTCTATAACGAGTGCACTGTATAGATGGCTGGGAAGCCCCTTGGGATTAAATTTGGTGAGATGGTTACTTTTGTCATGAAGCTAATGACAGGATGTTACTTGGGAATGATTTGAAAGTTTTCCAATTAACAGGCTCCAGTTATAATTAAGTGCGGAGCGTAAGAAGTAAGAAGTGATGGAGAGAATGTGAGGGAATAACTCACCGAGAAGTAACACTGAACCGTAGAGAGTCATTGCCCCTCTGTCCCTTGAACACCTTAGTATGCTGATACAGGATCTTCCCATTGTTCACATCCGACTGCGTGAACGTGCTCACCCGCACAAACTTCTCCTGACTCTGCTCCATTAGGATTTGACCCAGGGAAGGTCCAGTCGTGATCTGCAACACAATCATTTCAACTTTACTTACTTAGCACTTCCAACATTTCCAAATCTACATCCAACTTCAACCACAACAATACACTTCACTCATACTATTACGGCTCTCCTTACAACATCGCCCATCCGTTACGGCTGGGATTATCCAAAGAGTAGACCAAAGTGGAAAGGAAAAATCCACTCGACACAATTTCCATCCAAAGCGAATTCGGCTTTGTGAAATTTTAATAAATGCAAAATATGTAGATAGTTCATTTTGCTTCAAAGCACAAAGCAAAATTCCTATAGATATCTTCAGGGAAAATGCGAAAAGGGCTAAAAATATTTGCAGTAAAAATGCAAAAAGGGCTAAAAATATTTGCAGTAAAAATGCAAAAAGGGCTAAAAATATTTGCAGTAAAAATGCAAAAAGGGTTAAAAATATTTGCAGTAAAAATGCGAAAAGGGCTATAATTATTTTCAGTACGAATAAAAAAAGGGTTATAAATATTTGCAGTAAAAATGCAAAAAGGGTTATAAATGTTTTCAGCGAAAATGCAAAAAAGGTAACCTTATGTACTTTTAACCCAACATCCATCTCCCCCATGTCCCTCACGTCACTCATTCCCATACATTTGCGAATATGGAATAATAATTAGTACTTTCGGGTAAACTCCTATAAAAATGGCAGGTTAATTTACGATTGTAGGATCCGGGGACCAGTGAGGGAGGAACTAATGGAATTAGATAAATCGGTCCCTGACCCCGGGTCGGGGTAGCGAGAGAGAGAGGAAATAATACACAATGATAATAACAACAATAATAATAATTACAAGGGAAGGGAAAGTTGAGGAAAAATATGGGCTCTGTGAGAGTCTGAGAGTTAATCAAGTCATTTATCACCAGAGACTCACATTCATTAGAAAGTCAAGGAGGAGTAAAACTTCCCGCTCCAGGGATCCTATTCAGAGAAACAGTGCCAGGAACACGGTCTGCCCTGGCGGGAAAAGCGAGACACCCGCTCTGAATATACCCATGCAATCTTACTCACAATTACCTATAGATACACAGTACATCCTCACCACTCCAGCACCCCTCGAATCACCCAATTCCCCCTCCAATACAATCCCCTTGGCTTTCATTACTTCAAAAATTCCCATTCATAACAAATCACACGAGAAAATATTTTTCCCTTAAAAACAATAACCTCAAGCCAAGCCTAGGTTCTTCCTGCCTTTACCAGCATATGAACTAACATTATTTACAGGGGACTGCTGCTCTATAAAATATTTCCGGGAATTTTTATGTGCGGAGGAAATATTCCGGGCCCAAGGGGCCCGTCCTACAGAGTTCCCACTGTCTGTCCTTAAACACCTTTGGAGGGAGAAAGTTGAGGGTCTCAAGGAGAAAGTCAGAGTGGAGAAAGGAGCGAGTCCAAGAAGATGAGGAGGGAAAGAAACCCAGTGATAAAGTCAGTCATCATAATTCATTTCGAAAGTAACAACTTTTTCTTTAATGTTTTATTCTAAACAACAGTAGCTCCAGATTCGAGTCCTTGATTCCCCAAAAGTCCTACTTTCACCCTTGCAGGCTAAAACTCTTGCCCTTTTTTCCTGGAGCGACTCATAACCTCATGACAGAAATTCTTCTCTCACACCTGAGTTTTATTAAAATACCCCCAAAAATTAAGAAAATTCGTCAAGCTGAAATTTAGACAGATGGCGTTTGAGCATATCGTGGGAGAAAGTGATAGAGAAAGTAAAAATGTATTTTTTAAACTTTGATGCAAGAGTTTTGCTCCTTAGCCCCGGATGGAGGGCATATATTAGAGAGAGGTGTAGCGTGTCGGGGAGGAGACTGGGAAGTTACGGGAGGCTTCCTAACAAAAGGAGAGATTGTGGAAGATGAAGAAGAGGAGAAGAAAAAGCGAGTGAAAATTTAGAGGAGAAGGCAAATTAGACGCCATAAATTTCCGTACGGTTGGAAATTACAAGTCCCTATACTATATATATGTGAGAGAAGGGCAGTATATGTAGGCCATGCTCTGCCTATACTCATACACATCCACACATAGACACACACACACACACACACATGGAGCAAGTGCAGTGGGAGGGAGTTCAAGTGGAAAGAAAAGAGACAGTGGAAACAAATTGAGTTGCGAGATAACAAAAACTTATTAATTGCAATAAGTCATTCCCTTTATGTACAAGGCTTCAAGATCCCTATCTCCAACTCCCAACTTTCCCAACCAACTTCCACAACACCCAGGCCCAACTTCCTCATAATTACCAATGTTCCTATCACAACTACAACTATGTCCATATACAGTCCACTCTGGTTCGAACCCTTCCCCTCAATCACAGTCTCCCTCAAATTCCCATTTTCAAATTCCAAGGAATTTAAATTATCACATCAAAAACCAATTCCTTAAAAAAGAAAGTAAGTGAAAGCATCTGAACTTTCTCCAGGAGTGCAATGATCTCTAAATTACAGAATCTCTTGCAAAAATACAATCCAAAAGTGTAAAAATTTTTCCCTTCTGCTTCTTAACAAAATTACACTCACATTTCCTCCCTAAAATTATTTCCCTACTCGAATGTGGGCCCTTGAAAAAAAAGTTTTCCCACGACTCAGATTTGTCCCTTTATTTTTTTTTGACACCAGTAGAAATCTATTATTAACAAATTTTTGAGTCAATGGGCTTCTTAACTAATTGTAAATCTTCCAAACACGCTGGTGCTCCTTAACAGTAAGGGAGTTAATGCAGAACTGGAGGACAATTGTCATTATAAATAAAAAAAACATTTTGATGGGGAATTTTTTTGAACGGAGTCTACGAGTGAGCCGATATTTTGTCATGTGTTAGTTATAATGAGCCGACATTTGTCATTTTTAAAATAGAAGAACTGGGTGAGGCCTGACAGAGGAGAAAGGTTTCATTGAGGAATGAGCCCTGGAGCTTGGGAAACTTGAATTTGGAATTTTGGTACACAATTGTACTTTAGAATGTGAGTCCCAGAGAAGGCTAACTGTGAGAAGGAAGACAAACCTGGAAAGTGATTTCACGCCCATCGCTACTCCTCACTAATAAGTTTTCCGGTTTTAATGGGCTCTGTGTTAATGGGAAGACTGGGAGGGGAACCCGCCCATCGTAAACCAGGAGTTCGGGCTTCTTCACGGAAACATTAAAACCCTCCTTGGCTGCTTCATTTAATCCATCCGACAGCTCAAACTCAAACCAGGCTGGTTTCAAGTCCTCACCTGGGGAAACAAAAAATCATATGATGATCCTCATGATCTTACAAACACACACACACACACACTTACACAAACCCATCAAATCTTTAAAACCAATCCTCATTTTACTTTCACTAATTAGCAAAACTTGTTATACAGGGAGCGTTCCAGTAGTAGCTTTTATACTGGGTAGGATGGATCCCATATGTACATGAAGTAATGGGATTGCTCCCTAGTTCTGACACTGAGTGCTAACGGAACGAAGGGCTACATGATTTCCTCTGTCATTAACTGATTCCCTCATGTTCCTCCTCATTAAGCAGTGCTCAAGGGGTTACAAGCCTCTTCATACCCCTTCATTAATTTTTTTAATTTGACAAAGTTTTTAAAATCTGGTATAATTTTTGGGGAAGGTAATTTGAAGGAAATTGAAGGAATTTAAAGGAATGTAAAAATGTAACGGAATATTTCTGAAACCAAAAGGGATGTTATAACGAGGGACGTAGGACAATGGTTTTTTAAGGAAAAAACATTGGACAGTTATGTTAATTGTTTTTTGTTTATTTAATTTATTTTTTTTGGAAAGCCTCAATGTAGTAGAGTCTTTTTGAGGTGATTATTTGTTAAAATCTCTTGTGGGACGGGAAAAGTATGGGATTTGTGGGGTTTTTCGGGGGCTGTTGTAAAGAGAGGACTGGATTGACATGAGCGGAGGCTACTGGGAGTGGACGGGAGGAGAGATGATTAATGTAAACACATGGGCATTTGAAGTGGTTGAGTGGTCCTGGTGCATTGTCTGCGTTTTAGGGGTATGGTTGGGAATTTCCGATAAATAAGGAAATATTCGTGTTCCTGTCGCGAGTGTTGTCGGTTAAGTGAGCTCATTACAATTTGTCAGGAGCACCGAGCCATTCATTACTCATAACGAGGGTGGAGGCTTCAGTTTTTACGCTATTAGCTCCAAACGCAACATATATACGCTCCAGTGTTGATGGTGTCCGCCTTTTTTCAGCCCCGAACACAGTAACATTGTCTTCTCAACCACTATACGCAATGTTCGTACTTTGTCCGATTTTACATCCCACTCTCCCCTCACACAATAGCCCAGGCATCAGTTCCTGGAGTACGGGGTTCCTCAAATGTTTCCCGTGTCCGGGGTTGTGCTTATGTAGGAGATTTTACACTTTTTTCAAAAATATTTGGCTGTAAATATTTTTTGGGATTTGTTTTAATATTTTGTGGTAAAATATTTTGTGGGATTTGTTTTAATATTTTGTGGTAAAATAGTTTTTGGGATTTGTTTTAATATTTTGTGGTAAAATAGTTTTTGGGATTTGTTTCATTATTTTGTGGCAAAATAGTTTTTGGGATGTATTTCAATATTTTGTGGCAAAATAGTTTTTAGGATTTGTTTCAATATTTTGTGGCAAAATAGTTTTTGGGATTTGTTTCAATATTTTGTGGCAAAATAGTTTTTGGGATTTGTTTCAATATTTTGTGGCAAAATAGTTTTTGGGATTTGTTTCAATATTTTGTGTCAAAATATATTTTCCCTATTTTTATCATTTTTGATGGAAATTATTTTTCCAATTTGTAAATTGATTTCCCAAATTTGTACAAATTGATTTCCCAAATTTGTACAAATTGATTTCCCAAATTTGTACAAATTGATTTCCCAAATTTGTACAAATTGATTTCCCAAATTTGTACAAACTGATTTCCCAAATTTGTACAAATTGATTTCCCAAATTTGTACAAATTGATTTCCTAAATTTGTACAAATTGATTTCCCAAATTTGTACAAATTTATTCCTCAAATTTTTACAAATTGATTCCCCAAATTTTTGAACCTTTAATTTTAAGAGTCTTGCAAATTATTGTTTCATTGTTGCCAGCTAACTTTCTTGAAAAGGAATTTTTTTCTAGAAAATATAATTTTTTGGAAAGTACACTTCATCCTATGTTTAAGCAGAGTTTGTTATGGGGGAAGAAATTTTCTTGAAAAATGTGAAATCCCGTGTTGAGAAGAGAAATAGGAATAAATATTTGAGGGACCCTTGTAGAACGGAAGTATGCGGGAATAACATGATTACATGAATATTCAGATTGGTAAGTGCCAATAAATCTGGCGTGTGTGTTGTTCCAGCTAAAATACATAGATGAAGAGAGAGTGCTTACAAATTCCCAACGAACCTTTGTGTACGAAGATAATTTGGGAATTATTAATCATGGCTTGGGTGAAGTTCTGGAGCGGGACATCAGGCTGGTCCTGGAATGCCGGGTAGCCTCCGCGAGTGCCCACAATGTAAAATACCAACTGATTTGCGTCCGAGTCCTCGTCGGCAGCAGCTGTGGGCAAAAGATTAGTCAAGGATTAGTCACTCGCAAATTTATACATTTAACATACAGCACAGGCGTCCGAGCAATCATGCACGCTCCATCAAATGTCACTATACACTATACACGAATTCCTCCCCTTTAATGGAAGGGGCTCCCCTGCTTTTTACGATGCATCCCACATACTTAAGCCACACAAAAGTTTCGGGTAATTACTTTAAATTAGGAAACCATAAAATATGAAAATGATAAAAATGGCAGATATTATCACAAGCTATTTTAAAACGTGTAAATTTGAAATTTGAATCAATGTGATGTGGTGACAGCAAATAAAAGAAGGAAAATCAATAATAATTAGATGCCGAGATAAAGATGACAATGTCAAAGTCCTTGGTTTGTGGTTATCAGTAGATAAAATACTAGATTTATCTACTGAATATCTTGAAGCAAAGATAATTTTGTCATTTTTGAACTAGCTAAACTCAGACAGAATTTAAGTCAGTATTAGTAGAAGAGATATGAGAACAGATAAGAGAACTTAAAAAGAAAACAGATAAGAAGATTAGAAATCTTAAATAGAAAACAGTTAAGAAGATTAGAAAACTTAAATAGAAAATTTAGAAAGAAGATAACAGAACTTAAATAAAATATTTAGAAAAGAAGATAACAGAACTTAAATAAAATATTTAGAAAAGAAGATAACAGAACTTAAATAAAATATTTAGAAAAGAAGATAACAGAACTTAAATAAAATATTTAGAAAAGAAGATAACAGAACTTAAATAAAATATTTAGAAAAGAAGATAACAGAACTTAAATAAAATATTTAGAAAAGAAGATAACAGAACTTAAATAAAATATTTAGAAAAGAAGATAACAGAACTTAAATAAAAAATTTAGAAAAGAAGATAACAGAACTTAAATAAAAAATTTAGAAAAAGAAGATAACAGAACTTAAATAAAATATTTAGAAAAAGAAGATAACAGAACTTAAATAGAAAATTTGGAAAAAGAAGAAAACAGAACTTAAATAAAAAATTTAGAAAAAGAAGATAACAGAACTTACATAAAAAATCCAGAAAAGAAGATAACAGAACTTAAATACGTGAAATAATGTAGGGGAATTAATAAAATTTAGATGGCAAAGTCTGCTACAGATAAACTGATAACCGGAGATAAAAAAATTAAATTAACATGTACATACATATATAAATTACTAGTCAGATAAAGTGGATAATAACGCCAGTACATATGTACATATGATTAACGTGAATAGATATGCTAGAGCAGATGAAGTAGATAAAAGAGATAAAATAAATTGTATGACAGACGATCGACATTATACAAAGGCAACCTAAAAGATGGGAAGTCAAATAAAGTCGGCACATTTGGGGCAGGAGATAAGGACCAGACAACAACAAAATTACAAGACATGACCAATCTAAATGAGATAATTAATGGCTTGAGTAAAGTGTGCTGTTTGTGAAACGATTTGCCCTGCCAAAAAAAACATCCGCGGGGTAAAACAAATAGTAAAATTACAGCGTTTGAGGAAAATAGAGCGGGCTAAAAATAAATAGGGAGAATAGTGAAAAGGGGTAAATGAAGCTGGAGTGGAATTGTTATTGAGGGAGAAGTGCTATAAAATGTGGATGTTATTATTGGATTAAAGAGACCTAGTTGAGCGGAGGAGATGGGAACGGAAGAGCCGGCCCAGACCCAATTTCCCGTGTTGTTGACCACCCGAGGGATTTGGTCATTAGCGGGGATGATTGTGATGGGAACTCGGTGAGACAGACTGGTCCGAGATCCCAAGTTACCTCCGCCCTTCTCATCTCCCACGGTCTGAGCAATGACGGTGAATTGATCCTCAAGTGTTTCCGACCCATCGTGAGTGTAGAAGATCTTCCCATCCTGGAGTGCTTTGTAAGGGAAGCTATGAAGAGGGCTTTTGGGACGGGAGATCATCGTCAAAGTTCCATGCTCCGGTCCGGATGTAATCCTCACTTCCGATAATTTGTCCGCAAAGTAGTTCTGAGCCGCGTGGAGGTGCGTTAGGTTCAGGGCTATCGTACTTCCTGCAAACACACAAATCCAATGTAATTATCCACTCAAGGATTCCTCTATTATCATCATCCTAGAACACATGGGAGGCTGTACGTGTGTAAGCACTGGAGTCAGAGCTTCTCGAAGAACACATTGCGGAGTACGCAAGAGCATTTACACTCGGCTACGTTCAAGATCCGGATCTTTACAGCCTTATCAAGGTCAAGTATCGGGGAACGTTTTGTTTTTTGAAGTTAGGGTAAACAATTTTAGGGAAAATATGTGCCAGTATTTAAATGTCGGTCAATATTACGTGTAGGTCAATTTCAAGAGTAGGTCAAGTTCAAGTTTATGTTATGTTCAAGTATAGGTCCATTTCAAGCTTAGTTCAAGTTCAAGTATAGGTCGATTTCAAGCTTAGTTCAAGTTCAAGTATAGGTCAATTTCAAGCTTAGTTCAAGTTCAAGTATAGGTCGATTTCAAGCTTAGTTCAAGTTCAAGTATAGGTCGATTTCAAGCTTAGTTCAAGTTCAAGTATAGGTCGATTTCAAGCTTAGTTCAAGTTCAAGTATAGGTCTTATCTATATGTTGATCAATTTCTAGTGCAGGTGAATGTCATGTGCAGATCAATTTCAAGTGCAAGTCAGTTTTAAATACAGCTCAAATTCTATGGAAGGTCAATTTCAAGTATAGAACACTTTCAAGTGTGTGTCACGTTCAAATGGAGGTCAGTCTCAAGAGCAGGTAAATTCAATATAGGTTAAGGTCAAGAAAAAACTAAAATTATATGTAGGTCAATTTCAAGTGTATGTCACGTTCAAATGTAGGTCAGTCTCAAGAGCAGGTAAATTCAATATAGGTTAAGGTCAAGTGTAGATCATTTTCAGGTGTAGGTCAATTTCAAGTGTAGGTCAATTTCAAGTGTAGGTCAATTTCAAGTGTAGGTCAATTTCAAGTGCAGGTCAATTTCAAGTGTAGGTCAATTTCAAGTATAGGTTAATTTCAAGTGTAGGTCAATTTCAAGTGTAGGTCAATTTCAAGTGTAGGTCAATTTCAAGTGTAGGTCAATTTCAAGTGCAGGTCAATTTCAAGTGTAGGTCAATTTCAAGTATAGGTCAATTTCAAGTGTAGGTCAATTTCAAGTGTAGGTCAATTTCAAGTATAGGTTAATTTCAAGTGTAGGTCAATTTCGAGTGTAGGTTAATTTTAAGTGTAGGTCAATTTCAAGTATAGGTCAATTTCAAGTGCAGGTCAATTTCAATTATAGGTCAATTTCATGTATCGACGTGTTATTGACAATTCGAGTGTTCATCAAGTTCAATTACTGTAGTTACACCCTGGCTGTACTGGACTTTGAGTTCCATTGACAGATCAAGCTAACACTCAACATCAAGTCCACAGATTCCAGGTCAAGTTTACTAAGTGGGTCAAGTGGAAATATAATTTCATAAACACATTTATTCTAGTTGTACAGCAAACTGTGAGCTCAATTATAGGCGATCAAATGGCACCTTAAGATTAAATCCAGTTCAGGTTGAATACGCAATAAAATTTTGATCAACATCAATACCAAGTAAATTCCCCCACATGTTCAAGTTCTACTCAATTTGTATTCAAGCTGCCTTCAAGTTTAAGACCCTGTAAATTAGTTCAATTTTATTTCATCCCGTCAATTTAGACCCCATTAAACAAATAGCCCATTAGCCCCCAAAAGTCCAGCTAAATTTCAAGATGGTATTTTAATGTGACCTGAACGCATCCCTGACATGTCCAAGCTGGGCTCGTCTTACTTACGAGAGTTAACATGTGAGTGAGTGTTTGGTACAGTGAAGGGAAGCTTTCCCTCATCTCATCTCACTCCCACTAAAAGACAAAACTCTATATGGCAAAGTTGGCTTTTAATGCCTCTAATGGACTTTTCCGTCCGGGTAAATGCATCTCCTTCTTTTCCCGTTCACTCAAATCAACATCAAATTTTCCGCCAAAAATTCCAACAACTCCGGAAACGCTTCCCTGACGCTACAGTACTCAGCTTTCATCCTCCATCCACATTTGGAAATACAACCCAAATTGAACAGAATATCAAATGACTTTTGTAGTTAGTCCTATTTTATTTCCTGTAGCAGAAATAATACTGGCGAATTTACACCCCACAAAAATCCTAAGAATTACTTGCGTACATAAGGACCCCTTGTCAAAAACACTTTCAAGGTACAGAGGCTTTATTTAATTTTTGTTTATTTTGTTGTTGTTATTTTTTATTGATTTTAAAAAAAAATCTGTCCTGCATAAAAACGACTTAGGGCTACTTGTGACTAAGGGGCCTTCCGAAATCCTAAAAGAGGTTCCTGGTGATATTTTTGGGGATAATATTACTACCAGGGGCTGACTGTAGGTATGTACATACATATGTGGGAGAAAAAGTAACATTTGTGTCAGTGAATTTGATGGGATTAGGGGAAGAGTGCGAAGTAGGGAAGTAAATAGTGTGATGACTGCCATAAGGTGGTTGAATTAATTGCCTTGGAAATCCTAATGGCGGGAGGATGCGCCATTCCCAGGACTAATTTATAGAGTTGGAGTTGTACTAAAAGGCCCCGCTCTTATTTTATTTAATGCAAAGACTCAAGCCCAATTTGGACTTGTGGTTGGGGCGGCGTGTTGTGAATTTTTATGTCCACTCTTCCCCTCCAACTCACTCCCTTCAGCACCATTCCCCACAATTTCCCTCCCATTTACCTCTTATCAGTCGGACAAGTTTTTCAGGAAAAATCCAAAACTTTGTGAAAACCCGGCAATTACTTAGATCTATATGAAAGGAGTTGTTGAGAGGAGGCGAGGAATGTAGGAAAGAAAAAAAAGGGGGAAGAAAGTCAAGGAAGATATTGAAGGGAAAGTAGGAGAAAGTAAGGAGGCAGAGGGAAGTTATATATTACAACTCCAGTGGCTATACCCAGATCCACACCCCTTATAAAGGCAAATGGGAGTCTTACAGTGGGGTGATGTACTTTTCACAACTTCAAAGACATTTATTTTGTTGAGGAGTGATTATGGATAAATATAAATTATTACAGCTGTACTTTTAATTTTTTAAGATGGACATTCCAGGTTTTGTCAAGTATGCACTTGAGATTCAAATATTAGGTATATGAAAGGTCAATGTCAAAGGCACTTGCAAGTTTGAAGTTTCGAATGAATGCACATTATTAATATTTTGATTTTCAAGTATCAACTGCATATCAAATTTCAAGTTTAAGAGTTTACTCAAGTATCAAGTGCACATCAAGTTTCGAGTTCAAGTGTTTACTCAAGTATCAAGTGCACATCAAGTTTCGAGTTCAAGTGTTTACTCAAGTATCAAGTGCACATCAAGTTTCGAGTTCAAGTGTTTACTCAAGTATCAAGTGCACATCAAGTTTCGAGTTCAAGTGTTTACTCAAGTATCAAGTGCTTATCACGTTTAAGAGTTTACTCAAGTACGCACTGAAGTTTCAAGTGTCAAGTGCATTTTAATTTTCAAGTAAAAAAGTTCCTTCAAGTTTCAAGTTGACCCTCTGGTACTGTATCAAAAATTATTAAGTTTTAAGCGTCAGAAAGTGTTAAGTGCTCGAGAAGGTTTCAAGGATGTGAGAAATATGAATTCAGGTTTCAAAAAATGTCAAGTGCAAGCTCAAGTTTCGAAAATAAAGATGTTCCAAGTGTGCTATCAAGTTTCAGTTATTAAATACGCCTTCAAAATGCAAGTATCAACTGCACACTCAAGTTTCAAGTTCCAAAAGTAGTGACGTCCACACTTAAGTTTCAGGTTATAAAAAGTATTAAGTGCACACTCAAGTTTTAAAGATCAAAGAGTACCAAGTACGCATCCAGGTTTCAGGTATCCAAGGCACACTCAACAATCAAGTATAAAATTCATATGCTTCAAGTATGTACGAAGTTCACACTCAAGTTTTGAGATCCACTTCAAAATGAACAATATTTTTATGTTTTCAGCTCAAATGTACACCTGGGAAAACAAATCTAATCCCTACAAATCTCTTGACAGTAGTGTCCATTGAACTGCCGTTAAAAGCTGAGGAATCATTTTCCAAGTAAAACCCGGACTACGATATAGAATTACACTCAAAATTCATTCCAAGTTCATGTGAGGATTCCACCAGCTTCTGAGGAGTTCCACGAACCCTCACTCAAGGCGGAGTCATGGCGGAAGGCAGAAGGACAAACGAAAGTAAAAACAAGAATTAAATTGATGGACGGAGAGTGAATGTAAAAGGAAAGAATCTAAGTGTGTCTTGGAAATTAAAAGGAAGCAAGTGAAACTCAAAGGAAATGAAAGCAAGAGAAAGTAAAAGAAAGTAAAAGACAGGATAGGAGTAAAAAGAGCATGCAGTACTTGTAAAAAGAAACTTCCATAAAAGTTCCCTCGTTTCAGTGAGTGACCACAGAGCGGACTTTTCCCTTTCCCCGGCAATTCATTTATGCCTTAAATAACTCGAGAATCCCCAATTAACAAGTCCAGGCAAGCCCCTTATTCCTTCCACATTGACTCATAAGCCCCTCATAATTTCCCTAGTACTAATGTACAAAGTTCTCCAGTCAGACTCCTCCCCCTTTACCTTACAGCTTAATAGGTCAACCTTTACAATTCCGGCTTTCCCCTTTTTTCTACAACCTTCTCACATGTATGTACATATGTATTTGGGAGCAAAAAAAATTTTTTGACAAAAATTGAGTTTTTTCATAAAAATTAAAAATAAGACCATAATCGCTGGAAATTATGAGAATTTTTTTTTTGAGGGATTTTCCTACTATTCTGTAAATGGAAAGGGGCCTCTTACAATGGTTTCTTTTTTAATCTGCTTCTCCAGCATTTTCCAATGCTAGGGGTCGAAACCAAGGAAATACTAAGGGAAATTTGTATGTGTCTTCTCGCAATTATCTCGTAACTGTGTGTGTGTGGGTCCTGTCACACTGGCTGGGAACTCTTATTGGGAAGTTATGTCCCTTGGAAAAAAAAGTAGTTGACAAGGAAGTAACTCCAGATAGATACTTTCAACTAGATTTCTCATAAAGCCTAATGGAGTCTGTCTTTTGTGTGTGCCTCTGTTTTTTGTGTGTGTGTGTGTGTGGAAAGTTGTTGGGAGTTGAGACTCAGTTTTCTGGGAATTCCTGTTTGGAGGAAATAGAGAAAAAGGAGCGTATTTACCTTCGTTGACGAAGACGGGAGCGGATGCCAAGAGGAGCGTGGTTGGCACAACAATAAAGTCCAGCCGTAAGTCCCGTAGAGTTTGCACACCATTCGTCACGTCAAACTCCATCGAGTCATGTGTCTTGTTGGGCTCCGACTGAATATATCGCAGACGGCCCGTATTGATTACCGTTTGGTCCCACATCGTCACGTAGTCATCCGCATCTTCCGATTTCCCATCTGGTGTCCCACAAAACAACATATGTACTTTACATAGGTCCCCAAAGATACCCTCACATTATATATTTACTATAAATTCTTGAGCTTCTACGAATCCCAGGGCTCGTTCCAATATAACACTCAGGTTTAAGGAGGTTTTTTTTTTAACTCCAAAGGGACCTGCACATTGAAAGAGGCCCAAACGAAATACACACGACCTTCCCTCCTTAGGTTTCTAATTTCAGCGTCATACCAAGCAAGGTCAAATTAACGTCAGAAAAAGGTATGGGAAAAGGCCTCAAAATGGTTTATCAAAGAGTGGGGCTAAAGAGTGGTTTTTCATAAAAGAGGCCTAAAAAATCCCCTTAGCCTTCAATTGCCTTAGGTGGTTTTTTCATTTTACCGAATTATTTTAAAAGTGGCGCTAAAACCGTGGCCCTAATTTATATGAGGCCTCAAATGGTTTTTCCGTAATTTTAGGCATCATTTATGTGGTTTTAGTACATTTGTAGGAGTTTTGGGGGTTTTTAAATTCAGAATTGAGCCCTGTTATGGCGTGTGTATGAAAATTGCTGTAGGAACTGCATCGGGCCTCCTAAGATGTTTTGAAGGTTTTTGTGGGATTAAGACTCTGAGAGCTCTGAAGCTCGTGAGGTATCGTTTGAAGAGCCCTGTGTAAATTTTCAAAGTAGAAAGTTAGAGGCGCTATAAGGCGTGTAATAGCCGTCATTTTTTTCTATATTTTGTCATACAAACCACGCATATTTTTTCATGGAACTTTTGCCCAACCATTAAAATGATAAGGCTTTAGTGGATTTTCTACTTGGCGACACCATAATATATAACAAAGTAAAGTATGTCTTGGTGACATTTCCTTGAGAAGCTGCATATGTTGTCTTTGTGCCTTCCCCATGCCTATATGTGTCTGTGTATGTATTAACACAATTCTGACTGCAGAACGAATGTAGCGCAAGGGAGTTGCTTTTTCAAGTCCATTAAGAGATTTTGGGATGTTTTCATTATTTTTTTTTTGTTCCAGGGGAAAAAAACCGTGGAGCCAAAAGAGAAACCAGGCTTGGCACGTCAGTAGTCCCCTTGGCAGAACTCAAAATAGCAAATCGAACATGACTGACGAAGATTGGCAACCTCAATGGATTATATGCTAAACATTTTTTGGCACTTCACTGAGATTCCCATTTTCACAGGAATTTTTAAAGCTTGCGAAGTAATTAAGGGATAAGTTTCTTCTTTTAAAAAAACATTTGTTCAATTTTATCTTCACAATAGAAGAATTTTAGAGATTTGGATTTGAAAACATTAAACTGGTGTAACATACCATGAGAAAAATTTAATTAACGTTTTCAAATACATCGTAAATTCAATTCGTACATATAGTTTGACTTCAAATTTCGAATTTCCAGGATTGCTGCAAATTTTGGCGGAACGAAATAAGACGGTTCCTAAAAGATTTTAACTGTCATGAGGTAACGCTAAAGTTTGTGGAGATATTTAAAAGTAAATAAATTACTTGGGGGATAATTTTCGAAAACGATTGCCCAAGCGTTAAATTCTGAGGTGAAAAATTGGTAAACCAAAATTTTGGTGTGGTACAAGATGCAATATTAGACCAAAATCGGGAAAAATTTAAAATGCGCGCTTGTTTTTGAAAACAGAAGACACATTTCGCGGGATAATTTAAATTAAGCGGCTCTTTTCGAAAACAGGAAAATTTTTGCGGGATAATTTAAATTAAGCGCTTTTTCGAAACCAGGATCAAAATTTGGGGGCGGGGTAATTTAAATTAAGTGGATTCTTTTTTAAAACAGCCCTACAATTTCGGCGGGGTAATTTAAATGGAGAGACTCTGAATGAAACCGGCACAAATTTTGGCGGGATAATTTAAAATTAGCGGTGATAAATTTGTGTAGTAATTAACTAAAGAAAGGTACCTTGGCCAGGGCTTGGGTCGACAGCCAAGTAGCCGTGCTTCGGTGGTCTTGTCAAAGTGTAAACAATATGGTTGGGTGGGATGTGAGCATTGGAGATTTGAAGGCTGGTTTGGGAAATGACAGCGGAACTGTTCTCATTCACCACGACGCTCCCGTTCGCTCCCACCTGACATCAACAACAGAGCAAATGGGACCATTAGCATGTGAAACATCTGGCGCCTCTCTCCAAACGCACACACACACACACACACACACAAACACACACATACATACACTCACACTCCAAACGTCTCCAAAGGACACGTAGTAATCCCAGAGACGCAAGGAATACTCCAGCATGCTTTATAATGTATATATGCCTTATAATTTACTATATCTACCTTTCATCATAAAAATCCCTTGCAATTTAATCACAAGGCATATTCATAAACGGGAGCTGATCACACATGCCGTGGGTTTACACTACACGTGTCGCCAATTCTATGAAAACACTCTCCCGCACCCGCTCCCTAAATTTTCTAAATAGAAACGGCAAACGTAGCTCCTCACGGATCTGCATACAAATACTGTTCTTCAGTTTTCCCGGGAGTGGATTTAAAATTTAAACTTGATCTCAACTTTGAAGTCAAGCAACCTTAAATTTGGCATTGAGCGATAGTTATTATTGTTTGAACTTGAACTTGAAATTTACATTCACACTTGAAATTGAAGTGAGTACTTGAACTTGAATTTGAAATTTACATTCGCACTTGAAATTAAAGTGAGTGCTTGAACTTGAGTTTGAAATTTACATTCACACTTGAAATTGAAGTGAGTGCCTGAATTTGAAATTTACATTCACACTTGAAATTAAAGTGAGTGCTTGAACTTGAATTTGAAATTTACATTCACGCTTGAAATTGAAGTGAGTGCCTGAACTTGAAATTTACACTCACACTTGAAATTACATTGAGTGCTTGAACTTGAATTTGAAATTTGCATTCACACTTGAAATTGAAGTGAGGGCTTGAACTTGAATTAGTACCCAAGTTAAGAAACCATCTTTAAAACTTGAAAACAATAAAAATGATCCATCAAACTCCCCCTTCAAATTTCTCAACCCCAAACTCAAATACTCACTGAAACTTGAAACCTAACCTGTACTTGTACCCATTCTTGAAACTATCCAGCCCCCCATGATAAATGCCCTTTGATATTCATTCATTGAGGAATTAGAGATCCTCCGTCTCCATACTGTTCCCCATTAAGTTCCACCACATATACATAATGATCTATGTACACGTTGGGCTCCGTATAAAGCGGAATTTGAGAACGTGGGGGAAATAAATTAAGATGAGGAGAAGTTGCTTCGACAAAAACAACAAGTTGTGTGTGTTAATGAAAATGTTACGGAAAAGTTGGGCACTACGCAGGGAAATAGAATGGAACCAGTGTACTTATAAATAATGGGGGAGTTCAGTTGCGGCTAAATAAATTTTCACCCATACAATATCCCTAGCTCTGCACATTAGAAAGACACATACAAGCACACTCACATACATCTTCATACGTACATCCTTTCAAAAGATATCTATACAGGGAGCATCAATGCCCAAGAATCTTCTCCCAGCTATCCATAAAATAGTAAACACAATACAGGGTCTCTCAATACCTTTTCCTCTCTCCTCCAGCCTATGGAAGTGTTAACGGAATATTATATGATTCCCACATTTTGTAGCGAATTTCCTTTAATATTTTTACAATTATTTCATCCCTTACGTCTACAAAAGCTTTCTATTCAGATGTGAAGAAAATTTGTGAAACGAACTCAAATTCACAAAATAAAAATATATGATAAAAATTCAATGAGATTAAATATGGATTCTGCCAAACATTAACATTAAGTCATATAGGAATTTGTCCAAAATTTTACATAGCATTGGATAGGAATTTGTCCAAAAATTAACATTACGTTGAATAGGAGTATATCCAAAAATTAACATTACGTTGAATAGGAACATATCCAAAAATTAACATTACGTTGAATAGGAACATATCCAAAAATTAACATTACGTTGAATAAGAACATATCCAAAAATTAACATTACGTTGAATAGGAACATATCCAAAATTTATCCCAAACCTATATCTTCTTAATCTTAAAAATCCATCCCTCTCAGCCAGTATACTTAAAATGGGATATACATTTATGTACTTATATTGACTGGAATCGTCCTACTATTTTGTAGGGTGAATAAATCCGGAGGAAAACTTACACTCAACGGCGCCCAATAAGCTTCAGGATAAATGGCGACTTCAAAATATGTGTCTTCGGATTGGGCAACTCCTTGAACTACGGCCCTGAAGTGGAATGCATCTTGTTGGGCGTCCGTGGTGCCTTGGTTCTGATAGCTGACCAGTCCTTGAGCCATGTCGCCCAGAGTGAAATTTCTCACTCCTGTCTCATTAACCTGTCATTTAAATAACCATAATAGTACTCCTCCATTGTCACACTTCCCCCGACACCCACAATATAAACCTCAATTTACAGCCTCCGCAACCCTAAGTTCCTGCCAAATCTACCCCAAGATTCATGCATTTATTTACATGTTCCTTTCTAAGAGCAGGGATCCCAAAATGTTTTGCCCCAAAAGAAGTTCCCAAAAATTGTAGCATTTCAAAAGTACAGTCTCACTGCAAGTTACACTTTCATACGGAATTTCTACTTACAGTGGCCAGTTTCTACAAAATACCCCACCCCTATGCACATTATCAAAAAAATTTCTCATTATGGGACAAAAGGAGATTTCATTCTTAATTTTTGTAATTTTGTTCTCAATCTCTAATTCATTGTAATATTTAGCTGGTTTTGCAGGTCCAAGCATAAAAAGTGGAGGCTTTCCATATCTATTTGAGGGAGCATCATAGGATTGAAGGGAAGTTGTAGTGTGGGAGGTTCAACAGGGATTCGCTAATGTTGTTGGGAGAATGTAACAAAAATGGATTGTGTAAATTTGTGTGTTAACATATTTTGTGTGGGAGCCGCAATAAGTGTGAAAATGTTTTGTGTTGGGTTAAAGGTATTTGAAGGGGAGACAGCCGGATTGGGGAAATAAACGTTGTCAATAAAGAATGGGGTTGGAGAAAATAATGTAGTACAGTGGATTAGGGCTATGAGAGACGTCCTTGTTAAGGAGCATGTTATCCACAGGGGCAAAAATAATGGGGAAATTTTTATCTACCCCAATGTTAATATACTGAGGGTTAGGGGAGCATGTGTTTGTAAGGGTAAGATGTTGGAGCTCCTGGGGGTGCTCTGTTAAGGGGAGTCGACTGTATAGGGCTGGAGGGATAGGAGAAAGGAGCTGGTATGAATATTGAGTGAGGACGTTTGTTATTATAAGGGGCGAGAGTGACAGCGGGGGGAAAGATAAATGAAGTCACCCTAATGATCCCGTGCTGAGGACCGTCGAGGATTCGAATGAGAATTTTCCCCTCATCCACGTCAACGTTCGTCTCCAGTCCAATACTTTCCTCCGTCAGTCTTGCCATTGATCCGCGCTTCCCCGCCAAACGACTTGTGTTCACCACTCGAACCGTCGGGCTTCCGGCGCTGATTCGAACAGTTCCTGGGGGGAAAAACAGGGAAGAGCATAAATTATATCGGAGATCTGATTACGATTTAGGGTGAATTTGTTCATGGTGCGGTCAATATGGGTCAAATTTGGGTCGTAATAATTACGTTTGGATCAGGTCGACCAAGTTTTGTCAACTTTATTTCGTAATTAATAAATTTGGTTCATGCTGATATTGACCAAGTTTGGGTCAACTTTAATTCGTAATGAATAAATTTGTATCGGGTTTAAATTGACCAAGTTTGGGTCAACTTTAGTTCGTAATTAATAAATTTGTATCAGGTCGATATTGACCAAGTTTGGGCCAACTTTAATTCCTAATTAATAAATTTGGTTCAGGTTTAAATTGACCACGTTTGGGCCAACTTTAGTTCCTAATTAATAAATTTGGTTCAGGTTTAAATTAACCACGTTTGGGCCAACTTTAGTTCCTAATTAATAAATTTGGTTCAGGTCGATATTGACCAAGTTTGGGTCAACTTTAGTTCGTAATTAATAAATTTGTATCAGATTTAAATTGACCAAGTTTGGGTCAACTTTAGTTCGTAATTAATAAATTTAGTTCATGTCGATATTGACCCAGTTTGGGTCAACTTTAATTCGTAATTAATAAATTTGTATCAGGTTTAAATTGACCAAGTTTGGGTCAACTTTAGTTCCTAATTAATAAATTTGGTTCAGGTCGAAGTTGACCAAGTTTGGGTCAACGTTAGTTCGTATTTACAAATTTTGATGATTGGCCAAGTTTGGGTCAACGTTAGTCCGTAATTATTATTAAATTTGGCTCAGGTCGAAATTGACCAAGTTTAGGTCAACATTAGATCAACAGTATGAAATTGGAAATTCAGGTCAATATTTGCCAAAATTGGGTCAAAACCAGAATTCCATTTTCCATTCAGACATATTCTCTCTCCCGTGAACAGAAAATTCCTATTTGACGGGTTTAGGTCAGACCAGGTTTGAGGTCACTGAGCACACCCATAAACCAAGGGTTTGATCCAGACAACCCTATCTAGTACAGCGGAAGTAATTAAAAAAGCAAGTTTTACAACAGAGCCAAAGACAACAGCTTAGTGTCGTTGCTCCGAAGGACATCCCTTTTAAATAAGGAACTTACTCGAGAGCTCTGCACACCACTCACACACACAATATTGCCCTATCTGCATACACTCCTGAAGTACACACAAAGTGAAAGTTGGAGGTAGCGAAGGAGGCTGAATCGATTCCATTTGAGAAGCTACAGGAGCCGTTAAGTAAACAAGGAAAACTCGAGTCAATAACACCCAGCTGACCTGGACCCGTCTGTGCAGGGACGAGTTGCTGAGGACTTGCATCAGATCCAGTCCTGTCAATATTTGCAAGAGCAAAGGACCCTTCCACTTCTCCTTCCTAGCGGGAGACAAAACTCACGCTCAAACATCAATCCCATAATAAACGCATCCCACACCGGATCCTCCAGACACTTCAGTCTCAGTACAGTGTCCTCTCTTTACAACAGACCCCCTCACACAACTCACCCCTATCACTTTACAATACTACTTAATTCCTCCTACAAAATCTAGACTTGAGAACATCCTTCCCAAGATCATGCAAACTGAACAATCGCTTTATAACAAACCCCTCAGAAGAGAATTCCCTCAAAATTTCCTTAAAAATTATTGTTACATTTCCTTTGAAGACGATGCTATTTTTTTTGCATGAAGCGTGGGATTTTATTATTAACTCTGGAATTTGAGGAGGCCGTTCTATCCCGAGTGCCCTGTGGATTTTGGAAAGTGCGGGGAGAGGTTGGGTGGGAAATGACGGGAGGATTGAAGGAAGGGTTGAGATGAGTGACTGTGAAAGAGTGAGAGTGCGAGAGAGGAGAGAAAAAGGAGTGATATTTGGATGGATTGGAGGATGACAGGAATGAATGAGAATGTGTGAGGGACGGAGGATGTTATTGACTACAAGTGTCCCTAGGGAAGACGTTTTCCCCTGGATTTCATTTTTTACCTTCCTATTATATATCCCGTGGAGTTGATTGTGTCGAAGAAGGTATGAAGAGCCAGTACATAGGACTTTCCTGTCTCTTCAGCAAATGCATGGGAGAGAGGGAGAAAGTGAGTGAAAGTGAATATATTTTCAATCAAGTCCCAAGGCGCAGGATTGAATGAATATCAAGCATTTGAGGAGCCAGGGAGAAAATCAATGAGGGACATAATAAGCGAGGGGTTATACTATATTAATGCTAAGTAAAAGTAGGAAAAGGTGCTTTCTCACTCCTACAGGGCAAATCAGTGGAGTTTCCATGTGAGGACCTTATCTTCGGATTTTATCTTCAGAGACAGAAATATTTGGACACACTTGCATATTTATCGGATGTCAATCTCCGTCATATTAGAGGCTTTCCTATTGTAACAACTCAAATTTATGTGTCTCAGGGGTTCCCTTATAGAGAGATGGGATCTGGGAAGTACATAGAGGTGGAGGAAGGAACTGAGAAGATTTTCAAGGCTAACAACTCCCCTTGACATTGTCACAAATACAATCATCCCACAAATAACATTAGGGCCTGGAACATCCGTCTTTTTATCTCCGATCAAACTTTCCCTGTCTACGGCCAGATTCTGGCGCTAGCTGAAAAAAATCTATTGGATTTTTGTCACAAACAAAGTTTTACAACAACTGTTTCTTGTCTTCTTGAAAGATGCCTCGTGTCTCTATGGACAGCTGGCTAGTATCATTTACTCCAGATTTTCTAAAATAAGATTTATTCCCGTATGTATGATAACTATTGTCAAAATAATTCGGGGTAAGATTCCGAGGCATTTTCCCTCATTGTAATCTTCCGTGGTCCTTCGAGCCGGATTAAATTTAAAGATTGTTAAAAAATAATTCGAGGGTTTGAATTTAGGGACAGTAAAAATAAAATATTACAACATAACATAACATAATAAAATAACGAAATAAAATAAGAAAAAATACAATAAAATAATAAAATAATAAATAAAATAATAAAATAATAAATAAAATAATAAATAAATAAAATAATAAATAAATAAAATAATAAATAAATAAAATAATAAATAAATAAATAAAATAATAAAATAATAAATAAAATAATAAATAAATAAATAAAATAATAAAATAATAAATAAATAAATAAAATGATAAAATAATCAATAAAATAATAAATTAACGAATAAAATAATAAAATAATAAATAAAATAATAAAATAATCAATTAAATAATAAATTAATAAATAAAAGAATGAATAAAATAATAAATCAATTAATTAATAAAGTAATAAACAAATTAAATATTTTAAGGAATATGGTCCTTCGAACCGGATAACAAAATCAGATAGCGTTCCTTCATAGTAATTAAAATGAGACTTTAAAGAAAACAGCACTCCTGTTTTCACAAATAAGGATGTCTCTTGTATCGAGAGTACACTGTAAATGTTTCTATAAAAATACAATGTCGTAAACGGAAGTGTACATCCAAAAATTGTAAAGAAAGAGTTTTCTAAGGAGGAGACTGCCCATGTAGCGAAAGGGCATTGTAAGTGCAAATTTTACAAATACGAAAACACACGAGGAAGGAATTCCGCTTGGGTTTTTGCGGTTGACTTCTTATTTCCTGTGTGAAGTCCGGTCGTTTTATAACGGGCCCTCCAAATCGGGCCAAATTTTGACTGCGGCAAGGGCTTGAAATTTGTCCAGAGACAAATTGTACCATTTAAAAACATCCCGCTCGGGAATAAATACTTTTGAGTGCACTAAAAACGGGATACTTGAGGGGGGCTCACGTAGCGAGAGCATACTGTGGATGTTTCCCCGACCCCAACCACTCATTCGAAAGGTGCACTGAGCTGGGAGTAATGCTAATGGCCAAGGAGCATAAGCCTCAAAGCTGACGTCCATCACGAGAACCGCTCCAAGGAGAGAGCGGGAGAAACCGGAGAGGAAGAGTGAGCGCAATGGAGCAACAAGAAAGAGAGATGACTTGACCATGGAAGGGAAAACATATATGATGAAACGGGATCAACCAGGAAAAGAGGAAAATCCTATTTTCAGCTTCTGGTCTTTCCATGATACTCTTCTGTAGTCATTCCTTTTACCGTCAATTCAAGCGCAAATGTTTCATGGGGAAAGGACGGGAAGGTCGGTCTCGGGAAACTCAATCTAAAAAGATTCTCAAGTACTAGGGTTGGTCAAACTTTCCAAATTCCCAATTCCCTCACTTTATTCACTTTTTCTAAAATTTTTCTCTGGATTCTGAATTTCTGAACAACACAAAATATGCACTCGTGAGAAAATGTGCGTATTTTATCAAATGCACTCTCTCTGTCCTTTGGAGTGTTTTTTTAAAATTAAAGGATTTTCTACTATACTTTCTAGGACTTAAAATTTCCACAAATTTCGAGCCATATGGAGAGCTGCTAGAAATGTTTTTGAAATTTCCCGCCAACTCGTGTTTTTTTCATATATTTTTTTTAATTTTGAAAATTTTAGGGTTACAGCAGAATATATTCATTTACGTAGTTTTTTAGAAAAATTTAAAAACTGCAGTGGGAATTTAATTTGGGGAGTTGAGCTTTTTAAAATCTTAACTATTAAATTTGTTTTCACAGAAAAATTTCTGGGGATTTAAATTTTTTTAGAGATGTGTTAATGTTTTTAACGACTCTTATTATTTTTTTGTAATTTGGAAATCTTGAGAGGGTTGCCCAGTTTTGGAGAAATACTTCCGAAATTATCCCATCCCTGCCAGGAAGAAACAGTGACAAGTGTGGAGTCTGCGGCTATCCACAACCCTCGTCTTCCTGAACACTTGATTTTATTCTCAGGCCTAACTACATATGTCATGGAAGGGAGTAGAATTTGGGAAAAAGTTGCTTAAAGGAATCGGTGGACCAACCGTCCTTGCAGCAGCACTTGCTATGAATGTTTGTTTGTATACATCCCAGGATGTTTGCACATGTGTGCATACAAAACCACATCCACAAAAGCTATACGTTCCTTGATGTTCGCTTCCTCTGATTTTGAGATGACTTCCAGCTCCCTTTTGAATTTCAACTTTGTTCCTTTGAAATTACATCAACTCCGCAGATCAAAGCTCATTGACCCATTTAAATATTTACGATGGCCAGATTTCATGTCGCATTACCCACCCAATTCAGACTTTCTTTGACTTTGAAACTCCTCAGAGTCCCTGACGTAAACGAGGATTTGTTTCCATGTGTGTGTGTGTGTGTGTGTGGACCCAATGCTCCTACACAACAAACCCTAATTCCTACATTATTAATACAGTGCATCCTCCATATGCACACACGGGCAATCAAAATTGCAGTAGAAATGCACAAACTCATCTCTCGAGGCTCAGATCAACAAAAATTACCCAACAGAATAATTATGCCCAAACCAAGTGACTGTCTCAGATTTCACATGCTATTTTCCCTTGAAGTATAAAAGTAACATTCTTTGAGAGGAAGATGTCATGGACGTTCTTTTAAATTGGACAAACTCTCTTCACTACTGTCACCTCCTCTTATGTTTCCTTAAGGCAGAGCGCCATCAATTTATGTTCCTCAAACATAAATAGCACATGCCAAAATAGTTATTGGTAACTGGGCGGTTCTCATGGAATTACATTTCGATAATACACTTTAAGGGGAAACCATGAACATCAATGTCTAAATTTGAATTTCATTCGCATTTTTGTTATTATGCTAATTTCTAGCTTCACATAGTCAAAAACAATACATGCTAAGCCTCAAAATTGGTCCTTCGAGCCGGATCTGAAGTTCAAGACCTCTTTAAGTTAGAGGAACATCCTCATTACGGAATTCCCGGGCAGGAGCCAGTCCCAGGAAAATCTTATTTGGGGAGATCTCTTGAGACTGGGATCCCAAGGGACCCCCATAACATGGAAAGAGTCGGAAAACGTACCATTGACGGTGAAAGTGTTGTCAGTAACCCAGAAAGGGAGCGTTCCAGCAGTGTCACTTCCCTCATGCTTGAAAACCAATTTGCCCGCATCAATGTCAGCCTGGGTCCAGGAGAAGATGGGCTTGGACAGGGAGCCCGATCGATCATAGATATTCCCCATGGGGCTCTTTGAGTGCTTCCCCACGCTTCCCTTTGTGGAGTACCTCAGCCCGCTCCGATTGCTATCCCAGTCCTCATCCAAAAAGTCCAGCGTGTCTTTCGTAATCCTCTTCATCCCTCCCATGACCACGCTCAGGGCCATGGAGGACTTTGGATTGGGTTGGGGCTGATGATTATTGACCCCTCCCACCATCACATCAATGTCCACAATGAACATTATATTCCCCTCTGCACTCCAACCCACAAGGCCCACTTTGTCCCTGGGACTCTCACCCCCATCATGCTCATAGACAATCTTCCCCTTGTCAATGTCCAGCCAAGAGAACTGTTCTATTAAGGGAGGCTCCGGGAAAGCATTTTCAGGGAAAGAAGTTCCAGAGAAAGCATTTCCGGTGAAAGTATTCCGGGTGAAAGTATTTCTGGAGAAAGCATTTTTGGAGAAAGCACTCCTGGAGAAAGTATGCTCTGGAAATTGTTCCAACGGAGAAAGGTGTCCCGAGTCCGTCTCTTTCCTTAAGGCTCCGTGCGATGGCTTGGAAGTGACATTGAAGAAAATTTTTGAGAGGGATAAATTAGAGTCGTTAATTCGAATCGAGAGGACCTTCTTGGAAAGGACCTCCCTCCCGCCTTCTTTCACTAGAAGGGGCTTGACTGAGAGTAAAATCGGGGATTTTGACCCGGCTGGGACTTGGTGAGAGATGTCAATGCGGAAGGGTCCGGCTAGAGTGGAGAGTTGGGATGTGGTGACGTTGAGTAGAAAAAAATCTTCCAGGGAGGATTGAGGTGTGTATTTAAATTTGTAGAGCACTTGCCCATTGAGGATGTCCGACTGGGTGAAAGTGACTGCTGGTGAGTCCTGGTTCTGACCTGAGAAGAACAAATGCCCGAACCGAGGTGGGGTGACGAGGAGGTAAGTGACTGCTTTGTCGGAGCTAGGCATTGGTGTCGTTCGGTAAAAAAGAGTGCTGGGAGTCAGCTGGGACTCCGTGCCATTGATTCGGAGACTGTTACTTCCCACCTGCTCCACTCGCAGAGGGACGATCCGCAGTCTGAAGCGGAACTCGGAAGGCACTTTCACTTCGGAGAGAGACACGTGGAATGTGAACTCGTCCTCCGTTGGGATGTCACTGTAAAAGGAGCATTTTCACGTTAGTAACTTTCTCACCATACTGTGAACTTAGAGCGAGTCACATTTTCCCAGAACGTTTCTTTTGATAAACGAACCAGAATCAACATACATCTAAGCCATAACATGCCTCTGTCTACTTTCACTCACCACAACGTGATGTGTTATTAGAAACACAAAGAATTTACAGGTCATTATCGGAACATGAATCACATTTTAGAAATTGCTATTTTTCCTTAATTTCAACACGAATATTATTCCTGCTATTTTATTGTACTCTGAACTTATACAATTTAATACCATAAGTCTTTTGACAATTTTGAAAACGATTACTCTGAAAATATGCCGAAAATTCTTCAAAGGAAAATATTCTGCCTTCTTGATATTATTTGATATTATATGATGATGATAGCTTGATCACAATATCCCGACATTTTCAATACAAATACATTTCGTTTTTCTAGTGTACTTTCCCATGTATTTAGTTTCTACATTTGCTTTCTCCAAAATGAATATTTTTCAATAAACTTTGTAATCTAAATTCTTTCATGGTTTTTCTTCAAACGTTAACCCATGCTTTAAATTACTCTGAAAGAATGTTCGTGTACACTGTTTCTGGATATTGTTGCACGTTTTGTAATTAAAATTCAATGTTTTGCTAAGAAGAAAAGTTTAAATTGTTACAAATGGTTGTGTCCAAATGTGTTTGCCCCTGCAGAGAAATAGCTCTTACGGAGAGATCTGACTGAGCCGTACTAATCATTCTGTGCTTTCACTGAGTTAAATGAAGATACTTGTTTGAAACAACACAATTTTGGGACAACGGAATGTCTCCAAAGCTAAAAGTATGTGTATATAAGAGTGTCTGTCTTATGTGCGCAATATTTTATCGAGTAATTATTCTTCTAAAAAACGTGCTCTCTTTTTAGCGTAAGCAAAAGTTTATTTAAGCTTAGGAGAAGTTGCGTATGTTTGGAAGCATATTTATGCACATATGTACATATGGACATAGATGCACGCATGTAATTACAGGGAAAGTTCGTCTCCTGGCTCGGCCTCATATTTTCTAAACTGTATTTACATAATCGTGCGTATATGGACGCAGTTGGAGGCATCGGAGCTAAAGTGAAAGTTGTGCCAAAATTAGAACTGCCGTGTTCCGTACTTTCCCTGGGACTCTCAGGAAACTTGTTCCAAGTTGATGTCAGCATTCAAACTTGATTACGCATGAAATTTAAATCCTCGAGAGGAGTCCCTTGTCCCATCCTATTATTGCAAATAGGACAAGTATCCCTCTCCTTTCTTTCTACTTTCTCTTTATCGTCTCTCCATTTATTTCTATATAATAGGCCTCTGTTTCAGCCTCTGAGTATGCACTCCACCCTGCACCTTCCACTGGACAATGAGCCTCACAATGGTATGCCCCAGCCCTATAAGAAAAGTACAAATGTACGTCGCTCCTCGGGTATTAGTGCACAGGACTGGCGAACCGTTCAAGTGCAATCTTTAATGTGGAGAGAGGGGAGAGGGGAATAATAGGAAGGATTGAGAGATGATTGTCATTCCCTCGCACATTACTTCCACTCGGTGGGACTCATGAGCCGGGGGAAGTGTGAGGGAAAGGAGAGTGAAAGCAGAGGAGGAGGAGGAATAGTTGCAGACTAGGACCTAATTGAGCTTAAACTTTAATCTGGCAAGTATCCCTTCGGCCCAACAATAGGAGTTCGTGAGGAATCGTTTATCATTTCCTGCGGCCAATCTTTATTATTACGACTGTCAATGCAGAAAAACTAAACTGAAATTGACACGTGTGCCACTCTCAGAGTCTTAATCCCTAATCTGTATTCATAGGAGCGTGCTAGGATGGATATACATATGTACGTTTAGGTAGATCTGTATAAGTTAGTTGCTGTGTCACTGGATATTATTTTTAACACAAGCAAACGCTCAATGACAGTACATAAAGGTTCATGGAGAAAGTAGACGGTGAAAGTACATTGTAATTTTTATGGTAAAATCATCATAATATTACAGATAAAAATACACGGTGAAAGCAACTGGAGAAAGCACGTGGTGAAAGTAAATTGTGAAATCAAAAGGAGAAAGCACATGGAGAAAGCACATGGTGAAAGCAAGTTGAGAAAGTCGTTGAAATTTCTCGAAAATCGCCTTCAGAATCCTCAGTATGAAAATCCACGGATATATCATATAGGAAAAGTTAGGCTAGAACTAGTGGCGTGGTGAAAGCACACAAAGGAAGTCAGTACTTAAAGAATATGCAGAGGCTGCATCGTGCTCTTGCATGGCGATAAGTAATTTTAGAACTTGGTGGTAATTTCATCAAAGAGAAAACAAGGGGAAAGCACTATTTTAAAAGCATAGGAATTTGAAGGAAACTTGCCTCGGTTTCTGGAGAAGGTACCGGACTCGTCCACTGTGCAGATCCAACTGTGTAAAATGCTCAGTAGTGGTCCACTGACCGTTGGTTCGTCTTAGCTGGAGGGCTCCAGCCCGAGGCCCGTTGACCACGTGGTACTCCACCACCAGACCCTGCTCCTGAGCATTGGAGGTGAAGCTGAGATTCGAGGAACTAATGAGTGCAGCTGTGCCCATCACGTTGGCCACTTCAAGCCCACTATTCACCTCCGGGGCTATTCTCAGAGAAAAAGTCTCAATGCGGAGCAAAGCTGTCTGGGAAACCGAGCTGCCATCCGTCACTTTCAGAGCCATTTTCGAGCTGGACAGACCTTGGTCCACGTACCTTTACAAAAGTTCGATTTATTAGTTCCCTATTTATTTTTTATATTGCGTCTCACAAGTATACCAGTTATACGCACATACTTAAGAGTACGTATACACAATCCAAAAAAGTTGCCCACGGATCATATAAACACTCCCTTGTAAGAGCAATTTCTATATTCTGTATGCACAATAATGGCGTGTAGTGGAACATTACAAAATATTTTTGTCTTCCTGTAGTTTCTATTCAAACAAATAAGTGAAAAATGCATTTCACTTACTTTTTTAGGAACCTTTCCAGTAAATTTTCTAATTTTTGTAAACGATCTAGTTTAATATTTACTGCTGTGGTGCTTAAAGCGTTTCCACGCAAAATTCCATAAAATCTTCGACCACTGCAGTCATTAGCATACAAATGCAAAATCGCGCTTGGAAAGCAGGGATTTGGCTCCAGGATAAGATTTGCACAAAGGCGGCCTCTCAATATAGGAGCTAAAGAATTCTAAGGGAAAATTTAGCCCAGATAAGTCCCAAATATTGAGCCAGGTACGTATTGTATTTGTTCGCCCATAACCTTACATATACGTATTTCATTGGCAATTTCACCGAGTTCGGCTTGTAAACAGAGTCTTGGGTGTAGTAAAAAACATATAATGGGTGTCCATTTATATTTTACAGGCATGGAGCCCTCATATGTACAAGTGCGTACATACGTGTGGGAGAGGATGAGACCAAAACAAAAACTGGGAGGACAGAGGATAAAAAAGAGACAATCAGAGTAAAGTATGTTTGCAGACGGGCGGATGTGCATGGGGCCAGAAAAGACACTATAATATAACATTTGGGGAGAAAGGGATCCATCCATCTATCTCCAAGACATACGACAGGTCTCTTCTCTTCCTCACAATTTTTCTCCGCCCTTGTTCAAATACTTGAATGATTACTTGGCTCATCGTCATGTGTGGTCACTTTCTCCCCGCACAAACACCCGTCATGTACATATATATGTAATTGTGTCTGTACGTGGGGAAAGCACGTACTGGTCATATCCCCTCTCTCCCTGCCCAACACGTTTCCATAGGAACCCCGTCCATTCCAGGTACATACAAGTCTCCGCTTTCTCCAGGTGAAGGCTCAATCCTGTTTACAATCCCCGTATCTCTTGCCCCCTAAAATCCTTTCACTTTTATCGTGTCATTGTCCTCAGACCTCATTGTGTGCTTCCTTTTCACAAAAACTCCTCTAACTGCCAAGTCATAACTTTCCCCCACAATTTACTTTTTCTACCTCACTCAACTCCTGTCAGGTCAAGGGTCAATAAAGGTACGACAATAAATCACGGATTGGTTTCCGTCAAAGCAAAAACACCACTCTCGAGAAGATTGTCAAGAGAGCTGGCTGCGGAGAAGTGATATTGATTATATATGAGAATTTCGTGGGAAACATCGGAAAACATTTTCAAAATCCTGCTTAAACTGGTTTTATATTTACCCCAAGAATATTTTATAAGCAGAGATTTTACTATGAATTTGAGTACCTTAATTTATGAAAATTTTAAGGACTGAAAGTGAAAGTTTAGAAAGTTCAAGGGAGAAAGTACAATTAAACCTGAGGATCTTACCAGACACGTCCAGCCTGAAGATCCGCTTGGGAGAATGATTGGATGGAATTCCCTTGATCCGTTGAGAGTTCCAAGTAACCTTTTTTCTCGGCTGCAGTGCCCATTGACATTAAAGAGAAAATAAGGTCTTCGGCCCTTGTGTCCGGGTCAAGCGAAGTGATGACTTCTGGCATGAGGCGTATTTTCGTTCCCTGTTTAACATTTCCACAGACTCATTTTAAATCTGATGTAATCACATGAGGAAACCTTAATTGAATATTCCTTAAATTTAATTCCCAGGAGGGGGAAAACCATAGGGATAACTAATCCCAGGAAATGTTCCCCTTTACCTCTCCCCTCCGCTGATGCTCAGTTGATGTTATTAAAATCCCTCAAAAAAAACAATTTTCGCTTGTGTGTCTGAGCCTGCATAATAAAATGTCAAGTTATTAAATTTGTTGGATGGGGGAGAAAATAAATATAATTCTGGCTTCAAAAAACTCTACTTTTCCATCTTTATTCTAGGAGGCTTTTGGAGGTGCTCCAGGGATTTTTGTATATAAGAATCTTATCTTCATTTGGATTTCATTAAAAGAGAGAATGTGCACTTTGTCAAAAAAAACAAATCTCCAGCGTCTCGTTTCTTATGTAGAGACTGGTATAGTTTTTCATGTAATTATTTTACTTTTCAGGGGGATCACTGAGTAAATGGGATCATCCATCAATTAGTAAAGTTCCCAGTGGGAGAAAGCACAGGGGATGTGAAAGGGACGAAGAGAAAAAAACAACAGGGGGAAATACGCTCAAAATAATCTGACGTGAGAAATTGGAAAGACTATGAAAGCGTATATGCGTGAGAAATGCTAAAGAAATGTGTGTATGCACTTATAACCACATTTCAAAAAAATTGCTGCTTTCAGCTTTGCAACATTTGATCTTTAAATATTATGTAAAAAAAACAGATCCAATTCCCACCATATATTTCATGCTATTAGAATTACATTTGAACTTTGAATCTTTGAAATGTGGTCCGTTAACACCTTCGAGAGAAAAACAAACTATTTTTATGATTTGAATAGTATAATTAAAATTACAGAAAGAAAAATGCTACAAAGGAGAAAGTCGGTGAAAGCGAGATCCGAGGATTTTAGTAATCAATGAGAACTTTCTAAGTTATCAAATATGTGATCAACAGAAATACCTAGTGAATGTAAGGGAATCAGTAAACTACGATAAAGAAACATACAAGAGAAAGTGTGTGAAAAAAACAAGCAAAAATAAAGGGTGAGGAAAATGCTGAAAACAGGACATGTCCAGTTGGCGTACAAGGAGAAAAAGGGCTCAAGATGTAAAAGCTAGAAAATATTGCAATACTACAAGTGAAAGTGGTAAGGACAAAAACCTGAGGGAATATAAGAAAGGAAAGGCACGGACGTGTGGAGGATTAAAATCACGAGGTCTAAAGACCATAGGAATATACGAGACAACGGGAGAAATTATTAAACAAAAACTGGGGAAGAAGTCCAGCATCTAGAGGACGTCCGAAAGAGTAAGTGAAAGAAAGAGGAGCTAGACAACCATTTAAAATTGTATACAAGATAAACAATTCACCTCCGCAAGACGAAGCACACCTCCAGGTACTAATCGGATCTCAGGAGGGTCATTCACAGCCGTGATCTCCACTGGCAATGCCAAAGGTCTCTCATCCTATATAAAAAAACCATTTCAAACGAAATTATTTCCCCAGAAACATACTTTCTCATTCTCTGTTCCCAAACCAAACACCGGGTGACACAATATATTTAATTCCCCACTGCCGCAAGACGGCATTGCACTGTACTCCGTGCAATGCAGAAGTGGAAAAACCAGTCAGAGCCTCTAGATTTTAAGAATTTTCCGCCAAATGTTTTTTTTTAAATCTACATTAAATAACAAATTGTTGGTAAAAAAACATTGGATTAAGTAAAAATTTGTTAAATTATTAACATCCGATCCGGATACATTTGCGCAAAATTTAACTTAAAGTTGAATAGGAATTTGTACAACAATTAACATTAAGTTGAATAGGAATTTGTACAACAATTAACATTAAGTTGTTTAGGAATTTGTACAACAATTAACATTAAGTTGACTAGGAATTTGTTAAAAAATTAGCATTACGTTGAATAGGAACTTGTTCAAAAATTAATATAACGTTGAATAGGAACTTGTTCAAAAATTAATATAACGTTGAATAGGAACTTGTTCAAAAATTAATATAACGTTGAATAGGAACTTGTTCGAAAATTAATATAACGTTGAATATTAATTTGTTCAAAAATTAACAGTAGATGGAATTACGGACTTGTTAAAAAATTAGCACGGATTGGAATAGACAACCGTCCAAAAATTAATAATGGTTTAAATTGGGAAAATAATTGCTACACTATTAACCCTGAGACTTCATCACTTCCAACACCAATACATTAAGTGAATAAGATGAATCAAATTTTTAAAAATCCCTAAAGAAAATTTATTAATAACATCTGGGACTTGATTTTTTTAAACAAGTTTCCTCTTCAACAGGATAGGCACGAAAGGGTTTCCAGGACTCTGTATATACTCCCACTAAATAATTTCACAAGGCAGGACAATAGAATTGAAAGGGGTTGACATTGAATGACTTTCTCCGCCAACATATGTCACTGGAGTTAAATTCCTTTTGACTGGAAAAAGGAGAAAGTTGCCAAAAAACCCCCAACTTTCCCCATTAAAATGTAATGACTTCAAAAATTCAAAACCAACATCGTGGCCCTATAAAGAGATAAGGCCTGGACGCTTAGCGGAAATGTGGTGAAAGTGGGAGAAAGGAACTGCCGTGTGTAGGAACGACAAAGGCGGGAAATTCAAATCCTACATTCATTCAAATGTTATAGCCAACGGAAGGAAATGGTCTGCAGAAATCTCTGACAAGTTGTTTTCTCTTCTCATGGAAATGAGGTCATCCCTCAAAAAACTTTCCCTGACCGAAGCAAATTTTGCGTGAGTGACAGCCACAGACAGTCACTCTGCGGATGAGCGGCAAAGGAGATCTTACTTAGAGGATGTCCGTCTCATTCGGAGCTACTCTTATCTCTGGCTTTGTCCAATCTCATCCCTGACGGATGGGAATGGAAGTTCGAACTTCTTTATGGCCCGCTAAGAAGCTGCTGGGAATTCATGGAAGGCATATCCTCCGACAAAAATTGTAATTTTTAAAATAAATCCTTGTTTAAATTTTTTTCAAGGCAAAATTTCTTTATCATAAAAAATGACACATATTAAAAATAATTTTTAAAATTTCTTAAAAATTTTGTCTAAAATTGTCAAGTTCCATTGTTTTGGGTTCACATTTTTGTGTTTTTCACATTTTCATTTTGAGCCCTAAGTTTACTCTAGTCGATTTTGCCTCTTCACCCAAGTCGTAGCCCATTATGCTTTTGATCAAAAATGCATGTGGACCGTTTTGCTTGGCTTCAAGAACATCTTGCAACTTCACTCAAGATGCTTGCATATGTACGCACATGAAAAGGTAATGGTTCGAGGAATTTAAGGGCGAACCTGGAGATAGGCGGGTAGGAGAAAGCCCGTCATTGGGACCAAACGAAGAACCAGCTCGATCAAGTCCCGGGTGCTTTCTGCTCCATTATGCCAATATCGTACACGACCAGCCCCCACGTCCAGAAGCGAGAATGTTTCCAAAGTCCGAGCGGAGCCTGCTGATCCCGCTGCCCGCGTCGTCACCTAAATAAAAAAAAGGGGGAAAACGAAAGGAATAAATAGTTTCTCATTGCTCCTGAAAATATACGTTGGGAATAGTAAGTAGGCGGGGATGGGGAACTAAATACAACTAATTTTCTCCCTTATTTCCCATTGATGGAGGATATTTTCTCCAGACCATAGCTATATGGACTTGAATGAAACCTCACAAGATACAAAAAAAAGTAGCAACTGAATTTCCCCCTTTGATCAGTCTTGTATGTATTTTTCTCCTGTGGAATATTAAGGTCTGGGTCTCATATTAAATTCTGAGATTGTCTCAATCAAACATGTATGCGCAAGGGAATCAAATAACGAGGCCTGGCTCTTTCACAAAAAGCGTGTACCTACATCTCTGCGGGCACAATTCCCCAGAATTTTTCCCACTGTGAGAATGAGAGGAGGTGAAAGTCGGGATTGAAAGCGTGGAGGGAAAGCGAGAGTTGAGGAAGGAAGGAATGAATGAGAAAAATCACAGAGTGGGAAGTAAATTGCATGGTTTAGTAAATTAGCGGAATTTTTCAGAGGGGAAGGTAAAAGTCTAGAAACTTCCCTCCACCTCCATCAGAATAAAGCTTATAACGGAAATTCAATTTTGTTTTCATTTTGGGATATTTTTTTAAAATCCCATCCCATTGAAGATCATATAGGTTCGGGAGGAATAAGAAAATCAAGACGAGGTCAAATTAAGGAAATTCCGGCGTAAACTAAAATTCAGAGATTGTTATGTGTCAGGGTCATTTAGCTGTCCATTCATGGGGGTATAATGGTTGGTAAAGTTAAATAAGGTCATTTGGAGGGAACGTAACGCTGAGTTGAGGTCATGTCAAGGGTAGTTTATAAATTATCAAACAAATGTCAAGTGTGTAAAAGAGACATGATTGTATGTCTAGTTAAAGTTAACGCGAAATGCAACAAATTCAAATGAGAGTCAATTAAACTACAAGGTCAGGCTGCGGTCAAGGGAAAGTAAAAAAATCAAACAGAGGTCAGACTGAGGTCAAATGGAGGTCAAACATAGGTCAAATAGAGGTCAAAAACAAATAAAGGTCAAGAAATAGTACAAAAAATCAAATAGAGGTCAAATAGAGGTCAAATAGAGGTCAAATAGAGGTCAAAAACAAATAAAGGTCAAGAAATAGTACAACAAATCAAATAGAGGTCAAAAACAAATGAAGTTCAAGCTCAGGTCAATAAAAAATAAGCAAAAAATTCAGGGTAAATTCAGTAAGTTTAAAACTCATATCTTTAAGTCAAGTAAATGTCAAGTGAAGGAGAAATAAAATTGAGCAGTCCTTACCTCCAGTCGTCCTTGCTGAGGTCCTTTGGACACCCGAAATAGCACTCCACTCTCCCTCACTCCGAACTTGGACAGATCAAGTGTGATTGCCAAGTGCCTCGGAGTAATAATAACAGAGTCGCCTTCAGCAACTTGCACTGGACTCACCCTCATCACCTCCAGCTCCCCCAGGGCAGTTTGAGTCACAATACGGATCACATCCCTAGCAATCGTAATCACCTCAGAGGAGTTCGAGCCCCTCATCTGTGTCCCATTGTTCCCTACCGAAATTAAATCCCACATTTTAACCAATCACAAAAAAACATACTCTTTCTTCGCACTTCCTCAAACATAACATATGCACTGTATAACGAGTAAGCCCCAAAATAATTCCACCTGGTTAGTCTCCCACAAGGTACAATCCACCAAAAAATATCATTTAAAAAATGTTAAACCAAATTTTATGCCAAATTCAATGAAATCTCCACCATTACCCAAATCACTACCACACACAAAATTATGAAAAACATCAAAGAATTATTTTTAATTTCCCTGAAAATTTGTTCCCAAATGATTCAAATCTAAATAAATGCATAAATAAGAGGCCCTTAAACTGAGTCCAAGATACTTACTGGAGGATGCGCCGCCAGAAGTGTGATCTGTGCAATTAAAGCGCTTCTTCCCCGAACCACTGCTGGCGCTGCTAGTGAGAGTGCAATCCCCTGGAGCTTGGTTCGTGCTGGACGTGAGGACGCATCCAGTAGTGACGTTGTTGGTCACATCCACTTCAGGAAGACCATAGGCTTTGTTGTCTATGAGTAAGTTGCGAACACAGCCCTGGAATTTTTCCCCAAACAAAAAAAATCCTTTAGCATAAGCACCAGAACCCATGAGCTTAAAGGGATTCCCTTCCCTTCCTCGTCCCATCTAAAACCCCCTATAGTCTAGTAGATGCACAAATCTCCAAAGTTCTCAACTTCCATGAAGTACGCCCTCCCAGACCTTTCTTCCCAACAACATAAATACATAAGATTAAAAATTGGCTCTCATAATGATAATAATGCAAAAGTACTTTCTGGACCTGGCAATTCCCCAGAACGTTAATCTTAATTTCTCTCCTTACAGCAAACAACTTCAACTCAAATCCGGCTTCCCTTACAACGAGAGTCCACTGTACCTCCGGTTGGCCCGAGTGTATCGCTTCATATACAAAAGCCATAAGTGTATGATGTAATGCAAAGTCTCTGGCTGTGGCTGACTTTGTGAGACACGGAGAGAGGGAAAGTACTGTAATAGAATTTAAAGGGAGAAAGCATAGGTCGCGGGGAGAGGACGGAGGACCCGACGGAGCTGAACTTGCTATTGGGCCCGTGCATAAAGGGCTATTTACATTGCCATTGATACGTGAAACTACTGTTTGCCTCTTATTATTTATCTTTGGATGAGTAAAAGCGAGCAAAGGGGGAAGGGAGGGAAGGGCTCAAGTGCGCATATAAAAGCAAGGCATAAAAATAAAGATGATTCTATTGCGGGAGTCATTGTGGACGCTCTGCCATGTTAACGGCACATTGACTTACGGCTTCCGCTCTCAATTCCTCCCTTTTCCCACCAAACTCTCCCAAACTTTCACTCGCCACAACGCCCAATACTTTCACTCCAGCTCTCTCCTCATTCCTCCTCTTCCTGGCGTCCTTTCACCACCAGTCAGCAAGATTCTCCTAAGCACCCAAAGCCATATGGACCTCACTCTCCCTCCTGTATCCCTCACCATTCTCATTATCACTCTCCAAAAAAGCCCTGGCATTTACAGTAGTCTCAATAAAACACGAGGACAGCTTTCTCCAACCATTTTTTTTGTCTTCGAAGAAAGCTGAAAAAATCCGTTCGCAGGTACAGTGGACCCCCTTTGTAAGAAAGAGTAGTAGAGTTATGAGGTAGTGTGTATACGCATTTTGTTGAGGGATAAATGGAAGGGACTTATTGGGAGAATTTTTTTCTTCTGGGGACGCTGACCAAAACAGAAGGACTTGGGAAATAAATGATAAAAGGAATTGGGAATGGATGAGAAGTTGGACTGACGTGACGCCTCTCCCTGTCACTGAACAACACTGTCAGGGATAAGGGAATGAGAGGGAGAAAGCGGAGAAAGTTGGGCTTTTGTGTGTGTGTGTGTGTATGTTTGGAGCTTCATATTCCTTTTACCCTAAAACTATGATCGATTAATCCTTGGCTCCGAAGTCGACTCCGCTTCGTCTCCTCCACGCCCAGATAGACCATCTCTGAGACGTCCAAATGACGGCTTGCTCCCCGAGCTGGGCTTTCTGACGTCCAACTTTGATTGTCAACCGTCAGAGACAATACAGTGGGGGAGACCTAAAATCAAAAACACATGCCATGTAAATCCATATATGTACACCACCACAGGAGTTTTGTTAAGAGTGAAATCCCTCAGTTGAAAATTCTAAAGCGGGGGGGGGGGGCAAAAAAAGTACCCGGGGAAAATAACTCATAAATAATAGCTCGGGATGCGTTTCCTAGTATGGAGTGCAATCTTGCATCCCCACCGACAATATGTACGCCACATTGGGAGGTCGGGGCAATGCAGGAGTATAGACACATTAAATAGCATATAAGATATGGCCACTGCGAGAAACACGTGCACTCATGTTCAATTATCTTGTTATCTTTACCGTCACTTCCCCCTTTTAGTGTGACTTCATTCGAGGACAATCCTCTGGACCTTACATAATTACGTACATATTACTCCATATGTACTCCCATATTGGGGATAGGCTCTGGAAGGGAAGCGTTCCTTCCAGGAGGGGCTTATCTGCTCCTCTCCGTATACAAAAGACTTTCTCTTGTCTCCCTCCTTAAAGCCTGGCTGGCCCAACAGCCGTCATTATAATGCTCCTTGCATAATGTCCCATTATGTCACAGCGTATTAACATTCGACCAGATACACCCTCTATGCAGTCAACCCTTGATATAAGGGACTAGTGAAAGGAGGAACTTTCTCCAGTGAAAGCACTAATTATTCCTTGAGACAATTCGTATTTAAGAATTTTCTAAGAATGCATTAGCATTAGATAGTTAGATATAATTTCGCCCTTATATCGAGACCAGCCTCCATAAGCAGTCCCTTATATCGAGGCTCTTCTGCATTGTAACCAGGGGCTGGGAAGAATGGATGGATGAAAGGGCTTATCTCCAACAGCTTTCTCAATGGACGACCCTGTGCACGCAGGGATGTGAACCTTGTCTCAGATATTGGGTAGAGTCTCGCTATTACGAACCCCCTTAAAAGAGCATTATTGTCTCTGGAGGGGAGAAAGCAGGTCGTTGGTAATCCGCCATCCATTACTCCATACTTTGCTCAAGAACTGTATTGACCTCGCAGAGGCGAAAGCTAATCTTGTAGCCTATGAGGATCTTTTAGGCAACGGATTCTCTTACAGTATAGCTCCTATAAGCTGTCATTGTACGAAGCAAAGCATAGGGCGATTTACTCTTGCAAAATTTGAGGCTTGCAGAGAAAAAGGGTAAAATATTTTGGGATTTATTCTTTTAAAAACACCATCTCACTTTCTATGAGGAAACTTTTAATGGGATGTTTAGTACTGAGACAACATTCTATGAGATTTTACAAGAGGGGAATCCGCATAAGAAATACATTGGAGAAAGCAAGTGAGGAAATATTTGTTGCAAATATTTTGTCTCGGAGATGATGTGGGGAAATCGTAAAGTTACGGTGAGCGTAGGAATTTAGGAGGGGTTGATGAAGCGGGGGGAAATGGGCAAATCCCTGGAAAAAGTGTACTTATGGGATTGTGAAAGGGAAAAAGTAATTGCGCCAAAATGACGTTAAATAGGAGATGTGAAGTCGGGGAAAAGAGGGAGAGAGAAAGAAAGACAAGAGTGAAAACAAGTGTGGGTCTTGGGAGAGTTAAGAGAAAGTATTAAAGAAGAAGCGAAGCGGTACAAGTCCCATAAGAAATATGAGTGTGTGGGTGAAAAAAAGGAAAATAGGGAGAAAGTAGGTGAAAGGAAATGCTAAAAGGGCCAGAGACTCCTCAAATACTTATCCCTAACAGAATCTTTGAAGGAAGTGAAGGAACGCAGGGGGTTCAGCTACCTCTCACGTACAGCCTGAATTTATGTTTCCCAACTTTACATATAACAAACTCAGGACTAGATCCCACCTTTATGTGTACACTCACTCTGTTGTCCATGTACAGGGTAGGTCCTTTGAATTTCCCGCCCAAGTGGGACAATACATCAGGGGAGAGATCACATTTTAAATATTTAATCCCCCTCTTTTCCAACAATTTTCTCATAATTTTCTTACAATTTATCTCAAATTCATTCCAATGACCTAAGTCAATATTTATGTTCACACGGGTCACTCATACAAAACAATGTTTGGGATTCTTATGAACGTTTTCATTACTCCAGAAACTATTTTCTACAAAAAATTTTAACGTGCATTTAAAGCGCCTTTTTTGGACGATACTTCAATAATCAAAAGAGAAAGCTTTTACATTCTTTCTATTTTCCTTTTTCAAATTCATTATCAAATCCCTGGGAATTATTTGTATAGAAATGTCATGTCAAAAAAAAGGAAAAATCACAAGCTTAACAAATAAAAAAATCCTTAAAAAATTGTTTCTTCGAGGGAATTTTTGCAGGCATATTTTAAAGATGGGAAAATTGGAAGTGTCCCTGTATATAAGTACACGGGAGGAAATAAATGTATGCCTTGTAGACAAGCCCTGTCCCAGGAACTATTCATGGCTCTGTTATATTCATAAACCTGGGACATGAGGGAAGGAGAAGGCGGAGAAAGTTTGCGGGTGGAAGTGAGTTCCCGTGGAAAAGAGAGATCCTGATGAAATAAAATAATGTCCTTGTAATTTATTGCGGCTCTGAAATCCTCACCGCAATGCAAATTGTAAGGAAGGAGGGAAAGTCTTGGGAGAGAGGAGAAAGCCAGGGGAAGATCATGTTCCCGACGCTCCCAGCCCCAACATGCAATCATCCCAGTCTTTATAGACATCAAGACAAATTACCATTTCGGCTTTTATAAATTAAAAAAGGATGAAAAATATCGCCTTTTCATAAACCCTCCTTCCCATGCATATGCACTTTTACCCAACCCAAATATTACCAGTCCCAAAAATCCCTCAGGGAGTAAGACTCGCAACAGATTTATGAGCACTTGTACACACACGTTTATGTATATCTAACTATAGGTAATATTTTCGCACTTGCGAAGAAGGGCTTTTCCAAAGGGATCCGAACTAAAGAAACATCATTCGAACGCTCTCTCAAACAAGGATAGGAATTAACACTGATGAATTTGCAGGAGGGGAAATATTTTTGCTCCCGCTAAATGTAGGAAAATAGTCTTTGGAAATCCGCTCAAGTGCATTTGTTAATTAGACAATTGCGATTGTCAATTTTCATTATTTTTGGGCCATTTTCCCAATGAGAGGAAAACGCTCTTGTTAGAGGGTCCTATATTGTGAGAGCTTACTCTTCGTTTTCTTACGAGGACATTTTAACATTGTAGTGAACAACGAGGAAATATTTTTTGGCTCTATAGGGAATAACCTGCGTATTGTGAGTTTGTGGGCGTCTGTTTGAGGAAGACTTTTTTTGTATACGGAGTTAAGTTTCTACAGAGGGATGTCTTTTTGACTTGTTGCCAAATACAACTATATTTTGCTCATTTACTGAGGAAACGTAATGGGGAAAAGGTAATAAATACATTGAGACATGCCCTTTTTTCCTCTTCCTTCCACAGTTATATCCATAGCATTACATTAAATTACAGGCCGTTATGCGTGTCTCTGACTTCCCTTCCATTTTCCTCTCCGTCCTTGCCTTTCAAGGCACAAATATTTACATGTACTCATAAGGTTATACAGTCCTGTCTCTGGAAGGAGGGGTCCGTTAAAAGAGCAGATTTTGTAGCAAGGGTCAGCATAAACACGTTTTGAACATATGTTCACAAATGCAATACTTGAAAATTATTACTAATTCCGATTTTTAGCTACAAGTAATTACTAATCTGATAACTTTTGGTAGAAAACACTGGGAAAATTTTGCAATCAAATTTGCTGATTTGGTCAGTAAATTGACCTTCATACGGACGCCATAAACTCATACTTCTGTTCAAACTCTGTAGAATTGTAGCCTCGTCACTATTTGCATAAATTTGAAGCAAACCCTTAGTTAGGCACAAAACCTAAATTTGACACAAAACCTAAATTTGACACAAAACCTAAATTTAACACAAAACCTAAATTTGACACAAAACCTAAATTCGACACAAAACCTAAATTTGACTCAAAACCTAAATTTGACACAAAACCTAAATTCGACACAAAACCTAAATTCGACACAAAACCTAAATTTGACACAAAACCTAAATTTGACACAAAACCTAAATTTGACACAAAACCTAAATTTGACACAAAACCTAAATTCGACACAAAACCTAAATTCAACACAAAACCTAAATTTGACACAAAACCTAAATTTGACACAAAACCTAAATTTGACACAAAACCTAAATTCGACACAAAACCTAAATTCAACACAAAACCTAAATTTGACACAAAACCTAAATTTGACACAAAACCTAAATTCGACACAAAACCTAAATTTGACACAAAACCTAAATTCGACACAAAACCTAAATTTGACACAAAACCTAAATTTGACACAAAACCTAAATTTGACACAAAACCTAAATTCGACACAAAACCTAAATTTGACACAAAACCTAAATTTGACATAAAACCTAAATTTGACACAAAACCTAATTTTGACACAATTATAGCCTCATCAAAATATTCCTTTAAATTTGACCCAATGCAGTTTTGAATCAATTATTAATTTGCCAAAATTTGCTTGAATTTGACTACGTTCTAAATTTACAGAAATTTGCATTGATTTGACGCAATCCCTAACTTACTAAAATCAACTTAGTTTGACCAAATTTTGAATTTACCAGAATTTGGTTAAATTTACCCCAATCCAAAATTTCACTCAATTTTAAATTCAGCAAAATTGGTTTAAATTTAGTTTAATCTTGAAATTATAAATTCAAAAAAAAATTCAACAAATTTGTCGAACTCTAAACCTTCAAGAATTGGCTACATTTCATTTACATCTTATTTGACTGAGTTTCCTCAAAATTGAAAAACATTAGATCTAATTTTTTTGCAAAATATTTCCACCCAAATTGTAATTAAATTCAGAGAGAATAATTCTTTCTTGATTTTAAAACAGAAAGTTGAAAATATTGACTAACAGAAGTTACTGCATCTACGTATGTATTTGTATAATTATGTATGTAAGTACTAATATCTTTCCTAAATTTGCATGAGTGAAAACCTCAAAATTTTAGTTTTCCATGAGAGGGTGCTGTTTTGCTTGAAACTGAAAATAACGCACCTTTTGAATGGAAGATATAAAACGTGAGCCTTATGCAAGGATATAAATGTTTGGGAGAAGTAAATCCTGAGGAAAATCCATTGCCTTTGTAAAGTATAGATGGAAAGTTTTTGGAGCATAAAATCCGGCCATACTTTCATAATATAGATTGTGAGCGGAGTAAAAAAATGTGTAAAGAAGGACATTTTCTATTTCATGAGCGCTCATAAAATAAAGCTTTCTTGCCGACACCCCATTCTTAGATTTTCCTACAAAAATCAACATAACATTGAGGCCAGTTTAGCTACAGGAAGTCCTAAAGCCAAAAGAAACGAAAACAATTTCTCGAAATTACTGATAGAAACCTGTTACACGAAATTAACTCCGTGCAATTAAATGCTAGCTGTGGCACTCCCAGTAATATTTTCCAACATTATTCTTCCCGGGAAGTCAGGTATACAGTGATGTTGGGAATTTTGAGACAATTAAAAAAAGAAAATACATACTAGAATGAGAGCATGTGTTACAATCTCACCTGCAATGTAATGTCATGCCAGTGAAGGTCCGTTGTGTTTATTGACGACTCCACCTGCATCGGCCCGCTTCCCATTTCTGCTACGAAACGGGGCTAAAATAATTAAAAAATTAATGAAGTCACAGATGTTGATTTTTTATGTTTGAATAGGGTTGAAGACAGTTTAGAATTCAAATGAGGTTTCAAAGCTGAAGTTTGTACCCGATTTATTAAATGGGCGTAATTATTGGAAAAATATTGAAAAACAAGTGCATCGTAAACGTAAAACAGGGATCGACATGATCGGCTGAAATTGTACTAAAGCAATTTATTAACCCAATTTCAGTTTCAAATTCAATATAAAGTTGAACTCAAACCTGAATTTAAAAGTTCGGTTAAACTTCAACTTGAATTTAAAAGTTTGCTTAAACTTCAACTTGATTTTAAAAGTTAGCTTAAACTTCAACTTGAATTTAAAAGTTTGCTTAAACTTCAACTTGAATTTAAAAGTTTGCTTAAACTTCAACTTGATTTTAAAAGTTAGCTTAAACTTCAACTTGAATTTAAAATTTAACTTGATCTTCAACTTGAAATTAAAACTTAGCTTGAAACTTCAACTTGAAATTAAAACTTAGCTTGAAACTTCAACTTGAATTGGAAACTTAACTTGAACTCAAAATTTAACTTGAACTTGAACTTGAATTGGAAATTTGATTTAAACCAAAATAAAATGTCTGCCTAAACATAAATTCCTACTCACACTTGAATTATTAAAAAACATGCTGGAATACGTTGTAAAGAATTGTATAATTAGAAACGATTGACACGAGGTTTAATGAATTTAGTAAACTATGAAAAAAAAAGATTAGCAAAAGGATTAAATGTGCGGAGTAAAAATTGGGGAAACGAAGTGAAGTGTTTAAAAAAGTGAGAAAGTTTGTAATAAAAAGGATTGACTGACCTTGCCGTCCCGAAGCTCTAAAGCGAGGTAATCCGGTCGAGAGGACATTCCAGAGACGTAAAAGACCAAGCCATCATTTTCATAGGGTCGAACATTGAGTTTTACAGTGGTCCCTCCACGGGAAATTGCAACCCGAGAAATCACGTAGCTCGTGGGACTCACCAAACTGAAGGGATCCGAACTACCCGCATCAAACTCATCCGAGCAGTTCCAAGTGATCCCACTCACCTATAACATTTCATCATTCCATTTTATGAGGCAAACTTGTTTTTTCCGTTTGTCAATTTCACCCACAATATCCACCCCAATCACCTTCGTTTTCCTCAAATTCTAAACACTGCTTATTTCCGAAGGGTCGGGGAAGGAGGAATTCCTTGGCAAACAAATAAACCCAAATGATCCTCCATATTTTTACACCGCAATGTTTCAAAATACCTGTATCAACAGGAGGTCTGTTTGGTCAACTTTCAATTTAACTGGGACTCACTTTAGATTAAACATTAACCAAACTTCCGATTACAACTCAATATATAAAATTTGAACGCGGTTCAGGCCAAAATTTTAGCTTGACTCAAACTTGCACTTGAAAACTAATTGTATTTAAATTTTACACAAACTTATATGAAAACCCAACCTGAATTTTGGTCAGACTTAAGCTTGAAGGTTGGTCGGAATTTTTACATTAAAATTCAAATATATTTATTCGAACTGAACTTGAATTTGAATTAAACTTAAAAATGAATATATTTCAAACTCAGTAATATACACTTATCAATTAAAACTTTCTGATTCAAATTTAGTTTGATATAGACTTCAGTTTGACTCAAACTCAGACATGAAATTAACTCAAACTTGAATTTGACTCAAACTCAGACTTGAACTTGACTCAAACTCAGGCTTGAACTTGACTCAAACTCAGACTTGAACTTGACTCAAACTCAGACTTGAACTTGACTCAAACTCAGACTTGAACCTGACTCAAACTCGGACTTGAACTTGACTCAAATTCAGACTTGAACTCAGACTTGACTCAAACTCAGACTTGAACTCAAACTCAGACTTGAACTTGACTCAAACTCAGACTTGAACCTGACTCAAACTCAGACTTGAACTTGACTCAAATTCAGACTTGAACTCAGACTTGACTCAAACTCAGACTTGAACTCAGACTTGACTCAAACTCAGACTTGAACTTGACTCAAACTCAGACTTGAACTCAGACTTGAACTTGACTCAAACTCAGACTTGAACTCAGACTTGACTCAAACTCAGACTTGAACTTGACTCAAACTCAGACTTGAACTTGACTCAAACTCAGACTTGAACTTGACTCAAACTCCGTCACACAATTATAAAACTTGAACACGTATAAAACGTGAATTTGACTCAAACTTAATCTTCAATATAGAACATGTAAATTTGATTCAAACTTGAACTTGAAAAACTAATTTTGATGGAACCAGAATTAAAATATTATAATTTGAATCGTACTAAAACTGCTATCCTCACTCGAAAAGACTTGACTCACACTTAGCTTTTGTTTTTTCAATTACTTAATCCCAAATGAATCTCCACCCGTACTTGACCTCAACTCGAATATGAATTAATGAAGTAAAGGTTGAAGTTGAGCTAAGCTCTGGTAAATAGAGTTAAAGGGAAGAGAAAGTCGTAAAAGTATACTGTTGCATGGTCTGTGTTTACGAGGAAGAGGAAGTGTTAAGGTTGATGAAATGATGGGCCATTTCACTCGCACTTTCTCCATTCCCATGAAAGGCAAGGGAGAGAGTTGAGGCTTGGCAGTTTGATGGCACGTGCACTCAAGTCATGTCTACATTTGTGAGGTTGGACAAGGGAGAGAAAGCACCTTCACTCAGCCTTTGTCCCGTCAGGGGACTTCCATCCCCAAACCTGATCATACCCAGTCCTTCAAATCCGTCCTGCTTTCCCTAATTCTCTCTCCGTTCCATCAACCACATTCCATCTTCCCAAAATTCCACACACCTCCCTTTTACAGCTGCGTCCAGCCAGGAGCTAAGAAAATTTACAGCACCACAATCTCTTGCTCACCTTCAGCAAAAGCCTCACATTTTATGTCCCATAACTCGGCCCACAACCATCAAATTCTAATTGCCGTCCTTTCACTCTCTCTCCCTCTCGCTTTTAGTATATCTATACAGAGTGCACCAAAACAATTTTCCTCCCACAGCACGACTGCTCCATAAACATTTCAGTTCTACTTTTTAAGAGAAACTATCACCCAGATTCTAAATTTTCCCTTGACCTAGGTCAATTTTCCCGGTCACAGGAATCCCAAACGTTTTTGAAAAAATTTAAAAAGCGCCTATATTTTACCGCCCTAAATTGGTTTAATATTTTCCCATAGCAAGTTTTTTACAAGTTTTTTAAACCTCATTCCATGACCCAGGTCAAATATCTGGTCTTATGGGTCAAAGCCTGGAATTCAGGTCAATCCTTCGACCGGAAAAGAAAATAATATTGACCCAATATGTAATTTTCAGTTTAAAAATGTTACAAATGACACTAATGTTGTTGACCCCTGTGACCCAGTACAGTGACCAGGGTCAAGAGAAATAATTCCAGGAAATTTGAAACAAGAAAATATGTGACTAAACGTAGAATTAAGAATTCACAATAAATTGCTCTTTATACTGGAAATAAGAAGAGTAAAGGGTTTTGTGGTATCTTGTACATGACTTTATTTTCACAGTTTAGACACCTTCCAGGAAAACTGGGCCGAGCCATTAAGCTCCCTCACATTTTAGGATAAAACATTAACTGGGTTTTAGCAAGTCCAGCTTTTCACAGGTGACAGCTGAGATCCCCTCCGAAATTCACAATATGCCATTCCCAAAACATGTTCATAGTTTCTCTTCCCTTCCTCCTACCATGCCCCTATTTACTTCCCTAGATCATTTTCTACACACACTGTATACATAAAACATCTCCAAAATGCTCTCTATAAGTCTCTGTTGCAAAAAATTCTTCTGAATTTATGAAAGAGTGAAAATTTTGCAGGGAGCCATTTAATGGAAACCAGAAAATTTTTACAAATTAAAGAGACCGGATTGGGCAGAACAATACTGCCGGAGAATATAAAATTAGGCCCGAAATCAAATACCCGGGTAATATCACATGCCCGTTTAAAAAACATCCGGCCAAATTCAAATTCCCCGGGCAATTCTGTATTATATGCCCCTTTAAAAAATATCCGTTCAAAATAAAACCCCGCGCAGTATGAAATATCAGAACAAAATAAAAAGCGGGTAGTATCAAATACCCGGTCAAAAAACGTTTACTATATAAAATATCAGGGCAAGGTAAAAAAATGCCCGGTAAATATCAAATATCAGGAAATACAAAAAACAGGCAATATCAAATACCCGTTCAGAAAATACCAGTCCAAAATAAAATACCAGGGGGGTATCAAATTTCAAAAGAAAATAAAAAAAAACGGACAGTATCAAATATCAGGGCAAAAAACATCCTGAGGAAATATCAAATACAGGCCGAAAATAAAATGTTCAGGTAAAAGTGAAAATATGATGATGATTTAGAGTGTGTACTTTCTTGGAGCGTAGGAATTTGAATGTAAATCAGTGCACGCTCCATGATAATGTACGGGAGAAGATCAGAGAGGAAGAAAAATCGGGAAAATGAGTAGCAATAATTTTGATGGGTCTGAGTCCACAAGGGGGATGGGGGAAAATGGGGGAATTTTTAAAAAATATTTGTTCTGCAATATGTAGGGCTACCATGCTTAAGGTTAGGGAAATATGGGTTTACTTTGGGCGCCGGGCTGATATTCGGAGAAAGGACGATTAGCATAGACAGGAATGTTTTTATGTGGAAAAATAATGCTTACTTGGCCAGGTTGAGTCTTGGCACGTAGAAGGACGTCCTCTTGGTTGTAAGTGATATGCGACATGCAACCGCGGAAGGAGGGAAGGTTGCCCAGGAAAATCTCATTGAAGCCGGCTAAGCCCCCCAGCCAAATGCCAAAATGAATGTTGAGCTCATGGAAGCGAACGGGAAGATTGGCTCTGTGTAAAAAAGATGGGCAAGAAAGGGAAAACGTGTATATAAATCAATCGAATGTTTCCTTTCGCTTTCGCCAACGCCTCTCTACACACAGTATGTACGCACAGGGATGTGTATGTATGTATACCCAGCCAAAAAAAAATACTACAAGCTTTGAGGAAAAAGCAGAGAACCAGCTTCACCATCCCAACTCTCTCAACACACACACACACACACAAGCATTACCAGCATGACAAATTGCCAGACAAATCAGGTCACATTTCCACGTTCATTTTCTTTTCTTCCCTCCACCAACTTTCTTCCCAAATGTAACAACAGCACTAGCCAGTTAGTCGCTTTCCCATATCTCTCAACCCACAAATGCTATATTCTAAATAATCAACGTTTACCAAATTATTTCCCACAACCAAAAATACACAGGGCTGTGGACAAGTGAGGACAGAGCTTAATGCGATCCTCACTTTTGATTAGGTGAGTATTGGATTCAGGTGTCACGGATCCATTTCAGTGAGAGGACTAGTTTGGGTTTATGCTGTAGATTTGATAGTAATGTAAAATGCGGGTCAAATTTATATTGGAGCGGGTAAGTTTGAAACAAATTAATAGATATGGAAAGGTCAAGTATAGGCTAAATGTATGTGGAAAAGACAATACTAAAGTTAGAAGGGCCAGATATTGTCAAATTTATATGGAGATATAAGTTAAAGTATGAGTCAAGTACGGGTCAAATACGGGTCACGTATGGGTCAAGTATGGGTCAAGTACGGATCCAGTACGGGTCAAGTATAGGTCAAGTATAGGTCAAGTATAGGTCAAGTACAGGTCAAGTATAGGTCAAGTATATGTCAAGTATATGTCAAGTATAGGTCAAGTATAGGTCAAGTATAGGTCAAGTATAGGTCAAGTATAGGTCAAGTATAGGTCAAGTATAGGTCAAGTACAGGTCAAGTACGGGTCAAGTTCGGGCCAAGTATGGAATATAAGATTACGTATGGATCAAATTTATATTGCAAAGGTCAAGTATATGTTAAATTCAAGTAAGTATAAGACAGGCTAAGCAAGGATCAAGAACAGATTGAAATTTCAATGCTGACCTAGTTTAGATTACAAAAGTCAAATTTAAGCAAATTTAAATTGGAAAGAACAAAGGGCCAAGAATAAACTCAAGGGTCAAGTTAGAGCCTAATGTAGATTTGAAGGGTCAAGTAAGTTATAAATTCAAGTTGGAACGGTCAAGTTGGAAATGTCAAGTCACAATCAAGAATGAAATTAAGGGTTAACAGTGCTCGTAATTTAGGTTCCAATGTTCAAAAATAGTATTCATATTTTTCAGATCAATTGGGGTCTAAATTCTAATTTCAAAGGTCAAGTCCCGGTCAAAATTTGGATGTCAGGAAGGGAAAGTACGAGTTATTTGGCCATTACAAGAAGGTCTAAAAGGGGATCAATTTCAAGTTCAGGTCATTTATTTACTCTAGGTCAATTAAGGGTCAACTTGATTCCAAGTCCCTCATCAAATCAAAACTTTTTATTCTAAATAAATACAAATTTTGCTTTCTCGAACATAAATTAAGAACTTGACTAAAATTTAACTCTAGGGATTTGATATCATACAGGTCAAGTTTAGGTCAAAACTCAAACAGTCCAATTTCAGAGATCTTGAGCGGAGCCCAGTTGGGTCTGGGGAAGGAAACTCAGGACAAAGTTGTCAGTTTTTTCCCCCTTTGACTTTCTTTTCTAGGGAAGTTGTTGGGGAAAAGTTTCCCTCTAAGGTTTTCCAGTACACAGGGAGAAAGTTGTGAATTTTTTCAGGTGTGCGTACTAAAATATTGACTTTTTTTCACTTTGTTGCGTATTTATTGAGACGAAGCTTTGGGGAACGTGCTGAGGGAATCTTACACACATCACATAATGGTTCCGTGTAGTCAGTTTTCTGTGTTGGAGTAAAGGGGAAAAAAGAGCCAGGATTGAAAAAGCATACATCTACACAAGTGTCAATAAATTTTGATGTTGGCGCTGGTTCATAAAAAAGAAAATCTTTTTATACACATTCAGTACTGATAGGTTGAGGGGAGTGGTGAAAGTTGTTGGTGGATGACTTGGAATGAAATGAGTTTTTGAGCAAGTCATAAAGAGCGTTGAGAGTATTAAAGAAAACTTTTTCCTTGTTGATCGTAACTTAAAGAAAGGGATCACCGTAAAAAAGTTGTGGGAGTTGGCGGAGGGAGAAAGAACCAAATCTGCAAAGAAAGTCGAGCTCGCAGGAAACACAGATGAGGAAATCCAACGCAGATACATTACACAGTCGACTATCTCTATAGCAGCCCTCCTTAGGCAACAAAATTAACCCCTCTATTTTCCTCATCCACAAATGATTTCCTCATCCCACAGTACACACACTCTCACAGAATAAAAATTTTCCACTGGACATAACACCCTCATTTTTAAAAATTCTAAACTTTTTTCACTTTTCAATATTTTTAAAAATTACAGGGAAAATTTGCAAAAATTCACAGCTCAATTAAAATCATTCACTTACAAATGTAATTATGCCTTAGTGAAATTACAAACGTTTATAGGAATGCATTTAAATACATTTGGTCTCTTAATAAAGCCCTAAACAGTTGTCTAGCTTTATACAGAAGGCATAAGTCTTTTTTATATGGGTAAGATGTACGGTGGAAAAATGAATATAAATATCAGTGAAAGCTCACAAAATTCGGAATAGAAGATATATGAGGCTATATCGGGAGGATCGTTACAGAGAAAGTCGCCTGTCAACGGACAGAGAAAGTCAAAAGCTGGAGAAAGCAAGGAAGCCAGCTTTAGTCCATATGAAATAAAGAAGGTATTTGGTTTACTTGGTGAGATGACTGTCGACCTGAATGGTGAGTTGAGATCCTCGGCGCGTGAGGTTAACGGCGTGCCATTTCATATCGTTTAGTAGGAAAGGAGCTTCCGAAGCAATTTCTGTTTCACCGGCTCCCAAATTTATGTGCACCTATTACATGGAACGTACATGCATATTAGACTTTGACACTAGATACAGGGACCTACGGAGAAAGGTGAAAGTCGGGGAAATGTAACTTCCCCTCCTCTAGCCCTAGCCCTTATGGTCTACCAAATGCGGTCTCACTTTTCAACATATGTGGGAGGACAGTGTCCTTGTCAGGAATTTGTGCGTGGGCCATATGACTCTTATACAGTCACATGCACTGGTCTTATGTTATTACGTAGACCAAAGCATGTATGTATATAGAGTATAAGCATTCCTGAAAAAAATACCTCAGGAAAATCCCACAGCTCTCTAAAATTCCCAGTAATTCCTTTCAACAACTCGTGTCTTCATAGGGGAAGTTGATACAAAAGCTGTTTTCAAAATAATCTGCCCATTAGCAAAGGGCTGTTAAGAGGGAAAGTAGACCTTTAGGAAATTTCTCTTGGGTGGGGGAAGCAAAATAAAATTTCCTGTCAAGAGGGACAATGTCCCCTTTGATTCTTTTAATTATTACATTTAAATTGAAAACTACAGATATTTAAAGAGTTAGAAAAAAACATGTGTTTGCTAGCTTGGATATTGGGACGTCAAAAATTTAATTTATGTAGTTTGGTATTTTATAACGTAATTCAAATAAATTTTGATTTCATCCGGAAGAGCAATGTATTTTTTAAAAGGTATTTTTTGTTCCTAATGTTGGGAACAATTTTTCTGGGGACGGAAGTACAATATGAAAAAATTATAGGGATGATGGGTTGATAAGGATAAAATAAAAACAATTTCTCGCGGGGAAAGCTCATGAAATGAAATGGGATTTATTAGTGAGGGCCGGATTGAGTAGTAAAAACAAACGAGAGAGTAAACAATTTTTTTTGGAGAAAGTTGGAGAAAGGAACAGTTGCCATTAAAATGGGTGGGACTGGAGAGGTTTGTAAGATTGGGAAAGAACGAGGCGTTAATACCTTTAATCGGCCCGCATCCAGCACCAGAAGGCAATAATCAGTTCGTCCAGCTGCAAGGAATAGCATCGAATCCGCTCTTCGTGTTCGCAGGCGAAAGTATATATCACTCGAACTCCGAGCTTCCTGAAGACGCACGCTCACATGACTCGAGCCAAAGAAGGAGGCTGGAAAAAAATACGAGACAATTCTTCTTGTTACAAAAACTCACTCAAAAATCCCTTTTTCCTTCTTATGAGATTATGTTTCCATACACACGGCACGAGGATTATGTCATTTATCTTTCTTCCCAAATAACTTTTATCCCTGGTGAAAGGACTCTCTCCTATTAAATCAAATGCTCAACATGTATTATTACTCCAGTGCTATTTAAACTCTTCTAATTACAATTTTCGATATCATCCAGCCTCAAGGAAATTTACTTAAGTGAAAGCAGTGAAAGCCTTAGAAGCATGAAATATGTATCTATATGCTAAAAAACTGGTCTCGAAGATAAAAACTACTTTGGAAAATTATGGCAGAAAACCAAGAAAGTGTGGATAAATTGAAGTGAAAGCTGAGAGAAATTTAGGATCAAGTTTATCAAAATTTAAGAATAATTAATTAATTGTATAAAATGTTTCAAGAAACATTTCATACAAAAAAAGAGAAAGTAGGATAGAGGGAAAGGAAGGTGAAAGCTGTGAAAGTGTTTTAAAAATTTGCTCGAAAAAAAAGTTGGAGAAAGTCGGTGAAAGTCCCTGGTTTAGGAAAATCTTAACTGATGGAAATTGAATTCATGAGCACTGCGAGCAGGATGCGGTGAAAGTCTGCACAAATTTAACACATCAATTAGAAATTTAGTCTACCCTTTGAAACCCAAAGTTTGCAATTTTCGCATGCTCACACAACCTGCAATTTCTTCTGGAATCGCAACACCTGCTGCATGAAAGGAAGGAGAAAGTGACAAAAGCTTATTTTTAGAATAGAAATAAGCGTAATTGCTGGCACACGAGTCAAGAACAAAACACCCGAAGCCGACGTAAACAGAAAGCAAACAATGTACTTTCCGGAGAGAATTCAAAGGAAAGTTTAGAGCAAGTAAAAAAATACCGATAAGCTCCAGGGAAATAACCCCAAATGTTTCCTTTTAGTGCTACAATATACGGAACAAAGTGTGCTGAAACTATGGTGAAAACAAAGGGATATGGGAAAAGTACGAGGAAATTGGGAGAAAGTTGAATATTTTTACCACACTATTCCTATTCCTCGAACCAGAGAGAATGTCCAGTGATAGTATTTTTTTTACTTTCACTGATTTTTTTCTAAAACAGTTTTTAGAAAGAAAGTAAAAGAGAAAGTCGGTGAAAGTTGGTGAAAGAAATTATTACAAAAGGTAAAAGTAGCTCACTTGTAGAGATCCACAGAAAAGTAACTATTTCTTAACGAAATATGAAGCAAATGTTTTTTAATTTCCCAGTTTTTTAATTTAATTTAGAAACCCTTTGAGGACTAATTTTAGAGAAAAATGTTTTGGAAAACTTGTTGTTTGAATGTGAGAAAAAATGACGGAACTAAAAATAGGTAATATGGGAAAGGACGGACGGGAATGACATAACATTTGAATAAAATCCATGCATCCACGTTTTATTTTGGTACTAGTCTTAACTCAGACTTTTCGTCCAGTCAACCTTTGAAATTCCTGCCGGAGCCTTTAAATGGACTTTTACAATGGCAGCATTATTCTTACAATGCTGTCATAAGAATTGATGAAAAAATGCAAACTGCACTAGAAATTTCACCAGAGCTGTGATCGAGGTTAGAGTGTGAAGTATAAAATGGATTCTGGTAATCGTTTAGCCTCAAAGAAAATATTATCTAAACTTGACATGACCCTGACCTCAATCTGGAATTAATTTAGGTCTAACATTGAACTTTGCTTAAATTTGATGTCACACTTGACCTCATTTGAACTTTAATCATGTAAGCTTGAACTTGACCTCCATTTGAGCTTGACCTTCACTTGAACTTGACCTTCACTTGAACTTAATCTCAATTTGAACCTACGCAGGACTTAAGCCTTGCAGACCCCTGCCCTTTCACTCCAAATTTAACTTGAACCTGAACGCACCTCTGGACTGCAAGCACATTGTACCGTAGATATGGAGAAAGCACCATAAAGCATCATTGCTCTTGCCGGAAGTGACTGCCATAGATGTAAACGGAGAGGGAGGAATTGCGTTTGAAATAATAAAATTACTTTCCCTCCTTTCACGCAATTTTACGACAGAACTCCCCCTCTTTCTATTTTCCCAGGGAATTTTTCTCCCTCCAGTTTCCCATAGAAACCCAAATTCAACTTGTGTACTTCAAAAGAGATCCCATATTGATCTCTCCGCCTCCCTCACACATATACATACCGAGCTATATTTCCCCAATAAATGATTCTCCCGTCTTAAATTATTGGCTCAGAAGATGATAAATTTTCTTCTCCCAGGGAGGTTTGTTTCCAAGGCCAAAGGATAAGAATTTTCATTCTAATTTCTCCTCTTCAATTGCCTCCTTTTCTCATTTCCTTTTCTCAAGCTGGCACAAACTTACTTAATATTGTTATGTATTTATATTACCCGGGTATTGATGTTGTGTGGGTAATAGTAATGTAGCCTAGGTTCGGGTGTTCCATCCCCTGAATTCCTGGAATCCGATGTTGTTGGAAACGCATGAATAAATGGAACTATTGAATTCTGTGTGTAGTTCTTTTATTTAACTTTGGGCCAATTTATTGTTCCTAAACTGATACAATTTACACTGAACAATTAACATTTAACACAAATAGAATTTGAAGTCTGAATCTCTTCTTCATGAAATCTCCCGATTTCATGTCGCCCCGCTTGCTACCTTTTGAGCTCCATCCCGGAGGGAATGGACTCTAGGTGCGGCTCCTCTTGATGTTGCTTGCTTGAAGTCGAGATTAGAACTTGTACTTAATCTACGTGTCTTAATCTAAATCTAATCTTATCCTATTCTTAGTTTATTGTTTATTAAATAATCTGAATCATTTCCTTATAATTATGTTATGTTAGCGTTTGGCGTCACGTAGCCTCTGCTTACGACCTTCCAAACTATTTGCTGACTTAGATTATGCTTATTCTACTCTATTTATAATATATTCGTAACATTCCTCTTCTGGGTAATTGTCGACCTCGACAATATCATCTGTCGAAGTTCAAGTTCATATTATTTGTAATTATACTAATTTTATTTTTGTTACCATACTTTGTAGCTTAATCTTGGTCGTAATGGTAATGGTTGGTCTTTGTAGCATGGTCGTAATGGTATTCATGGGCATTATTATTGTTAAGGCATTGTATACAATTTTTGTACATGTTCATCATCATATGTGTATATACTTTGTAATGCTGTACAATATTTGATAGTGTTAAATGTTTGTATACTTGTTATGGATGTTACAAGAATTACAGACTTTGGGTATTAGAGCACAACAAATACATAGAGCAAGTAAAACACCTAACTTTTGATGAAAGATGTATGTAGTTCATACAATCCTTGTACTTTTACAATTTTGCATATACAATATTTACATGGAATACATCGTAGTTACATCACGATTTAACTTGATTTCTAATGTTATTTGTCTTATATCTAAGATTAGAAACATCGTAGCAGAATTGAAAATTTTGTACACATGTTTTGAAAAGAATTGTTTGTAAAAACTGTCTTGACTGCTCTCCAAACATATGAGGAAAGGTCAGCAAAGATTACTTGAAGGCAGATATGAAACTATTGACTCTTGTTTCTATTCTCCTTTGATTTCTAAATTTTCTCTGATATTGAATACTAGTTGTTGAAACATTGTGACTACTGTCAGTTACTGCTATTACTAGGGTAGTGGCCTAATGTATTTTTAAAGGTGTATTTTAATTATTAAGCTTGTAAAATCCCGTGAGTTTCCTTGTAAAACAATTTAACATGTCACAGACAAATCATTGTGGGGAAGTTTTGTCAAAAATTTGTGATTTTTTCGAATCTTTATTAAGATCAAAAGAGACGGTTTTTGAGCGTTGAAGTCGCTCCCTGAATTGTTTTTCGGTGTTTAGATTAGGAATTATGTCCTTCTCATGCACAACTGTTGGCAATTTCACCAAATGTGAAAACATCGTGCTCCATGAAATTCTGTAAGTGGTTCTTACTACTCCATAAGACATAAAATCATATTGTACCGTGAACTATTTCCTTAATTGAGATAGGAATGTATTTTGGCGATAATCATAAATATATATATATACCTTGATCTGTAAAAAAATCCTATTTGATGAAATGTGTCGAATTTGTAAGTTAATTTTGTTTTCTCGGGGATGTTCCGAAAAGAAGAAAAGTATATGTAGGTAATAAAACTTGGGACTGACTTAAGATCGAGTCTTCAGAATTGTGTCCTCCTAATACAATTTGTCTTGGGAAACTATGGAATATATCAAGCTAATAAGACGTTTGATCTTTTAAGATTTAAAATTTTTGTTCTTAAATGTTGAATTTAATCCTTGTGTATAATGAACGAAGTGAATTTAATGATTCCGTAAACCGTTGGAATCCATCACCGAAACTGTAAGAACTAACTTTTCTAACGATAACTATTGTCATTTCTGATGTGTATAAAATTGTAAAAAGATGTTAACACTGTTTGCAATGTAGATCTTAGCTGCCTTTAAACTCGCGATTTAAAATACGAAACTGCTCTAACCTATGTAGATGACATATTAATCATGTCATACAAAGTTTCCATTACTGTAATTTTCTTACTTTTTATATTTGTATTTAAAGTTCCTCCTACCTATTTGTGGTATGTATTTTTGTTTATTTTTCTGATCCCTATAGGATGTCTAGTGCTCCTCTGATCCTTCTGATCTGGGCACATTCATGTCAACTTTCATTTGAAGTGCGATACATTTTGCAAGTAAATAATTTATAAATGAACCTGTATTACAGAAATTCTTTTGAAAGAATCTATTCTTCGGACTTCTGTCTTACTTAATCTGTCTTTCAAGGTACCTAAGATATTTTTCTTAGCACATCTAGCTAGGTAGATTTTGTTAAACTGAAGTTAAAAGGTAAACTGATCCTGATCGTAGAGAACTTGCTTATACAGGGTTCTGATTTTTGCTGGAAATTTGTTATCCCGCTCATCCTTAAGCGGTGAGTAGGTTAGAAATTTAATTTTTATCCTTCTCATATGGATTTGAATGACCTAATAAAGTCACAAGACATTACAATCATCACTCATTGGCTGTTGAGTAAACAAGCCTCAAGGAATTATGATATTGCCTAAAATTTTTGTTAGAACTGAACCTTATCTTGAAACATTTTTTTATCTCGTTAACAAATCAGTGTTTGTTTTGAAAACACAGCCTGACTTGATAGTGTTGATGTCTAATAAAAACCTAATCACTGGAATCAATGGGGTGAAAAGGAAATTGGAAAGAAAATGGATAATGAATCCATCGAGACACGAAAGATATTTTGATTTGAATCACAATCTTTAGACTCTTCCTTTTACTCCTATTGGGGATCTGCCTCTTTAACTAAATTGAACTTTTCATTCGTTATGTGAACTTTTATTATTTTCATTTCATTTTTATATTTTTGTTGTATATGAACTTGTTTTTCTGTCTTTTCTCTTCCTAACCTTATTGTACTTATAACTACTTATCCTATTATTTTGCTAATACTATCTTATAATCTAGAAATATTTGTAAAATATTTTTCCATACAATTTTATGGTTTTGCATATTTTTCTTCGTTGTTTTCTTTCTTGCGTTGTTTCCTTCCCGGTTGGGTCGGTGTTATAGTTGTACGGTTGCTCTGGTTGTGTGTCGGCTGGCTTGTTGTTGTGTATTGGGTCTCACAATTCTGCATCCGACTAACTGCTCTATAGAATTTTGGACTAATGCCTGCGTGTCTGCAACATTGTCTAATTCTCTCTCATTCGGTGTTTGTTGATCTGATTTCTTTTTCTGCGTTCGAATTCGGTACAGTATTACTGTGAATATAAATATCACTACTGTGGTAATACAACCGAATGAACTAATAATGACTACGGTGTAATCCGTGTCTGATGTTGGAACCTCATTGGATTTCCAATCTATTTCGTTGAATTGTTCCATCCATGGTGGTCTGTTATCCCTCAGCATCGTGGGCTGTTGGTTTTGTATGAATTGTTGTTGAGGTTGTAGTAGAGCCATTTGTTGATTCCTCTCCATGATTCTCTGGGCTTCTACGTTTGGGTCGTTCGGGTCATACTGCACTATGGCTAGTTTCCCGTCATCCTTGTGGTGTAGTATGTGTACTGTTGGGTCCTTTTGTGATAGCACTGATGCTGTGATAGCTCCGCTTCCGACGGTTATGGCTGGTACCATGTAATTTGCGAACCATTTTCCGACTTGAGTTCCTAGGGTTGCCATCAGTGGTCCTCCCCATGGTTCTGGACTTGGTTGTGCTATCGGTCTGGTTTCGGAAACGTCCATTGCAATTAGAATTATTGCAAGGTTCAAAAGATTTTGGCACTTCATTTTCACTGTGTGAAAAAAACTTTGTGTGACTGTTCCTTATCCTTTAGTAGTCTCAAGTATTTGAGCTCTCCGTGGGTGTTGAGGTTATAATGAGTACTCTGGTTTAAGAGTCTCTTATTTATATCAATATATTGTTTGTGTTTTCATCTTCCGATTGCGAAAGAGAATTCTTTTCCTAATTCCGATGTTGTAATCCGTATGTCCCACTTCCGGTGACATAATCTTTTGTTAGTATTTCTATCCTATGAACTCTATAAAATGTGTTAGTAAGTAAGTTGTTTTTTGTTTTGTTTTCTATTTTGTATTTTATTTTTATTTGTTTTTCTTTTCTAACTATTCTGTTATGGTGATCATTATGTAACATCCGCCGTAATCCCGATGGTTGATGCTGCATAAGATCTTAAAAATGTTTTATCGTAGATCCTCTCTTGCGAAATGATCTACACTTTACATTCCCTTCGGGAATTTCTTCCGTCATCAGGTAATTTGGCTTCTACTTTTCCCCGCTAGTTCTCTTTCTCTTTATACCATGACCTGGATGGAATGGTCAGGTTATTATCCTCTGTGACGTTTTTAATCGTCTTCCTCGGATGGCCCTCTGAGGGTGCCTGTCTCCTCCTCTCCTTCCGCTAGTGTTCGGAATGATATGATTGCGAATCTGTTCTCGGATAAAATCTCCGGGTCCCATCTTGCCCGTTCTGATCTTTCCCATAACTGATCCATTAGCCTTCTATGCTCCACAGGGTTTGTTATGGAAAGATAGCTGGTTCTTTGTTGTGTCACTGGGTCTCTCCTGAGTTCTTCCTGTAAAAAATCATGTCCGAGGTCTCGAAAAACTATTTCGATTCCTGTTCGACCTCTGAGGGTTCGTATGAGATTTATTATGTCCGGTTCATCTGGTCTTCCATCAATGACAACTGATCGCCATTGGGGTGTTTGGAATCGATCTATAGCGCTTGGTACCATATGTATTGGTGTTATTCCGGGTCGTCTTTCATTTCTTGGTGATAAATGATATGGTTTGTAACTTGGTCCGTCTCCACGGTTGCTAATTTGCTCCCGAATCCTGTGAAAATGTTCTCTTTGCCAGATTCGTATCGTGACAAGTTCGTTTAGGTCTCTGAAAGAACCTGTTTTTCGGGGTTGTCTTAGGGTGGCTACTCCTCCTTTTAGTTTTCTAGCGTATAGGGTAGTTGGCTTTTGGCCTTCCCCTGCTAGTTTCATTGCGAATATCCAGTCTTCCCATTGTCCTAGTTCTTCTTCTATGTCGTCTATTGGATTGGGTTGACTTCTGCCGCTTTGGTTCATCGCTCCAAATTGTCGCCACTCCTGAATTGCCTCGTCCTGATGATAAAGAGTTATGAGCCTTTCGGTCATACTCGCGAATTCTTGAAAACTTAGCATGTGTATTGGTATGCTTGCTAGTTGTTGTAAAGCTTTCTCTCCACGTCCGGTGATGGCGTCTCCTCTCAGTAGGAAACTATTTATCCATATTTCTTGCTCTCGCCAGGTTGGCTGAGTTCCTATGTCAAACCACATCTGAGTAATCAATCTGCGTAGCTCGGTTCCTGTTAGCCCTTGCATTACTCCTTGATGTTCCCGACATGTTAGGTATGTTGGTACTTGATGATTGTCAATACCTCTTTGACCATTGAACAGTGTTGTCCAAAGTCTCGGTATCATTTCCCCTGGTGAGATGTTCATGTCTCCTGCCATTGTTTCCAGACGGGTGTTTTCCATTGGTACGTTTCTTCGACTTTGCCCGTATAGGATGAGCAGGTCTCGCTCCCTTGGGTCTAGTCGGCGGTAATCGGTGGGATGGTCCATTGCATCATACAGCAATGCCCTTCTTTCCCGGATTAATTCTCCGTGATTGTTGTAATCTATTCCTGCCTGGTGTTCGGCGTATTCTATATTTGATTCATGAGCATCTGTTCTGGGTTCGCTTAAGGTGCTAAGCGCCCTTCGTAACTGCTCGAGTCGTAGTTGAGGTGGTTGGGTAGGTTGTTGGTGGATGTCAAGTCTCTCGATAAATGTCTCCCTGTACATTCTGTTGAGCCATCTTACCAGATTTTGCTCTGGACTGTTGGTTGAACGATGTGAGATATTATATGTTGGAAATCTCTCTGGGTCGATGGTAGATTTCTGGTAACAATGAGGGCACATTGTGGCTCTTTCCCTGGTATCCATGTTGTTACTGAAGTAGTTTGTTCTCCTGGAGTACTGTGCTTCTATCCGGCCATGGCGTTCGTCTCCAGATATATCTTCCATTACTTGGTCCGGAAATCTTGGCGGTGGTGAGTGGTCCAATGGGTCATTGGCCCTTTCCACCATCTTTCTTACTTGAAGTCGTACCGGATCCAGTTGGCTGTATAGCTGTGTCTCGTTCGGGTTGGTAAAGATGACTATTTCTGCATCCTCATCTTCCCAACTTGGTGCTACCATCCATCCACGGACTCCTATGTAAAATGATACGTGAGCTAAATCAACGAATCTTACATCAGGTGAGTCGGGTTGTGCCAGTGGATCTTCCGGTGTTGGAGCTGGTGGGTTTTCCTGGCGTTCTTCCTTGAACTCCACCTTTCGTTGACGTTGTCTAGCTCGTCTGGACTTCAGTTTGTCTTCAATAGGTGGTATAGATTGTCCTGTTATCGTGGATGGTCCGGGTGACGGTGACCTTGATCCTCGTCTGTCCCTCGTATCGTTGAATATTACAGTCCTAATGGGTGAGTATACTCTAACCCTGGGTCGTTCAATTTCTGGCTCTGGACCTCGTCGTCGTCCTCTATACTGGAATGTACAGTTTGGAGCGTTGTCTCTTCCATACAACCTGTCCAACTCGGGTCTACTCCTTCGGATGTATTGTACAGGAATGTCCTTTTGTCTTTGCCAAGCTTCATGTGCTGCTAACTTGGTCTTTGGTCGTACGGGTGGCTTATGGCCATGTTTGAGTGGGCAGTATTCGCATCTGGTCTGCACCCACTTACTGTCTGTCTCGTTGTCTGATGAACTATCTACCTGATGTTCCAATGGTGGCTTCTCCTCGTCGTCTAAGACTTCTTCCTTGATTACATTCAATGATGTGCTGGTTCCTTCTTCTTGAGCCTCCATAGCTTGTTCCGTTGGCACAGCCGGTTCCTCTTCTGAGGCCAAAACCGGTCCTTCTGCTCCCTCTGTCCTTCGTGGGTGGCTTCTTCCTGGGTCACCTTTCCGTATAGGGTCCTGGTTTCCTCCGAAGTCCATTCCGACGGACGTGCCAATATAGATTACCATTCTGAGGGTAAATCGTACAAGCTGTTGAATAATCCCTGTAGGTCTTCCTGACGATGAGTGAGCCTCCTCTTCCTCGATTCGTGCCAGCATAAGCTGTAGCTGTTGTTTTAAGAACTGTTTGCTATAACTGACGGGTGACCATGCGTTGGTCGGTCCTACGAATGCATCTCGCCTCTGTCGTTCTCTGGCTGCTCGTTCCGACGTTCGCTGGAAGAGTGGGTGGGTTTGTGAGACGTTGGCATGTGCCTTTGTCTCCCATCCTTTGAGTTCTTTTTCTTCGAGATGGTCAACTCCGTTGTATATGTGTGGTATGAGCAAAACTATCGTCCAGTTTGCTTCCGTGATTGTTGTTGCTAGTGCGAAGTGTACAACTTCACCTATTGCAATTTCCTCAGTGGGGTGAACATAGTCTTCCCCTTTTGTTATACTGTGAGGGTTGTTTTGCATCTGGCGTTGTAGATTGTTTATCTGGTCTTTTGCCAAGATACTTCGCCTGGTACGTGTATGTGTGTTCTTAAGTCCCAAAATTTTGATGATTTTGCTGATGAACGTTCCGTACTGTAACTCGTACTCCTTCCAAATTTCATATTCGGTATGAAGTGGTAACGGGATTGTTTTTGTGATTAAGTCCATTGCGACTGATTGTAAAGTTCTTGTTGTTAGATGGTAACCGTCACGTATTGCTTGTGACATTAACCAAATAGCTTGCGGTAATTTCCGTTGGTCTCGAATCTTTTGTCTTCGTTCCTCTTCCTCCGAAGTGGGTTCAGGAGCATGTCGTCGTTCTCTCCCGTTTTCGGATTCTTCCTCCTCCACTTCCTTGCCTAAAGCTTGGTTCCATACTTTGGCTACAGAAGTTTCGTTGAGGTAATGAGCATTCCTTTGGATATCACCTGGTAATGCTATTAAGTTCGGAGATATTTCTGTTGCTGTTGGATCTCCCTTAAGAAAATCTTCTAATTCTTTTTCCTCACTGGCGTTGACGGGCATTATCATCCAGATGGGTCGTTGGTCTGGTAGTTGGGACTCAATGAGTACCCAGTCCTGTGGTATTTTGACTGTTTTGAGTGGTTTATTCCATCTCCTAACTGCGTCTAGGATTGAGCTGGTATAGACTCCTACTATGACCATTCCCGTGGTACACATGCCTACGGCTCCTGCTACTCCTCGTACTACTCCATTCTGCCAGAGTCGGTGCGCTGTGGCTGAGCCGAAACCTTGGTACCGTACGGCTGAATTTCCGACCGGTGGGCATTCCCGTTGGCCGTAAGGGTCATAGTGTCCGATTTCCTCTGAGTCTTCCTTATTTTCAAAGTCTAGGCTGACATGGTCAAAGCCTCTTGGACTGGTTAGATTCTCGGTTTCCAATCGGGTCCACCACTGGTAATGTGATGCCCGGGTTGTTGGATATGGTCCGTAGTGTCCCGTCAATTCCTTTCTCAAGTTGGATTGTCCTACAGCAGATGTAATTAAACCGAACATTAATAAAAATGATAACCAACTGTTACCGAGGTAAGGTATGGGTCCTCCTCGTCTTCCTCCTCCTCCACGTCCCATTTCCGGCGTGTGGGGTGGCGTTTGGATTGATGAGGTTGGCTGTCGTGGTTCCTCGTCGTCACTAAGAATGACGGTTCCGTCCTGGGGTGAGTTGGCAAAATCAGCCAATGAAAGCTGGTGGTGATTAACAATTTCCGTTGTATCCGAAGTTATTGATGATTCTCGATCTTTGGCTCTTCTCTTTGATCTGATCACCTCAAAATCCTCTGAGCTACTGCTCTGTTCGTTGTGTTGTTCGGCTATGGATAGCTCAGATGTTGCAACTTCGACGTTTTGTGCTGGTGAGGGTGGCATTTCCGTTGCCATTCCTGTTGGGCTTGCAGTTTCTGGACCGTTTCGTTTTTCCTGAGCGAGCAAACGCTCTAGCTTTCCGGATGTGGCTGTTGACGTTGGAATGTTCGTTGGTTCGAAGTGTGCTCGAGGTAATTCTCTGGTTTGAAGGTCTATCTTTGACTCAGCACATACCAAGTGAAAGTCGTTATCATTTCTCCACTTTATCCATTCCTGGCGGTGGCGTGCTAATTCTTTCATTAATCCTTCCTTCTGCTTTTTCGCAGTGTCTGCATTGACATTTTGTCTGGCAAGGTTGCGGATGATTTCCCCGAGATCTTTTATTCGGTTCACCATCTCCTCATGCTTCCCTGCCTTCCTGGAGTCCTCTCCAATCTTTATGGTGTTCGACTGCCATTTCGCCGGTGGTTGGGTTGGTGTTGTGCTCTGTCCGAATAGCTCTAAGATGGTCATCTGAGCCTCCTTCTTGACCTTCTTCTCCTTTTTCGCACGCTTCTTTGCATGATGTTCACATTCCTGTTGTACCACTGGTCCACTGTCGGTTGCAATTACTTGTCGTACCCTTTTACATCCTTTCCTACTACAGGTTTGGATGGGTACTGTCTCTTCCTCTTCTGAGTCTGAAGAAGATTCATTGGCAGTATCTCTGTCCGCTGTTGTAGCTGTGTCCGTGGCAATTTCCTCGCTCCATAATGTCACAGCTACTGGTGGTGGAGTCTCTATGGGTACTTCCACGGGTCTTTCTCTTTGAGCGATGCAAACTGCACGCTGTGGTTTAGGTGGTTCACTATTGACCGGTATTGTTGGCGGTGGCATCTTTGTGACCGCTGTGTAGCTTAAAGCTGGAGCTGCTATGGGTGCCGTCAGTATTGACTCCCTCTCCACTCGGTCCCTATAATCTCTCGCTGATGGCGATAGAAATGGTGAAGGTGGTGGGGTTGACTCTCTCCTGCTCCTTGATCGCGCTGGACTATCATAGCGGCTCCTTGACCTGTCGTCTTCCCGTCGCTTCTTCCTCTCCGATGACGACTCTGTCTCCCGCTTCCTGGTCCTGCTGTCCTTAGAGCTGTGTCTTTCCCTTGAACTTTCTCTTGAGCTTCTGTGGTGTCTGCTCGAACTTTCTCCGGTAGTGATGGCCCGCCCGCGGCCTCTCCCGGCTGGTACCATGTGCGCCGAGTAGGCTGCGAATCTCGGAGGTTCCCTTCGTCGGTCCTCCAAGTTCCCTCGTCTCAGATCGGGTCCATAGTTGTCATCAATACGTCTACTGATTCTATGGGCTACATCCTCGACCTGTTCTTCATGTTGCGGTAACCATTCACTAATTTCGGGGATGTTGACCCGGGTTACTCCACAAATAGGGTCGGCTCCCATCATTTTCCGAGATGAGCTTCGACTGGTCTTGCCTCGTTCATATTGAAGCCCTGGAGTAAACGCCCATGGATCATGTTCATAATCTCCCCTTGGATTCTTTTGTCCGGGCACGTCCTTTTCTTGCCTGTAATTTTGGACTAGCCATGGGTCATCTGGCTGTCTATTACGTGTTCTACAGATAGGGATCTGTCGTCGTATGGGAGTGGGATTAAATTCTTGCCCTTTAAAAAGGTAAACAAGATCATCTGGCGCTCGCTCGCCTTTATCAACTTCCACCTGCTGCTCCGGAAAATTTATTGACCCGCAAAAGTGCGGTTCTCGTCGTAATATACGATAATCTAGTGTTAACTCTCTAGGCTTTCTGAGAGCTCCGATGAGTACTGAATGAGTTACGATTTCTCGTCCATCTCGTCCTTGGATGATAATCCTGTGGGGTAACTTCCCGTCTACTCTGAGAACAACTTCCAGTCGTCCCGTATCTGAGTTTGGTAAAATTTTTGCTTGTGGTATTTCCACTTCAGTTTGACTCACGTATTGGGTCCAATAACGTGGTCGATCGTCGTCGTCCCTGTCGACGACGGGTAGGGCGTCTTGGCGTGGAGTCTCGTTGGTTCGAGACCCGGATGCACGTGACCCTCTGTTCTCTGACATCTGGTTGAAGATAAAATACTTTGCAGTAATCTGATTTAATGATTGTGTACGTACCTACGTATCGGATTTTCCTTCGACCTTGTCGTATGAGGTAACTAATGAGATTTATACGGTCTCCAATCTTGAGATCAATCTCGCTTTGACCAAAACTAACACAGTTTGGTATTGTTGTTAAGTATCTGGTGGTGCTCATTCGTTTTCAGACTGATCCAAATCTTCTCGTCCTCTTTCGGGTACGAGTTGGGTATCGTCTACTTTCTCCGGTTTCTTCAGCGCTTCCTTCTTGAGGTGTTTCCCCTGCTTCTTTAACTCCCGAATTTCCTCCTGAACTTGTTGAAGTTCCCGTTGGATTTGTACTCGTCGGGTTCTGAGGATCGCTGACTGTCTCTCGGCGATCTGACGTATTCGTTCTAATTCTCTCAGGCCTTCTGGGACTGTCTTTCGTGATGACATCCAATGACCTGTCCTCTTCTGTAGAAAATTCTACAGGTGTATTGATGACTTCTGTATGCGTATCTACAGAGTCTTGTCCGTTTTCGTCTGTCAGAACTTCCTGGAACTCTTCGTCCTCTTCTGTAGAATTTTCTACAAGGACTTTTCGTTCCTTGGGTTGGTTGAATTGTTGGCTAGCCTGTTTGCTGCTCGTATCTGATTTTTCAGAATATTCTTGGCTCTCTCGGTTTGTTCTATTTCTCTCTCTACTCGTGCTATTGCCTCTCTGATCCGACTGCCTTGCGCTTGTAGGCTTTGCAGTGTTTGTCTCTGAGCTTCGCTGGGTGGGCTTGGTGTTGAGTTCCACAAAGGGGGGCTCTTCCAAGGCCTTTTGCTCATCTGTGTGAAGCAATTGTGTTGAAATATCCGCCTTTACTGAGGGCCAAGGCACCTCAACTCGTGAAGTCGCTTCTGAAGGTCCTTGATTTCCTGTTTCAATTTGTCCAGGTCTCCCTCTCTCTGTCGTAGGCGGTTGATTAATTCTCGGTTCTGATCCCGAATTGTAAGAATTTGTCTCTCTACGCTCACTGCTGTCGTCCACATCAAGTTCTGTTGGACTTGTCCCTGAACTACTTAATTCCTTAAGTGTTTTAAAGTCACTTTCATCAATAAGTGGTTGAGTCTCTTCCTCACCTTCGGATGTTACACCTGAGCTGTTTTCAGCTGGTTTATTAAATCCGAAATATCTTCTTTGGCTTTCTGAGTTTCCTGGAGGGTTGCTTTGTGATCTTTCTCCAGTTGTTTCAGCTTGCTCAGCACTTCCTGCTGTTCTGAAATCTGATGTAAAATTCTTTGTTGGAGACGAATTTCGTTCTCCTTTGCCTTGATTAATTGGGCTTGTAATCCCTTGATGATTTGGATTAATTCTTGCTTCGTATGTGTCATCAGTTACTCTGGTTGAACCTCGTCTTGTGATTTCTCCACTTGTGGGCAGAAACTTGACGTTTGAGGTTTTGTCTCTTGAATTAGCAGTTCTAAAGCTGCGATTCTCTGTTTGATGTACTCTTCCTGAGCTGCGTACTTCCAAATTTTTATTTGGACTAAATTCCTCTGTTGTTTCAATCCCCTTATCTCGTCCCTGATTTCCTCTAGGGTGTTCATTTACTTTCGAGCGAGTGAAATATGGGTAATTTTTATCTAAAAATTCCCTATTGTCTGAATAATTTTCTGACGAAAGTTTTCTTACTTGTGTACTTGACTGCTTAGTTGTACCTTTTTCTCCTTGAGTGTTATCTTTGTGTTGACGTAGTCCCTGGTTTGGTTTCCCTCCTTCACTTGGGGTGATTTGAGAGTGTGAGTAATTTTTATCACAAAATTCTCCTCTCTGTTGTACTGGCTGAGCTTGGTCACTTGAACTGTCTGAGTAATTTTCGGATGAAAACTCTCTAGTTATTTCTTCGGTTTGAGCAGGTTGAACTTTAAAAGTCACCTTCTTGCTCGTAGTTGAACTGTTATCTGAAGTGGTCGAACTCTTAAGAATTGACCGTGGCTGACTCACTATAACTTTTCCACACTTGTTCCAATTTCGTTTTGTCACCAATTCCACTATATCGGAATCTAAATCATAACTATACTCGTCCTCAATGTGTTCACGCTGCAGGCACTTCTTAAGCCTTTCCACATGGACTTTCTGTCTCTTTTTAGAATTCCTAAGGTCTTGAATGATATAATTGTCTTTGGCTAAAACTTCTATGACTACAAAGGGTCCTTTGTAAGGGTGAAGAAAGCGTTCGCTCTTTCCAACTATCCTGGTCGGTGTGAAGACTCGCACTGTGTCTCCGATGTTGAACTTAACGAACCTTCTTTTCCTATCATACCAATCCTTACTGTAGTCCTGACGTTCCCTTATCTTAGCAATAGCTTTTTCTATTCTAGTAGTGGCTTCCTCAGCACTCATAAAATTTGTGTCGACGCTGCTTAAGCACAGTTGTAAGTTAAAATCATATATGGGTTGTCGCCTAAACATCATAAAATAAGGAGTTTCTTTAGTCACGTCATGGTGACTGCAATTGTAAGCATTTATTAAAAACGGTAAACAACTGCACCATAGTGCTTGCTCTTTTTGAGTGTAATGACTCAGCATAGTGCTTATAGTCTGGACCATTCTTTCTATTTGTCCAACACTATTATGTCTTAGTGCTGTAGATGTAGAATGGTTCATGCCTAATCGGCGAAGTAATGCTTGAGTGATTTCCGCTCTGAATTCGGATCCTCCGTCACTCAGCAAGTTTTTAAACAGTCCGTATTTTAAAACTACTTTGTGAAGCAAAAACTCTGCTATCCTGTCAGCAGTTTTATCTGGAATTGCTTCTGCGATCACGAACTTTGAAACATAATCCTGTGCGATTATAATGTACTTATTCCCTTTTATGCTAATTTGCATGGGTCCAATGAGATCAATACATAGTGCATCTCCTACATTTTCTATCCTGATTGGATGAAGCAATCCTGCTGGCTTCATTCTCATGGATTTAGCTGCTTGGCAACTTTCACATGACATGACATATTTTGCTACTGAGACGTTCATTTTTCTCCAAAAATAATTTTTGTTGAGTCTATGAAGAGTTTTCTGGAATCCTAAATGTCCTCCGCATAGGATCCCATCATGAGCTTTTGATAGTAGGAAATTTCTAAGTACTCGGGGTACGTATAACTTACGTCCATCTTTATGTACTATAGTAAGAATCCCTTCTTCATCAATTTCATATCGGCTATACTTTTCTTTGTCCTTCCAATTTAACGTATGCCGCATCTTTATTTTGTCCATGATGAATAAACAATCTGGATCGTCCCTTTGCATCTCCTGCATGTTATGTTCCTCTAACATAGTAACTTGCTCTTCATCTTCAAGTATCCTACACACAGGCTTGTGTGTGGAAAAAGTATCTTTGCTCCCTTCGCACCCCTGTAGTGCGTGAGCTCCTGGAACAAATTTTATTGCTCTATTTAATGACATGTCCTCAGTTTTCTGAGCGTCTTTATTCCTTGGGTCTTCATCCTGTGAAAGACATAGTGAATGTGACGTCTTTTTACTTGTCACAACACCCTGCCCTTTCAGAGGTTGAATCTTCCATGATCTTCCATCGGTGAATTTGATTTCACCTTCCCGGATATTTTTCCTCAGCTCTTCTACTGTGGTTGCCAGTAGAGAGTAATTATCTTCATTTACTGGATTCTCTGTGGATATGTACGTATGCGACGGCGGAGGGTTTTTGTTTTCCTCCGACTCGCATGCTGCAGATCTTCGTTGGATATTTTTCATCCATTCCTCCACATCTCTGGAAATCTTCATCGCCTTGATCCGCTGTGGGGTATCAAGATCCGGATTGTTAGCATATCCTGGACTTTCTGCATCAGGAACTTGATCAATCTTCCTGGCAGATTGTGCAGTGTATGTCTTCAATTGCGAAATAACTTCCTGTTTGAGCTTCCATTCGTCTCCTTTTGCTGACGTTGGATTCCTCCAAGTCTCTTCAAATGCAAACCATTTCTCTTCATCTGTGGGATCGTGTCCGGATGGAATGTGATTTTCCACACTGAACTTTTCTTGTTTCAGTGTCGGTCGGTCGCATTCCTTTTGGACGTTCCTATCCTCATCCGTGAGTACCAATTTCTTGGCCTCTTTAGGACTGGCGGGATGGGTGGGCGGGTTAGTTGAGGACTTCTCTTGTGTAGTCTCAGCTGCCTGGCTCACCAGATCCGCTGTCTCCTGATTCTTCAAGGTTTGATCATGGACTTCCGTATCGGAGTCTACAATTATGGCTGGTGGTAGATGTACAGCTTTAGTTTCAGCCTCACCTGCCCCATCCATTGTTGTGAATTCCATTGTACTCCGTGTCATCTGCCCTAGGGATTTTGGTGAGTCAATGTCGACCTTCCCATTGGCTGAACTTTGTGACGTTGTTGCTGTCGTTGACTTTGGAGTAGGAGACCAATCAGTCCCCATTCCAATGTCAGTGATAGTATTTCTGTCAAAATCTTCATGCTCATTTTGAACTTGAGCTTTCTTTGGCGATAGAAATTCTTTCATATCTAATTCATTTATTGTTGCATTGTGACGCTCTATATCTTGTATTAGTTTGAGATTTTTCTCGTAGATATACTCGTTGGTGTATTTCCAGGTATTTTCATCCTCTAGTGGATCATCCTCCCGAAATTCGTGGATTGTAATTATGTCATCTACGGATAATTTCCATTCTTTGAGCGCTGAGTAGCTGTGTGTAACTTCATTAACACAGCTCTTTACGCTCATTGTATGGTTCTCCCAATCCGTTTCCTCCAAATTCGGTTGAGGTACTAAAATTTCCACTTGTGATTTGACTTTACGCCTGGGTTGACCTTTCAATCTTCCTGACCATGGATTTTGTCGCTGTGGGATTATGGCTTCCTCTTCGTCTGAGGATTGACTTTCGTCATCCGTCCAATATTTTCCCTTATAGCTTTCCCTGGTCGTAAGGCTGGCTGCACACGTTGGTGGTGGCATTATTATGTTCCCCTGAGGGATTTGTTTTTGCTCTTCCAAAGCAATTTTGTGTTCCTTGACCGGGTCTGGTTCAAATTCAATCACTCGGTCCTCTGTATCCTCCAAATCTTCCTTTGTATAGGGTAATGGAGCTCTTGATAGAAAGTCTGCATCCAAGTGTAATGCTCCTTTCTTGTATGTAACTTGAAAGTCAAATTCCTGTAGTTTATTTACAAACTTACTTATTCGGTGGTTTGGATCTTTTTGTAATCGTAGGTAGCATAATGCTAAATGATCTGATCTGATTAAAAATTTTCTCAAATAAAGATATTGTCTGAATTTGCGAACTGCATATACGACTGCTGCTAGTTCTAATTCTGTGACTGAGTAATTCTTTTCTGACTGAATTAATGTCCTTGAAGCATAAGCTATTGGATGTTCTCCTCCATCATCTTGGAGTATACAGCATCCTAGTCCTGAAATTGATGCATCTGTATGCAGTATGCAATCCAACTCTGGGTTGAAATGAGCTAGAACTGGCTGTGTCATTAACTTAGTTTTGAGAATGTTGAAGGCAATTGTTGCATCTGCACTCCATTGGAAGCATCTTATGCGTTTTTGTCCTTCAGATTTCCCTTTACTCCCAATCCATGATTGTGAGATAGGACTAGCAATTTTTGCGAAGTCCTTGATGTATTTTCTGTAGAAACTGCATATTCCGAAAAATCTTCTTGCTTCTGTTTCGGATTTTGGTATTGGCACATGTCTAATAGCGTCCACCTTTGCAGGATCTGGACTGGTGCCTTCCCTGGATACTTTAAATCCTAAAACAATTACTTCAAAATATCCGAATTTGCATTTCTTTGGCTTAAACTTAAAGTTCTTGTTGCTGGCTCTTAACATCAATTCTTCGAGAGATGCTAATTTGTCCAAAAGATGAATTCCATAAGAGATTACATCATCTAAATATACCATGGCTCCCCTAAATTTGAGTGAGCCCAGCATTTGATCTGCTGCTCGCTGAAAAGCTGACGGTGCAATCTTGACTCCCATAGGTAGTCGTTTGAATGCATATAATCCGTCCTGTGTAATGAAAGAGGTTATAATTTGATCATCCTCGTGTATTAATAGTTGAAAGAAGCCTGACTCCATGTCAAGAGTGTCGAACATTGCAGATTTTCCAAATTGCATAAGTATGTCATCTATTCTTGCTAAAGGGTAAACTTGATCTGTGATGGTCTTATTTAATGCTCGATAATCCACAACTGATCTAAATGTTCCGTCTTTCTTTTTGATGAGAAATAGTGGACTGCTGTAAGGTCCGTTTACTTCCTTTATTATGTCCGCATCTAACATCTTTTGTACTTCCTCACGTACTTTTTGTCGCTCCATAGGTGAGCAAGGGAAAGGTTTTGCCTGAACGGGTGGATTATTTCCCGTATGAATCCGAATGGGATCAATCCACGCTGGTTCTTTCAAATCTCCCTTGTTGAATGCGAAGCATTCTGGATATCTTGTCAACAATGCTCGGTACTTTGCTCTTCCTTCCTCATCGAGCTCTTCATTGATGTCGAAACAATCGAGCTGTTCTTGTGTGAGCCTTTTGTGAGCATCACGTAATTGATTGCGTTTGATTTTGATGAGATCAAAATTTTCCTCAGCATGACCTATAGCTGTACGTCCATACATCGTTTGTGGGCATGGAGCTGGATTAAATACGTATGCGAAAGGTTCTTCATTTGGTACTACACCTGCGGCTACTAAAAGTCGCTTGCTGGTGTAAAGCTTTTCTGATGGTTGCAAATAAAAATCCTTTTTGATACGTTTTGGAATTTGTATGGGCACCTTCATGTGTCCATAGGCTGGTATAGTGACTGCTTTTCGAGTCCTGCACATCATGTTCCTTGGTCCTTTGACTTCATGAAATGAAAAAATTGACCTGACAAATTCTATGTCGGCCTTTTTCTCTCCGACGTAGAGATGAGTGTCTCTAGTCATTGGGACTGTTTGAAATCGGTCGCTCCGTATTTCATTATTCTTGTAATCCAACGTTATTCCATAACGTGATAAAAGATCTTCACCTATAATCATTCGTGGCTCTAGTGTTTCCATCACTAGACCTTTGAATAAAAGTTTTTCACCTTCAATCATCATTGTGAATTTGGTGAGACAAATTGGTTTTACCAATTCTGCATTTGCTACTGCTACTCGCAGGGCGCTTGGAACTTCTTTTATTTCCGCACATCTGGGTACTAAGTTTCTTTGGATACAGGATCTTGTTGCTCCTGAATCTAGTAAAGCTGGTATCATCATACTACATATTTGCACTTGTAAAGTTGACTTGTTGCCGTTTGATAAACGACATGGGTTAAGATCAATAATTTCTAATTCTTCGTCGTCTTTGGACTGACTTTCTAATCTAGTTGCTATAATTGCATTCATTCTTTCTTGGATATCTTCATTTACTGGGGGTGCATCCCCCTCTGTGAGTTTCCCGACGGATATGGGCTAGACTGTCTTTTGTGTGGGCAGTTTCTTCTTAGGTGGCCCATCTCTCCACATCCGAAACATTTTAAGTCGGTTTGGGTGGATTCTAGCGCCAATTGTCCCGGTATCGGTTGTGATTGCTCCTGGCGGTCTGGTTGATTCCTCCAGGAGTTGTTTCTGTCGGTGCTTTGGCTGTTCCGGTCCCTGGAGTTAGTTCTACTCCTGTTGTTATTGTTGTTGTACTGTTGGGGTCGTTGACCTCCTTGGTTATTGTTGGGCTGATAACCCTGGTTCTGGTAACCTTGTGGGTTGGCCTGAATTTGCTGCATGCCAGGGTTGGCGTACCCTGCATTTTGTCCTGGACCGTATCCTTGTTGCGGTACGTATCCTTGAGATGGTCCATACCCTTGAGTGGGTGCATAACCTTGAAATGGTGCATAACCCTGTTGTGGTGGGTATCCTTGATTCGGATTAAACCCTTGAGGTGGCATAAAGCCTTGAGTTTGATTAAATCCTTGGCTGTTATAGCCGTTGTAGGATTGGTTGTACCCTTGGTTCATCTGTTGGTCATTCCACTGACGATTTCCCTGGTTGTTAGGGTTGTTGTTGTAGTATTGTCGGTTCGGACTTTGTCTAGATCCGAAGTTTTGGTTCCGCTGAGGGTAACCTTGGTTGTTGGAGCTGTTGCCATCATTTCTGTACTGAGGCCTACTCCTGTCTTGATTATTGTAGAATCTCTCAGGTGTTGGAGATCTACCTCGGTTCCCATAATTTCTTCGGTCATCATACCCTTGGTTGTTACGTCCCCTGTCCGGGTAGTTGTTATTGTTACTGTAACCTGGGCTGAAATTCCGTGAGTTGTTGAAGTTTCCCTGACCTGGACTTCGTCCTCGTTGGTCATTAGGTCTATTCTCAGGTCTCCGATGGTCCTGTTGTTCTCTCACTGCAGCTATTTTCACTACAGTTGTTTCCGCTGGAACGGATTTCATTCCGGAGGTTAATTTCTCCAACATTTCTTGGACTTTGGCAAATCTTGTCTCAATAGATTCCGCGCCGTCCGTCTTTCGGTCTTCATCATACTGCTTGATTCCCTCTATGAAATCTGCTACAGTTCCTGCTGTCCATCCTCGGCAGAAAACTATGTATTCGGATGTTAAACCTGCGCGTAAGAGTCTGATTTTCTCCAGTTCGGGCATAAATCTGTCGACTCTATTGATTAGTGCTAATTTCGCATCTATGTATGCGCATGGATCTTCATCCGTATTCATCTTTCGCTTTTCCATTAGTGTACGTATCATTTGGTCGGTGATACTGTACCTTATTAAAAATTCCTCCCTGAATTCGTCCCAGTTAATGGTGTCGTAGGGTAGTTCCTCATGTAATCTTCGTTCGGCAATCCAATTTCTGATCCAATCCCTGACGGGTGGGTCAAAGATGATCTGTACGTATTGCATCCTAGTTATGATGGTATCTCCTCCGAACCTGTTGGTCTGAAGCTCGGCTGTTGCGAAGGCTGTCTCTGGGTCATCTACACCCGGTTTGAATTCTACTTTGGGAAACATGAGGGCGGTCATGTCGTCGTCCAGATGTCTCCTTGGAATTATTCGTACTTGTTCTTGGTCTGCAACTTCCTCAATACGTATTCCCTGATTGCGATTGAGTGGTACGTATGGGTTGATGATATTAACGTTGACCTGGTTGAAGAAATTATTTCTGTTCACAATCTGTCTATTCCTCCAGTTGTCGAAGGCTTCGAAGTCGTGAGGGTTACTTGAGTTGCTACTACTGGAGCTGGATGATGAACTACTTCCTCCGGAACTTCCGGGGTCGCTCCTTGCTCTCTGTCTACCTCCGATGTGTCTACCTCCTCTTGAGCCTCCTCGACCTGGATTTGACCTTGATTGTGATGGTCGCTGGTTGTGGGAGTTGTTGTTATTAGCTCCTCTCGGCTGGTTTCCTCTCCCTGATCCACTTGGTCCTGGGCCTGGTGGTCTGGGTTGGTTATTTCCAATTTGACGGCGTGCTCGTAAGGGTTTACGTCTTTTTCTGACTTGAGTGAGTACTACTTGAGTTTCCGGACTAAGATCTCGGAGTCGGATTCTTGGGAAGAAGTGAGTTTCTCCGGTATTATCCACAAATCGGACTTCCTCTTGTATCTCTTCGTCTCTTTCGATTGCTCTGAACGCTGCGTCGTAGGCGTCGTCTATAGAGATTCTTATCGTGAATTGACCTGGTACTTCTGGAATAATGAAGTCCTCTTCGTCAACTCCAATAAAAATGTGGTCTGTCTCTTCACTAGACTGTGCACTGTTATGCTGCCCACTCTCACGTCTTGGAGTGTCTCTCTGTACTACCTGCTCTTCTTCTTCCTCGCTGGACGTGTCACTCAAGATTTCTACGTTAGGGTCGTGAATTAATCTATTCAGTGCCTCTTGGTGGTCGTGTTCGTTCTCGATTTCTTCCAAGAAGCCTGGTGGTACCCTTTGTCTGCGAACGCCGTTCGGTAGACTGATGTGTCGATGGTAAAGTCTGAAGTTGGGTGCGATGTAGCTGGAGATCTGCCCTGGATCTAAAGATCTTCGGGTGATTATGTTCCAGAAGGTAAATATCGGGTGTTCACTCAGAACAATCTCTTCGTGTTCAGCTCTTGTAGCTGCAAACGCTTCAAAGTTTGAATCTCTTGCTGGTCTGAACCTTCGTTGTATGATACCGTCCCTTCTGTTGTAATAGATCAGGCGTCTCACTTGGCCTGTCCAGGTTGCTTCGTTTTCTACCCCCTGGTTTCTGAATCTGTCTTGTTTACGGGCGATCTTAGCGTATTGCCTCACTGTTATTCTGCTTGGTACTAACTCGTCTTCGGTTGCTTCGTTCTCACTGGTGTATACTCGGCCACTGGGTCCTGTCCAAATGTTAACTCCGTATTGCAAGTCGTCAAGCCAATTGACTTTACCTTGACTTGTGGTTGGAGTTGTTGTTACTCGAGATGGTCCTGCTACCGCTGAACTTGGTCTGATGGGGACAGCTGGAGCTGTCGGTGTCGTTGGTCGGTTCACTGATCTGGTTATGAACCTTCCGGTTGGCCTAGCTGGTACTGCAAAAGTCGTTGCTGCACGTGTCGTAGATGCAGGTGTTGCTGTCCGTGACCTTAAGGTGTCACCTTGGACGTACGACTCGTTGCTTCTAGATGTTTGTTCTGAAGGTGGTGGTTGTGGTGCTGTTACAAGCTCTCCACCTTCTATGATGGTCCTGTCGTTGTTGGTTGCTCGTTGCAGGATGTCTCGACCTCGTAAACTGTGGCGGTGTATACCTGTGCGTCCTATCGGTAGGCTGTTGTATAACGAGCCTCTCGGTGATTGATAGACGGTAAACCTGTCTTGGGGTCTAAATGCCTGATAGTAAGTACCTGTGTCAGAATTTCTGATGGTATTTGCAATAGTCAATGACGGATTCTGTTCCCGTAGTTGTCTCCCTACTTGCACCAATGTTCTTAAAGCTGTTTCACTAACGTCAAGTGGCGGTGCTCGCAACGCGTGCACGGGTGGATGTACGTAGATTCGACCTCCCGGTGACTGATAAACTCGGTGTACCAGTTGTTCGTTACCGTTTGCCTGGGTGGAATCTGTGTTGACGTACAACTTTGTTGTTGTTAAATCCCTCTTAACGGTAGCCTGTGATGTACTACCAATTTGGGTGGTCTCGACCTCCTCAGTTGGTGTCTCCAAATCGTCTTGGGTGGGTTGAGGTCTAAATTGCAGGTTAGGTTGAGTTGGTCGATTTCTCGGCGTATTTTCCGTTGACACCTGTCTGTTCTGACTGGCTGGTGAGATGTGTACTGGATTAATCTGCTGTGTTGTTTCGTGAGAGTTGCTGTGTCGGCTTGATTGCCCCCTATCACCGGTTGCGGGTGTTGAGCGACAGGAATTACTGGACCTCGGGGTTCCTCTCGGTTGTGCCGTAGAGCTCCCTGCTGGCGTCCGATTACCTGTCTGGACTGTGGGTGATGTAGTGGGTGCTCTTGGGCTACCCTTCTGTATGGCTGTCTCGCAACGGCTGTTGCTTGGTCTCTCACGTGTCGTAATCCCTTGTGGACTGGTCCTGGGATTTAAGTTGCTGTTCTCCTCAGCACTCTTTACCCTATAATGTCCTCTCACCGATTTCTGGAAAAGTTGTGACCTAGGTGATGAGTAATCTACCTGGTTACTATCCGTCACCTGGTTACTTGGTCTGAGATGGTCACGATCGGAGTTACTCGACTTCCGATTTCGAGGGGTTGTTAAACCTGCTTGAAGTGTCGCTGAGGCTATTGCCTGGGCTATAGCCTTGTTGATTGAGCTTGAGCTGGTATTCAAGCTTTCCGGTGAAATTCGTCGTGGCGTAACGGGTTGTACTGTAGGTTCACCTGAGATGGTCCTTAGCGTAGATCTAGATGCTGGTTCTAATAAACCCGTAACCGGATTCCGTGTTACTGGTGGGTTTCGTTGTTCGTACCTAAGGTACCTGCTAATGATGTCGTCAGCACTGGAGTCGATTACTCTTTGTTGGGTGGTCTCGTTGTTATTTGGTTCTTGTTCTGGACCTGACCTACTCTCGTCGCTGACTCGCCTTTCTTGTCGCTGTTGACCAAATTCTAGATTTTCACTAAGTCTTCCGGATTGTATCACGGTCGTGTACCTAGGTGTATCGTTGAAGAAAATCTGGCTATCCTGGTGTGCCTGATGACTTCTCAACGACAATACCCGGTGCTCTAAAAGGTTTCGGATGACGTCTGTGGGGATGAAAATGTTGTCCCTGACGTTCCGACCGTACTCGAAGGCACGTGTACGTAGCACTTCCCTTTCTTCCCTATTCGGATCTCTGTTATTGTCCCGTCTGTGGGTGACTTCAGCTAATCTAAGGAAAAAATGTGTCCACTGGACTGTACCTGTATAAAGATTTTGAGCTAACCTGTGATACACCTCTATCAGCTGTCCTTCCAATCCTCGAACTACCAGAAAATTTTCCACTGAGTTCCGTTGGAAGCCTGCTGTGGTCACTAATTGTTGAAATGAACCTGCTGGTACTATCACACCTGTACCTGTCACTAATTGTACGAAATTTTCTTCCACTCTTTGGATGTTATCTTGCCCTTCTCTGTTCGGTGGTAGCTGATCCTCGACTGGGCCTTCCTGTTCTGTAGACTCAGACACCCGGCTGAGTGTCCTTTGAAAGCCTACGTCTCCTCTATTGGAAAATCCTGGAGGTGGTCTTGATAGAAACCTATCTCGCACAAGTTGTTGTATGTCCGGTTGTTGAGAAACTGTAGTATTCGACTGTGACGATTTACGGTGGTCACTAATACTTAAGTTTGATAACTGCTGATTTAGTTGAGTAGTGACCTGGTCCCGATCACTCCCTATACTGTTATTGGTACGTGGCACTCCTGTTGGTGAGTCACCTTGTTCGCTCTGTTCGGTTGACTCGTCCGATTGAGTTATTGCTAAATTGTCCCTAAATGATGAGTGTGTACTGAGATTCCCTTGCTGGATAATCTCTGGTGTACTAGTTGCTATAGCTATTGGTTTGTTGGAATCCTCCAATTCATCCAATTCCGTTGAGCTTTGCTGATTAACCTGTTGTTCTGTTTGTCCAGTAGCTTTGCTGCGCATTCCTTGGCTTTGTACATCCTGTTGGGATTGTACACTCGTGTCTTGAGGAATGTCTCCGTTGCCAACTGGGTTTGTCAGGTTGCTGACAACCACATTGTTGGGTGATTCATTGGTCACGTCTTCCATCTCACTTTCCGGAGTTGCGAATCCTTGCTCGCCCTCCCCTACGCTTGTATGATTGCTTCCAGGATCCGTGAGTATTTCAAATGATGACATGGCAGCGCTACTAGTTGGTCTTTCCTCAGGTTGATTAAATTGCGACAGGATTTCCTTGATCGTGGGGTCAGCATCGTGACTGACGAAAACCATGTCTCCTCTAGCATTTAGCATGAATTCGCCTGTGGCCTCAACCTCCTGGTCTTGTTGGACCTGTTGGCCCTCCAGGTTGGTTACCTCGAGGTCGCGTAATTCTCGTTGCATAGCTAGTCTATGGAGATTCTGTCCTTGCACCACCTTTGTTTTTGAAAACTTTGGTGTTTGTGCTGTCGATACTGTTGGTGTTCGTTTAGGACTGGTTGCCGTACCTGTTACAGGTGTTGACACCGTGTCCAAGAACACATCCATGCTCTCATCATTATTGTCAGGATTATCTCCGTGCCCCGTGGCCTGCGAGCCCGATGGACTTTGTGCAGATAATGCCAGGGTTGTACTGCCGGATTCTTCCATGACTGTAGATGTCGAAGCTGAAGATGTTGAAGAGAGGTCTACACCTGCCGTTGCTGTATTAGCTTTGGCTTTTGCTGCTTTCCTCTCCTCTTTCCTGCGGGCGAGGATCTCCTCCAAGCCTGTTTCATTCTGTGGCACTGGTCCTGCCGATCGCGTAGTCCTTCGAGATGGTATTGAAGGTGCAGGTTGTGGTTCCCTTCTTGATGGATGTTGGTTCTTTTCGGGTTCCATACCTGTAAACGTCCTAACTTTTTCTGGATGGGCTGAAAAATGCTAAGGCGTTTCGTAGAGTTCGGTTTTATGAATTTGTTTTGACGGTTGTGAGAGTTCTGTTGTCAATTTCAATCCTGAAAACCTTCTTAAAACTTATGCCAAATTTCAACTTAAACCGTTTCCTAAAATTTTTTGCCTTGTATGCCTATGCTTATGTAACTCTAGTTGTTAAACTTAATTGCCAATTGGTGATGATGACTTGGAAAAGAAATTTTTCTGTGCTTATAACCTAAGTGTTCAAACCCTGAACGTCCCTAACCTTAGCTGTGAATCGTCTTAGAACTTAGTCTCTGTAATCCTAACGTTTCCAATGAGTACCTCCTGGTGTTACCACCTGAGTCTCCTTAAAACCTAAACTGTCGTAAACTTACTTTCTTTAAACTTAAACTCCTTAGAACCTATTTTCCTTAAAACTTAGTGTCCTTTTAAACTTAACCTTCCCTAAACTTAGTCTCCTTAATCCTATCCTCCTTAAAACTTAAAGCTCTTAAACTTACTCACCTTTAAAACTTAATCTTCTTAAACGTACTTATTTGCAATGGCTAATTGCGTCTAACTCCTTAGATTATCAGTCTTATTGTCAATCAACACTCCTCACATTCGGGCCGGTGTTGCCTAAATTCCCTAAATACTCCTGTAATGATTCCCAGAATTAATAAGGACTGTATTCCTCGCTACTAATTACCCTTCTGTCCCAAAGGATATGTTTCGCGTCCTAATTCGTACCTAAGAACTTCCTTGAACCGATCCTACCATCAGCAAGGCTTGTATCTGTTGTAGACAGCAAAAACTGAAAGCACCAGAATTTACTGAATTCCTATCCCTATAACCAACTCTCAAAAGCCATGAGCCTGTGGTTTCTTATGCCAATTCTCTCTACTCTAGCAAAATCCTTCGAGAATGGCTAATCTTATGATGCACTCAAAACCATGAGTCATCTATGGAAGAAGTAATAAATATGAAAGTCCCTATGTATGGCCATAGCTGGAAACCGCATACATAGATTTTAAAGTGAACATCCGTGCTTTGGAATGTCCCCTGTTATCCTATCCACTAAACCATGGACCTCCTTACTAGTAATAGTCATTGCTGTTACCTATCCGCTAGCTCGGGCACATTACAAACATATACCTATATCGGTGCGTCAATCATAGCCTCTCCGATTACCTCTAGTAGGTCACAGGCTTATCGGTACTTTTGTCGGCACTCCATCCGATCACCTCCGTGCTTGGAATGACTCGAACCCTACTAAACCATAAGGTCCCTCCTAATCTTCCTAGCCTCTCGGATTCTACGTATACTAAACTTATACACAACAATGATTCCGCTCACATTTCGGCCCTTGAATCCCTAAAAACTACGTAGATGAGAATTTTCTTATATGTATGCTTATGTACTATGCCAATGTGTCCACGCTCAATGTACCTCGGCCCTTTGGACTAAATTTTGTTCAAACCTTAATAAAACTGTCCTAATCACCTCGGTGCTCATATTCGGCCCTCCCGAGTAATTTTGCTCACCTTACATACTATAGTCTTTAGATGGTCTGATCTACCTATGCTCTCTAACTGAGCTATATAGGTTTTGATTTGCAAAATGACTAACTGAAATCTGATATGCTCCGTGCTCACATTCGGCCTTCCGGATTGACTTTGGAATCCTAATATTTGCCAAAAAACCATGACAAATTATTTCCTAATTACCCAGCGCACAAAACGGCATTTCTGGTAGAAATGGAAAGATGGAAGAAGGAAAAGATTTTTGTGAAAAGTTTATGATAGATCCTATTGTTACCCGTGTAAACCTACACATCAGGTAGAGAAAGTAATTTTCAGCGAAAGAGTTTTAATTGGGTTTTGCCACCTAGCCCTGGGGCTCTTAATTACGTAATTTGGAGATAAAGAATTAAAGACATCTGCGCTCAATCCCGGCCCTTCAGATGTGCTTATACTAGAAGGAGAAAAGATGTAGAGAAAGAAGAGAGTGAAAACATTATTTTGAGTTATTTACTTGAAAGATAGATCATATTGTTGCTTTAAACTAAGCTTGGAAAGTGAATTTTGAGAGTCTTGTATTAATAAAAAAGTCCTGATTGATTGAAAGATTGTAATTGTGTTTTGGGTTCCTATCCCCTAGCCTGGGGTTTCCCAAGACTTGAAAAGTAATTTGAAGAGTTAAAAGAATTTCAATGCTCAAAAAAAAAAAACGGCCCTTTTGAAATTAGGAACTTAAAACTTACGAAGAGAAAGGTTACTATTATACTGCGCACAAGAACGGCACTTCAGCCGGAATAGTTCCCTTTACAATACGAACACTGTTTATGCCTCCGCTCACAACGGCACTTAAGGCGTTTAAAAAGATAGAAGAAGACTTATTTTACTGGAAGAAGCTAATTTTGGTGAAAATTTGTTGTGCACCTATACCTACTATGTACTCTGAAAACCACAAAATACATATACATATATGCGCAATTTTCTAATTTGAACCTATGATTTGTCACTAAACTCTGGTTAATTACTCCTGAATATTAGCTACGCTTCGTAACTACATGACAAAATTTATATGCTCCTAAACATGAAATTCATGGACCTTAAAGAAAATAGTATTACCTTATTGGACGTCCTCTTCCCTTAATTTTCCGGTTGGAAAGAGTCCCACTTTCACTGGTCACTTAAAATAATATTTCCGGCCGTAAAAAATAGTTCTTTTTATAGTGCCGCACTAGGACTTCTGAACTGTTGTTTGAATCCGCGCGTGATGATAATGGCCAATTTTCTTTCTTGAGGTAACATTATTGCATGTTATGACTGCCTTTCACGAGAAGTTTCGGGTGGCCCTGGAGAGAAATGAAGCATTTTCTCCTTGTCGAGCCCCATACTTCCATCCCATGAATTTTTGAAAACTGCGACCGTACTTGCTACAAAGTTGGTCTTTGTTTCAGGGTCATCCGCAGGTCCCCGACCTACGGATCCTCCGGGTCCTTACCAACTAAACCCGAAGGCCTGGCAGAAACATCATGTTATGTATTTATATTACCCGGGTATTGATGTTGTGTGGGTAATAGTAATGTAGCCTAGGTTCGGGTGTTCCATCCCCTGAATTCCTGGAATCCGATGTTGTTGGAAACGCATGAATAAATGGAACTATTGAATTCTGTGTGTAGTTCTTTTATTTAACTTTGGGCCAATTTATTGTTCCTAAACTGATACAATTTACACTGAACAATTAACATTTAACACAAATAGAATTTGAAGTCTGAATCTCTTCTTCATGAAATCTCCCGATTTCATGTCGCCCCGCTTGCTACCTTTTGAGCTCCATCCCGGAGGGAATGGACTCTAGGTGCGGCTCCTCTTGATGTTGCTTGCTTGAAGTCGAGATTAGAACTTGTACTTAATCTACGTGTCTTAATCTAAATCTAATCTTATCCTATTCTTAGTTTATTGTTTATTAAATAATCTGAATCATTTCCTTATAATTATGTTATGTTAGCGTTTGGCGTCACGTAGCCTCTGCTTACGACCTTCCAAACTATTTGCTGACTTAGATTATGCTTATTCTACTCTATTTATAATATATTCGTAACAATATTACGATTTCAAATAAAATTTTGTCCTCATAAATTTCCCAATGAATTTTTATTCCCTAAGGATTAGCAAAGGAATGGTTCATTTCTCTTTGGCAAGCCTCGGGGCAGAAATATGACTTGTATTTAAATCACGAGAAAATTCTTATTCCTTACTATTCCCTTCAGAGATTTTTTCCCTGAAATTTTCTCCTTACCATTCCTCTCCCTCGGTGTTCTAAAATTCGATAATCGGCTAGAGCATCAGTTGACCAAATGTTTTCTAATAAATATTTTTATAAGAGTGTCTGCAATCACAAGAGTATACTACAAAAAGATGAATGAATCTTTGAGTTTAAATTTTTTCCTGAGGAGTTTTCAAGAGTCATAATCCTCTTTCTTCATTTTTTGTCTCACCCAAATTCCTTGAAGATTAATTTTTGTGCTATAAATCATATTTGAGCAGTATTGGATGTGAAACTTTGAAGGTGTTCGAGGAAAAAGGATGTGGGAGTTAATCCTTGAAAAAAGGAATTGACAACTGAGGGAAAGGGAAGGAAAAGTAAGTGAAAGAAAACAAACGTTTTGGGCTGGTGTTTATACTACTGGAGTGAGGGGTCAAAGGTTTAGGGAACATTTAATTTCCCAAAGAGAATATGTTGGTTGGTCATTGAAGACAAAGGGGAGGACGTGGTAAATCCTCTGGAGGGCTTAACAAGATCAACTCTTTGATCCCCATGAGGTGAGCATTACAAAAAAGCGTATCTTTACTGGAAAGAAAGCAAAGGGGGAGAGAAAGTCAATAAAGGAGCCGCTTCGTCTTTTTTCTCGAACTTCGTTTGTACATACAACAAGAGCTTAGCCCAATAGCCGCCTGGCTCTAATTCCCTTCGATTCGCCAAATGCCTTTCAGTCCTATAGAAATCGATGCAACTGCATTTCCTTGATAAAAGCCTCAAGACATGCAATAAAAGCGGTGAAATCAGCTTTCTCCTAAGTAGATATCCACCAGGCTTGTGGTTTTCAATGCCGGAAAATTCAACGAGCTTCAGCTTGAAATTTCAAGTTCAAGTTTGGGGTGAACGTTTTTATGCATTTGCTTGAACGTTTTTGGGTAATACATATAATTTTGATCAAGAGGTGACATATTGTTGGTTTGTCAAGTTGCCTGGATTGTACGTAACCTTTACTTAACTCTTACTTGACCCTTACTTGATCCTCACTTGACTCTTACTTGACCCTTACTTGACCCTTACTTGACCCTTACTTGACTCTTACTCGGTCTTAACTTGCCAGCCTTTTTATCTTCAATATTGTTAAATTAAAACTTATTTGCATTACACCTTTCCTTTATTGACTGAGATAGAATCTACTTGAAACTACAACTTGACCTATACAAGACAGATTCAAGTGCCTAACTTGACAAACGCTTATTTTAAAATTGACCGTAGTGCATAATTACACTTTATGTAAGTTGATTGCAGTTCAAACCATGCAATAATTCGTACAAGGCTTAAATATTGATGCATGTAATACACCTGACCTTAATTTGACCTTGACCTTTCGTACATTGAATTCGCACTATACACTAACTTGAACTTGATTTAACACCTAACATAACCCTAACTTGATTCCACATATTTCTAAAGCATTTACCGTTAGTTTGGGTCTGTCTCCCGTCAAACAAGTCAAGTATGGGACAAGTGACCCTAACTTGACCCTTGATTGACCCATGACTGAACTCGTGAAGATACTCGGTACTATTTATTCTCTATGCTACAATTTTGCAGTCGGACTAATCTCTTGGCATCACACTTGACACTGCACCCAACTTGACCTTCCACTGACCCCAATGTTATAAAATACAACTTGACTAGGACCAAAGCTCGGTCTCAAGTCTGAACCACTACATGTCTTTTCCTCCGACAAAAGTCTCATTTCCTCCGCATAAGTTAGGTTTTCATCCGTATGAGAGGGAAGATGCAAGACTAGTCTTTTATACGCATAGGAAGCCACGTAGAATGCACCATGCCTGAATTTCTCTTGATCTTCTTGCTCCCTAGCAGATTGCATTTGTATTCTCAAGTGTGGCTTGAATGAGAAGGAGTTGATGTACGCGGCTAGAATTGTGGCTGGAGAAAGCCACGCTGGGAAAATGTAACTTAACATTGGGATTCACGCAGATGTTCAGCTTTTGATCCAAATGCAAGATCACCTTCTATCCCCACAACACGTCCTCACTAAACACAGTCGAGTCTCACTACAGCAGACCCTTTTAAAAATATTAACTCCAATGGAATTGAAAACAAATTACATCACTTTTCCCTTGCCCCAATGCTAGTTCTGACGCTTCAAAAAAATTCCTCCAAAGAATATAAATTTTGCTCACTTTCAAACACCTCCACTAAACTGAATGCACTGTATTTACTTTCCCTCATGGGGCGAAATTCCAAATAAAAATTCGCAATCTGTACCAAATATGCAACCAAATGCAAATGCCATTCATTTAAATTCCTCCTACTCCCTTCCCCCTTTTTATTTTCGGGGCTAAAAAGGATAAAAATTATTTTCAGAGCTGGAGGAATTTATTTGTGAAAATATTTGATAGGATTTTGCAAATTGTCAAATTACTTTTGTTTTTTTTTTGTGAACTCACTTTAGCTACCTCAATAGCTATACCTCTCTGCAATGCAAGCAAATTTGATTTCCTGGCATGTACTTTTAGTCTAAATACTTTCTACCACAAATTTTCTCGGTAAACAAATTTCTTCTCGAAAACGTTTCACCCCAAATTTTTACGAACAAAGAATTCACCGAAACTATTAATTTTTGCGAAAGCTTTTTAATTCAAAAAAATAAAAAAAATATGTGCATTCGAAAAATCCCAAAGAAGAAAATTCGACAGAGGCAATTTTTAAAGGGACAAATTTTATGAAGAAATAATTTAGAAATGCGCTTTACGAAGGTCCTTTTAGGAGATTCTTCTAGTGCAGGGATAAAATTTTGCAATTTTTTACACATAGGACCCGCTTTTCCATGATGCGCTTTGAACATTTGAATATCAATTTTTTGAGCAAAACTTTTAATTAAAATAATTTTAAAAAATCCTCCTAGGAAGTTTAGTGATACATTTTTAGGGGCTCCCTGGATTTGCTTAGGAATTCCCGCTTGTTTTAAAGTGAAAGACGAGAGACAAAGGAAAGAAGACAAAAGAGATTTGTTGGGAAAGGGTTCCGAGTAAACAATTTTGATGATAAAAGAATAGCGTAAAAGAGAGAACTATAGTGTTTTCAAATAGCAATAATTTTTTTGCCTTGGGGAATTATTTTTCTTTCATGCTACAGTGTACTTCTTATGTAAGAGGATGATGCGCCTCTTGAAACAATGCTTTCTCTTTAATAATCGTATGGGATCGATTTATAAGTAATTTGCTGAAATGTATATTTTTATATTCTATTCTAATTTTCCAACATTTATTTAGAACTTAAGTATTTTTTGCAAGGTATAGTGTTCCATATTTAAAAAAAAATGGGAAGCTCATAGCTATAGGTTCTAGTATAGTATATTGCAGTAGGGGTGCTTTTATATAGTTGATGGACTTTTGTGTATGTAAACTAATGGAGAGGGGAAGGGGGAAGGATGAAAGAGTAAAAACACAGGTTGAGCCTTGACTTTCTCACACAAGACTCGTTTCACGTTACATTTGCCTCAACTCAAGTTTGACAAAGTTCAAAGTGAAAAGTTGACTGTGACAGTTTGATCAAGCATAGGACACCATTCCTTCATCACACAACCTCACTTTCCATTCCTCATTTCACGCTCGCATTTCAGGAGTCCTGAAACACAAATACGCACACAAGTGGTTCGAATATTAAATAAAATTCCACTTCCAGCATCTGACAATCAATGAACAAAGGAAGTTGAGCAGACACTTGTGTCTGTAATTACATCACACAAAATCCTAAGCTTCTAGGGCTCGGGTCGAGCTCAATAGTTTTAACATCAAAGCTTAAAAATGAGAAGATCCAATTTCCCGGTTGAAAATTCAAACAAAATATCACAAAATATTTACTCGGAAATGTGGAGGTCAAATATTTATATCTGGTCTCTATTTGACCTTCGATTGACCTTAACTTAACCCTTAATTAATTTTTGTTGGCATTTTCAAGAACCTTACTGAACTTTTACTTGACCTTCATATGACCTTTACTTAATCATCACTTGACTTTCACTTAACCGTTAATTGATTCGTGTTTGACCTTTACTTGAACTTCACTTGAACTTTGATTGAAACTCATCAAACCTTTACTTAGCATTTGCTTGAATCGCCCTTGACCTTCACTAGACCTTCACTTGACCTTCACTAGACCTTCACTTGACCTTCACTTGACCTTCACTTGACCTTAACATGACATTTACTTGACTTTCGCTTGAACTTTACAGCGCACATGATTTCCCTTGCCTTGACTGATACCTCTCCAACATTTTCCTAACTTGACCTCACTCGAATGGACCTTAATTGACTACTTACGCATATTTGACCCTGTCGTTATTCTAAATTGACACTGTCTTCAGTGAATGAATATTTCCTAAACGCTAACATTACTTAACTCCTCTTGTATTAGATACTTGACTCTTGGCAATTTTCCAATTTAAATAAACGGGACTCAACTCAAGATTGTTGTAGAAAAATAGCTCCCCATAATTCTCGATTTCTCCCTTCCCAGGACGGATAAATAGGTTGGAAAACAAACTAAATATGGACCTATAAAAGTAAAGTTATCTGAGGGAAGTTTGCACAAACTTACGCCTTTTTCCCGGCATTTAATCTCGCACACTGGAATATTTCCATTCCTCGCACTTTCCCTCTCACGCACAATCTGATTTCTTATGCTCAACTTTCCGGGCAAGGCTAACTCTCTCCGCACATAAGTCCAAAGCCAAGTTAATGACGCCGTAGTAAATTTAAAGTACATTTATGTTGCTCAAATACCTAATGAACTATATACAGAGGAGTGGCTAAGGCACTCTTACTATTCCTATTACAGGACGTTTACATTTCAGAGTTCTCTAAAGTGCTTTTATGACTACGACTCAGCTCTCTAATGGACGCTTAGGAATACAACTTGTTTCTAGACCCATTCTAATAGCTCCACTTTTGACCAAACACTTTCCCTCAACTTCACTCATTCCGCAAAAGTGAGGACAATTTTATAGACCTCTCCACAGATTTTAATATGCGAATTGTGAATCTAAAAATATTCCTAATTCACTCCAATATTCAGCTTAGTATTCCCCTCTTGACGTCCATGGGACCAAGAAACTAAACTGGATGGAATAATGTTTTAAAAAACATTTTAAATTATGGAACAAAAACATAATCAGGAGTACAGCAGAAATTGAGCTTTTTCGGGGAAAATGGAGAAAGTTTGTTTTACACAGAAATTTGCAAAATAACAATTTGACATTTTCTACTTAAGAAAGTGACATTTTAAGTAAAACTGGGGAAATATTTAATAAATCGTAGAATGTGAAATTTTGGTGAAAGCATTTGTTTCAACTGGAGAAAGCATATTTTTCGTGCTTATTGGAGAATTAATTTTTAATGGAAACCGGGTTAAAATTTGCGGGAAAAAATGGGAGCAAACCAAACAGTGTACAAAGTGGGAAGTTTGGGAAGCGAAAATTTCCAAATGAAAACCTGAAAGATTCTCATGGAGAAAAAAAGAAAGATAATTATTTAGGTGAAAGTAGAGTAAGCAAATTTTTGGAATAAAATGAGCAAGGAAAATTTCTTGGAATAAAAGAGAAAACTAGCGTTGAAATTTAATAACCGCAAATGAAAGTGATGAAATTCGAGGAAGACGTGCAGACGCAAAAGGAAAAGGAGGGAGAGTGAAAATGAAGATAAAGTTGATAAATTTTCAGACGCTTATACTTAACAGACGTAGAATTATCCACACATGCACACATACGCCTTATTATACTCACTTTTGAGAGGTTCCCTTGAGACCCCTCGCTTTTAGAAAGTACATCGGGCTTCATAGTGTCTTACTCCATTCCAAATACACGGCCCCCAAAAGTTTTTCAAAATTCTCGACCATTTACAAAACTTATTTTACCAAAATTCCTTAAAACATTCATTCACAAATTTTATCACAATTTCTTAACTAATAAATTTGATTTTTTTTAAATTTTCCCCAAAACTTTGTTCACATTTTGTAGATTTGTTTCCACCAGGTTCTAAAAAATTTGAGTGTTTTAACAAATTAAAATTAATTAAAACTGGCCGATCTTGAGGTAAACTTTTACTAATATTTCATAAAATTTTGTTGCACAGCAAAAAGTTTGTTTTTTGATGCTTCCATAAATCACAAATATTTGAGGATTTTTATCTAAAGTTTTTGCATACAGTTTATGTGATGGTTAGAAATGTCTACGTATTTGACACCCACGTTGCAATTATAAATTCGATTTCCTGCAAAATGAATGGAAAAAGTTGCAATAAAAATACTGACGAAGTGTGGAACATTTTGAATAAAAGAAATCAAACTATTTAGATCAAAATTATTTTTGTAAACTTTTGCGTAAACTTTTAAAATTGTGGGGAAAAAACTGAACAGAATTAGGAAGAAAGTTTCAATAAATTTCCTTTCAAAATGAGTTGAAACTTTCCCAATACATTTTCTTGTAAAAGGTATCAAGAATTTTTCAATAAATGCTATTACACATTTATGGGAATATTGTGAATGTAAATTCTTAGAAAATGAAGGGAAAATGTCTTTCTAAACGTTTCCAGGATTTGGAGCTAAACACATTTTTTTTAAATTCATAGAATGGGGTAACAAGCTTTACTAAAATTTCTTACCACAACATTACAACCGTGAGATTAAAATTTACTATAAAATCGGGAAAATAGGAGATGTAAGAAAATTTTATTAGTCAGGGGTTGCAAGGTATATGGAATGAAATTTAAATCCTAATTTGTACTAAATGAACTATGAGGTAGGAGGGGAAATATTTTTGGGACGCTGTAGTGTGAAAGTAAAAGCGGGGAAGATTTTGTCCATATTTTTTGGCGGAAGATATGAAAACAAATTCTTGGGAGAAAGTTGGTGGAAAAGGGATTATGGTTTGAAGGGTTGATAAAAAGTGGCGGAAGAGAAAGTGAGACAAAAGATGAGGAAAGGAGGAAGCGATATTGAGAAAAATGGACGCTCAAGCATTCTAATGGTCCTTTGTTTGTTTCCATTTGAGCTAACGATGATGGATGGAGGAGATGAATGACTCTAGTCATCCTTAAATATTTAAACCGCTTCCCCACAGACGCTCACTTTCTCCCTCGCCCGCCAAAAACTCTCTTCAAGAATCCGTCTCCGTCATTTTCTCCGGCCTCAATAATATTTTCCTTCCACACACTTTCACTCCCTTCTTTTTATTTCAACACCATCATACACAACTTTTGATTCCACAACTTTCCCCAACTTTTTACAAACCAAAATGGACTTTTCAACATAAACTTTCCTAAAAAAAAGCAAGATTGAAATTTTTCCTGAAAGAACTTTACTCTTTTACTTTTTTTAAAATTCTGTTGTTTCCTCAAGTTTTGTAATTAACTATCAAAGGAAAACTGATGTGTTAAACAGTAAGTGTTTTTATCCAATCAAAAACAATCTGCATTTTTTCAAAGGTACATAGATATTTGATTTGGCTAAAATTTATGTGTAAAAATAAATGTAAAAAACATCTTTTATTTTACCCGAAATCAAACTTGCAATTGAAGTTAAATTCACTATAATTTATTAAAACTACTATTTAACCTGAAATTGAGTTAAGCCTCAAGTTGTACTGCACTTGAATATAAACACAACTTGACCTGAACTTGAGTTAAACCTCAACTTGACCTGAAATTGAGTTGAGCCTCAACTTGACCTGAATTTGAGTTGAGCCTAAACTTGACCGGAATTTGAGTTGAGACATAACTACACCTGCACTTGAATAAAGACACAACTAGACCTGAACTTGAGTGAAGCAAAAATTTGACTTGAACTTGAGTTAAGCCAAAACTTGACTTGAGCTTGAGTTAAGGCGCAACTTGACCTGAACTTGAGTTAAAACACATCTTGACCTGCACTTGAATTAAGACACAACTTGACCTGCACTTGAATTAAGACACAACTTTACCAATACTTCAGTATAGACACAACTTGACTTGAACTTGAGTTAAACCTCAACTTGTCCTGTACTTGAGTTAAACATCAACTTGACCTGTACTTGAGTTGACACACAACTTGACCTGAACTTGAGTTGAGACACAACTTGACCTAAACTTGAGTATAGACACAACTTGACTTGAACTTGAGTTGAGACACAACTTGACCTGAACTTGAGCTGAGACACAAGTTGATCTGACATAGAATGTAAATGAGCCTTGCATAAGACTTGAATGATCCTCAAGGCAGTTCAATTATTTTTTATTAATGTTTTTCATCTCACTACAAGACACAATGCAATACGAGACTCAATTATAAGATCATGTTCTCTACAAAGGCTAAAATCATACAGATTCCCCTATACCATAATGTTAATCCCTCCTTGCAATATCCTGTATCTAGATAAGAGTTCGGCAGTGATTTACACAGAAAGAGCAAAAAAATGGTAAAAACGCTGTAGAGCATGGGGTTACATGAGTGGACAATTTATATTTATTTGGAGACATATTGACACCCATTACCGTCCAGAAACAAATTCAATTGCTTAGTTAGACCCGAGATCTGTTGCACTTGTAGGGATCGTTCCAAGAAAAAAATGCGTGAGGGGCGGATTGGACAGTGTGAAAACATGGGATTAGAGCACTCAAAATGGTTTTGTAATTCACCAGGACGACTCAACTTTCTTCAACTGGAATTTCTGCTCGCTGAATTCTTTACATTTTCCTTCCTTCCCGTCTCCCTTCAGCTTCTTTACTCTGTCGCATACTTTCTGGCTTTCATTTCTTTAACCTAACTTCCAGTTGCTGTATTGTGTCAAGTCCAATTTAAAATCAGCGTATTTAAGAGCATTTCAAATGCTTCACTTAAGATTAGCTTCCACAGAAATTCAAGCGTGAGTAAAGATAAGAATTTAGACTTCACGCTAAAGTCAACATTGATCTTCAAGAGCAGTTAGAATTTGGGAGAAGCTAGAGCTAAGTGTAAGGTGAGGGAAATTCAAGTTTCTGCTTGAGTGAGGTTTAACTTTCACTTGAGGGAAACTTAAGTATTGCTTTCAATAAATCCATGATTTGATTTCAGTTAAGGTCAAATTAAGAATAAAGTCAATTGTAAGTTCAAGTTCAAGTCAATTGAAAGTTCAAGTTCAAGTCAATTGAAAGTTCAAGTTCAAGTCAATTTTAAGTTCAAGTTCAAGCCAATTGTGAGTTCAAGTCAATTGTAAGTTCAAGTTCAAGCCAATTGTGAGTTCAAGTCAATTGTAAGTTCAAGTTCAAGTCAATTGAAAGTTCAAGTTCAAGTCAATTTTAAGTTCAAGTTCAAGCCAATTGTGAGTTCAAGTCAATTGTAAGTTCAAGTTCAAGTCAATTGTAAGTTCAAGTTCAAGTCCATTGTAAGTTCAAGTTCAATCCAATCGTAAGTTCAATCCAATTGTAAGTTCAAGTCAATTGTAAGTTCAAGTCAATTGTAAATTCAAGTCAACTGTAAGTTCAAGTCAATTGTAAGTTCAAGTTCAAGTCAATTGTAAGTTCAAGTTCAAGTCAATTGTAAGTTCAAGTTCAAGTCAATTGTAAGTTCAAGTTCAAGTCAATTGTAAGTTCAAGTTCAAGTCAATTGTAAGTTCAAGTTCAAGTCAATTGTAAGTTCAAGTTCAAGTCAGGCAGAAGGTCAAGTAAAGTGTAAATTAAGGTGAAATTCAAGTTAAACAGATTTTAGTTCAACTCAAGTGTAAGTTCAAGTTCATGTCAATTGTAAGTCCAACTTTATTAAAGTTCGGGTCAATTGTAAGATCAAGATACGGGTGAGCTTAAGTTCAAGTCAAGCGTTAGATCAAGTTATTGTGAGTTTAAGTTCAAGTCAAGTGTAAGATCAAGATAAGGTTAATCTTAAATTTACGTCAATTCCAGAGCTACTTTACTTCAAGTTCAAGTCAATTTAAATGCTCTTTGAAACCTAGTTCAAGTCAATTGTAAACTCAACACCAATTTTACCACTCCTAAATCATGTCCCAAAATTTCGAATCATAGTTATATTTTCTTCCAAACTTGAAGTTTAGAGTGAAGTTTCAATTTGAATATTGATTTGTAAGGAAACTTCTTGCCTTCCAAGGCGGCCCCTCCAGTATTCACTTTGATTTTCCAAAGTCGCCTGCCTCACTTGCTCGAGTGGAACCTCCAATTTCGGATCTACATACATGGAAAGTATGGGAGAATTCCTGAGCTCAATTTTGCCGTTAAAATTCAATTCTTTGGAATGCATTCCCTTTGAAGCGTTTGCTTTCTCCTCGTGAGATGTTGGAGACGGAGAGTTTGAAGATTGAGGGCTCTCTCCACACACACACACACACACACACACACACACACACACACATTGAGCACATCCAACACTCGGAACAATGCAGGCGTCTTTAGGCATGGGAAGTCACTCGCATTGAAATTCTCAAGAGAGACTCACTTATAATAACAACGGTAATACCTCCCGCTTTCTCTCCCTCTCTCCCCCACGCATGTAAACACCCCTATGCATTTCCATACATACACATCCAAACCCACCCAAATACATATGTATATGCATAAGCACGCAAGTGTGAGTAAACGGACCATACGTTGTACACTGCAATTTGGAGCCCTCGCCCGTGAAATGCATAATGGGAATCAATTGGGACCTCTCTTATCTCCAGCTTTCCCTTCCCCTGTCTTTTCCCCACTTTCCCCACTAAGTCCGTTAAGGTGCTAACTGAGTCCTCCTTTGTCCCCCTCCCCTTCAAAAATTTTTTCCATTTTAAAAACACCCAGCAGCAAAGTAAGATTTAAAAAAACTCAACACATATTATTCATTTGGATTATTAACACCATGTATTTTTTGTCTCTTGGTCTCAGAATAAATCCCTGGAGCTTTGATCCTTCCAATGTGTCCTATTTTTACATGTGACTTGGACACTCTAGAATTGTACAAAATCAAGTTGAGTCCACAAGGACAATTTTACTCCTTAACTCAATAAGGATGTTTTTATAGGGATGCTGTCTGCTTTTGAGATTTGAACAGTGAATGCCTTTTGCTGTGGACTAATTAGAGGTAGCTCATTTAAGGGAGGAATTTAAGCGGGAAGGATTAATTTTATGCAAAATGTAAGGTAATTGCCTCGAGTCTTTTAAGCCTTTGGGAAAGTGCTGGGGAGTGGAACTCCGGAAGAGCGGAGTTGGATAAACAACCTTTTACAATAGTCTTTTAACGTTAAATGGCTAATTTTTTGTCTGCTTTCTCCCGCCTTTTGGCCTCCGCAAAGTTCCCTTGTTTTGTCATTCCAAACCTACCCGCTCCGCTCCCCCATTACATTCCTCCACTTCCTTCTATTGCCCTCTTTTCCCCTAACAAGACAATGAGCAACAAATACACGGACCAACAAAATTCCACCAGCTCCACTAAAAGCCTCTTCATCTTTAATGATCTTGTTTCTCCTCTCTCACACAATCCCCTCTCGTTACGAGAGAAACAAACCAGGACAAAAGGCGCCTTCCTTTCCCAAACTTTCACCGCTTCCCTGCAACATCCCAGCAATGCACCCACACAAATTTTCCAACACGTCAAAAAATTTGTAATTACCCCCCCCCCACACACGTTGAAGAGCTCAAGAAAATATTAAGTTTATTATAAAATTCCAAAATTTTTAAACATTAACTTTTTACCTTTCAAAATTAAAAAAAATGGAAACTTTCCCCTAAACCGAAGTAGAACTTCTAAGATTAAGAAATGGCGTAAACTTTGATGTAAAATTCCTGAACAAGTTTAGATCAATTTTTGAATGACATTTTTATGAAAAACTTTAGAGTGGGCCGAAAATAAATTGTGGGGAATTTGTCCTGAATTTGCCCATATTTTTGATTAAAATTAAAATTATGAAGGAATATGAAATTTTGAAGGGAAAGTTTCTCCCCAAAATGTCATGAAAAAATTAAGTGGCGGTTAGCATTGATATTAAAAATAGCATTTCTCATTAAAATTCAAGGAGGGAAAAATGTCCTTTTTTTAAGAAAACCCTATTGTTTAAGGAGGCGTCTTGAGGGCGAGTCTTTGGAGGAAGGAGTGACGGATGTTCGGGAGGAATTGAAGAACAAGTGAGGAGAGAGAACTGGGGGGATGATTAATGCAGAAATGTATCGGGGAGCTTTGAGTGACAACCATTGCGGTTCCTGCTAGCTCAAGCGTCTCATAACATTTTAGGAGTCATCATTAATTTAAGTGACAGGGCTGGCAGGCCAAGGAACAATAATTCCTCAATTTTCTCAATTTTCTCAGGCCCTTAGGCAGGTTTACGGGGAAATGTCGTCAAATATTTTCCAGCATTGAATTAACTTCCCTTTAAAATATCCGTCCTAAATTTTGTCCTAAAATTTGCTTCAGTTAAAATTTCCGGCCCGTTGAAAAATTGAGAGAATTTTCTACCAAAAAGGAAAATCCGTAGAAATAGATATTTTTGGCGAAAAAATTTAATACATTACAAGGAGGCAATATCAAGAGTGACTGTTCACTTCCTGGGTGTTTGCAATCAATCCTATTGATCTTCATTGTGCATAAAAAAGGAACTTACTCTATTTTTCCCTTCCCAGTTTTCTCAAGCGGAAAACTCATTAAGTGTCCCATAAATAGTTGGACTGTAGTTTGGAGTAAATCCTGCCAATACAGGGCTCCCTTGAAATACCATCGGAATTTTAGGCAGTGCATTTGAATGTTTTCCCTTGGTGTTAAAAGGGATGCCTTTTTAAAAATTGGGGGTCACTACTAGAAGAGAAATTCTTTGTGGGAATTCCAGCAGGGTTTTTATAAGGGGATCGGACTGTAGTGAAAGTCTCGCCGGCTCCCATTTCCTCTGTGACAAGACGGGTCCAATGTTCCCTGTCGGATTTGGGTGGGAGATGGAGGAGTTGGGTGAAGATTTTTTGCTCTTTAAAGATTCAGCAGGACTTTATGACCATCTTTTCACGTCACACTAACAAATGTAAACTGCAAATGAATTTCTTCCTCCGAAAGAGTTATTATTGTCATTTTGCTTCACGTGCCCTCAATTATTTTTCTCACTCCTGAATCCAGTCCAGGCCTCATAACAGCACCCGCGCCACCCAAATCCACATTTTCCCACAAACCCCAATGCCTGTACAATGTCCAATATAAATACTATCCTAAATGTGGGGAAAATTATTTTCAATCAAATATTTTTCCAATAAATTTATTCTGAAAGAAATTTTTTTGTTTTTCAGATTTTAATTACCTACTTAGGGATGAGTTTGAGCATATATGTAATTATATACTGTATTCCTCTCCATATAGCAGACTTATTTTGAATAGCATTTTCTTTATCATGCATCATTAACAGCAATGTAAATTTTTGCGGAAAAATTAATGTTAGAATTTTGAGCGCTTTGAAGTGTAAAAATAAAAAAATTGTACTACAACATATTTTTGGGGGACAAAATTTTGAGTGAGTTTTCAAGCACGTGAGGTTTGAAATCCTGTGTAAATATTTAGGGGAAAGGGGGAGAAAGCACGAGGCTGGGTATAAATTTTAGAGGAAGTGGGCATTAGGAAATCCAACACGTGTGGTGAGGCCTCAGTTGCAATTAATTTGGCGGAGATGAATTATGAGATTGTTATGCCGCTGGTCACCCCACAAACAAGCCTAAAAGGAGAAAACAAGAGAGCGTTTGGGGGGACGGAGAGACAGTAACTTGTTCCAAGTCAAACCTCCCACAACCTGCCACCAGAGCCAAAGCCACCAAGCAAAAGGGAAAGTGAGAGAAAGTGCTGGTCATAAAATTTGTTGTCGGAGACAAGTACCAATCCTGCGGCTCCCACTTTTCCTAATGAGCTTGTTCTTTGGTCAGAGCAAAGTGCTGCTCCTCAGGCCTCAGTTGTAACCGGGCCCCCACACAAAATCTACTTCCGAGATTCCCTCCGCAGGGAAACAAATTTAAGAATCTAATCCCCAAATAATTCCTAGGAATTGGGCTCAAAAACGCAAAATCTTTTTCTTTTATTTTTGGCAACGATTGTGTTCTCATCAAATCGGAGCAATTCAAATAATCCATTCAGTGACAAGTTATGTGGATCCATATGCAACTCTTAACTTACAATTAGTAGTTAAGGAGCTCCGGACACTTGTTTTGAGGCAGACCTCATACATAGTTGGTAAGTTTGTTGGTGCAAGGGGTCATGGGCGGCTTGAGAGGGAAGAGGAGGAACAATTTCAGTAGCTAAATAGTTGGACCCGTTGGAAAATAAGGTTTGGAGAGAGAGAGAGAGAGAGAGAGAGAGAGAGAGAGAGAGAGAGAGAGAGAGGTAGTGAGAGGGAGAGAAAGTTGGAGAAATTCAATTACAACTGACATGACATGGAGACTGGTTGGGGCAGGCATTGTAGAGTTCTAGGAGAAGAGGAAGAGGAAGATAGTCCGACCTAGATTTACATGTCAGTGCCGATTTCCTTGTATGAGCACCTTATTAAGCATGTATTTGATGGCCGTCAGCCCAATTAGGCTTACAAAGAGAAAACCCATTATCTCCCTCTCCTCGCCCATTTCTAAATTTTCACCATACTTTCTCCACTCAGGAAATTCTCTCTGCAATAGGCACATGCACAAACACATGCTTTCACACATTTATTCATTGAGGCACGTGACAGACCCTAAACTTCTCCTTTCACTTTCACAACTTTCTCCTCAGTCCTGGAAATATCCACGGATCATAAGCCTGCTGAGGATTTTATTTCATTAGGAAATCCTATTGGATATATAGACATCGTCCCATTTATTGTCTGCAAAATTTTTCTAAATCCCACATCAATCCCTATATAGACGCTTTAGTCCCACATTTCCAAGGACATTTTGCAAACGCAGAATTCAAGCTTTGACAACCAATTTTGAACTTTAAATATGTCACAAATTTTGGACTTGAAAAAAAAAATTTTTTAATCTGAATTAATGTTTATAATGCAGACAGGAATTAATTGGGGGCAAACAAATTTGATAGAATTTCGAGTTTAGTTAAAGAGAAAGTTTTACTTTAATGTTTATAGCGAATTTGAGCCCTCAATTTTGCCATGAATTTTGAAGTCCAGATTTTATAGACGCGTTTTGCATATAGTTTCCTGTGTTTTGAGGGATTTTTGGATTGACAAGTTTTAGCATCGGAGCTGCTGAGTTGCGCAGATGAGGGCAAAAGTGACTCGTAAAATATTTGGGAGCTGTTGTGCGTGTACATGGTATGTACATATGCATGTGCGTATGTGCATGGAGACTTTCTGGCGTAGTTGAGATTTGCATTTGAGCATGTGATTATGGGGGGACAATCTCATGCATGAAATATGCTGAAGAGAGATGACCTTTTGTGAGGGGAAGGGCCATGTTGAGAGATGTGGACAAAGTGGGAGGAAATAAAGCAGAAAAGTTGAAGACACACAAGATTGAGATTTGAGATGGAGATTGAATGGAGGAGTTTCCCTTTGCTTTTTCCTTAACGATGCGGTCACATAACAATTTATTCTTTGACAGGGATCTCGATATTATTTCCATGAGGTCTCGTACAGGGCCACAGGTCATTAGCTATTCTGTCTCTCCCCTCCCCGAAATTCAGTCGTGTGTGCACATATTTCAATTTTCAATGCGAATTATAGAAATAGGACTTAGCTTACTATAAGGCTCTTTATTTCCCACTTCTATAGGTCCTTTTGTGCAGGATCTCATTCAGAATCAAGTTCCAGATGAGAACATGCTCATCTCCGTGGAAAGACTTGGAATCCGGACGATTTCAACTCGAAACTTTCCGAATAAGGCTGAAAATCTACTGTGAGGGTTTTTTCAGGGAATGCTTATCATATTATTTTTGTACAATGTAGTGTATCGTTATGGAAATTCAAGTTCAGTGTGGAGTTTTCTGGTGAGTGCCAGTTCCAAGGACATATTCAAGTGTGAGAAATGAGATTTTAAGATAAAAAAGAGCTTGAGAAATGTAGATTTCAAGTTTAGTGAGGAATTAAGATTTGAGCTTAAGTACAACTTGAATGGTGAATTTCAAGGGGATTTGAAGGACACTTATGAGTCTCAAGTATTCAGGATTCTGAAACTCAAGTTGGAGTTCAATATCAAGTTTGAAGTTTAAAAATGATTTTGACAGTAGAGAGATTTTGGTAGTTTTATTTATTTGATTAGTGAGATGATTTTGAGATTTGAGCAGCTTGAGTAAAGTACAGACTTCAGTTTCAAACTTCAAGTTCAAGTACAGACTTCAGGTTTAAACTTCAACTTCAAGTTCAGGCTTCAGATTTAAACTTCAAGTTCAAGTACAGACTTCAGGTTTAAACTTCAAGTTCAAGTTCAGGCTTCAGATTTAAACTTCAAGTTCAAGTTCAGACTTCAGGTTCAAACTTCAAGTTCAGACCTCAGGTTCAAACTTCAAGTTCAGACCTCAGGTTCAAACTTCAAGTTCAGACCTCAGGTTCAAACTTCAAGTTCAGACCTCAGGTTCAAACTTCAAGTTCAGACCTCAGGTTCAAACTTCAAGTTCAAGTACTGATTGAAGTTTCACACTTCGAGTTCAAGTACTGATTGAAGTTTCACACTTCGAGTTCAAGTACTGATTGAAGTTTCACACTTCGAGTTCAAGTACTGATTGAAGTTTCACACTTCGAGTTCAAGTACTGATTGAAGTTTCACACTTCGAGTTCAAGTACTGATTGAAGTTTCACACTTCACAAGTACGTTTCGAAATCCCCGGTAAAGAAAAGTCTCGGAAGAACTTCTTCAATTTCAATTGCAGGGTTTAACTTCAATTTCAAGTGCAAAGTTGAACTTAAATTTCAAGTGCAAAGTTGAACTTCAATTTCAAGTGCAGAGTTGAACTTCAATTTCAAGTGCAAAGTTGAACTTCAATTTCAAGTGCAAAGTTGAACTTCAATTTCAAGTGCAAAGTTGAACTTCAATTTCAAGTACAGAGTTAACTTTCAATTTCAAGTAAAGAGTTATACTTTCATATTAAATTTTGAATTTCATGCAAACTCAAGTTCCAATTTCAGTATTCACTCAAGCCATGTAAGTTCAAGTGTAAGCATTAATGTTGAACATAACTACTTAAGAACGAGAGCTTGACTTCGGACAAAAAATTGAAGTTGGAATTTAAAGCCTGACATGTTGAAATGGTCAGAATCAGAGATAACTTAAGTGAAAGTTTTATATGGCTGGGAATGTTTTGGTGGAGAATAAATGATTTTGTGGGAAGGGAAAGTTGAAGAAAGAAAGGAAAACAACATTAATTTGTTTGGCGGGAATCGGAGGATCAATTACTTGTAGAGAGCGTTGACTGGAACCGAAGGAATCCTTGAAAGGAAAAGAAGAGAAAGTAGAGAGTGAGGAAGAATTCACACTTGAACTAGCGAGAATTGAGAAAATCAATTAAGTTGTGTATAGTTGAAAGGGGAGAGAGAAAGTTTCTGGGATGAAGTACTAAGGGCAAAGTCCCTTTGGAAGTTAGGTGGCTCAAATCGAGATTTTAAAAATGCTCTTTGTTTTAAACTATTTGTTTTGACGCTCGTCTCTCCCTCCCAAAACTCACTCCACATATTCAACAAACATTGCCGGGCATCATTTGTTCCGAATCACTGAGAGTGCACTTAGTTCCGGTCCTGGACTCAACAAATATAAACTCTATGCAGGCGTCACTTGTCGGCTCAAAGTACATTCAAAATGGACAGCGCCAGTACATGGTGCCCCCAAGCATCTCCCCTTCTTTCACACATTTTCCCCCAAATTTCATTCAAACATCCAAAACCAATATTTTCATTTATCATTTCCATATTCCCAAATTTAAAACTTTTGTCTCATATTCTCACATTCTTTTAAAAAATTTTTACTCCCGTGTTTTGAGGAGACAAAAATTCAGTAAACAAATTTTGTACTTCCAATAGTAAATGAATACTTGGTCAGGTTCCCCAAAATAAGTAAGAAGCGTTAAAATCTGCAAGTAAGTCCTCAAATTTGAGTTTTGACATCACCCGAAATTTTGTAAAATTATTTTCTAAATTTAAAATATCCACTGTAAATTTTTCTTACAATTTGTGTACAATTTTGTATTAATTCTGCTAATTAAGAAAATCAATAGGTATCCGTATTTCCATGCTAATTTGATGAACCAAAAATATTTCCCATATAAAAGTGAAAGCTTTCTCCGATTTGAGTGAAAGGGGGGAAGGAATGACAAGAGCTCTGTACACTTGGATATGGAACTTATGAGATGAGGATTTTCCTTAGAGGAGAAATAAGTTAGTGACGGAACGAATTATTTCAGGCCCTTTCTCCTCCTCTTGGAAAGTTGCTGAATGTTGAGGGGGAAGGAGGAGATTGTCTTTGTGGATCTATGAGGCATGATGAGATGGGATGGGAGCCTCATGGTTCCTTTCCTCCTCGGATCACTCCCGTGTCTTCGGAAAATGTGCGTGAACAGGAGTCGATGACTGGAAGGGAAAGCTGGGGAAAGTGCCAGGAATTGAGGGAAAGTCTTCCGACAACCTACAACTACATTTACACATGTTAAACAGACGCACTCAAACCCCACACTTTTTATCGCTTCCGGCGACAAGCCCGCTTTCCAACGTGCAGAGCCCCTCCAACCCTCCTTCCCCCCTTGTAACAAAAATCCAACTTTTTTTTTCCAACACCCCCTTCCATTTCTCTCTCTTTTTTTAAAATTATACTTTATTTTATAAATTTAAAAAATCACGAATTAAAATATGTACGGAAAAATAATTGGAATTTTGCACGTGCTCATTACACTCCAAGATCCACTCCTTCAGGGACTCTGTACAATTCCAAATATTCAGCTTTTCTGGGACTTTCTTTCTATTGAACCTCAGCCCTGCATTACTCAATCCCAGCCTCGGAACCCGTAATCTGTAAACGTCATGCTTGCATTGGAAACTATGGCGTCGAAAAATAGGGGCTTCGGAACACCCGAGGAAGGTGACAAGCTTGAAATATACAAAACATTGACTTTTGTATTGTACGACGATAAAATACGAGTAGCCTTTCCCTCATTTCTGACATGACAGATTTCGCAATGGGTGACTTGTCTCTGGTTCTATTTTCAATCTCACAATTGTATTAGCATTTGTGGGTGTAAACATTTGTTTTGAAAAATTTGTATAAATTTCTAAAACAGTATTTTGTATAAAAATGTATACGCATTTTTAGTAGGATTGTAGTCCTTGTAAAAAATTTAATAAATTTTAGGGTATACAATTTTTTAATAAAATTTATTTGAGTTTTGATTATTTTGAGAAATATTGCTAAATTTTCGTAGGGAAAGTGTTTTTGGGCGAGTGTCATAATATGTAGAGTCTTTGGGAAAAAAGGGAAGTATGTGAAATTAATTTTGCGCGTGTAGAGAAAATGCGGTGATATGGACAGCTGCTCATAGGCAGAGTAGATTTTAGAGGGAGATTGTTTTGGATGAAGTTGGACAATGGATAGGAAGCAGAGCATGCTGTGAGTTGTTCATTATTGCTCCTGTGGTTTGGTCTACCGTTTAGAGTGGAGTTAATAAATAATTGCCTCCGAGAGCCCTCTGCATATGGAGGAGGTATGTACGTACGTGAGTGAGGGGAAGGTTCGGACGGAAATGGATTTGCTAATGTATGGAGACTATGGGCAGAGGATACACACAACGTAATTTACAAGATAAAGAGTTTTGATGTCGGCTCAGAGACAATACATTTGACTTGTACTCAACTTCAATAAAACGAATATTCATTCTTGCATGGCCAACCATCCAAAATCTATTCAAGCCACAATCTCTCAAGGATACCCAATTCCGCTCTCCTCCACAGATTAACAGTGCACTTTCGCTGTAGGATATTCTCTCTCTCTCTCTCATGAGAGGACTGTGTTCTGTATTTATTTGAATTGGATCTTTATGATCTGGACTGAGGAACCAGTCGCTCTGATGCTGAGAGTCAGTTCTAGTTTCAAATACGTTCTGGTTATAGTTTGAATTGTTTTGGGATACAGCTCTAGTTCAAGCATGACTTAAATTTTGGTTAATGTTCAAGTTCATAATTTGATGTAGTTGTAGCTTGAATCACGCTGTGGTTCCAGGTCAGGTTTGGATAACTGTAGTTTAAATTCAAGTTTATGATTGAATCGAGTTCAGAGGTATTTTGAAGTTCAAATAGAATTCACGCTTAGTTTCGAGATCAGTTTCAAGTTCAAATTCAAGTTTAGTTTCGAGATCAGTTTCAAGTTAAAATTCAAGTTTAGTTTCGAGATCAGTTTCAAGTTAAAATTCAAGTTAAACTTCTAGTTTAGACTCAAGTTCAAGGTTTAATAATTCTAGTTTAGATTCATGTTCAACTTGAAATTCAAGTTTGGATGCAAACTCAATTCAAACTCAAAGTTACATTCAAGTTTAAGTTCGAGTTCCATTATAAGGTCAAAGTTACATTCAAGTTTAAGTTCGAGTTCCATTATAAGGTCAAAGTTACATTCAGTTTAAGTTCGAGTTCAATTATAAGGTCAAAGTTACATTCAGTTTAAGTTAGAGTTCAAATATAAGGTCAAAGTTACATTCAGTTTAAGTTCGAGTTCAAATATAAGGTCAAAGTTACATTCAGTTTAAGTTCGAGTTCAATTATAAGGTCAAAGTTATATTCAAGTTTAAGTTCGAGTTCAATTATAAGGTCAAACTTACATTCGAACTTAAATAGAGTCAACCTTTAGGTTCAAGTTCAAGATAAGATCGAATTTGAGTCGAGTTTGAGTTTGGGTAGAGTTCAAATTCAAGTTCGATTTGAGTTCAGTTTGAATTTGGGTAGTTTTCAACTTCTAGTTAAAGCAGAGGACAAGATCAAATTTCGGTCGAGTTCAGGATTCCTTCAAGCTCAAATTCATGCCGTAGTTTAGTTTTATTTCCGATTGAAGCCCTAGAGCTCCTGCTAGTGTCTATTTCAGGTTTGAGTTGAGGTTATATGCAGCTCATTATTTCCCGGAACCTGATTAACTGAAAATGCTGAACGTAAATAAAAGCCCGTAGCCATGAATGTACCATAAAAATGTCTATGTGTAAAACTAATAGGGGATTTATTCCCACTTGGAATTCATCTATGAAAATATTTTGTCAACAAGATGCAAAGTCAAAAGTGGGATATGATTCAAATTCTGCCCTCTCCTCATCTGCATTCATGAGCCATCCTGTCTTTTGCAAGGCATTCTGGGAGATTGGAAATTGGTTGCGGAGCGTCAATCCTACGTGAGTTTTTCCTTGGGAGCAAGTCTAAATTTTAGACACGAAAGGAAGCCGCATTTTGAGAGTCGCAAAAACAAGTCTCGGGAAAGTTGAAGACATTTCCAAGATTTAGGAATCGTGTTCATGTGTCGTTCCGGAGTTTGGTAATTTCCTTTTATTTGATCCCTTTCAACCCGTGAATAAAAATATTTTTACAGGGTGCTCCCGCTATAAAAGCCCACATCCCATCCCAGCATTTTTCCCTTTAGAAAAATGCGTTCCGAAATAAATTTCCTACTTGTCATAGCGCTAATCCCTTGTATTAGAAGTACAGGGACTTACAATCTTATAACTCCTTCCAGGAGATCCCTATAACGAAGGGCTAGCCTGCACAGGATACATGCTCGGCCTGAAAAACAACTTTCTCCACTTTCTCCAAAAACACATCACAGTTGTAATAACGCATTCTGATCTGTGCACCTTTTCTGCATTCAATCAGCGTATCTTCTCTGTACTCGTCAAAAGTACCCTCTTGCTATAGCAACATCCCTACAAAACCCCTAATTTAATAGGACGTCTAGATGAAAATTCCAAAACTCAATTTATGTGTAACTAACCCTCAAATTTTCCCTGGCGGGATGAAATTTAAAACAAAAAATTGTCTTCAAATTTTATGAACACATTTTTCAAAATCGAGATTATATAAGGCTAAAGGGGGAATGGTATTCCAGCACCCCTTGCATTCGAGATAATGTGCGAAGCCCAGCGCAAGCAATAAAATAATTATGTACATTCCTGTAAATTAAATACACACTGCATTCAGCATTACTCACGGGTCCTAACTTACAATACTTGTAGATTTGTGCACAAAAGAGAAAGTGCGGGAGCAAAAAGACCTTTGTATTATTTCACTCAAAGTTATTCCACACAGTCCTACTTTTAAGCTCTAAATAGTCAAATTGTGCTGGATGAATAGTGGGCTGGCAATTCGGGGCAATAAGCACTGAGTAGCGAGTGAGGGTCGGGACGTCGTTGGAGAGAACGACCCTCGGAGAATATACGCATCCCAATATGGGGAAGAATGGAAGGGAGAAAGGAGTTTTCATAATGGACATAAATATGCAAATTACCTCTATTTAACTCCAACCCACACATGCTCAGCATACAGGCCCTTTTTTGTCCATATAAAAATTCAAGAGAAAAGCCTTGGTGAAAGCAAGCTTTCTCCTTAGCACTTCCCTCAAACACTATTCCTCACTCTCAGTTTTCTCGCTCGTACGCCTGTTTTTCACGCACGAAATATAATTCCCACAGAAGCTTCCCCTTCCTGGGAAAAGAGAGGGAAAGTCAAATGCATACAAATTTACTTTCTCCCTTCCCTTTTTTTAAATATTGTCTTGTTCTGCCTTTCAATCCGAATTACTTAGGGTTTGGATATATGTAAGCTCATTCCAAAAAAGGCTCTAAGGATGGAGGACGTTTTTGCTAAAAATATTTACAAGTAATATTTAAAAAAACAAAATTGTAATTTGGTTAATTATTATTTAAATATTAATTAGGATCATGAGAAATTATTTTAGCATTACTAAAATCCACTTGTTTAATGCGAACAAGCTAATTTTTAGGATTCCAAAAGTTTATTACAGCGTCATTATGTAGTGACCTTCTCTTTCTTCTAATCCTGGAGCGGATTTACAAGTTCCAGAAGAGTTGGGTTCATATGGGAAAGTGACAGTAGAATTATATTTTCAGCTCAAATATGCATATTTACACTTTCGAATATTTCCCCACACACACACAAAAGAATTCGCAAACTCTCTGTATAATAGGAAGTGTTGGGCTGGAAAAAAGCGGGGGAAAGGAACAAATGCATCATTAAGGACATGGAAACTTTCTCTTGCTCCAAACACTCGGCTCCAGGCAAACTTGTCGTTTTCGCATGCATAAATGCAGGGAGAAAGTTATAGAAAGCCAATTATTCTTAAAATCTAATGCTTTCCTAGGACTTCAAAATACATGTAGGCTCAGGCATGTAAACGTATATAGCCTTGGAAGTTGGGCATTCATAAACTTTTTACTTTCGCTTCCGCAGATTATTTATTTTTCCTCTCGACTTTCACTCCACCCATGTCCAGCTTTTTTAATACTTCCCGAAAAAATCCTACAAGTTTTCCAACTCCGCTAGTTCCTTTATCTATCCCTTGCTCCCCAACCATTTGAGGTCTGCTTATCTAAGCTGGACGGATTCAACTTTCTCCCAGTACAAGTGTAGGCTGGCCCTTGTATTTCATTTAAGATTTCAAGAATCACTCCTATTTCCTCTTCCCCAGGAAAACTTTCCTTAAAGATTTGATTATTTTTAATGCAAGTGAAAGTTACTTTTTCTTTTTACTTTCTCCGACCCCAACAGTTAGTAGGAAAACAGTAAGCTCGGGAAATTGAACTTTCCATCATAAATTTTTGTTGTCTATTAAAGTGAAAGTTTATTTTCTTGGAAAACAACTCCAGGAAAATGGGTATTTAAATGAACCACAAAAGTGTTGAAGTACGTTAGAAAGTAACAAGTAGGACTGGGGTGGTGAAAACCCAGGAGTGAGTTTCTATTTAAATTGTAAATTTATTGAAACCTTTTTGGGAAAAAAACTCACGTTAACGTAAATGCATTTAGTTTTATGGACAGTGAAAGTCCCAAGGCTCATTGTTATGCACTAAATGCAATTACAAATATACACAAAAAAATAACGATGTGTAAATACATTTTCATTTTAATGGAATAAGAAAGGAGGAGGAAACTGTTAGACAAGAAGTAACAATGGCGGTGAAAGTGCATGTTAAGAACATTGAGGTCACACATCTAAACGGAAAAATTCATTTATATGCTAACCCTGGAGAATTTTGAGGAGTGAAAGTGGTTCATCATGTCTTGAAAATTCTGATACGTTTCTTTACAGCCTCGTTCACACAAGAACTTTCTCTGGGAGAAAGCATAATTAAAAATGCATGATGACAACTGCACATATCACATTCACTGATTAGATCCCATTTCAAAAAAAATACATTTAATTTCTCAAGGTGAAGACGTGTGAATAAAAGGATATTAAAAACGGGATGTTTCCCAAGTGAAAGCGCTCCTTGATGGAGGAGTTAAAAGTAAATGGGGCTATAAACCGTGAAAAATTTGTCAGATGGAGAAAGCATCGTTGCAAGCAACTTAATTAAAATGCATTGATTTTTTCAGACAGGCGTAAAAAAATGCAAAAACCTATTGAAAGGAATTGAGAACCCCCAAAAAGAGAATACTTATTTTTTTGTGGGTGGAGGAGGGAAGAAACCCCAAAGGGCAGAACGTGGCCGGAGGAATGTATATCCCGACACAGGAGATTGTCTTTGACATTTTCAATTTCATTTTTAATCGTAAAAGTCAATTTCCTAGGACATGGCTTCAGATCATGGGACCGAAAGAGAAAGCATGGAGAATGAACGGTGAGCCCTATTGATTTGAATCGCAATGATTATGATATGAAAGGAGCTTTCCCCTGTCAGTTTGGTTCAATTCACGGCCTAATTTTATCCAATTGCCATGGAAACTCCGTCTGCTCCGCTCTTTCTCTCCATTTAACTTATGTAAGGAGAGAGCTCTCCCAGAGATGAGAGAGCTCCGGAGAAAGAGAAACCTGGAGAAAGGACCGGATGCTAAGAGAAAGTTGTGTGTATGTGTGAGTGTGTGTGTGTGTGTGTAAGAATGCCTGACCCAATTCAGAGTCTAGGGAAGAACTTATCCTGAAGGAGAGACTGCTGGGAAGCGTAGAAAGTGAATCCAGGGGATTCAATTTACCGAATTTCGATACCATTAACGTCTCATCGGTGCTTTGCTAATCGTAAATACTTTGCTTGAAATTTCACTTTCACTTCACGCATTTCTACCCGTCGAGCTCCCTCCTCCTTCAATTAGACTGCCAAATTGATACGTTACCATGGACTTTCTCCATAGCTAAGAGTTATGAGCATTAGCTTTGGAAATACAGAGGGAAAGTCAGCCATGTACTTATAGTTGATTCATTTTAAAACTATATACGCATATTTTCTCCAGGCTTTAAACTCCACTCCTTCCAGCTTTCTCCGGGAAGCCTATCAAACGTGTTTTCATATGCTAATTTACATTACATCGTGTATACGCACACTTGTAAATTTTAGCACAACTACAATCTTATACGTTGTGAGGATCTCCTATTTTCACAAATTGGAATTTCTCCTGTACATTTAAATTTATAAAAACCTATGTTAAAATCTACATTCGGATTTAGTTTTCTTCCTGATTGAACTATCAAATGCTGGGTTTAATATTTATTCCCGAGAACTCCTAAGTTAAAATTAAATACTTTCTCCCCCTAAATATCCTTCAGAATACTTCCAACCAATTAGATAATTACTAGCAGGGGTGTTTCCATGACCACACAAGGGAGAGTCTAAGAGAAATTCCTAAAGTTGAAGAAATTCTATGCAGAAATTTCCCTGACATTTTTCATGGACAAATCTTCCTTCCCTTCCTTTAACAGGTAAATACAATTAAGTCCTAGGAATTTCGTAGATATATCTATTTACAAGTCAAAATTAATACGAAAATTCCCCTTGAAGTAAATCTGAGAGGAATGAAAGATTCTCAAATTTTCTCCTTATCTGAGCCCAACTCTTGACTTACACCCGCTGTAAAATTTACTATAGTTTAGATACAATTTGACTCCCTAAGCTCCCATAAGTAATTGCAGGCCTAATATGTAAGTACAGAATTTAATTGCTAAACGAAACTTGAAGCAAATCCCGGGCTTAACTTTCACCTTGGCAGCTCTGGAACGCTGCATAATAAGCACTGCATTAAGCCTTGCAAATTTAATTATCCCTTCGAAGAAAGCCCTGGGAACTTTCTCCATTACACGCTGACTCCTGCCAAAGCATCTGTTCCCTGGATTGAAGTAAATACATATATTTTAGGATGGTCCTGCACAATTGTGTGAAAAACGTTACAAATTTCTCTCCCCATTTACTCAAGGGATTTATTGCAAGCAGTAAAATTTTGTGGGTTTCTGGGGGACAAGTAAAAATCCAAATATTTCCCAGCTATTTATGCCTGGACTAAAAATGTATATAAGGGTCCCGGATATTACGGGTATATTGTACATATCGAGTTTAATACTGTAGTCTCTCTTTTCAGAACCAGCCTCCGTACAAAGGTTAAAAATTGTGAGAATTTAATTTCAGGGGAAATTTCTATGGGGCTGTTAAAGATGATTATGAAGATTTAGGGAATGAAAATAAATTGACGGGGGCAGGTGAGGGCTCCACAATGGGTGGTATTTGGAGGCAGTAAATTAAAGGAGTAAATAAATGAGGCCTGAGTCCCTGAAGATGATGGGCGCCGTCTGTAATGAGGGAAATGAGGAAGAGGAGCCGAGGAAGTATAAAAAAGTCAATTTGTTTCCCTCTTAATATTTACCATGTCAGGACTAATGCTCGTTTTTGGTAAAGAGGGAATATGTGGGGTTGGAGGGAAAATTTGAAAAATCACCAGCAATTACGCTCCAATCCCTAATGCAGCAAACCTATGTGCTCACACTAATTCTCTCCTCTCCCATTCCTCATCTTCACCGAGTCATAACAGCTTCATAAACAAGGTTTCACATTTTCGGGTGTAATCTCAAACGCGTGATTTAACACCTCATGTACATATGGGCCAGGATCATTTCTTACTAAAATTGCCCGCTTTGTAAAAACTCTCAATATAAATTATCCATATTTCTACAGTCCAAGCTCACTATAGCAATCCTCCTTGCAATACAGAATTTTCTCCGCCGGAGAAAAATAATTTTTCCCATGGGTTACCAACATTTAGCTCAATATTAGTTTTCTCTCCGGACGTGCTAAAATTTTAGTGGTACAAAATTCGGTGCAAACATTTTTTAAAGGAGTGCACGTCCAAAAATCTACACAAATTAAAACTTGTAATGCTTTCAATCCTCTTGCACAAAATACCCCTTTTTCCTAGACAGGGAGTAAATTACTAAACATCAAGATTTATTTTCTATAATATTTAAAAAAAAATCCCACGGTGTTTAAATATTTTTCATAAAAGGATGGTGGCAATTAAATATTATTGTTTTTTTGTAGCGCTTATTTTAAAAAAAAAAGTTTAAAATTATACTAAAATATTGGGGCTAAAAATTTGAACTTATAAATCCCTACTTGGTGAGTAAGATTAGAATAAATTGTGAAAATGTTTTCACACATTTTCTGGGGAGAATGTGGGTGGACAGGATCCTCTCAACTCAGTAATTTGTTATGAGCTATAAATTGAGAAAAAATGATGTGGGTCTTTAGGTAGTGGAAATTGATGGGGAAAGCGCATTTGGAGAAAGTAGAGCTGAGATATGGGGAAAGTTGGGAGCCCCTCATATGTATCCAGTGGGGAAATGTGTCGGAAAATTGGAGAACTTTGGGAAATTAAAAATTTTAAAAAATATGGACGAACAAATAGCAATTTGAAATCGAGTTTGGAAACGTGACTGAGGGATTGGAAGCCATATAAGACGATTAGTGTTAGACAGGAGGGGATATATTAGGATGGATGTCATAAGTTGAGCTAGGATAATCTGTAAATTTGATGGATACGCAAATGGGAAGGGCTGAGGGGCTCCGGCTATAAAATTCTCTGCCTATTCAAAATGAACGGTTGTCAATATAACTTACAAAATTGGCGACTCTATTCTAAGAGTCTGAGCTCCAACGGCCTTTTTTCTAAAACCTATACGGGAGAAAGCACACGGGGCTGGATTTTTATTGAGGTTTGGGAAACATACCTTAATCAGGTTCAAGGAGATCTACATACAGGGCACCTACTATAAAATATTTCATTTACATTTCCTTAAAAAATATTTTCAAATCTTAGAAATTGTTTTGTTATGAAAGGTTTTCTAATTTATGAAATATAAAAATACGTTTTTAACCACAATTTGGAACAATCCACCCGGTTTTCTTGAACATTTTTTACTCAATTTTGCAATCCTCATAGGAAGTTTGAATCCTTGTAAAAATTCTGTGATTTCTAATTTTCAAACTTGGACCTTAAAATTTTTGTAAAATACGGGTTGCGGTAAACTGTAATAAAATATTGTTTTCATAGAATGTTTATTAACGCGGGGGTCCAAGATACAAAAATTTATCATAAAATGAGATTCAATTATTTTTCATACAAAATTCCATAACTTGGGGAATTAAATATTGGGCAAAATTTACCCCAAAATGAGAGGTCAAAAATTCCATGGAAAAACATTCAGGAGTCAAATAATATTTTGCATTTGAACTTGCAATGGTAGAGAATGAGGATGGATTTTGGCAGAGGTCCTGTATTTGGGGATTTGGAAAGGAAAAAGAGGTTTGGGTAAATTTAGGAGTGAAGATGCCGTTGGGTGGTGGTTGATGTGAACATGAAAACGATAAAAAAGGAACATGAAGGGGCTGTTTCATAAGCCCTCCTTGACTTGGATCTCACACTCGGATTATCTGCGTGGAGGATAAACGATTATTTTGCCTGTGAGGAGCGTCCCTGTCACAATATTGATCTATCATGACTATGCTCCGTCAATCCTTATTACATATACCCGATAGCTTTGTGGCCCAACATTTTCCTTTCCCTTCCCCAACCAAACAATTCTCCGTCAAAGCAAACAACCTCCGGGCCCCTAAAACTTTCACAATATATGTACCACAAATAAACATATGGCATCATAGGGCACGTCGATAATCCTGTAATGCCTTTGCGGTCCTATATTTATTCCACAATACTTTTTGCAACTGTCAGTTAGTACCATTCCAATTTTTGCAATCTCTGGAATTTCGCTCATGCAAAAATATTTCTTGCTAAATGTAACGTAAAGGTACAGCCAACGTCTGGCTTAGTACGCTTTGGGTGGTTTTCATATTCCTTCAGTCAAACTGGAATCCAACCTTATACTCGAAAATTTACGTGTGAGTAAAGACTCAGGTTCAAGTCCAGTTTGGATTCAAGTTTTGTTCGAGTCACGTTTGGGTTCGAGTTTCGTTCGAGTCAAGTTTGGGTTTGAGTTTTGTTCGAGTCAAGTTTGGGTTCGAGTTTTGCTCGAGTCAAGTTTGGGTTCGAGTTTGGTTCGAGTCAAGTTTGGGTTCAAGTTTTGTTCGAGTCAAGTTCTAGTTTGAGATTTGTTCGAGTCAAGTTCTAGTTTGAGATTTGTTCGAGTCAAGTTCTAGTTTGAGATTTGTTCGAGTCAAGTTCTAGTTTGAGATTTGATCGAGTCAAGTTCTAGTTTGAGATTTGTTCGAGTCAAGTTCTAGTTTGAGATTTGTTCGAGTCAAGTTCTAGTTCGAGATTTCTTCAAGTCAAGTTTGAGTTCGAGTTCGAGTTTTGTTCAAGTATTAGTCTTTAGATTTTTAAATATTCAGTTAAAATCATGTTCAAGTACGCCCTGTAGTTTTGAAGAGAATTAACATAATTTGAATCTAAGTACAAGTTCAAGTTTTGACATTATTTTTTGCTGAGTCGAATACGATTATGGTAACACAATCTCGTCCAGTCCAATTTGCCTTTTCAGGAAAATATAGTTCCAGTCGAGCTGAAATTTTGTGCTTTTTGAGTTCCAGTCAAGTTCAAATTTTAATTGAAAATGTGACTTACTTGAGATTGAGTCAATTTGAAAAAACTAGTTCAGGCGTAGTTTAAGCTTCTAAAAAATGAGTTCAAGCCAAGTTCAAGTTTTTATCAAATATTAGATATATTTAATGAAGTTTAAACCAAGTTAAGTTTTTGTATGTAATTGGGTTCAGTGTAGTTCATTTTATGATTCACTCAAATTAGGTTCAAATATTGTTTAAATGAGTTCAAATTTTATTGAAAATTATTTTCGCCAGGATTTTGTGCAAGGTGATGCGTCCTTTTTCTTGTCAATATTGAATACAATGAAATCTTTTTATAAGAAAAAAATTTACTCAGCTGTTCTTTATAATTGTGTTCTACTGTACATCCAAAATCTCATAAAATTAAAGGACACTGGGGGATCCCGGAATTCTTCCATTCCAGAGACGACATTTTGCCTCAAGTACTTTTCCAACTTTCTCCTGTCAATTTCCTGCACTTCACAAACACTCAATGGTTTGAGGCAGAAAAAGTTAGGAAACCCAAAACCCAATATTTCGCAAATATTTTTTTCTTGCAATCAAACATCCTTTATATTTTTCTGTTACTTTCAAAAGAAAATTGTCAGGAAAATTCCCCTCCAAAAATCTGCTCACTCACCCTAAAAATATAATTTAAAAATACGAAAATAGGAGAATTTACGGAGTTGGATTTGTGAAGAAATGTTGGCGTTTTCTTGCAGAAATAATTAGATAGAGGATTTAGCGGGAGGATTTGAATTCCAAAAGTGATACGTAGGCAAAATCACACTAGATTTATACATTCGATTTTACATTGTTATGCAGGGAGCTACAAAAACGTTTTCTTACTTTTTGGTTATCCCTTAAGAAAAGAAAATCTGAAAAACAAATTTATATCAATAGAATTAAATATTTACTTAAAAATTATTGGATTTTTGGAATCATTAAAAATGCTAAATTTGTTTTTGTTTTGTACTCCTTAAGTATAAAAATCCGACCGAAGTCATTTAAATGAATTTTAGAAAATCCTCAGATAAAATGGAACAAAATTAAGGAATTTCAATAATTTTGCAATCGACGTACAGGGGGAAGGAAATGTTTTCTGTCTCCGAGTACTAAAATGCGTAGAGAAAAGGAGCATAAGAATATTCAAAGGATTGCGTGTTCTACAAGCAGATTGAGGATTAGCAATTGTCAAGATAAATTTTCTCCGCTTGGCGTCATCTTGCAAATAAATTTCCGGATGCTAAAACATGAATTCCTTGAACATGTTTTTCCAACGGCCCAATAAGAGCTTCTGGGGAAGGAGGAAGGACACGGACGGAGGGGAAGAGATCCAGAGAGGAAAGTAGGGAGTGCGAGGGAGATTAAAGAGGAAGATGAATCCTTTCAAGCCGACGGAGCAAAGCAAGGAAAGGCGATGGGGATGGGAGACGCAATGGCAGGAGGAAGGTCTCATTTTTTATAATTAACATGCAAATTAACGTCTTCTCCAAAGGGAGAAAGTCAGGGACGAGACACGCCGAGATGAATAAGCAAAATGAAAAAAGTTACTTTCTCCTTTTGTAATTTTTTTCACATTCTAAAGCAAGCTCATAATCACTTCCTCCATATAGTTTAACCTTTGGGATGGGCAAAGCTCTGAATTCTGGGTATCATGACTTGCACCCATAATTCTCAATGTTTCTTTAATAGTTTTCTTTTTTCCTCCTTAAATTTTTTTTTCTCCTTGTTTTCCAATTTTTCCCATAATTTTTCTACATTTCAAAAAAATTTCTAATTTTCCCCACAATTTTCCTACTTTCTCCAGTTTTCCTTCCCTCACATGTTTCTAGTTTTCTATACAATTCAGGATTTACCAGTGCGGAATTTCTCTTTCATTCGTTCCCAAATTTCAGGCTAAATTCCTCTTACCCTCAATTTTGATAACTACTTGAAATTTCGTAATTAAAAAGGTCTCAAATTTCAAATCCAGTCGTAAAATTGATTTTGGCAGGAAACAAAATCCCTACTTTTATTTTACAAGATTGAAGTTTTATATGCGCGGGAACATTTGAAATTTTCCCTGTAAAAGACGGTTTTTAAGAAACAAATAGTAATTTTCCCAACCCTGTACCTCGGCGTTCTTCCCATTAAAGCTCGTACTCTCTGGAGATTTGAAGGAAGGGGATCTTTCTCCATTATGAACTCCGGGAGTAGTTTTTCCCTGGCGAAACAGACTTTCATCTGATTATTATTGAGTCTTTCTCATGTCCCTACATGCCGGAGCTACGAGGGAGAAAATTATTGTCACCTGACCGCCGATCCAGCTTTCTCTTCCTCATTCCTGTCTTCACTCCACAATTTCACCGGTTTTTGTTTCAAACTTTCTCCCTCATGTCTTTCAACCTTTCCACTTTCCCCTGGAATCACTCCTTAATTCAATCCATTGAGGAAAAAAGTTTAGGAATAACTCAAGTATTTTTCAATTCTAAAAGTTTTGTGAAAATCTAAAGTAGAAAATAATAAAGGTTCCAATTAAAAGAGCAATTTTCCCCTTGAAGCAAATTTGGATAAAATTTTGTTGTCAGAAGCCCACCGTTATTTTTGTATGGAAATAACATCAATAGTGAAATATTGTTCTTTTTTAAGGGCAACTTTAATATATCCCAGATCTACGGTATTAAATTAAAAGGATAGAAAAACCAATGGTAAAACTTGCGAAAATTGTTGCCAATTTATAGTAAACGTGAAATTTTTGGGGTTGCTTTGATGAAATTTGCAACCAGGAAAATTTAAGGAGAGTAGAAATTTTTGGAAGGGGATACTTTCCAAGGAACTAATTCCATTACAGCCTCTTCCCAATATAGTGGATCTACAGAGAAAGGCTCCTTTCCCTTGGATAGTAAAACTTGGGAACTTTCTCCGTTTGATCCCATGTTAAGTTTTGAGTGTGAGAAGAGAAAGTTATTCTTTCCCAAAAGGGTGCTGCTGTAGTCAAAATGGACTGTAAATCTTGTGGAAAGGTGCGTATGACTTTTGTTGAGAATTAGTTGACGCTCCTCATCTCATTCATTATGAAAAAGAGCTGGGTTGGAATGTCAATAAAAATTCTCCCCAGCTTGCCTACATCCATCAAGTTGGACAAAGTTTCCCTGTAGTTTACACATAAATTTTCTTTCTTCCCCGTAAATTTCCTTCTCACGTCTCCACAGTGAACTCTCAATGGAAAATCGCCCCAGGACGACACCAAAAATTCTTAGCATAAAAACTGATTTTTGAAATCTAACAAGCTAGAACAGGGCTAGGGAGAAAATGAAGGGAAATATTTTTGATTTAATTAATGTATATTTGATAAGTGGAGAAAGTTTTTGAGGTGGTTCTTTATAGTGAGGGTCCATTGTGACCAGCCCCGTTGATCACATAATTTGTGGGGAGTTTATCTTTCTGGTGCCTCTTGTGTGGAAGGGTAGATTATCGCAGGGAGATTTTTCAATTTTGTTTTAATTAAAAGCATCTCCCATGGAGGTCGTAGGTATTCCATGCGTGCTTACTTCCAGGACACATGTTAAAAAAGGGAGATGAGGAAACCGGAGAGGATCTTGTTACTCACAATGGAGAAAGTTGTGTCCCAACCGTATTGACACTGTCGACTCAAAAGCTCCAGTTTACAACTCTGAGAGCAATAACCAAGATTGAGTTTGAAATTCACAGGGGCCATAAATTTAGAAATTTTACTTTCCTTATGTATAGTCGTTGGGAACATATAGGGACTTGTGCATATTCCACCTTTCTCTTTTCCCACATTTTTTCCCCTTCTAAGGTTCAGGAGCGAGGACCCGTTTTTTGACGCTTTCCCTTTTGTTCCTTTTTGAGAAAAGGGTAGGAACAGTCCCATTTGTTTTTTACGAGGGTGTATAGGAGCGGAGTGAGTAAAAAACTGAGGAGTGCATTTCTCCTTTGCATCAACCTTTTTATGAGGACCGGGTGCAGTATATTTTTTCTTTGGAACTTACGTGTGAGCGTTTTTCTTGTTTGTAATAGATGTGAGGAAACCAGAGATTCGTTAGGGGTGAAGTTATTTTGATTAAGGTGTCAAAGGATTTTGAAGTAATGTTAGTTATAGGCATGGTAATTTGAGAGGTCAGTTGTATATAAAGTATTTTGGTTAGGTCAAAATATGGTAAAGGTCAAGTTAGTATAAACAAATGTCAAGGTAGTACAAGTAGTTAAAGTTAGTTCAGAATATATATCAAGCAGTAAAATTTGTGTACAGTTGCAAAATCAAAGGTTAATTAAAAATCATTTCGTAAAAACTAGGGTCAAATAGAGGTCAGTTCTATTTGACCTTAGTTTTTAATAACTGACCTCTATCTGACCTTAGTTTTTAATAATATTAAAAACTAAGGTAAGATAGAGGTCAGTTATTAAAAACTAAGGTCAAATAGAGGCAAGTTATTAAAAACTAAGGTCAAATAAAGGTCATTTATTAAAACTAAAGGCAAATAAAGGTGAGTTATTAAAAACTAAGGCCAAATAAATATCAGTTATTAAAACTAAGGGCAAATAAAGGTTATTTATTAAAAACTAAGGTCAAACGAATGTCTGTTAGTAAACATTAATGTCACGTAAAGGTCAAATAGTAAAAACTAAGATAAAAATGGCCAGTAAATAAAAACAATGTTAAAATAAATTTCAGGGATTAAACTCTTGGCTACTTAAAGGTCAGTTATTAAAGCCTAAGGTCACGTAAAGGTCAGTTAGTAATAACTACGATCAAATACAGGTCAATAAGTAAAAACTGAGGTCACTAAAAACTGAGGTCACGTAAAGGTCACTAAAAACTAAGGTCAAGTAAAGGTCACTAAAAACTAAGGTCAAGTAAAGGTCACTAAAAACTAAGGTCAAGTAAAGGTCACTAAAACTAAAGTCAAGTAAAGGTAAGTTAGCGAAGCTAAAAGTCAAGGTCAAGTATGGGTCAGTCAAGATATTATTATTTCATGTATGTGTACGTAACGATAGTTCTGGAGCAAGCCAAGGGCAGTTTTAGAGAAAGTGAAATTCGTGTTTAAAAAAGACAAGTTTCATCTTCAAAAAACCCAAGCTTTGAGTTACGTTCAGAACTTTGATTGTGAGGCCCGTCAGGATCCCTGCTCTGCATTTATGTTCAAAGCAATTGGTACACGGCAGGACGCGTAAGGTAATAAGCCCACTCGCCTAAGAAAATAAAAGGAGTGAGTTGATTTCCATAAATATACACGTGGAAATTCCAGTCACAGAGCTTGGATAAGACAGTCGGTAGAAAATAATGTTATCTTTAAGCCTTGTCACGCCTTTCCTTGCTTTCCCCAGGGACTTTTCAGGAAGGTCGAGACATCTACTCATATGGCTTTTAGACCGGTGCATTTACACATTCACAAGTGTACAGTGCAGCTCCACAGTAGCAGACACTCTTACGGCAGTGCTACGTTTGCAGAAAAAAAAATTTCTTGTACTCCCACGCCCCAAAAACCTAATTTTCCCTCTGCAACTCTTGTTATTACAAGCTTAAATCCTTACCCATTTCAAGGATCCCTTTATACAACCAGCCTACTGCATGCACATAAGTTCCAAAGATTTATCAAAATAAAATTCAAGGCCGTCGTTTTAGCACACTCAACGACAAACGTCTGTAGGAATAGAGCATGAAATGCAGGTAGAGCAAAAAGACCCGTCTATTTCTGATTTCCTTTTCAATCGACTCCAATTTTGATGGTAAAATCAAAGTACGATTTACAGGGAATTTTGCATATGAGGACACTGTAAAAGTAAATGTCCTCTGCTATAATGTCATATGTTTTTTCACCGTCAATATAAACAGTTCAGACGGAAATACCTCAAATGTTTATTCCTAGAAATGAATTATTCGTACAAAATTTGGGCGTAAATTTTTGAATATAAAAATTAATTATGTAAATCATCAGAGAAAATTTTTAATAATTAAAAATGCTAGGAACCGCCTCCCCTTAAGAATTTAATACAACAATTTTATTATAGAAAATGCATAAAAATCTCAAGCCACATTTTGAAGCAATGTCGGGCGAATTATGGTTAAAACGAGAAAAGTTTTCCCTCCAGCCCAATACAAACAATGGGGCAGCCAGGAAAAAATTCAGCATAAAAAATATAGAATGGTATAAATTCCAAGGAGGAGAAAGAGGAAGGAGAAACGTGAAGTGAGAGAAAAGCTTGGGTAAGAAAATTTTGCGGGATTTTAGGAAACTGAGTCAGAGATTGGGGAAAGATGAAAGGAGATTGGATGACTTTTGGGCTCGGCAGTGTTGGGCAGGGATAATGGGAAAACGTTAGCCATATTGTAATGCATGAGGGAAGGAGTGCAGAGGTTCGGAATGAGATTTGTTGCCGACTCTGCAAATATGATTTTATGAGGGGGCGACAGAAAAGATGAGAAAAGGACTTGAAACCGCGAGTCGACAATAAGATCATGTTAAATGGACCTTATGCATTGAGACGCAAGTCAATTGTGTCTCAGCTTGTTTGCAAGCGCAAGGAAAAGGGGGAAGGAAAATTTTATAATTGAGTTGATTTTCCAACAGACCCCTTTTCCCCACAAGGCAAAAACCATTTATAGAGGCAAAGATCCTTCCAACGGTCTTTCAGTAGTTGGGAGATCCATTTACATCTTTTAAAATCCCAAGTTTTTTAATATACAGTCCTTAAAACCAGGAAAATGCTTTCACTCTTCATATGGTTGATAGGACAAAAATTTCGATGTGAGGAAAAAAATTGAAAGCATTTATTTTCACTGACGCTATAACCGCAAAATTTGCATTAACAAATTTAATGCAAACAAATTTGTGATCAAAGTTTGTCCAATTTGTGTTAATTTTGGCGGTAATTTCTAGAATAATTTATGCCAATTTCAGTAACAAATATTTGCCAAGAATTGGTAAAATATTTGCAAAATACAGTCAAATCTTAAAACGTAATGTTAAGTCAATTTGGTGACACACCCATGGAAAGGGTAAAATTTCTCATGCAATAAAAATGAGAAACATTGTACTTTATAAAAATATTCCTCCGAGGTTTAGCACCAATATCTTCTTTTCCCTTGTATAATAGAGTTCCATTAAGAGATCGGAGTTTTCCTCGAAAAATGTTGTGATGGCCATAATGCCATGTACTCATTGTTAGTGATAATTTGGGCCACGCGTTTTTGCTCCCCCTAATTGCTTTCCCCATTAGCTCAAAAATATTCCGAATGCCAGCACACGCTACTCCATTTCCGATTTGAAGAGTTATTAGCACATTTTTTCTCCCCCTTTAAAAGTCAATTTTCTCGTTTTGCATTTCCAACTCCGCATTTATTTACTATCTGATTGAATTGGAAATCTGAATTGACTTGATGTGAAAATAAAAAGTGTAGCTTTGGAAAGTTGCCCTATTTCATTTTCCGCTAGTGCCATTAATGGTCCATTTCACAGTTGTAATTTATCATAAATAAACCCTCCTTATTACAGTATAGTCTCGTTATAGGATCCAGCCATTGAAAACGGATTTCTTCGGAGATAAATAATTTTGTCACATTCCCATATGTCAGAATGTAACTTTTCTCCTTGTGAGATCCTTTGACGTTATAAGAGAAAACTTTGGGGTAGAAATCCTCGTCCAGCCAGGCTGTACCGTAGCCTTTTCTTAATTGATTTTTTACTCTCACAATGTTTTAATCAATTTTGATAAAAATGTGCTGTTTAAATATACACTTTCACTTGCTTTCACCTACTTTCACCTGCTTTCACTTACTTTCACTTACTTTCACCAAAACCAAAAATGCATTAAAATGGAGGAAAAATATCCCCAGTGTTTATGTAAGGCTCAATATCCCTCCCCATAAAAATATCTTACACATGGAGCAAGACGACTTAATCGCACCAAAACAAACTTTAGCGAAACTTTGTGTGTGTGTTGGGAAAGCCCTCACAAGGAAAGAGAAAGTAAAGGAGGGAAAGAAAAGCTCGAAAACTTGTTCCTTATCTTTCTCTCCCTTTCTTCTACTTTCTCTCTCTCTCTCTCTTGGACTTTGATATTTGCTGTAGCAGAGAGAAAATTCCTGTTTACTGTTTGAAATAAATTCGGGGGAAGAAGACTAGGACTTATATACCGCATATATTTTATTTTTTTCATAAATTGTAAATATTTTTCACTCCGACTCACTTCCCAAAGTTTCTCATGTCAGGGGCTCAGGAGATCCTTATGCATCTGCTTGGGAGCTCGATAAGAGCCCACGGGAGTACATATACGATCAAACTTATCTCCAGTTCCATTCAAACATACATACAACACGTTCATGTGTGTATACAGATACAACATTGGAACCTACTGATTTCACTTTCCCTGGTGCTTTCACCCAGCTAAATCCTCCAGAATTATTATTATACACGTACGTATATACAAGAACAGGGGTCTCCTCCTATGACGACACTTCCCCTGAAAGGTCACCTAAAGATCCTCCCGTGAATTTACTTGCTAAATCACTTCCCTAAATATATAAAGACACTCTAGTGAAATTAATGGCTTCCCCTGTACTGGCAGCACTCTGGATATAGATACATATAAATATGTACGTATGATATGTACACCGTGCATAAATTCCAGTAAAAAAGCATTCCTTACAGAAGGGAAGGGACAAGCAAAACCTTCAAGACACTTCATTTCTCACAGCCCTCCCCCTTCCCCTCCCCCCAAAAAAAGGAAAAAAATTCCCTGGAATGCGGGACACTCTCAATGTAAAAGAAAATGTAAAGAATTTCCCCCTTGGCTATACTTACACTGTCCAAAAAATTCTGAGGAAAATTTACTCCGGATTGATACATGTATCTACACATGTAGTTCGGATATGCTCTAAATAGGATGATCTTCCCAATTTATTATTCCCTTTAAAAGTGCTCCATATTTAATTTCCATATGTCCCATTTTCACACAGAATCCCTCAATAGGGACATGCTAGATCATTAAAATTTGAGCAACTTTCCTCCTTGATCTGCGTCCAGAGAAGGAGAGAGAGAGAGAGACAAAGTGAGAGGTATGGAAGAGATAAGAATCCTTGGAATTTCAAGAGTCCTCTATACTAGAGCCTTAAGCATTTCACATATGTATCTATCTTGTGAGAGTCCCCAAAACCGAAAATCTCCAAGTCTGAGAGAGCTCTTTGAGGAAACCAAAAGGACTTGCCAAAAAATCTTCTTCCCTCAGATGCGAGCATTCACATATCGAGATATGAAAACATACAGTAAAATCTCATTATAAGGGGAAGGAGTCATTGAGCAAATCTGATAAAAGGGGAAGCTTTCACTCCAGCCCAATCCCTATTGCCTAATGCTAAAGGGAAGCTGATTTGAGTGAGGAAACTTTTAAGGAACAAGTTCTCCCAACTGACAGGATCCTCATAAGTAGACTCCACTGTAGTCCTATGAATTCTCAAGCGTAGAGCGTTTCCATAGCAATGATACTATATGTAAGTGTGTGTGTGTGGAAAAGGGAGACAGACGGGAAGTGAGGAAAAGGGAGAGAAATCCGGGTAAATCCAGTGACGTGGATTGGAGAGTTCATACAATCCACTCTGGATATCCCGGCGCCGTTGTACATTTCAAAATTTTTAGACTTGCAAAGATTTTCGCTCATAAAGAGGGAACTTAGTGAGGCGTTAAATAGGAATTTTGCGGAGAAAGTTTCCCTCCTCTAGAAGGTCCACTGCTAGTGGGGAGAGTCTCATGGGGAGAAATGACTGTAGGAGAGCCAAGCGTGTCAATTTCTCAAGCCGGATTCCCATCAAAAACGTTTAGTTATTCAGGGGAATGGCCGATCTGAAGGAGGGAGTCAAAGTGGGGAAAGCGCTTTCACTTTATACACATCCCCGTCAACAACAGGTCCTCCCTATACATTGGCATGTCTTATAGTGTGTGTGTGTGTGTGTGTGTGTGTGTGTGAGGAATTGCGTTTTTTTTCTGCCTATAAAAGTATTCTAAACAGTACACTCTCACCATTTGGCAGATAGTATGATGAGATGAATTTCTCCCAATGACATTCGCTCTTAGTGACGCACTTCCTTTTAACGCAAGCCTATTTTTAAATTTTATCTCCATCTGGATCCAAATTAGAGCATAACTTTGTTCCGGAAAAATTATTCCAGACGTGATTAAAAATTTTACCTGAACTCTTCAATTGCAAACCAAAAACAATTTTGGCAAAGAAGTAATTATTTTTACCCCAAAGGGGAAAACAATTTTACACGTTTAAAAATTTGTTACACCAAAAAAAATTCACTTCAAAATAAAAAATATTTACCTCAATAAAACAATGTTTTACAGCGAACCTCAAGTTTTTCATAAACCATGCCTTGCTTATTGTTAGTAAGAGTTCGGAATTGATCCACGAATAGGAAGAGATACTGAAGTCCCATTGACCCCTCAATATGCGTCAACCCATTTGAGGTAAATTCTCCTAATAAGAGGGAAATTCGGATTTCCTCCTACAAAATCCCCATTTGTGACAGTAAGTCTCTGGGAATTTGTAGGATCCTGGAAATCGGGTAAACGGATCGTTTCCCAGGATCCTGGACGGCATCCCCTCCAGTCAGAGCTCCCTGTAGATTGGAAGCACACCCGGTCTAAATGGTTAAGGAAGAGATCCCTTGGGTCTCACAAGTTGCAAAATAGCATCTCTCCCCAGCCACTTTATCTCCTACTTTTTCTTCATTACCCGGTCAGAATTGAAATGCGGGAGCGGAGGTTATTAGTCGCGGAAGAGCTGGGAAGGAAAGAGAGCAAACATCGACCTACAGTGGTCCTTCCCTATCATCAGCCCTCCGCCCCTCCGAAGAGGATCTCCTCCCAGGGTAAAAATATTTGCACAAGTCCCCATCTAATCCCTCGCTAATTTCTCTCCCTCCCCCAGGAACCCCCTCTTAGAAAATACAATCCTGGTCCTTTCCATAGACAGCTCTCCCACAAGCAGACCCCACTGTACTGCCTCCTCAGTCTTGTGTGTGTGTGTGTGTGTGTCTGTGTATATACGGAGAGAGCAGTCCTGAATATTGATGACACGTGAAATTGAAATGAAGCATATTGACTCCTATTTTTAAGCTCCCTTTATATTTCAACACCTTCCACGTCTACAGATACATTTCCAGGGACGGAGCACGTATTTGGGCCATGGGTTTAAATTCCTATTGGGATATACCCGAGATGTATGGACGGATGTAGGGTGATGTTCCCATTAACTACATGCTCGTACATATCTACATATCTCTACACTCTGTACATGTGCATGCTATTTGTATTTATTTGTATGCATGGAAGGGGCTGGAAGTCTGTTCACTCGAGGTATTCATTGTCGGGTAAATAAATAAAATCGAATTACTCACGTTCCCAATCCTCTCCTCCTCCCAGCCTCGTTTTTTCCCCTTTCCTCCAAGTCCAGGGAGACTCAAATGGCTTCCATAATAAATGCCATTCCTGCCAAGGGACTCTCAGCCCACCTTCACAATGAGGGCTCTATCGAGGTGTCATCAGCAGGTGAGCCATTCACACGTGCTCACACCTTGACACGAAATATTGGCCTAGGGATGACATCATTTCCAGGCTCTCCTCACGAGAGAGACGGCGTCTCTGGAGGAGGACATGATCCCAGGGAGGGGGCTGAGACTCATGGGTTTTTAAAAGGGTCGTTGGGCTCTCGGAAGACGATTGGATTTGTCAACAGTCAATTTGTCCATAGTGACTAAAGTGTGTCTCTAGCACTCTTGTGTATATAGAAGGGGGTTAAGGCATGGGCTGTATGTATCTGTGTGTGTGTGTGTGTGTGTATGTGTGTGTGTGTGTGTGTGTGTGTGTGTGTGTGTGTGTGAGCTAGCATACAAATTCAAATCAAGTGATGCCCGATGACCTCCCTCGTCTTCTCTTAGGACCGACAAGGAGTGGAAAAGCCCGGGCTAAATCCTCACATCATTTCCATGGATTTATGAGAGTCCCGCTCCGCCAAGGAATGAGAATTGACGGAACTAAAAGCTGGAGGAGTTCAGGTCAGGATGAGACTCCGACAAACACTCGCTCCAGTCTGGAGCTTCCCAAAGAGGAAATGATGTGCTAACGACCATTCTCATCTCCGCAACAAAGGATGCGGAAGGAGAGGGTTGAGAAAGAGATTTCTTCTGCGAAAGCAGCACATAGTGAAATAAAACCTTGGCACTGCTCTGACCGCATCTCTCTCTCTCTCTCTCTCTCTCTAAAGTCTCTGTTCCTTTTTAAAGAGACAGTGCTTTTAAGACTGGATCATCTCCAGAAATCTTTCTTCAGGGAAAGAGAGACATCTTCCAGAGGACTGCTCGGGAGAAAATTTCCAAGGGACTGGAAAAGACACATTGAGGGAACTGTGTAGAGGATGGAGTCTCAATAGAATTGATTTTAGTGACGAAAGGGTTAAGGAAGGCAGAGGTGTGGGGACTTATTCAAAGTCTTGGGAGTAGGTCCTTGATGCAACGGACCCTCTCTTAAGTGGTGTGAAAAAGAAAGTCACGTATGCTGTCGGACGTCCAACTCGGCTCTTTTTTTAACGGGACCGTTATAAAGGGGTTGGGCTTTCTCCGAGGGGACACATGTGATGACGGGGTGAGTTGAGCCTCTGTAACGATCTGAATGGGAGCATTTAGGAAACGTACATAACCATTTGAAGGATTAGGGGCTCTCTGGAATAACAAACACTTACATGTGGAAGTACGCCATCCCCTCTGCTCACTCACTCGCGTATTTACTACTACTCAGCACATAATTACAGTGAGGACTTGCTATAGGAGAATCCCTATAATTATTTATACCAGACCCTGGACTTTGTTCCACTCGCATGTAGAAACCTCAAGGAGAATTAAGGATGTACATATAATTTTATTATATGTATAGTGATAAAGCCTGTGATAAAAACAATTGTGTCCATAATCTTCAGAAGATTTCACAAGGGGGTACCTTCCAGCATGGGGATAGTGTATCTATATGTTCAATAGCGTCAGCGATTGGGAAGCCAAAACAAGGAAAACACGAGATGTTGTTCTTCCTTTCACTGTCAATACTCATTCAATCATTCCTACACTTGAGCATTGCCCTATACAAAATATCCAGGAAGGTTTCTCTATAAAGGCAGCTCCTGGAGAAGAAGCTCAAGACATTTTAAAATTGGATGAGATTAGATTGCATAGATTCTTACATTAGCAAAAGTGTCCGAATAATTATAATAAATTGTATATCGTCGGCTAAATTCTAAAAAGTACCATTTTCATTTGCGAACCCATTTAAAAAGCATAAGTTGTGAGTACTTTTTAGAATTTAGCCAACGATATGCACAATTTGATTTAATTTTAAATTTTTCACGGATAGAGATAGTAATTTCAGAAATAAATTTGTGGATTTGGGGGGGAGGGGGGTACTTGAAAGAAGTTGGACTGTGCCTGTATACGGAGCATTAATTCATAAGATGAGGAGAGCTGTGAGAGTAAGTGCGTTCAAAGTCTGATTGCATGTGAAGTCTGAAATAATCCTGTGATTACGTCCGTCCCCTGAAACCTTTACTCACATTTCCTGAGAAGCACCAAATAATCATAAACATTCGAGTCCACATTCACACCCCCAATTACATACACCGAGGACCCCAGATCCCTATACAGATAGGGAAAGATACTTTACTCCCATAACCCAACACATGGTGAGTTGTATTTTGATGTCGTGTGTATTGTATAGGTATAGGTCCATGTACTCATGTATTTCTGGGACAATAAAGCAAATCCGCTATTACAGCCCGGATCCGGATATCAAGCAAAAGGCTGTGCAGTTACTTAACAGCCCTTCAGGCTTAATGCTTTCCTTTTGTCTTTCTGTCTACTGTAAAGGGGAATGAGAATTTCTTGTGTGGGGATTTTTCGAAGAAATTTCCCCAGGTTTCCCTTGTCCCATTATATTGTACAGCGTGTGTCCTTCTCTTACCCAATTTTTAAGTATTTTAGTCAAAATTTGTGGTTTTCAAGAGTTTACCGAACAATTACGAAAACAACGGCAATTATTTTAATAGGCGAATTTAAATTAGCGTACATAGCATGACTCCGCCCAGAACAAGATCCTTAACCTAAAATTCCTACCGCTATTAAAATGTTTTGTAAAAATCTTTTTTTTTGTAAAATGTCCACCCTGAGCTGCTTAACTTTGTTTGTTAAATCTTTTGAGCTCCATAGTTTCTTGACCTCGGGCTAAATATTCAGCCTACGATTTTGACCTTATTTCCAACTGTGCTCTATATTTGTTCGACAGATCCCGTTTCCCATCCCACAAAGGTCCACAAATCCTTTCAATTCCCTCTTTGCAAATAATTATGAGCCTCCAATTCAATAGAATGCATGTGAATTTAATTCCAGAATTAAATATTATTTTCCATTTGAAGGAAAAACTGTAGGGGAAATTTTCGGGGAAATGTTAAAGAAAGGGTTGCCCCTTGTGAGGATTCCCCGTAAGAAATGATATGCATCCGCTCTTATGCATGTGACTATCAGTAGGACACGTGCTAGCCCAAAGCTGCTAAAGCTTTGGAAAGTTGGACATATGTATTTCCTTGTGTGAGATGAGGATTTGGAAGGGAATCCTTACAAGAGCCAGGTTGTGGTTGTTTTCTCCTCCGGAATTGCAAGTGAGGAATTAAGGGAAGTGACTGCGAAGGAATTAAAAGTTGTGTGTTGGCACACAGGCCATAGAGCAGAAGACATGCCATAGCAGGAGGAAGAGAGGAGAAAGTTGAAGTGATTGTGCAAAGCCTGGAGAGATTGAGAGGGGGGAAGAGGGAACTCGAGTAAGAGAGAGAGAGAGAGAGAGAGAGACAGAAGAGGGAAGTCAAAGTAATGAAACGCACCAAGTCCAGAGTCTCCTAATGGCCATGAGACTTTGACAATGTGAAAGAGCTAAGGAGAGAGAAAGGGACGTGGAATTTAGGAGAAAGAGCAAAAGACAAGATTTGAGTGGCAAGTTAAGAGCATTGGAAACTTGGAACAATGGCCAACACATAGGATTTGAGTGCACTGTCGTTTACCTGCTTTTTCCCACATTCCCCACAAAAACCCTTAACCAACTCTCCTCCTTTAAAAGGACTCAGCCTAATCCTCCCTTTTCACTACTATGACCGATCGAATTTTAATCAATTCCACTATATACAAATGTTAGACACAGTTAAATCTCGTTCTACCCCCTGAAACAAAATGTCTTCAAATGTATTAGCACTATAATATTTTCTCCAAAAAAATTTAACATCTTTTTTTTTTAAACATTTTCCCTTTTTACTCACAATTTTTTTGTAAATGAATAGAATTGTATTTGATGAGTTAGACAGTCTTGGTTTTTAGCATTTGAAAGTACATGTATAATTACTTTAGTCGCGTTTTTACGGACCCTCCTTAGGAGAGAATTGTTTGGGGGCAACAATTTTTCCAATGATTTCCTTTAACTCAATGTAGTATCTGTGACCCGACAAAAACGCTCCTGGAATTTTCTAAAGTGAAAGTACGGAGCTTGGAGGGTGGTGGCTGTTACAGCGAGTGTGGACATAAGATCTGTGGTGAAAGAGATGCTCAGCAACCACAACACGCTCAATACTTTCCTTCCGGTTTCTCTCTCTCTCTCTCTCTTTTTCTCTCTCTTTTTCTCTCTCTCTCTCCTCCCAAAGGGAATCCCGGCACGGGAAAAAATTTGAGAAGGAAAAAGGATGGGAAAAATAGAAAGTAGGAGAAAGTCCGAACGTTTTTTTAGACAAATGAGAGAAAGCAGGGCTCAGTGGAATCTCAGCATCTTCACTTACATCCGCAATAATAATAATTAAAAGTCAAGGAAGATGTCATTTTTGTAGGATACAGATATAAGCATCTAAAAGTAGTACAGTGAGGTCTAGCTTTAAGAACTTTCCTTTTTTCAATTTCACAATTTTTTGTCTTCGAATTTATTTTTTTATCTCTGCCCCACTTTAATTCCATCCCTAGTGGAATATTTGGAGAGTAATGATTTTGGTGTTGGCCTCAAGGAGCCAGGAATACTGCCGGAAATGCCAAACTATGCAAATGAGATTTCTCCTCCTTTCTCCCGCATGATTTATGACGAGGGCATTTCCCGCCTTTCCCATACACAGCTCAGATTTCCCTGATTTCCCAATTTTTCACACAAGCCCCAAATCTAAAGCTAAATATAATATGGTATGGAGTGCCATTCAAAATTTCTTTCTCCCTCCTAGCCTTTGTACGTATAGGAAGATGAAAAACATTGGCTTTTCTTAATTTTAAGGAAATTTTACGGCAAATTTCCATGATTTTGTGTCAATGACCTCGATCAATATTTCAGATCACAGAGTGGGAGGTGGCAAGAATGTAAAACGAAGTTGAGATTTTTGAATTATTAAAATGTGACATTTTTTAAATTTCAAATCTTTGAAAAAATTCTACTATTTTACGTATTTGACTTCTGTGACCGGAATTGTTGACCTATGTCAATGATATTTTAGGAAACCTGGAGCAGTGCTTAAAAATGGGGGGATTAATTTAGACTTTTGTTGTTTTTATGGGTTCTGGGGTGGAAGGTTTTGTGGGACTTTGTACAGACATTATTGTCGAAGAAATCGAGGTTTGGGATTTAAAGTAAATAGTTTGGAGAGAAATTCTCACTCCTTGATTGGACTGATTAATTAGAGATTCCAGTGGAAAGAGTTGTTGGCTGCCGAGATGAATAAATACAGATAAGCTGGACTTGATTAATGACTTGGATGGGATTGGCAATTGGAAGGATTCATCGGCTCATAATTCATATAGGTTCTGGCCACTTTCAAGCAGGGAGGGAAGCCTTTGTTTTCTCAGCAAGAAATACATGGCTTTGTCGAACTACGTATATGTATGTACTGTGGGTAGGAAAGAGAGCAACAACTATTGGTTTTCCTCTCTTTTAGGATCAGATAGAGCATCAGAGAAGGAATGGGGCCGTTCAAATGGGGTCTGTGAGAGGCGGTTTATTTTTACTCAGCAGAGGAATTTGTTCGGGGAAATATTTTCAAGAGATTTGTATTCAGAGAGAGAGAGAAAAAAAAATAGAGAGAGAGAGAGAAAGATTAAACCAAACTGAAATTCGATTGTTGATTTTTAGGTTCATGTAGTTAATGTCAATTGTTGGGAATAAATGGGTCAAATAAGAAAGTTTTCTAAGGGGTCAAGTTTGAATGAGAGTCGAGTAAAGCATTTGGGCATTTTAAGAGTCACATAGAATACAACTGAATCGACGCACAATTTTAAGGTCGGGTCGTGTCATGTAAAGGTCAAGAAGGCATGAAGTAACAACAAAATTTTGTCAAGGGAGGATCAAGTTGGAATGAAAATTACGTGATCATTGATTGATTTACATCGATCTCGAGTTTAGGCCAATTTTAGTTCAATTTCCAGTTTAAGCCAATTTTAATTTAAGGTCAATCTCATTTTTAGGTCACTTTCGTGTTTGTATCAATTTTAGATCAATTTCAAGTTTAGATCATTTTTTGGTCTATCCCAAGTTAAGATCAATTTTGGGTCAATCCCAAGTTTTGGTCAATTTTGGGTCATTCTCAAGTTTTGGTCAATTTTAGGTCAATCCTAAGTTTTGGTCAATTTTAGGTCAATCCTAAGTTTTGGTCAATTTTAGGTCAATCCTAAGTTTTGGTCAACTTTGGGTCAATCCTAAGTTTTGGTCAATTTTAGGTCAATCCTAAGTTTTGGTCAATTTTAGGTCAATCCCAAGTTTTGGTCATTTTTAACACAATGTCAAGTGAAAGTCAGTGGGGAAATCGATTTGTAATGAATATTATTTTGTAAATTTGAATAAACTGAATCTATATTAAAATATTTAAGTTAATAATTTATAATGAAATTAACGTCACTTTACATCAAGGTCAAATTTGAGAGGTCAATGTTGGTCAACCACGGCACAGTAGTTTGCACACAAAATTTCACTAACAAAATCTTGTCATTATCATCAATTTGAAGCCTCGAGAATCCGGAATTGAAAGCCAAAGCGGAAAATTGAGAATGACATGACCCGAACGCAACCCTAAGTTAAAGCTGACCTCATTTACTGTTACTCATTACGTTCGTAAATGGACCTACCTCAGACTGTAATGTTCTACTTGAACGGCCCCAAAAGAGAGGTTTTGTTTGGGAAGAAAGAGGAGAATTGTTGGAATGCCCAAGAGAATGCTTAGGCCTCATGATGCAGCCACTTGATCCTGAATACTCTCCCTTGAAAAATAGATGTGGTTTCATTTATTCATAAATTCCGAGGCCTGTCCGTTATACTGAAGCTTTATCTCGAGCCCTAAAGTCCGCATGAATTTCCCAGGCAATGTGTTGTTGTGGGAAAAAGTATTGATTGTTTCCTTTCGCTCTTCTCCCCCCTCTCACTCTCTCTCTCTCTCTCTCTATCTCAATGGTTCCTTAACCACGTATGTACATACGTACGTACGTATCCAACATATGTACATCTATGTCCTTATGTGTTCATTTCACACTGGATTTATTGGGTTTTAATTTGATGGCCAGAGGATGAGGGCCATCTCACCGTAATGCATCTTCCCATACAATCTCCGTATAAAAACCACACTTGCATACAAATCACCATTCAGCGTACATAAATACAACCCATCCCCATATGGAAGCACAGTTACGTACATACATATATTTTCCCACCCAAAAGCCCTCCATAAATGACTATGTACATCTCAATAAATCCAATTCCTAAATATTCCTTTAACATAAACAAAGCACCCGAATATTCTCCGCCCCTAGGCTCATATGTATGTATGTACATATATATAAAAAAGCACATTTTCCAAAAATTTATCTCCCTGACCCAGTTAAATTTCCCGGTCATGACAGTTAAGTCCAAAATAAATTGGTCCGCCCAAAATTTTCGAACTCCCTTTTTTACCCCACAATTTTGCATTATTTTTTTAAAATTTATTTTCCAGAACTACAGTAAATCGTCGCTGGAAAAACAAATGGAATATGTGTACATGCTTTTGTACAGCACTTAGAACATTTTGCCTCATCCGCGACGAAATGCATTTTGTAACCTGGGTCAAAAATTTGAGGGAATTTTATTGAATTTATTTTCCCACCATAACATTTAAATTTGTTATGGGCAACAAAAATGTTGATTTTGCAAAACGTCAAATTCGTCTCGACCTGATTTTAGAAAATTTGAAACTAAAGAGGTTAAGAAAATCCGCAAAAACATATGACAGTGACCTGGTGAGACGAAAATACATTTCCCGTAATTACAGTAGCGCCAAAGGGGGCGGGAATATTTTTTGTGAACCCCTGGAAATTTGACAAACAGATGGTACCCTCAATGTCGGACTTTATCACGCCAATTTACAACTGGGCATCTTGTTTCCCTTTTTTTGATTCCCCTATATTTTACATCCTTTTTGACAGCCAATGACACCAGGAATAATTACTCCCAACTTAGGGTAAGCGACAGAGGCCCAGAGCCCATGCACAGCATAGAGTTTTCCCGGCAAGTAAGTATGTCATAGAGACTGGTGAGGGGTGCCATTGAGACAAGCCATTTTTAATGACGAGCAATGATCCCATAGCAGTCTCGTTATAAGAGCTGGGACACCCATAAAATTCTACACAAGAATATATTTTCTATGAAAATAAAAACTATGGCTGTGGCAAAAGGATTTTCAATGGCTCTATAATGGCTGACCGTTATACATAGGGCATTTGCCATGCTGTATGCAAATATGCTTTTAGCAGGGAAAACAATATTACCGAGGTACGCAGAGAATTTCCCATATCAGGGTTACTATATGTATGGGAAATATTAATGAGGACTCCTATGACGAGCTTTCACTAGCTCGCTAAAAGGACAGAGATGAAAATTTGAAATGTGAATATTTTTGTGACAATAATTGAAATATGCGTATGCAGGGGGTCTGCTATAAAGAGACCGCACTCTCTAGCCCTGATATATGTAAGCTGGATGTGAGAGCAAGTTGAAACACATGCTTTCTCCATTAATGGAACCCGATTTGGGTTAAGTGCATTGAGGGAAGAGCAGCTGCGGAGGTTCCCGTTGGGTGTCCCAAATATATTTCCAAATGGAATTTTTTAATTGAGTAAATTGCCATCTCCTAATTACCCGAGCCCCAATGAGTTTCAAATAGTTTTCCCCCTTTCTGCGGCCAATTTTAAATGGAATTATTAACGAGGCTCCGGTTGCGGTTTCCTTGCGGTTTTCTTTCGATACGCTCCAATCACCTAACCTTCCGCATTTAATTACTCTCAGACTCTCCTCCCAACCACGGACAATTCCCAAATGCAGAGCGAGCGGGAGAGTTCAAGGATGACACCGAGAATTTTTCCCCCATTAAATAAAATCAGCCCGTAAAATTCATGAACAAAATTTGGGGTAAAAATTTTTTTGAGGGATTTAACAATAATAGATATCCTTGGATTTTAAATATTTAAAACCTTCGCAACAAATTTTTGACCTATGTATGTGACCCCAAAATACTCGGGGTCACCAGTGTGTTCAAAAGTGTTCGGGAATTTAGTTACGGCGCTATTTAATATATTTAGGTCTGTTTTGGAGTTAGTGTTATTAAAATCACATTTGCTAATATTGAGAGAAAAAATTGAAAAAAAAATCATGGGAAGAAAATAGGACACGCAACTATAAGAGCGTATTTGAAATGCGGATTTTTCTTGTTTTTTGGGGGCTGGTGTTATAAAGTGGTTGTAATGCTATAGTATGTGATGATGGACGTTATCCCTGAGTTAAATTCCAGTTGGGATGGTTTTGTAATGTAAATGTGTGGTTGGACGATAGGGCTAGTGCTATTTAGTTGTTTTGTATTATTTGTGATGAGAGGTGGATTTTGGGACTTTGGGAGTGTCACTTGAGCCATATGTGAATGGTCCTAGGCCTGGTTGTGGTCTGATAAGGACGCCAGAAATTGCCTCGTCATTCGCACTGTCATCTGGCCCGTGCTTAGAGTCAGCGATCCTCTGACAGTAGTCACAGATCAATTCTTCAAAAAGGACTTGTCTCGTATCACAATCACTCGAAACCTTTCAAGCACTCCGAGTATAGTTTCCGCCTTTCGTCTCTTTCAACATTTTCCTTTTTTTATTTTATACAGTCAAGCCCAGTTGTAACAGCTATGGGAGGAATTTATTCAATTTTTTTCTCACATTCTTTCTTGGACAAAATACGGGCGGGAACAAATTTTTGCTCAAGTTATTAATTCTTCAAATTTTACTTGTAAAACATGTTTTCAGAGAGAAGTGTCTGGGTAGCGGCAAATTTAGAAATTTAGTAAAATATTTGTTCCGTTTAAACCCTGCACATAAAAATTTTTTAAATTTTTATTTTCGGTCAAATATTTACCTCAAAAAATTGGATCACAAAATTTATAGGCATTTCTCAAAAACTTTGGAAAATATTTAATTTTGAGGAAAGGCTTATGTTTGTAAAAATATTTACAAATTTTGAAAAAATTCTTTAAAATTTGTAAAAATGTTTCCAAATTTTTAGGAAATGAGGAATTGTTTTTAAATTTGAAAAATGCTTCGAAAATTTGAACTTAAATGTCACAAATTAAATTTTTGCAAAACCAATTTTTGCGGAGAATATATTTGACTAGACAGGAAAATTTTGGGGGCAATTTCTAGTTAAATTGAAATTCTTGGTAAATTTCGGTGAACTGAGGATTTTGGGGTTAAATGTCTGTAAAAAAATCGAGAATCTTCCCAAGATGTTCTAAAAAGTACTTCATTATTCTATGATTTACATTTAATGTTGTTTGTTCCAGCACATGTGGAGAATTATAAAATGCGAGGGATATTTATTTACTCGTCGAAATAAAAAGATTGGACTGTAATTTTACCTCCACCCTGTCCCCGTTTTTTTCCTCCTTCCAAAACGAAAGAGAATGTCATCCAGGCCGGTTGTATTTATTTTCAAAGGCGATGATGCAGCAGAAAAGCCAGTTTCTTTTAGCCCCGCAAATAGGATTACATCTTCTATCCTGTATTGAGTTATTTTCCCTTTGTCCTTTTCTTGTATATACCAGTTGCTTACAAATATGTATTTACACATACACAAATACCTATTTGTCAGTAACATCCTGCCTATGCCTGTGTTTCCCGACGCTAAGCACCAGCTCAGTGTCAGTGTCACCTGGCATCAGGTTTACTCTACCCGTCAGGTGTGTTTAAACTTCCTAGTAGCGCTGAGTCTTTCAGAGATGTTCAAAACATTTGAGCAAACGGCCTTCCCTTAAATTTTAGCTGGTGCTAAACATTTATACAAAATCATGTAAATCGCATTTGGTCCAGTATACGCTGTGTTGTCTCTTTCTATAAAATGTGACACTCTGGCAAAGGCAGTTTTCTTCTCTTTTTAAAATAACATGGAAACTTTTGGACATTTTCGTATTTTAACGTTGCGATCATTTTTGGACACTCCCCTATTCAACGTAATGTTAATTTTTGGATATTTCCCTATTCAGCGCAATGTTAATTTTTGGACATTCTCCTATTTAAAGCAATGTTAAATTTTGGACATTTCCCTATTCAACGCAATGTTAATTTTTGGACATTTCCCTATTCAACGCAATTTTAATTTTTGGAAATTCTCCTATTTAATGTGAAATTAGTTTTGTCAAAAATTTTCCATGAATTTCGAAAAATAGAGGAGACCAGTAATAAATGGGCTGGACTGTTAATAAGGAATTGTAAAGAGTTTTGGAAGTAGGACATGTTACTTATGGGGATGAGAGCAGGCGCATTATTGTGAGAGGGAAGGAAATAAATTTTTTGTGGGAAGCTAAAATTTTTAAGTAAATAGAAATGCGGGGAATTCAAACATTTGCATGGTTATTGCCTTAATGTATCAAGCTGGCAAGTTGTTTTGGAGACGTTCTATATGTATTTGCATGTGCATGTGTGTATGTGTTGTGGGACTATAGTAATAGGAAAATGTCGCGAGGCTGGGATAATACATTCTGTCTGGTTTCAGGACATAATAGAAAACTCATGTTCGCTCAGCTACCCGTATGGAAACATGTCTCTTGTCATTTCCTTGCCATTGAGTCTGTTTTGCAGACAAGTAGTTTATCTTGCCGCTGGGAGCTTGTGTGTGGAGCAGAGTAATAATTGTGAGCGAAGGATGGATGGATAGAATTAAGATGAGAATGGATGGGTGCTAGGGTTATGTATTTATAACTTCAGCAAAGTTCTCATCTATTCCATATACAGTCAGGGCCTCCTTCCCATTCCTTTTCTTAAGGCTCTGCATTTTCACACTGCACATTATTTACATGGATGCGTCCCTACATGCACATGAATGGCATTAAATGGGAATCTGAGAGGGTCTACGATTTTGAAGATACATTTCTATAATTATGTTCATATGCATGGTTACAAATGTCAATTTACGCTTTATTTCAACGAGCTCAAATGCATGGGTACGTGTGTCTGCCTTTATATTAATTTTCATGCTGGATGTGAACATTTCAGAACTACATGCCGGCATTTATATTCATGCTGTTTTAATGGCGCCTGCCTATAGGCATGTGTTTGAAGCGTGACTCAAAATTTGTTTCTATTTAGGGCTGTAATAAGACAGATTTCACTCACATATCCTATTTAAACGGATTTGGGCTAAATTCCGGGCGACAGGTCATGTTTACCCCAATTAGTCAGATTTACACTACAAATAGTATTTAATCAAGGAAAAATTAAGCCCTCAGTTCGTATTTAGCCCACAATTCATATTTACCCCAAAATTCGTATTTACCCCACAATTCATATTTACCCCAAAATTCACATTTACCCCACAATTTATATTTACCCCAAAATTCACATTTACCCCACAATTCATATTTACCCCAAAATTCACATTTACCCCACAATTCATATTTACCCCAAAATTCGTATTTACCTCAAAATTCATATTTACCCCACAATTCGTATTTACCTCAAAATTCATATTTACCCCAAAATTCACATTTACCCCACAATTCATATTTACCCCTCAATTCATATTTACCCCTCAATTCATATTTACCCCTCAATTCATATTTACCCCTCAATTCATATTTACCCCTCAATTCATATTTACCCCACTTGGCAAATTTCAAACCAGCAGGTCAAATTTACCCAATTTTGGGTTCATTTTGTCCCACATACCACGTGTACCCTAATTTACCCCACAGGTCACATTTCCCCCATTTTGATCTTGTTCGGGTCTACTTCTCTGAAATTTACCATAATTATGCAAAATCTAAATAAATTTATTGAAATTCACCAAATGTATCCCTAAAATCATATTTACCACACCTGGGAAAATTTCCCTCATGGTGGTCATATTTGTACTTACCGCACTGTAAAATTTACCAAATCTTGTCTACCCCATTATGTCTCAATTACCCCACAAATTGTTCCACTCAATTTTTACATATCTACCCCTAAAAATATGTTTACCCCTTTGGCTTCATTAGCCCCTCCAATTTCAAATTATCACACTTGACCGCTAGCACAACTATCAAAGTAATACATACATACCCTCACTGACCTGTTTTATCCCTGCAATAATTATACTATCAGATTGTATTGTAAAATATAAGTAAATATTACGACAAACTATTTTATTACTTGTATTAATTAAATCCACCAATTTCAAGTCAATATGTACAATTACGCAAGGACCCAATGACGCAATAATTTTTCCGCCACGCTTGGATTTCCATGTTTTGTAATTGAAATGAGTCACTAAATGGTGCACACACATTGTTGCGTTGGTCTAACTGTAAATTTTGTATCTCCAGGGCAGGACTACCAGCCTTAGCACATATGTATTTATGTACATACATGCACGTGGAGGGATTCGAACGGAGGTTTTTTCTCACGTTTGTAACCTTATAAATAATTGAGTATGTATTATGTACATGTGATTATTTATGAATAAAGTTGAATGGGAATTTACATAAATGCATGTATAAATACACCCCACCATTATTTGTACTATTTGAGCATTGTGTGTTTGCTCCCGTAGTTGCCCATGTACGAGCTTGCTTCTCAATGGGGAATTTACATTTGTAAGGAATGAATTTAGAGTAAATGTTTGCAAATGGAGAATCAGCATGAGAAAAGTGTGACCTTTGTTGAGCATTGGGAGGTCCAGAGACGGAGATAAAGTATTATGAGATTCCGCTATCGTATGAAATTGTCTCCCGTAAAGGAACAGACACACATGATCCTGTCTTTGACTCCCATGCCCCCATAGCATGTACATATATTATGTGGGAAATGTATACTTGGGGGAAGCAAGGGAGGGAGAAAAAGTTGAACTTTATGGCCACGTCTCATGCGCCTTCCAGTCCTTGCGAAATTATTGTCGCAATTTCCTTACAACATTAACTTCCGCTCCTTCCAAGTCATCTCTCTTCCGACCCTTTCTCCCAGAATCCTTCCAGACGCATTAAAACAGCCCAGCTCTAAATACTCCGAAGGTAAATACCAACAAGCCGTCTGCTCTGGGAAATCATAATTTTTTACCCGTTTTTTCCCTTGTCAGACCAGAGTGATTGCTCAGAAAGAAGAGAGAGAGGAAAAAAATTGGGAAAGAAGAAAGGGACGAAAGATACAATGGTTCTGGTCCCTCACATATTTCCCCTCCGCCCCTATTCCTGACACACACCAGTAAATATCATCATTTCAATAAATTTGTCATTTTTTATTTCAGATATTTTACTTCGAATGCATTTTGCAGATTTTGTATAAAATTTTTAGGGGAAAATTTATTTGAGTAAAATTTTTACATTTTTGAAGAAATTTTTTAAAAAATTCAAGAATTGAGAAGTAAAATTGGTAAAAATAAGGGTGAAAATATCCTTGGAGATTGTGCACAATTGGGAAGGTAATTTTTGAAATTTTGTTGAAATGTTTTTATGTGACGGAGCTTGAGGGGATGGAAATGTTACGGAGCTCCGTGGAAACGGAGTGGAGTAAAAGGAGAGGAACGGACGGAAGCGAAGATAAAGGGCTTTTGTATTTCTTAAGCGCATTGCTGCTCCAAAGCTTGTTATGAGTCTTGTGATGGAACTTTGATAACTGCACGAATGCCATTGGCCACAGCCAAGGACTCGCAAGCTTGATTAATGATTCAAATTCGGATTTTCCCGCCACGTCCCTCCGCTCAAAATTATCGCCCTTCCCACGCCTGTCTTCCCTCATTTGTCACCTCTCGGGCCATTCATGGGCCCGAGATCTTCATTTTATTTCCCCCCTCCAGCCCTTCCCTACACATTCCATGGATGGTTTCTTTTTCGCTAAATTTCTTAATTATTATTCCTATCTGTGGCCATGCAAATTTCCCCGAGCTTACATTTCCTAGTCCTTTTCTTGGCTTGAGGTTTACACGCGGGAATTACAACGTTTCCCTTGTTATGCAAATCAAACACCACACTCCGACACGCTTATGAATCGTCTCAACAGCGTATCATCTTTTCCAACCTTGTAAGGATTCATATTTTTTTAAGATACTGTGTACAGTGGATTGTTTCGTAAAGGCAGCCCATATATACTTGGCCTCAAATTAAATTTTGACTTGACCTTAAACATGACCCAATAAATAATTGGTTATAACATAACTTCAACACCGATAGCGTCAATTTGATCCCGACTTTACTTAAAATTACTATCAACTTGGGGCTATACTTGACCATAGACCGAAAACTTGACCCAGAACTAGACCCTAAAATTAACGTAAAACTTGGCCCCAATTTAGACCCTAACGGGGAGTACAAACTTGCCCCTAAAATTAACCTTCAACTTGACTCTAAAATTAAACTTAAACTTGATCCTAAAATTAACCTTAAACTTGGCCCTAAAATTAACCTTAAACTTGACCCTAAATTAAACCCTAACTGAGGAGTACAAACTTGACCCTAAATTAAACCCTAACTGAGGAGTAAAAACTTGACCCTAAATTAAACCCTAACTGAGGAGTACAAACTTGACCCTAAATTAAACCCTAACTGAGGAGTACAAACTTGACCATAAATTAAACCCTAACTGAGGAGTACAAACTTGACCCTAAACCTGACCCTAACCTGTTCCTGGACCAATAATTTACCTTTGGCTTGACCCAAATCACCCTAAAATGTAATATCAACCTGGACTAAATTTGAACTTCAGTTTGACCCACATTTAATCTTTGACTTGACCCTAACGTAACCTAAAATCTCCATCAATTGACCCTAAAATCGACCCTAAACTTAATGATAAATTTGGCTTAATATACAATACCAACTGAACCCCAAACTTGAATTTACATCTGACCTAATACTGACCCTTACACTTGACCCTAAACCCCAAGCGTGACCTAACAGACCCTCTGACATAGAACTTGAAACCGGACAAGACTCACTTGAGCTCTAGTACAGAACCCTGGGAACAAGAAGTCATTCAAAGAGCAATTAATACATCTTAAGGAATCTCAGGCCATGGTCCGTCCCAATCTCGAATCCAGATTGGACCATTGAAACACTACTGTCTCTACCCATAGGTCGATTTGTCTGCTGCAGCCCGAGATTGGGAAAAATTGACATAAACACTCATGTGGTGATAAATCTCCGGGGTCTCGGAATTACACTGGAACAGAACCCGATGCCACCCAGCCCAGTGTAAATCCTCACATGGACCTACATAACATTTTATATGATCCTCCAATACAAGCTCCCCCCCCCTCACAAACCCACACGTCTAGAGAAACAGAATTTCGTAGGGAAATGGGTCCAGTGATGATGCCATTTGTTTTTATATCCACAAGAGCTGGCCTGCCCGGCTGGAGAAAAGATACGCCAACAGTCAAAACCCGTCATAACATCCCCCCTTCAAATATCCCTGTATCTCTGCGCACACAAGCGAAAATATTTCGAAACTTTCCCTCTGCCCCAATGTTAAATTTCCTTGAAAAACAGCGTATGATTAAATCTCCTCAAATCTTTTGAATTTCCCAGCAACGCCCTTATAGCACTAATGTACTGTGAGTGGAGAAATCCACCCGCACAATAACATGTGCGTGCTTCAAATATTACGCAAGTAAATCAGCCCTGTACTTTTTTCCCCGATTTTTTTTCTTATTGCCAAAAAAATACATGTAGATACATATGTATGTATGCACATCCATGCATTTTTATATAAACCAGGGGAAAAATCCACTGGGCTGGAAATCCGAGACGAAAGTCTTTTTTAGGAGGGAAACTCCTTCGGGCAATTTACAATTCCCTTATTTTTCTTTCGCACAATCTCCGCTCCATTGCCAAGGCAACATTTTTTACTTTATCCAACTTATTTCCCTTTCTTTGATCACGTCCAAACACACATTGGAAAGGGCATGTCCTGGCATGTTTGTACACTTCAATTCCGACCCTGATAGCTTATGGCAAAAGCAGCCAATGTTATATACATATATGCTGGGATCAAAAGCAGTAGGCTCTCTATACAAAGGACCCCTTACGCAAGAATTTTCCCCTGAGGGGCAAAATCCCTAGGACCCACTCCTATTTACCACAAGGTTCCTTCCCTTTTTTCCTAGAAATGTCTAAGCACTAAAATCCCTTTATAACAGACCCCTGTAATGCAAATGATTTTTCCACTCCTCTTATGTTAGAAAAATGCTATTCCAGGCTACAACCTTACAGTTGGCTCACTTGAGCGTGAATGTGTGGAAAATTGCGTAAGTGCTTGGACAAGGCTCAAGTCCGTAAGAGCAGGTGCGTGTGAATTGGGATTTTTTTAGGGAAAATTCCGGATTAAATCCAATGTTTGAAATAGGAGTCAGAGCAACAAAAAAACAAGTAGATCCATGCGTGCAAATGTTTCAAGTCCCTTGTGCAAAAGGCCGGTAAACGCACATTTACACACACGAGTCTGCACATGTACATATTTGAGGGATGTTTTACACAAGGGCCAGGGCATATGTATGTATCTGCATGATACGTAGTGCTAATATTCTGCCCATGAGTCAAAGCACATTTGTGCACGCACATTTGTCAAAGGAACTCAGAATTTTTTCCCCAGATATTTTGGGAACAATGAGGAAATGTCATTGCCTAAACCTGGGACCTGATACATATTACGAGCCAACTGTATTCCCATATTGCCTCATCCATGCTCTTTTTATATGTTGCTGTGCTAGTACTGTGCACTACCAGACTGTGTGTAAACAAACGGGACGGAGTGCGCAATGAGTTACGTAAACATGCGGGAATTTTTCAGGAGGACAAAAAAAAATTGGAATTTTAAGTTAAGAAAATTTTAATATTTTTTGGAAAATTTGGGAATTTTTTCTGCAGTGCAATATTTTCATTTTGCAAGCTCACAAAGTACGTGCTCCACCTATCGGATGACCTTTGACCTTTATTTCTGTACAATGTATAGCATTGTATAGCCTCGATGCATAGATATTAAATTTATGAGGTAATTTTTGTACACGAACTTTTCAATGACCTTAGATCTTTGGAATCGGATCTTTGAATGGAGTACGATCTAAATGTGATGAGTACAATGAAATTAAAGACAAACTTTGAAAAATTGACTTGGGGTGTTTTGCATCTATACTCTTCATACATATGTGTGGATATAGGATTTTTTGGAATAAAGGGAAAATAAAGGAGAAACGTGGGAGCCCACTACTGAGAGAAGTTGCTAGGGAGGGTAATTTCTATATGGAGGTAAAATGTGCTATAGGGAACAAATATGCTGTGGAGGGGATACAAAGGCCAGGAAGACGCTCCTCGTGGTTGGACGGCGTTGCTTGGGAAAGCTAAGAGAAAATGACTTTGATGACAGTGGACTGATGACCGAGAGATTTGGGAGTGACGGCCGTTGTAGAGGACGTGGTCTCCATGAAATGAGTCCGACTGCAGAGCATTCAGTCCTATGGCTTTGTTTGACTCCCTACTATGTACATATTGATGTCGTCCTTCCTTTTCCTCTCCGCCTCATTCCGTATGTTTCCCATGTCATGTCTACAAAGGACCATTTTCTCCTAGGGGCTGCTCTTTTCCCTCAAACTCAACTTTCACTCCGAAAACCTTCGAATCTCACACGTTCCTAACCTCCCACACATCCAATCTTTCCACTTGTCTTCCAAGCACAATAAAGGTTAAATTTTCAAAGTCCCACAAAAAATACACAACAAATTATATCTCACCGACGGACTTCCCTCCCAAAATCCAGCGAGTGTACAGGGAGATCAAATTATTTTTCTGGTTTGGAGCTGAGGTCCGAGAAATTCACATGGAGCATGTATATCTATATTCTTTACCCTCGAAATTTGTATCATATTTGAATGGGAAGCCCTTTTGTAATGTATTTTTGTCTGCCAAATATTTGGCAAGAAATTTTGGAGATGATTTTGTCGTCCCATTTGATAGCAAATTTTGGGAAACATTTTTTTGCCCTTTTGGTAGAAATTTTGGGAAACATTTATTTGCCCCTTTTAGTAATTATGCCCCATTTGATAGAAATTTTGGGAATATTTATTTGTCCCATTTGGTGGAAATTTTGGGAACATTTATTTGCCCCATTTGGTAGAAATTTTGGGAACATTTATTTGCCCCATTTGGTAGAGATTTTGGGAACATTTATTTGTCCCATTTGGTAGAAATTTTGGGAAACATTCGTTTACCCCATTTGGTAGAAACTTTTGGGAAACATTCTTTTGCCCCATTTGGTAGCAAATTTTCAGGAAATTTTGTTCACATCATTTTGGATAAAGTTTTTGTATGAGCTAATATTTTCATATTGAGACAGTAAAGACGAACGCCAATATTTAAAAGAAAATTTTCAGGAGCGTGAGCAGTCCAAAATATGCGAAATCGAAAATTTTGCTGGTTTCTACTCTGAATCTATTTTTAGAGGGGGGGAGGAAATGGTTTAAGGTTTCCGCTACCTATATACAAATCCTGAACGAATTGAGAGTAAGAAAAAACTCCTTTTGCAGTTACAAATCTCTTGGAAAAAAAATCCCTTAAGAATTGAAGCATTCCAGACGTTCCTCTAACTTTCAGGTGAAAAGTTTATGTGTGGGAAAAAAAGGAGGGAGATTGGGAAACAAATATTTTGCATAGAAGTTGCTCCTAAAATTTTTAGAGAGTTTTGAAAGAGATATAGAGGTAGAAAAAAATTAGTGGGGGTCGTATCATTGCTAAAGAAATGGAATGAGACTTGGGACCCACTTTATCCCTTTCCTCTCAAATAATAACAAGGTTTTGACATTGCATCTTAATATTTTATCAGTTCCCCATTCCCCGCTGAACATTTCAATTGAAAAGGGACGGGGAAAAAATTGGGCTTAGAAGGAGAGTAAGAGAGAGAGAGAGAGAGAGAGAGAGAGAAAAAAGGAATAAAATTTGGACCTATAAAACAGGGATTCAAGGGGAAAGGTAGGAATTGAATTCCGTTCCTTGAGTACACACATTAAGTTTAAAACTGGCGGGAAATGTAGGTTAACGGGATAAGAGGGGGCTGTCTGGGCCGAATGTTAATCCTGGGAGTTGAAAAGGCGAAACCATTATGTTTTCTTGCATATGTATGATTGAAAATGTCAATAGCTTGGGAAAAGGCAAGGCAGAGAGATGAATTGCTGATTGCAAGGAGTTTAATGCTGAACTTGGTTTAATTGATTCAAACGGAGTGGCTCATCTACAATTTATTTGTTCTTTTTATCCCAACTTCCCCACAAAAAAAAACTCCTTTCACCTTAATAGGTCTGAGTTCCTGGGACTTTTTTCCTTGGAAATTATCCTAATGGAAGATTCTGCGTATTAATCATATTTTAACAGTGAAGTGCCATTCTGTGGCAATGATTAAGAAAAGTAACTTTCACTTTGGGAACTGTCCAGTTGTACAAATTTTAAGGTTCTTTTTTCCTAGCTGTGTTAATACTCAAGATTTTTCCATATGTGAATGTAATATTTATCGCTAGAATGAATTTTCATTCGAAGCTCTAAATTGCCGAATTTATCCGTTTGCATTGTGCAGTGTGTATGGGAACGTTTTTTAATTAAAATTTTGAAATTTAACTTTGATTAAGAAAATTTAAAGTTGTCGCTATTTCAACAGAGTACAATAAACAGGCTCATTCCTCTGCAATCTGCATACATACTTTGAGGGCAGTGAGGGAGCTAACAATACATAGGAAACTACCTACATATGTACATATATGGGGTTGAACTAGAGTCGAAAGGATTTTTGTACAACAGGTCAGATATTATGCTGCATCCTCAAGTCGTCTAGACCGGCTTTAAAATTACTATGGTTTCAGTATAACAATTTACTGTGGTAACGAACAGAATAAGAAATTGTCTGTGGTAACATTCAGACGAAGAAAGTTGAGTAACTTATGGAATACAAAGTTTACAAAGAATAAGAAATTTACCATGGTAACTTAGAACGTACGTAGCAAAGAAATCATGGTATTACTTCCAGTAAAACAAATTTATGGTGGTTAGTCTTCCAGTAAATGAAATTTGACTTGTTGACTTGAGAAAAATGCTCTTGCTTTTACTTCCACTACCAAAAGTCTTTACCATGTTAAGTTTTGTAGTAGTAGTAACTTTTTCAGGGACATATTCATTCGAGTATCTTTCACAGGGATGGATTCATATAGCAAATTTTACGGTATACCGTATTTAGTACAATGGTAACTTTAACTTCCATATTTATCATGATAAATTTCACAGTAGCATATTTGCCAAAGTAATTTGCCATTTAACGTATTTGCCGCGGTAAGTTTTTGAGCAAAAAACATTTTGCTGACAGCTTCAACCATAACAAATTTGACACATCTATTTCAAACAATTTTGTTGGCAACATCTACCATACAAAAAAATTAACCACATTGTATTTGGATAAATTTGATCTCGACCACTGGACTATACATAAATGTTCACCAAAGGCATAAGTTAAAATAATGCATAATAAACTTTCACTCCCAGAAATTTTCCGAAGCGACTTTCACTCCTTGAAAACTCTCAGCACCCATTTATTAATGCATACAATCATTCCTCAAACATACGTGCTCAAAAGCTTATTATTAGACCTCAATTTTCCCTGTCGTGCTTTTTGCTCATTTAATCTCCTAAAAAATTATCCTGCAATTTCCGCTTAATAATAGGTCTATAATTTGAATGAATAATTTCCTCGGATTTTTTTCCCCATTGGACGATAATGCATTATTGACAAAAGGGCGAATTCGGTAGTGTGAAAACATAATTTTTCCAGGGGTGTGACTAGATTTTGAGAATAGGGGGAAAGGAGGGAAATAGGAAGCATGCATAATGAGCATTAATTCAGGTACGTTCCCTCAAAAAGAAAATATGAGTTGAGGACTTGGGCTTCGGGAAGTGCTCTGAAGAATATTAAATCATATAGTTTTCTCTTTTCCAGCACTCTCTCTCTCCAGCAACTCCTTTCTCACTTACTCGGGCGTCTGGGAAGAAAATATTCTTGGAAGTGAATAGAACATGCATGGAGAAACCTTTGTGAATAAATCCGGGATATGATGATGATAAGGGGAGTCTCTGAGCTTTTGACTTTTTGATAGGGACAAGACGCGATGAATTTCTTATGACATGTTTGCTCAATTAAGCCCTTGCTAATGACAACCTTCCCCTCCTCTCAACCCCCTTTCCCCTCATTTCCCCTCAGTCAGAATTCATAAGCAAAGGGGTTTTAAATTCTCATAAATTTCTCATCAGGTCCTTCCATCTTTTCCTAGGGTCACTTCTTCCGAACCTTTTAAGCCTCCTGTCGCGGACTCTTTCCCAAGTCAATGCAAGAAATTGTATACATAACTGCCGCTTAAACTGCTATTTAGAGCTCCTTCCAAGTCTGAGTTTTTCTTTAAGATTTAAAGTTCGATTTTGATCTGCAGTTTACATTTCAAGTGGGTTTCCAATGGCGAATGGAAACGTAAAGATTATGCTTAAATCTAGATGATTTGTTTTAGAATTCATTTTACTACTTTGAACTTGACCTTGGATTGAACTACATTTGACCTGTGTATGACCTGAATTTGAATATGGATTGAACCAAATTTGGATTGAACTTGGCCTTGGATTGAACTACGTTTGACCTGTGTATTTCCTGAACTTGGATAAGGATTGAACCAAATTTGGCTTCAACTTGACCTTGGATTGAACTACGTTTGAACTGTGTATGACCTGAACTTGAATAATGATTAAACCAAATTTGGCTTGAACTTGACCTTGGGTTAAACTACTTTTGACCTGTGTATGAACTGAACTTGAATAACGATTAAACAAAATTTAGCTTGAACTTGACCTATACTTGACCTACACTTGACCTACACTTAATTTAAGCTTTCGATTGGGAATGACGTGCTTGACCTACACTTAATTTAAGCTTTCGCTCGGGAATGACGTGCACTTTAGTAAATGCTTGTGTCAATCCAAAGTATGTCTTCGAAGTTAATATGAAGGGAGCTAAAATAAATCCCTTCAGACTTGATTTGACCCCAGCTTGATCTTCCTAAGCCATGTAATTTCCTGCCTTGGACGAAACTCCAATGAAAATGTGTACAGATAACGATGCACTTGATACCATCATTTTGCATGCCTCTGTCATTGTTTGCATACATGAGACTTGTGAAAAAAAAATCGACTTTTGTTATACTGTACTGTAGTTACCGAAGCAGAAAGCATGGAGGAAGATTTTTGTGTGCTGCCATTATTGTTATTATTATTATGAAAAGCTTATCACATGCCATGTGTGTGAGCAAACATTTTGAGGGGCGCCCGAGGCCCCACCAAAAGTCCTCTCAACTCTCTGGTTTTGCGCTCGAGATGAGAAAAAGCAAAGAGCAGTCACTTTCCTATCTCTTGACTATTGCACAAAGTCTGACGGAGCAGAGGAATAATTTACGAACAAATTACTTTCTTGTTTTTCTTCCCTTTTTCCTCCTCTCCTCCTCATTTTTCTCTTTCAAGACCTTTTCCATCCATTTGGGTCCTAAACTTATTTTTTACTCCTTTTCATCCCGACTTTTTTCACTTCCTTTTTCAGCCTCTGTACAAAATTCCCATGCCTTCAAATCCACTCAATTTGTTTCCCTATGAAGACGCAATTGAAGTTTCAAAAATGTTCTAAACCTATACCAAAATTAGTACAGGATGCATTTTTTTAAAAAAAGTTAAAACAAATAAAACGAAACTATCTGAAAAAAATATTAAGAATCTAAATAACACCTTAAGACTGACACTGCATCTTATCCGTCCCTTGTACATGTTCGTATAATCCCATCAGAAAAAGGTATTCATAAAACGTAATATGTTTTGGGTAGATATATCTATACAAATGGAGCTGGCTAATTTCTATGCAGATTATGGTTTGCAATTTTGGTTTGGAATTTAGCGCGCTTTTTTATTTTGGTTTTATTCCTGGCGCATCCTTTCCTCTTGGAACTCCTCCTGGGACGGGAGCCCTGGGAATGTGAGCATAATGCAGAGGCATGGCGGGCCGTCATTAAATGTAACGTGACTGTGAGGATGCTTAAGCATAATGAGATGAGATGGTGATCTGAGACAGGGATGCGGAGTCTAATACAAAATGCAATCATCATCAACGATATCTATGAAAGTGAATTTGAAAATTTCCGGGACATATAACCTCACTTCCCTATGCCATGTGTGGGGACGTCATTTGCAAAATTTACCCATTTCACCTAAAAGTCCCATCCTTTTCAACAAGACACTCTTATTCCTCCCAAACTTCATCCCATCTTTCCTTTAGAGAACCCTCCTTATGTATTACAACCCTCAAATAATTATTTCATGTGTAGGATCCATAGATAGGGTTCTGACCATTTTTTTTCATCCATCCCACCCACATAATTTTCATTCTTTAGAAAAATTTCAAGCCCTTAATTTGTAAAAAGAATTTTGGATATTTCGTATGTTCCTTCATCCGCTGGTCAAAAATTTTGGTGGTACAGGAGTGACGAACTGTGGGGCAAAAATGATATTATTTTTGGAAAAGATAAATCCTCAAATATTTCTAAAGTCAAATTTGTAATTTTACAGGAAATTACACAAGGTTCATTGAGCATGGTAAGAATTTTGATCCGGTTCGAAGGACCACATTTTGGTAAGATCTATACGTGCATGTATCAGTGTAGAGATACATGCAGTGTTACTTCTTTGGGCGAGGGTAAGATTTAGTGGAATAAAATATGTAGGATTTCCAGGGGGATTGGGGATAAATGGGGAATGGCAGAGGTGAAATAATCTCATGCCCATTGGGGGTCAATTGTGTCAGTTGATGTGGAGGATTTATTTTATTTGGGGGGACGAGGGAAAAATTCCCAGTGAATGATCCAGTCTCGGATGATGAGCAAAAGGTAAATGAAGGGAAAGAGAGAAAGAGAAAGACACTCAAGTCAAGGAGAGAATTGGAGTTGTCATTGAGGGTGGTTTGTGTGGTCTCATCATGAACTTGACGAGGAGTGCAATTGAGAGGAATTCTATGGGAAATGAGTGTGTGTGTGTATGTGTTTGTGCTCTGCAGAGTTTCCCTTATTTAGACTATCGATCTTTCCTCACACTCCTCTTCACCCATAAGCCTTTTTTTCACAGGAAATACTCATACTCTCTCTCCATCCAATGTACTTTTATGCCTTGCAGAACATTGACACTTTTACAAATTGTTATTTCCACTGATAAAAACATTGGCAGTGATTATTTATGTGGAATGTGACGCTCCAGTCTCGGGAGGAAAAGAGAGGATTTTCCTGAATAGGAATGTCCCAAAATTTTTTTATATATATTTGAGGACTTGCCAATGATTTTTTCTCGAGTGGAGATAACCAATTCTAAAATTGAGTATCCGGCTCGAAGGACCATTAATATTTTTAAAGGCTTTCGTTACATGCTAATCGTAAAGCTATATTTAGCCTTCCCCAACGTCCCTATTTTTAAGTCAGCCCGGAGACACTACAGCATCACAAAAGGCTATACGGGCAGTGTAGGTTCTATGTATTTTACGATACACTCTTTATAAGAGACTCTCTTATAAGAGTTTATAGAAAGAATTTTTGTTTTCAAGAGACCCCCCAGGCGAGAACGCTTGTCATATAAGGGTAATAATAAGTGAAGTAATTTCCATTTAGTACAGCTTCACAGCATACTAATGTATATTCTATGTGATCTCGATATAAGGGACCCCCCTTATATAGACTGACGGCACATGAGGTGAGCTGTCACGAGATTCGGGTATTTTAGAGATCCTCTTATTAAAAGAGTGGGCTGGGCAAAATTTCAATATTGACGTGTATCCGGCTCGAAGGACCATCACAATAAATGAAACACTTGTTGGGAAAACACTTGCTTGTTGATGGAATATTTTTGCATGTGATTTTCCCCTGAAATTCAGACCTTTGATCCGGTTCGAAGGACCATTTAATTAGAGGACGTCTCAACTTGCCCCAATTGTACAAAATATTCTATAGACTCATACATGTATGTACATATGCCGACGCGTCTCAATACATAGAATTATTTTTATTATATATCCCATTCAAACCAGCCCGCCCGGACTGTAGTAAATATTCCTGGGCTGGTTGGGATATTGAGGGAAAGTTGAAAACCTTGGGAAAAATTTAATATCCCCGTCAACGCCGCCAGTTGCACTTTATTTATATAGTCTAGAAATGGTTGACAAGCTATGTTTTTGAGCAAGTCTGCATGTGATAAAAAGTGTGGGGTAGATAGAGGAGCCCCATAAATATTTAAATTTCCCGGGAAAATCTGGCCCATTAATTATACCCTTAAATGGTTTCATATGTGTGTGTGGGAGCCTTTCTGTCAATGGATATTTTTACGAAATGGGACTCTTGAGCGGAAAGGGGGGAAAAATGACAGGAGCTAATAAGGGAGAAATTGTGTGAGCCATTTTGACCCTCTTTGTAAAGCCCCCCACGATTGCCCAGGGTGTAGCATCTTAACCACAAGATTTTATTATAACTCGGGATTCTATTTCAGCCGATGACAAACATGAATTAAGTGGCTTTTTTCCATTAAGTACTTCCAAAAGTGAGGGAGTGAGCGGGAGTGAAAGAAATAGAGTGATGTTCTGCGGTTACACCAAAATCTTACACACACACACACACACACACAAAACCAGACCACTGTACCTTTTGTAAGTGCTGGAGTCCCCACTGAATTTAAACACATGTTCGGGACATACTTATGAAACACCCCTTTTATTGCCTTGTTCCACAAAATGTGTGTACAAAGTGCAGATATTTTTTCCCCTTTATAATTATGTTTGAGCAGACGTACAAAGTACAATTTCAGTGGAACTTCTTTAGAAGGGATCCCCTAAAAGCATCAAAATTTTACCGTTATAATGGTTTGCTCTTGTAAATAAAAAAAAATCTTAAAATTTGTATTCAACCCGAATATGTCAAAAATATTTTAACACTGCATAACCGAATTATGATCTTATACAGAGGTTGAGCGAGATGTGAGAAAATGCTATCGCCCCTATTGAGAGGAAGCACTTCTAAGAAGTCCTAGGGAGAGTGATCTGTACTTTGTAAACATGTAGAATGTGTGGGAGGAGGGAAGCAGACTCCCTGCTTGTAATGACCCTTGAAGGTAAATTGACACCCTGTTGAGCCCAAAATTCTGGAGGATAGGCAAGAAAGGAAAAGTGTGAGGGCTGCATACGTCCAACACATTAACCCATGAAAGATATTATTGTTTTCGGGACTCAATGGTCGCATAAGGGTGGATAGGAAATGTGTGTCCTTTTTTACAGGACAAGTGTTCCATAGGGCGGGAATTACTTGGACGATTAGCGCCTCCTTTGACATTTGATATACTTTTGGCTCAAGACACATTTTTATTTTTGGAGGGGATTTTTTCAGAGTTTTTCGAAAAGGGAGGGAGTCAAAGGAACAGAGAGAGAGAGGGAGAGAGAGAGAGGAAATGGAGAGATAAGAAAAAGGGAGAGTTAATTGGAAATGAGGAATTGTTATTGGAAGGAAAGACTATTGAATTTGTTGCTGTTTTTAAAAGGCAAGGAGAGTAAATTTGCTGTGAGATTGAGTGCAACAGGGATGTGAGGAAAACTTGCTACTCTAACTCATTGCGGTGAACACATAGGGATGGGGATGAGTTCCAGTTCGAGCTCAAGTTCGGATTTAATTCTGACAAGTTTATTAATCGGAGTTTGGAAGTCATTGGGGTCAAAGGCAGGTCAAGTTTATACTTCGACTAGTTTTGCATTTGACTCATGTGGGTCAAGTAGAGGTCAAGTTTAAACTGAAGCACTTATTACAGTTGACTCTTCTGGGTCAAGTACAGGCCAAGTTTAAATTGTACCTCGTTTTGACCTTGATTTATTTGGGTCAAGTATACCTAGGTCAAGTTTAAACTGAAGTTCTTATTACACCTGATTTATTTGGGTCAAGTACAGGTCAAGTTTAAATTGAGACTCTTGTTATACTTGATTTATTTGGGTCAAGTACAGTCCCCCTTCAAATTGAAGCTATTATTACACTTGACTCGATTGGATCAAGTTTAATTTGAAATTCTTACGACAATTGACTCATTTAGATCAAGTCAGGTCAAGTTCAATTTGAAGCTCTCATTACAGTTGACTCATTTAGGTCAAGTACAGGTCGAGTTTAAACTGAAGCTCTTGTTACACTTGATTCATTCGGGTCAAGTACAGGTCGAGTTTAAACTAAAGCTCTTATTACACTTGACTCATTTGGGTCAAGTACAGGTCAAGTTCGTACTGACAATGATTTTGACTTGGCTTTTGCTTGGATCAAGATCAAGTTCAAATATTTATCTATTTTGTTTTTTAAATTTGTTCGGCCAAGTGTTGCTACTCCGCACCCGTCCAGCTCACGACAGTTTTTAAACTTGATTATTTTGGGCGAATCATCCGTCAAGTTGTAGTCCAGTTCAGACTAAACTATTACCCGCTAACTTTAAAATGAAATTTGAGTCCCAGTTCCAGTCCAGCCCTGTAGCTTCCTCCAACGGGACGAACTTGAAGGGAGCAGTGGAAGTGCTCGGAAATCAAGAGTTTGTTATATGAGGACGTGTGCGTCTGTTTGTGTATGGATATGTACGGTTGTGTATTTATTTATGTACGTGTCTTCATTAAGGAATGTTTTGCTAGATTCCCTGGAGCAGCCAGCTGTGTCTCTTTCCAATAACTTAAGTGCGGGTGAGGAGACCTATAGTCAATACAATTCCTACGTGATTTCCTTAAACACACACAAACTCACGCACTACCATTTCCTTGCATAAAGCCCAGCAATGTGAGTGCAAGGTTCGAGATAAGCTTGAATTACCCTTCCAAGTATGTATGTACATGCACAATCCTAAATGTAAAGGCCCAATCCCATGTCAAACTCCTTTATACTTATATATATATATATGAGAATGCATGGACCGAAACGTTCTATTTTTAAATCCCCCTTTTTCTTCCGTCTTTTCCTCCGGTTTCAAACTCCTTACGTTTTAATGGCGGCTCCGGTTAAAAAATACCATCTTCGGGTTTCAACTTATTGGCTCCAATTATTATGTATATACATGTCTCTAATTGGAAGTCTCCAATGAGAGACTCCTCATTCTGTCCAGATGACTCCGCATGCATATTTACATAGATACTCATAGGATAGTCTCAATACAACAGTCGTAGATCAAAAGGGATCTTTTTCTCTTATAAAAGTCATTTGAACCTCTTATAAAAAGCACATTGTACTGTACGAGCCATATATTCCTCAAGAGGAAAAATAATTTAAAATATTGATGCCCGCTTTTTTGAATATTCAGAATTTTTTTATTACTGTCCCTTATAACGAGAGCCCAGTACTATTTTATCCGTGCATCCCTTATAACTCACGGTAATCTCACTTGTATGAGAAGACTTCTATCCGCAGTGTCAATATTTAAGATTTTAAGTAACCAGGAAATATACCCATTTTTGGTCTCTATAGAGAGAGAGAGAGCCATTTTGAGGGAGACCCTCCCTTATCCTGACTTTGAATGTACAGCTCCAGTGAGGAGGATTTTGGGAAGGAGTTCTCCCAACAACAGAGAGGGAGAGAGATGCAGTTTTCAAGAGTAGTGTGGCACGTACTCCCAAAATGTTTGTCACAACTTGTGCATTTTAACGAGGCTCTCTCTCTCTCTCTTTCTCTCTTTCTGTATATATGGATTCTGTGTTTGAGCCGTCCAAGAGGCAAGTGTAGTCGCTCCCTTTCACACACACACACACAATTTTGCTTCCTCTGCAAAAATACTTTTTGAGGAGTCGGGACTCGATCCTCCAGTCTTTTGTCCATTGTTCCTTTCTCGTCTCTAGTAATTGTAAGCTTTGCAATTAAGCAGCGGCGCAACCATGCCCTCAAAAGTTCAAACATGCCGCTAAATTTCCCTGTATCTCCCCACTTTTTTTTTCTCATTCAACTGCATTTTTTCCCTCTCCCATACTGTACACTGTCGTTTGAGGAGCCTCGTCAGTCATCAGCCCTCTATCCAAAAGACCATCGGATTTTCCTCACAGGGAAAATCCCAGCTTCTATTCCCCTCCTATAAATTAACTTTCACTTCGAGACTGGCATTTATTCCACCTATTTAAAAATCCGGATTTTTAAATAGCCCGGACCCAAAGAGCCTATTCATAGGATTCAAAAAACTTTGAGCGTACTGTATTTGTAGATACAGCAAGGATCTAGTAATTATAAAGAGGGAGGGAATTTTCACCAAAGTACCTTCAGGAGTTACATTGCTTTTCATATGGTCACCCATTTTTTTAAAAAATCGTATCAAATTCTATTTCCTAGGCTGCTCTGACTAGAGTAAACTGTATACTTGTATAATTAATTAAATATAAGTTATTTGAAGGATAAATAGAATTTTAAGAGGGAATTTTGCTAGTATGGGGGTCCTTGTTGGGGCACTGTTTTTTAGGAGGGGTCCCTCATAGTGGGAATGGACTGTAAAAGAAAACTTTTAGCCCTCCCAAAAGGGAAAAGTTGTTGGACCAGAAAAGCGGGTATCTACTTTTACGAACCTTGAAAAAAGTGATTACTCTTGAGGAATCCCGGGATATTAGTTTGTATGAAAGCAGAAGGGAAAAATCCTATTGATTTTAATAGTGTACTTGAGTTTGTATGTATGAGAGGGTGTGGGGGAAATACATTGGAGAGGAAGGATGTTGGAAAAGGGAAGGACTACTTGAATGGCGGGTAATGGGACTGTCGGATGTTTCAAGTCTTCTTCTTCTTCTTCTTCTTCTTCTTCTTCTTCGTCTTCTTCTTCTTCGTCTTCTTCTTTTTCGACTGCTTCTTCATCTGATTCTTTGTATGTGTCGGAGATAGATACAGACCTCTATAAAGAAGCAGGGCTGAGTGAGAGATTGAAGTTGACTGTGGAATCGGAATGTGGAGTCGTAATGGAATTAAGTCCGTCACAATCGGATTACGGAGCCTCGAGGGGATTGACGAAGAAAAAGACATAGAATGAGATCCAATGTGTCGATAAAAAATTAAAATGATCAAGACTCCCATGCACCCTTTCAATGGGATATAAGAGATGTTCATGTGTAAATACAGGGAATTCTGGCCAACACAGCATCCCTAAAATCCTCCCGGATAATGTAAGCAATGGGTTTGAATGGAGAAAATAATCACTTGAGAAGAGGAATGTTCCAAAAGAATTTATGGGATTTTAGTTTAAAAATCCTCCGAGGACATCCGCTGTAGGAAGAGTTAATATGAGGGTCTGTTATATTGAGAGTGTAGTGTATACAGTCTTATAAGGGGTGTGGTATATCCGGATTTGACTGTAGTTATTCCGATTTTGAAGAGGTCAATCCCAAGCAGGGGTCACTCTGTCAATAATTATATAATTTTGTATGGAGATGACAAATAGGGGTGAATCGGAATGTGCCTTAAAATGGAAGGACTTTTTTTTTGAGAAAGTCTGTTGTAGAGGGGTCCCTTATAGGGAGGGTGGACTGTGTATATACTCTGCCAGAGTTACATTATAGAGGATGTGGATTGAGGGAATTGAGGAGCTCCCGAACCTCCCAAATCCCAATAAATACTCGCCCGGGATTGCTCACTGCTTAAAATCAAATTGGATTTGTTCCGATGTAAAAATGTTCCGGGTCGTGGAAAATCTTTCAAGTTTCGGAGCAATCATAACTTTTTCTCATCCCTCGCTCACTCAGTCAGTCCCTCACCTTCCTATTCAGTCTCATCTACATGGAAGGATCTAATCGTCTTAAAAAACTTTTCCACCTCTTCAGCCACCTCTTCCTGTGTGTTCAGGCGTGGCAAGAGCAAACCCTTTCACGAATTATTCAAGCTCGTACTTTATCTCTCGCTCCTTATCTCATATTGGCAAGCATCAGGGACATTGTTCACAAGAGACGATTTTCACTTGGGGCTAAGCCCACGTTCAAGTCAGATGTGACAAAGTTCAAGGGAGGTCAAGGTGGAGTCATGTCTCGATTATTATTTCAATTTTGCTACGTCTCAAGAACTGCTCTGGAGATTTGAAGGTATGATATTAAATTTGAGTAGTTCCAGAAATAGAAAGTCCTTGGAGTCAAGTAAAGGTCAAGTATGGTTTTAAAGGTAGAATTGTAACTCTCTGCTTGGGCACATGAGACTTCTTACAATGACATTTTGTAGGTCGAGGTCAAGTTCAGATGAGTATATTTAATGTTATTTTAAAGTTAGGGTCAAGTTCAAGTTTGTATTAAGGTCAATTTAAGGTGAAGGTGAACTTCAATTTCAGATTCAGTTCAAGTCTATCAAATTCAATTTATGATATAATTAAGTCAATTTCAAGTAAGGACTCAATTCAAATAATGAATGGCATGATTTAGCTCAAGTACAGGTTAAGTAAAGCCTGTTTTTAAATTCAAGTTAAGACTTACAGGTCAAGTTACAATTTGGATTTTAGATCAAGTAAATACTGAGTTCAAGTTAACGTTAAGATTTCAGATTAAGTAAAGACTGGTCAAGTTTAAGTTAGGATTATAGGTCAAGTAAAGACTGAGGTCAAGGTATAGTTAAGATTTTTGGTCAAGTAAAGACTGAGGTCAAAGTATAGTTAAGATTTTAGGTCAAGTAAAGACTGAGGTCAAGGTATAGTTAAGATTTATTTCAAGTTCAGAATTGTTGCAGTTCAATTTTAAGTTCACGTTGTCTAAAGGAAGCCTGAAAGCCTCCTCTTTGATAACTAACTACAAATTACTGACCTTACTTGACCTGACCCGAGCTTAGCTCTGGAGCTGAAAGGAGTGAAAAGAAAGAGAGAAAGATACAGTAACAATAGAGGGAAAAAAGGGCAGGAGACAGTTTATCGATAATTCATTACATTTCCGTCCGACACTTGACGCCTAATAAAAAGGGAGAAAATTCCTACCTTTCTCCATGTATGTATAATCCCCCCTAATAATCTTGATTTCATGACTCTTCCCTCTCTCAATTTTCCACCCGGCACAATGCATATTATTAATATATCCCCATGCCGGACATATGTACTACAATGTACAAGCATACAAATAATCCGATAACAGACACATTCTAACTCAAAACTCAGACATTGGATTTCGGAATCAAGGATAGTGCTGTGTTTGCAGTCGACCTTCTATAAAACAGGCTCTCTTTGTCCATCAAAATGAAACCTTATGAAATCCATCCTTATGATCATGTTTTTAATGGTTATAACGACGCCCTGGATTAAATAAAAAATCCCAGCAGCAGTTATAGCAGTTATATTCGACCTCTTGTAACTTTGAACCTTCCTTATCATTGGCTTTGAATTTAGAACCCCTCTGAGGGAGGGGGCCGTTATAAAGGGATTTGATTGTACATACTGGGTAAGTCTCATTTCACGCCGAATGCTTTGTAGAAGGAGAGATAGAAAATTTGGAGGGGGAAGAAGAAGTAGAGGGAAAAGAAGAAGAAGAAGATGAGTTAAAAGTGAGAGTATGGGAACGTCAGTGAAGCCGAAAGTAGAAGATGGAGACATGATACGCCAAATGCTTGAATTACTTTCCCTGACAAAAGTCAAAGATGAAGAAAATTCCCGCGGAATTACTTTGTAGAGCTTACAACCATTTTCCTATGTGCTGGATGGAGCTCAGATGCTCCAGCCTTAGCGTCCTTTTATGGAATTCCAATGCAGGGACTTATGCATGTACTTATATGACGCACTTTTTTACACAACCATATACACACTTCCCATGCCATCCCTCACTAGCAGTATGTATTTACATGTCATTATATATGCATTGGGTAGGAGTCTGCTACTCGGGCTCAGTCTGAGCTGTACAAATCTCGGTGGAAGTTGGCTCCTGATACATTGTACGTACATATGGGCCTGCCTCATCTTACCGCATTTGAACATGCTTGGCATTTCCAAGTAAATATTTTAAGCATCTTGAGAGAGTCGACTGTATCTTTCCTAATACAAATAATGTCAAATCTCTTTACAAGGAAATGGGAAGGAATCATCTCAGATTTTCGGTTCTGAGGGAAGCAAAAGGGGCTAACTGCAATTTATCCTCAGAGCAAAAGCGGCTATTGCAATTTGTCGTAAAAGCAAAAGGGGCTAACTGCAATTTATCCTCAGAGCAAAAGCGGCTATTGCAATTTGTCGTAAAAGCAAAAGGGGCTAATTGCAATTTATCCTAAAAACAAAAAGGGCTAACTGCAATTTATCCTAAAAATAAAAGGGGCTGGCTGGAATTTACCCTAAAAGCAAAAGGGGCTAATTGCGTTAAAAATGGAACTAAACAACTTTGCAAAATTGCATTATACTGTCCATGAGGAGGGAAAATATTCTATAACCATTTCCAATCAAATGCAAAAATGGTCTATATACAGTTTCGCATATAGACCATTTTGCTTTTAGCCCAGTGTCAGTCTAGTTGCTTTTAAACCTGTCAAATATACATAGATACATGGAACTGGAACATTTTGCACGTTGCAAAACTACCTTGAAAATACCATTTTACTTCTAATCAAAAATACATCTAGACCATTTTGCATCTTCCCCGGCGACAATTATTCTAGCAATCCGATAATTTGCTTGTTAGTGAAAACTGAACACAGTTCAGTCTTTGCTTTCAGGGACTACGCCCGCAATTAAAATTAGCGGATTTTTTGCCGTGAGGCATAAAAACCTCCAGTCCATCCTGCCCCTTCACCAACAATATTCATGCGTGTGTTTCTGTATGTTTTCGTATAATTAATTGTATTTATTATAGGTAAAAATAACTACTACTGCTTTATTATACTGGAGACATTAGCGGAAGTACTATGCCTGGTCTGTGCTCATGAGAAATAGGCACTTGGCTCTGTGGAAAGTGTTGTAGGATGGGAAGATATTTGGGGAAAAATTCTCTTGAAAACTAGCGATTCCATGCGCATAAATTCCCTTCGGCAGCTCATATCCCAAGAGGATTGTAGCTCATAGTGCTCAAGTGTACATTCACCCTGAGAACCATGAGAAGGGATACGAGGACTCATGTGGAATTCAACTCATGGACACTGCCCGCTCCGAGTAACACTCATCCCCTGTATTTTCATACACAATGTCATATCAAAGCAAATTAACGTCTTTTCCTTTCATTTCCTCACTTTCCCATCCCACACTTATACACATTAGAACATTGGCTGAGATTAAAGGGAATGTAGCAGAAACTCCCACCATTCCACTGTACAGTCACTCTCTGTATAACGGGATCCGTAACAAAAATAAAATCTCGCTCATAAAACCCTCATGGACTGAAACGGAAGGAAATAGCATTGGGCTAAACGGGATGATATTCCTTATTTGAGCCGCTTGGGAAGGAGTGTGCTGGTTGGAGGGAGTCTCTTATAACGAGAGTTCCCGGTGTTTCAGAGACAGTCCCTGACAGGAGCTAATCTCCCTTATCACTTTTATTCATCTCTCCGTCCCGGGCAGTTGACAGGAACAGTGTCTCTATTTCTCCCTCCGCATTTCATCTCGTTCCTTTTCTCCGTCGGAGTAGATCCTCCTTATAACGGCCCCCTCTCCCGATGAAGCTCCTCCAATATTTTATATATGCATTTTTGTGACGCTCATTCTGAGGGTGTATAACTTTGTACGTAAATACTTTCCCTTGAGAGAACCAATTAGCGTGGGCTGGTACAGATACAAACATAAATAGAAGGAGTGGACTTATTTGTGGAGAGAGTTGTTACAGAAAGGATGCACTTTATAGAATTGAATCAAAACTCTGTCTGTTGTCATCTCTAGGGCATCTATTTATACTGTGTTGATGCAGTGAGTGTGTGTATATGAGTGTGTGTATATGAGTGTGTGTGTGTGTGTGTGTGTGTGTACAGTGCATATGTATCTACATGTGCATAAGTACGTTCGGCAAGGCTAATGGGACGAGTCTATAGCGAGGAGGATTGAGAGAGCTGGAATTGGAAGATTTAATTGGTGGGGAAAGCTCCCGAGTCTTTTGTAATATCTACGGAGTCTCTCATCCTGGTCTTTCTATTTTGTGCCAGGTAATTTCTCCTGACGAGCAGCTCCCTCAGCGTTTAGTCGATAGTCGAGAGTTGGGAGAGTGTCGGGGAACATGCAAAATGGATTAGATGTTTTCCCATTAGAAGTAAAATGTACTTGGAGCATTTTCAATTAAAGTCCAAATCATCCGCATACAGTTTCACTAAATGTTTGCTATTATTGTGCAAATGCAAAATGTACTGAGGGCATTCAAAATTAGAAGCGTTCTGTAAAAATGTAATTTCCCTAAATGCAAAAAGTGCATTAAAAACAATGCAAATCCAAAGGCAAGGGTTTTTAAGGAATTTTACTGTTTACAAAATTTACCACAAGCATTTTAAACTGAAAGGTAGAATTTTTTTACGATAATTTTACTAAATGCAAAATTAACATTGGGGAATATAGTCTTAAAAAATGTGTGTTGTTACATAAGATTTTGGGTGAACAGTTTACAATATTTGGCTAAACGCGTCCACTAATTGAAGCACGCTCTGTATTAAGAGAGCAATGATATTTAGTAACATTCCCGTTTAGTACGATGTTAATTTTCCCCTTACAAGGGTTTCCGGCTGTAAGTCAAATTGAGCTGCTGTTGTTATAGGGGCATTAGAAAAGAGGGCTCGTTATATGGAACGTATAGGGATGCCCGGGCCATGTCTATTTGCTTTTTTTGGAAAGACTGAGACAAACGTGATTGCGTGTTGGTTAAGTTTCCTTCTCCCATGTGTTTTCCAGCCAGTGATCCTTGGCTTGATTCCAAGCACAAGAAAGTGGGGACGAGGAAGAAAGAGCAGGCACAGCAAGTTCGTAGTCCCTTGAAAAACATTTAAAGGCCCAGTCCTGGACTCTTATTGCCCTCAGGATCTAAATCTTCCCGCACTCTCCACTCCCTCAGTCACTCCCATGTGCTCACAAAGTAGATACAGATAGTTGTGAACGTCTTGGGCAGACTTCAATGCTAGCCAAAATCCTCCGGAGACGACTGGGATCCCGTACAAAGCCCATCATCACCAGAGACCAGTACGGAGCTTTCCTCACACCATTTCCTGAAATCCTAGACTTGAGTCACACTTGAATTTTCAAGTTAGCCGTATCCTTGAGAACATTTACTAACTTCATTCAAGGAAAGAAAACCGAATTCCGTTTCTTATTAGACTTGAACTTCCCCTGCACTTGAATTTTCAAGTATATATAATTACTTGACAGCGGCTCTCACACTTGAAAATAACATCCACTACGCTTGACCTATACTGAAACTTGACCCATACATAACACTAACTTAAAAACACTTGAAAAAACCATGGCTCAAACCTGACCCACGTTTGTAAAACACTCCAGAAACTTGACTTGAATTTGATCATCACTTAACTCTAGAATGATTCCTACTTTAAAGAATGGGAAAACTTTACCTTAATTCCTTCCACACTTGAAATTTCCCAAACTTGACTTGAACTCAAGCCACGTAAAAAAGTATAATTTAAACTGTCCCTCCCCCTGCACTCAAAACCTATGACCTAAACTTGACCCAATTCACTCCTAAAACTACCTCTAACTTCGAGACAATCCAGAACCAAAAACTTAATCCTTAGCAGGAACTTGACCCCAATTTGACCCCTCCTCTGAAACCATCTCATATAAATGACTTCGAGCCCAGAACCCAGAAGACTGTCGAACGTCAAGGGAAAAGTGCAGGACAGACGAAAAGGAGTGAGATGGGATGAGAAGGCCTGTTTTATATACGTATTTAAAAAAAAACTTATCGAAGACTGACTGCATCGGACTCAAGTGCTCATCCCTGTTCACAAGTTATAGACTGAGGAAAGAAGCGGAGTCTGACAGGTTCGTGTGCATCAGAGGGAAATCCTGAGCCTCTTTTTTCTCAGCCCACTCCTGTCAACTGCTCTTCCCTTATTTCCTCACAGGCAAATAAAGTCTGCATATAAAATCACATTATCGTTTTTTTATGCCCGCATTCATTTTATTGCCAAAATTCACATTCAACACAGACAGACCCACACAGTCAGTCTCCTTGTGTGTTATGTGTGGAGTACGAGTGTGTATGTGTGAGAGTGAGTGTGTGAGTGTGTGTGTGTGTGTGTGTGTGTGTGTGTGTGTGTGTGTGTGTATGTGTAGGAGAAGGTAAGCCAGAGCAAGGAACTTGAAGTAGTCTAAATATCTGAACCGTAAACCCTCGCTTTTTATCATTCTGGCGCCAATAAGCATAATTCCCCCTGATAAACTGTCGATACCAGGCCAACTTCATCTTTTTTTCTCTTCTCTTCCCATCTCCCGTCCACTCTCCCCAATTCAAAATGCCAACCAAATCAAGTAGCTAGATCACAAGTTAAATACAGTCAAACCTCGTTATACCCCTTTGAAATCCGAGCCTTCATTTGTACTTCTGCGCTGACAATCAGAAATACAGTAGCACTCTCGACTTGGAAGAACATAATTATTATGAAATATACATAACAAGAGCTCACATTTCTGCATGAAGACCACGACGCCAAAATGATTCCCCTTTTTTATAGGTTTCTCTCCCAGGAGCGTTTAGCAACTATTATGTAATAATTGTGACTCCGTCAGGCAATGTCGGAAGAGAAGCACACCCTGCTGGGCATCCACATGTTCATGACATAGGCGTAAATGGGGGGGGGAAATTCCTTTGAGAAAAATATTCGTGGATTACTTGAGCTCATATTGAAACAAACGTGTTTGTCAAATCCAGCCCTGTTTAACAGGTGAGCCTCTATGGAAATAAGTAGGGATTTTCCCTTTTGACGAGGAAATAAATAGTGGAGAAGCGAGAGATGAGAAAAAAAGATTGGAAATGAGATGAGATCCAGTGTTTAAGTCTCAAGTTGACAAAACAAGTTCAAGTATGAGTTACGTGGAATTTCCACGATTCTTGTCTCCTCTTGTGTAAACAAAACGCACTTGGGAGCAATTTCTCTCTTGAAAATAAAACGACTATAATTATTATTATTATCCTTTCCTATCTTTAACATTGGATTTTCGGCTGGGATATAATATATAGTGTGTTTTTCCCTGGGAAGTGCACAAAGTTTTAGGGCATTTTTTTCCTTTTACTTTTCCAGCGGATTTTTTCGTATACGGGACATTACTTACTGTCCGTAATGAGAGGAAATTGTTGTGTAGGTTTTGTATATAGCGGGGGATATACATACATAGCAAGTACATATGTAATTATTACATGTCCTGAGCACTTATTGTACGAATAGGAGCTTGTATTCATAAAGGCTTAGATTTTTTTTGGTTTTTAACCAAATGGGAGAGCGGGAGATGTGGGGAAGGAAATACATGGCGGGATTCCAAGGATATTTTAATTTTTAATCAGTGACATTAGTAGAGGTCCGTGTATGCGAAGGGAATTCCGAGACTCTTACGGTAATTAGCATCCGGAGGGAGACAGAAAAACAAGAGAGAGAAATTATTGCACTTTTCCCAGCATTGGGAATGGTCTTGGGAGAAAGTGCAAGTTAATGGGGAACTTGCACTTAGACAACGTACGGCTATATGTACACTCATGACTGGGAATGGGGATGTTGCCAAAGACAACTTTTTGGCAAGGCTTCCAATGCCACCAAATTATGTGAAGTCTGAAGGAGTCGGAGCGATCTAATGCGAAAGGCTTGTGAGAGGGAAATCCTCTGGAGAGGAGTCATTTAAGAGGACGGAGTATGTGTGTGCACTATATATGGGAGTTGTGTTATTATGGATGTAATTGTGGGATGCTTTCTGTGCATAGGGGTTTGGTCGAGTTATAGAGAGTTACAGAGCCCCTTTTATATCCTCCCTCAGACCAAATCCCTTGCTAGACCATTTTTACTCTCAGGGTTATACAGGATACATGCATACTTGTGTCAATGTACTTGGAGGTGTACTCAAGTAGGAGTTCGACTTACGTTTTTTTATGTGTTTTCAAATTCGAGTCAAGTTGGGGTCAAGGTCGTGCTCACTTGGAGTCACGTTAGGATCAAGTTAGTTTGGAGTCAATTTGATTGCAAGCTTGAGTCAAGTGTGGTATCAAGTTTGAACAAATTTGATTACAACCTTGAGTTAAGTGTGGTGTCAAGTCTGGGTTAATTAGATTCTAGATTTGAGTCAGTTAGATTGCAAGTTTGGATCAATGTAGTGTCAATTATGGATCAAGTAGGTTATAAGTTAGGGTCAATTTGGTCTCAAGTTCGAGTCAATTTATTGACAAATTTGGCTCAATTTAGAACAAATCCTGTGATATTCTAGGAATAAGTTGAAAAATAACAAAAGGTCAAGTATAGGTCAAGTATTGGTCAAGTATAGGTCAAGTATAGGTCAAATACAGGTCAAGTCTGTCTAGCTCAGGTTAAGTTTGGATGATGCTATGTTCAAGTTGGAATGAATCCATAAGAGTGTAAAGTGAAATGAGACACAACTTCGGGTCAAAGTAGAAATTTGCCTAAAACTTGGGTCAAGTCCAAGTTTTTGCTTTCCTCGACCTTTGCACAGCTCTGTCGTAAGGACAAAGTGAGGTTAGACAGTAGTAATTCTATTGCTAATTTTATGTTTTAAAGTATCTACCTCATCATACTCATCACTTTTTCTGCTTCCTTTGCATTAGGAAGTTGATTTTTTGGTTGGAGGGTCGAAATGAAATGTTAATGAAATTTGAAGGGAACCACATACAAACCAAACCTGGTGCTGCACATGAATGATTAAGAGCTGAGCTCCTAGACAGCGGAGACAGGGTATGGGGATGCGGAGCAGAGTAAATGAAATTAAGTTGATGGGAATGAAGATAGTAGTTGGACTTGACGATTGCAGTTGCATACAACGAGGATGAAGCAAAGTGCATTTAAATATTTAAATCCGGATTCTATATATAAGCTCCGCCCGACTCGGGTCGGGGTTTCTTGTTTGGGGGGAATTTCTTCACTGTAATAATTCATTAGGGACAGAGATATGAGTGGAACACGTGGAAATTAATTTTCACTTTAAATGTAGCAACTTGTTTGGGAACCCTTCGAAATGAGCAGTTCATAATGGGGAATTCACTGAACGAGATCCAATAAATTGTCAGTGCGTGGTGTGTGTGAATGTGAGTGTGTGTGTGTGTGCGTAAGTTTATATGTGTGTGTGTGTTTCGATGATCCCAGAAATCAATTCCCTCCCCCTCGTTCATTTTAAAAATTTGTTTCCAGCTTCGTATTTTGCTGGAAATTCTAAACCAATATTTACATATATCAATACTTTGGGAAATCTTATTAACAATTTACATACGTAATTTTAATTTTCAATTTTTGACTAAAAATCAATTTTACCCATGTCAAGGGGAATTTTGGTAAATTTTATTTTAACATTTTTTTAAAAACAAACCTTTTAAATTTTTCTACAAAACATGAATCCTTGTTTGCTTATGTTAAAAAAATGTGTTCACCAAATTTTCCAGCAAATTTTTCAAATTATGTTTTTACCAAATTTCTAATTCCATTTGCAGTCAATATTTTCACCCAATTTCTAGTATATTTAGCAGCAAATTTTGCAAGCGGGTCTTCAAAATCATGTCAAAATTTACTTAATTGGCCTACGTCTACATGTTTTCTTGAAAGTTTTAACCCAAATTCTAAAGTTGTCAGCGTGAACCTGGTTTCGTTTTCAAAATTTTCTAAAATCTCGGTAGGAAAATAACTTTCTCATACTCGCATACACAATAGGGGCGGATTGATATTTGTGAACACCCTTATATTGGTAGCGTTTACCCTTTTGCAAACACACAAGTCAAATAAGTATTTATTCCACATATGCGTATGTATGTGCACATGTTATGTATATAATTATGAAATTATATTCACATGTACTCGCTCCTGTGTGTTTATGTCTGAGTGGATGTGTATAACGTGTGTGTGTGTGTGTGTGTGTGTGTGTGTGTGTGTGCGTGAGTGGGTGTGTGGGTTGGAGTGAAGTTTGAGTGTGTGAGGAGGAAATTGTGGTCTATAAATGGTGAATAACTGGAATGACGCCAAAAGTCACTTTTCCCAAACCCAGATGAATGGGTATAAAATGCAAGTTAATGAAAATCAGGACCATTTGCATGGAGAGTGAGGCGGAGATGGGGTTCTGAGCCAGAGGTAAATTTCTCTGCACATGTTCAAGGTGCAACTCATCTCGGAGCAATGCAGGACCATCGCGGGCATTTTGGAGGGGAGACGCTCCGGAAATTGCTCAACTTTTTCTCTCAACAGTTCCCCTACAGTGCACTCCCTTTACCCCAGTCTAAATTAAAACCTATCAGTAGTAAATCTACATATAATTTTATCCATCCTAAGCTTTTGTAATGAGACAAACCAATTTTGCAAAATTCCCAATATTTATTGACAAACTCCTGGACTCTTTTTTTAAGGGACCCCTTCACCTCAAAAATCATTTTATATGCAGGATCTTATAAGGCACTCAAATTAACATTCCCGGGATGGCTCAAGGCACCTCACAGAGTTTTCCCTCCACAAATCAAACCCTATTGTAAGGAGAGCTTTTCCAATGCATTAAATGGAAGTGCGGAAATAATTACGCTCTCAAATATATACAAAGGTATTTCAAGGGGGTCTATAACATGGAAGGTGGTCTGTACTCAAAGGGTTTGTGTGGGAGCCAAGAGTCGCTCGCAATATGTCGCTGGTTTTTATGAATTCAATTATGAAGATGAGGATCAGGATGTACATCCTATTAGGGGTTTCCCGAGTTACCAAACTTTTAGCAAATTATTCACTTGTCCTAGATACGGATTTTTCTCCCAGTCCCAGAATCTCTCCCTACTTCCTCCCTACTTCACTATATCCCATACTCAAGGCACAGGGAATCAAGGTCAGTTGGTATAGATAGTTGGGTGAAGGAGGGGGGGGGGGTGAGGGGGGACACCCGTGAGGGAATCTCTATATCCCGGACCACAATTTTTGTATTCGTATAGAGAACGACAGTTGGAATTCCCATCCAAGGAAGCTACTTTTTTACAGGGAATTCCAGCCACACTGAAGGAACATACCGTGAGGGAATTTCCCAGTTCCTATAAATATACAGCACCGGAAGACCCTGTTGATGAAAAGGGGCGCTCCGCATACAGACACTGGGAAATGCCGAGAGGGAATCCTGCTCCTGGAAAGGTACTAGAATATACAGGAGCAAGCCCTGGTAATGACTAGGTACTATGAGCAAATTTTCCTAGTAATAAAGAGATATCGTGAGAGAATTTTGACTCTATGATGTTACTTTTGGGAATTTTAATGATGAGAGTAGTACGTATACGTATCTACCTCAAGGGAATTTCTATGATCAGAGCTTTTTCCACAATTTTTATACTCACACTGACCCAACGGCCACTTACACATGAGACCAGGTCCTTGGTACAAGGGTACCGCGAGGGATTAGCTCTAAATCAGGCAATGCACCGTCCGTTTTTGAATTGTACGACAATTTTGATTTTAGAAAAGCACAAGTGTGAGAGTCATGTAGTGAGATAATTTAGAATATTAAAATGTCCTCTGAGAGAATTCTGGTTCTCAAAATGTACCCTCAGGAAATTTTGGTTCGTCAGAGGTACTCTGAAGGATTTTTCGTTTTCATAACTTGATTGAAGAAAATCTGACTCAGTGAATATACAGTAAGATAATTTTGAAAAAAAAATCCGTTGAGGGAATTTTTGATAATTACTTTAGAAATAATGTTATGTGATAAAAGCATAGTGAGAAATTAGGTGCTAAAAGCTTGGGGAGGTGTTTTGAATGAAGAACGACTACCGTGAGGGATTTTGCTAAACAAAACATACTTAGAAGATATTTCCAGGGCTTGGAATTTTGTAGATATATGAAAGCCCTGTATGATTATTCCTTCCGGTAAAAAATAAATATTACTTGAGTAAAAAAAACTGAAGTTAGTAAATTTGAATAGCTAAAGAATCCAAGACGATGGATGTAGGATTCCAAGTCATTTCTTTTGTTGGTTGAGGGGTGGGGAGGGGGAGGGGAAAAAATGGTAGAAAAGTAAGAAAATGTTGGTTCTCATCTTTGACAAGATGCTCTCGGAAGAGTATATGTGGGAATAGATTGACCCGAGGAAGGAGGGAAGGTATAAGCTCGGGATGCGGATGCATTGTTGTAGAGAAAGACATTAGCATTGAAGCGTGGAGTAAATGTCCATGTAATTATAATGGGGAGACATTTCCACGCAAATTACCGTTGTAAAGTGCACTCTTTCGAGAATGGAAATGAATGAAGCCCAGCCTCGAGCCATGTCTCATGCCCAGTTGACAAGGACCATAGACGACTCTCAGAATTAATTCCTCCACGGAGAGATTCATTACCAAAAGGTATTTTAAGAAACGTAACTCCACACACCGTATACCCAAACCCTGCACCACAATTACGCTCTTCCCATACTTTCAACACAAGGAGCTCCGCTCTTTCCCCCCTCCCCCTCTCTCTCTCTCTCTCTCTCTCTCTCTCTCTCTCTCACAATCCCGTAACACAACCACAACTCCAAAAAGACACGAGTAAAAATTAACAGAGCTTCTTCCTCCATCCCCCTACAATTTCCAGTCACTTGTACAGGCATACAAGCATATGTACATATGTACATATGTAACTACAAGAGATCTATAGCCCTGTAATGTACAGAGTCAAAGTGATTTTTCCACCGAGCTATTTCTTCTTCCCTTGACTTCTCCTTCATTTAATTTCACGCTTTGCTTTTTTCATCCACTCTTTCAGTTTCTCTGTTCAGAGCTAAGTTCGTGTTATGTAATCCAATCATTTCAACTTCAACTTCACTTCAAGACACACGTCCCTCCCATCTTCGGCCAAGAAAAATTTACAGACGATTTTTCTTCTGTAAATTCAAAAGACTGCAAAATAACTGACGAGTCCTCCATAACGACTTAACAAGTTTATTTACTCCCATATTTATTTCCATACTTGAACTTGAATCAAACTTCAAGTCAATAAAAATTCCTTACATTTTAACTTTATTTACATCTCAACTCTGATTTTTTTAAAACTTGAACCTCACCTAAAAATTCAACTTCCCTTGAAAATTGAACTTGAACCTGACTCAAGGATGAACTTGGCTCATTGTCAGACTCCTACCTCACTCAAACTTACACTTGACTCAAACTTAAACCTGAATTTTTTTAAAGCTGATTGAATTTAACTGAAAATTAGTCCTCAATTTTATTGAATCCGAATTTGTTGACAAAGTGAGATAAACTTGATCTTGACCTAATCTTACTCCAAACTTAAGCTGAACTTAAACTTTCTCTTTTAAACTTGAATGTCTTGAGTAAACCTCCATACGTGGTAGAGTTCTTCCCCCAGAAATTGCAATCCCGCTACACGCAACCTCCATTGAGAAAAATACAGAGACAAGAGATGAGCATCTCTGGATTTGGGAAAGTTAGAATTATGTCAAAGATGAAAGGCCCTGCTTTCGCAATATACATGGACTTGCTCATTTTATCATTTGAGCTGATATGTGAGATGAAAGGGAATTAAGGGGATCTGGAGCTTTCTCAACTAGCCCGAGCCTTGTATAACAAGTCCAATGATAATAATAATTCTAATCGAAAATTGTGGTACGATAAAATGAAAGTTTTTATATGTAACTTGGTCAATCACTCCCTTTCTCTCTCTGGTGCCTTCAATAATAACTATAGGCACATGGGCTGGATGGACAGATTGGGGAAAAAAGATGAGGTGGAAATTAGTAACTGACACATTATCCACGCTTGTCTCCCTCCTCATCCCAAACAAAGGCCGGGCGTGTGGAGGAGGAGGAATGACATGAAAAGAACCATCTCCTCACTTGATTGACACTATCTTACTTCCCCATCACACACTCATACATGATTGACTGGTCCGGGGCTCATTCTCCCAAAATACCAAGTCTTCCATGTCTCACTCATTCCTCCTCACACCAGTAGTCCCAGTGCATTACTGTCTCGGCAAACAAAAATCCTCCGAAACTAAAACTCAGCACATCATCGTCCATCATTTATTTTAGTTCTTATCTTATTTAATCAATAGCACAAAAACATTCGCTCACTTTCACACATTACATATGTACATATATGTACATAATAGGGATTTCCCAACTCAAAAGTACATACAAAAATACATTTATAGTTTCCCTTACTATTTTTGTAATAGTGTCTTGACAAGTTCACCCTTCAAACTCGACTTGAGTCCCAAGTTTCTCTCATTTTTGAATTATTAGTAAATATTGAAGTTTAAAAACGGGACAGGGAAATTCATGATTTGGAAAGCTGGTTAAAAAATCCTTATTCCCTGTAGTATCTATGTACATATGTAATTATGTAGGTTCAGGTCCATACGTACATAGAAAAAAGGCTCTCAAAAATCATACAATCAAATTTCCCCGCAGTACTCTGAGGGGAGCTATTTTCAAAGGGTAGGAAATATATATTAAAATGCATCTATCAGGGAAGAATTTCCTGGGCTTGTTATGCATATGTGTATGTAGATAGATAGGAAAAGGATGTAAATAATTGGAGGAAAGGCTTGCCCAATTGTGAAGGCTAACTCAATCCCAATATTTTTTTTCCGGCAGATCAAACATCGAGAGAAATAGTTGAGTTCCGTGTTTTTCCCCCTCTCCTTTCCCTCTCTCATAATTTGAGTTTGGAAGAAAATATGCGTTAGTATGGATGTTTTTGAAGTAGATTTTTCCGCTGGAAGTCTCCCCGTACTATTCATCTCTCATGAAGGAATTCATGAGGACCGACTGGGAGAGAAAGAATAATGGAGGAAGTGGGGCGCGAGGGACTCAAAGGAGGAGATCGGATGATGAAATTTCAGATTCTAAAATTTAATTTCCGGTGTTGTAATACAAACGTAAAAAGATGGATGCCATTACTTTGCATCCCTTCCTCTCCTTTCCCCGGTATCTCTCTTATTTACTCACAAAAGGGAATAAACACATTAAATGGCTAACTCTCCGGCTCCCATCCAACCATTAATAATTCCCTTATTTTGCTTGTCCGGCTTCATCAACAACAGCTCCATCCCGATCTCACTCTCCTCCATGTTTCGAATAGATACTGCTCTTTCTCCATACAATCAACTCCTCCTGTCCCCCCGAAAACCGGTCCCCATCATTTAAGAACGGGAATACATAGACTCCAACCGTAGTCTGGGATTTCAATGGAAATGAGAGCGGGTCCAAAATTGTCTTATAACAGACAAAATTCCCTACTTCAATGCCGATACTCAGTCCTTTCAATTTTGGCCAAAAGTGCAAATCCTTGCTTTGATTCGCCTCTTGTACAATCCCTACCCTTTTCATCCTTTCCCAAATTCTTTTAAATGTGAAAAATAATTACCAAAGAAATTTTGATTTTATCCTTAATTTTGTTCCAAATTTTGTTTTGAAGCTCATTTTATTTTATTGTCCCAACTGGGACTTTAGTTTTTGCAACGTAATTTTTATCACTTACAAATCTCATCTGTGTTAGGAAGAGAAATGACAAGCCCTCAAACTTGTGCAAAATAGTAAATATTCAAAATCTTTTGGAGCTCACAACTATTACATAGCCCTAATTACTAGTGCACATTTACTACAATGGTTAAGCAGCTTGTAATTATTTCTCAGTATTATCATTAGGAAGGTAGATATTATTTTTAATAATTCCCGTTCTTAAAATTGCAAATGAATATAAATTACTGTTAAACTTATACATATTTCCTTCAGGGCTCGTCCCAGTTACTACGAAAGCACTACATGTTCTTGTTGGTACACAAGCAAATCATAAGCAATGAAAATATGATGATACAGAAAACAGTAGTATACTAAAAATAATATATATAGTCTGTCACAACTCCTGGAGTATGATATGCTCCGGAGTGTACACTACAATAATTGGGCCTGATGCTTGGAAATATGTGAGCCCAGAGGGATTTATGACCCAAGGCTTGGAGGATGAGGCCATGGAATTGCTAATGGTAATGAAAGCTGCATTTGATTACCTTGACTCTCAGGGATCCCCCCGGCAGTGGTGAGCGTGTAGAAAGTCCAAAAGAGGACCAGGGAGGCCTTCCACATGTTAACGGCTGACTGTGACTGAGGATTTGGAATCCTTGTCATGATTCCATATTCTTCACAATTTTCCTGTCAGTTGAGCCTTATCTTCCTGTCACGGATATATGTATATACAGATACAGTGGTGGAGACTTTCCCTATCACCGTGGAGTGTATATACTGTATATAGTAACAAATCGTAGAATGACAGAACAGTCTATTTCAGTATACTGTATATACGCCAGTGGTATAGATAAAACCCCTTGTAAAATAATGCCTATACCATACACACTTTTCGAAAGGGTGGGGGGGAGGGGAAAATACTGAAATCCGGGGAAACACACACTTTTCTTATTTTCACATCCGAAGACAGACGAGGCTGGAGTTGCGGAGTGCTGATCCGATATTCCGAAGTTTGTTATTTTAACAAATTCACTTCCAGACCAATAACAACAGATAGCTATATGGTGTGAGGAGACATATGTACGAGTGCATCCAGACCCACACCCAACTCCATCCAGACGGCCAGGAAAACAAGAAATAGAATTTATGGCGAGAGAAAGATCAAGTTTTATGACTCTTCATCAAAAGTCGAAGGAGTTACTTGGGGAAAGTAGGATTTCACAGTTGTCCATAAATACTAACCGCAAGTCATCAACTTGCTAGGGATGATTCCACCAATTTATTCCCGAGGATTATTCCCTCAGATAGAATCCCAGTAAACTTTGGAAATACGAAGGGATTTCTCTTTCTTTTTCTAAAACTCTGGCAGGAAATTTCAACTAAATTTCAACATCTTTCCCAGTAATTTTTCCAAACAGGGGATTTTGACTTTATGCTCTGTGTTTTAGACTTATATGGGAGATCCACGTGTCTATGAAGAGCCGGAGGAATTTTTGACAGGTTAAAATTCAAATGGGGCGTCAGGGCCAGGAGACGCGGTTTGTTCCTGTACACCCAAAAGAACGAGCAAATCAACACTGGGAGCAATAATAAGACAAGTACTTCAGATCTGGTTTTTCTTTCCGAGAATCCTACACCAGCCTGTCTGGGTTATTCCTTTGTATGTGCATATGTACTCTGTATGTACCTACACTTGTGCACACTTGCGGGTGGCTGTCACTTGAACCACATTGACTTGTCAATAGTTTCTCGCTTTTCCATATTTTTCTTTTCCCATTTATTTACCGCTGGCTAGGCTGGGGCTTGTGGGTACATACTGAACCATGTGTGTCACCAGTGCCTTGGATGCATGTATTTCTCCAACCTTTTATATCCTATACTTGTCTATTTACTTTTATAAGAAGGTTCGCTGGGATACGTATTTAGGATTATATTTTTTGTACGTATGTTCGTATAATTTTAAAAACGTACATATGTATTTTACAACTGTGGGAGTTCCTATATATGATCGTATATAATTATTTGTAATTTAAAAATGTGTATTCGTCCGAACATACATAATTACATAAGTATTTGTATATTAAATTTTTATTTTCGTATATTAAACAACTACGAATTTTGTATGTGATTGTATGTTAAGCAAGTAAGAATTTTGTATGTGATTGTATGTTAAGCAAGTAAGAATTTTGTATGTGATTGTATGTTAAGCAAGTAAGAATTTTTATATGTGTTCGTATATGACGCATATATTTTTAAATGCGCTGTAAATTATAGGAGATTGTATTTTGATGTGTGAATAATTTTTTATGGAAGTCTGCCTATGTGGGTATTTTGATGTGTACGTATGTAATTTCTTATGTAAGTCACGCACGCCTATGTATATTTATTTGAGGGACATTTGCATGTGCTAACGCAAGTCCATATTTCTGTCCGTCAACTGTGCAAAATAAATGAATCTGAAATTGTGTGTATTTTGTGTGCAAGTGTGTGTCTGTGTGTGTGTGTGTGGAGATATATGATTGTATGTATGGAGACACGTATGTATATATATATAATGTAAGAGACTAAAATTGTAGACTATAAAGGGATGGGAAGATGAAACAGGAGGTCGGTCTGTCTACCGCATGGGAAGTGTCACACACCAAAAGTCAAATGCAGACCTCTCATCTTACATCTCCCTTTTTCTCAGCACAAGTCCCAACATTGCATGGACAAGTTTCTCGGAAGTCTGCATAAAGTACAGGGAAATTGACACAAACCAAGAAGATGCACAGAGTCCTCGTGCCACTGATTGTAAAATATCAAAGAGTATCAAAACACATACAGAGAGAGAGTCCCAGACAGAATACCCCAAAAGGAACGTACACACAGTATTGCCCCGAGATGAAGAATGGGATCTATACACTCGAAAGTTATTTATACTAACAGGGAAACTTATTCATACAAAACCACACTCCAGTGTTACTCCAAGGCGCCACTCAATAATGTTACAGTCACTAGTGTAGTGTGGATCTCCCTATCATTAGAAACAGTTGAGGGATAAACACACACACAAAGTTGGATACACAAATGCCAGAAATTCGACGGAATTTGTTTTTGCAAAATCTCACAACCCCTCCTCAAATTTCAAACACACAGGCCCTCAAGTATAAATGTTATGAAGTGTAGTTGGAGAGTATTCCAAAATTCTGTAGACAGTTCCAACTCCGTCCAGGAAGAAGAAAAAAAAACAACTGTGAGAGATGCTAGGAAACAATTTCTCACTCTCCGGGAACGATTCACAAAGATTTTATCCCTTCCGAGCTCTCCCAAAGTGACTCACATTTAGGAATTACTCCTGCAATTTTTTTTTATCAGAACCGGTCCTAAAATACTCCACAATTTTTCTCACTCCGAGGAACCATTTGTCCTTCCCTTAAGATTTCTGGGAGGATCCAGAAAGATTGTCTTTCTTATTTTTGGAGAGAGAATTCTCTCTCTCTCTCTCTCTCTCTCTCTCTCCACAATATTTTTTTCTTCGGAGGATCCCCAAAAAAAAAAAACTTGAGGAAGAAAAAGATTTGAAGTTGGTGGAGGAAAATGGGTAAATTCAGTGGAAGAGTGTTGGAGTGATATTTTTTAGTGAAAACATGCTTTTTAGCTTTTGTCACTCTCGCCCCAGCTACTTTTTTCCCTAGATGTGATACAAATCAGAAGGAAGTTTTCCAGAAGGGACGTATTTTCCTTTTTTTTTTGACTGGAATCTATAGAGTTGGAGGAGATGCCCCGAAAGTTACGTTCCGAGCAGAGTGCTGGTACTTTCGCAACTGAGCGTTCGGGAAGTGAGTGTGCCTGATGTGTATGGAGAGTTTGGTAGGAAGACGCGGGTAAGTTCTCGGGAGAGAAACAACTTGGCAAGTGGAGAGACTTGAGAGCTATCCTGTCGTCTTATCAGGTCTGTCCATTGCTCCTGATGGAAGTTGGGAGCCGTGGAGTAGTATAGAGTCACGAAATATATGATGCAGACAGGAGAGCTTTCAAACTATACAAGCCCGTACTATTTTGAACACATGCTCCTCAAGTGTAGAGAGCGAGAGAGAGAGAGAGAGAGAGAGAGAGAGAGAGAGGAAAAGAGAGACAGACCTGTGAAGTTTAAGTCCCAAGCATCTTTTCCCGTCCACAACAGTCTAAAATCCCATCTTCCATAAGTTCCCCCTCTGGCGCATCTTTCACTCCATATATATACATGGGGAAGTTCCAATGTGCCCGGGTATTTTTTTTTAACGCCGACTGCACTTGAGCACTTTACTTACACTTAATTTATAGCAACTTCTCCTTGCACACATATTATTTTAAAACAAACGCTCCGCATTTACTGGAATTATTGCAGTCAATTGACAGGACCCGTAGTGGTACTTTTCCCCAACTCTTCTCAATTTCAAGACTCTTCACCCAACTGCGTCGGTTTGGTTGAAGGACAGAGGACGGGTGCTTTGAGGTCTCCATGGAAATTAATGCACCTCAAGGGAAAGTACTTCAACTCAGAGGGAATCCTGTATTTGTGGCCTTTTTAAAAGGGGATGATGGAGCCTGGTGTCAAATTAAATGCGTAATCGTAGGAAGATACTATCCAGCAAGTAATCATTGGCTGCCCCATAGAAAACGTTACACTAGTAATTACTAAAACGCGAGACAGAGCCTTGCAGAAAATAGTAATCCGTGTATCAATGAAAAATAATAGTAATCCATGTAAAATAGCCAATTTTGAATGTGATAGTGATAGTTGACTCTTGAAAGGAGAAAAATGAGGGGTGTAAATAGGAAAAGTGTTTTTAAATGTTTTTTATATAAAAAATTTTGTTGTAAGTAAATTTACTCTCTCTTTTATAGCGAGAGTTAAAATGTGAGTGATGATATTTGACTGGGAATGTATGCACTAATTACATTTCAATGTGTCTACGCACTGGAGCACATTGTAGCTCAAAGAGATGGATTCAATTTCCCAGGGCGAGGCTCTCCATAAAATTTCTAATTGTTCTGGTAGATATTATGAAAATACTTGGGGAGGAATTGCACTTGAAAAATCATGTAAATTAATGTTGGCTGGAACTAATATCAATTTTCTGTTGGGCTTCGAATCTTACAATCAGTACGTTTAATGACACAGTAGTGTAGACATACTGCGGCTCATTAGAAAAGAAATGGGCTGGAATTATATGCAGTGGCACGAAGCCTTTCGAGTGGTATCATTTACGAGAGTGTATATTCCAGGACGCATCCGTCATAGGGAATGTGTTGCTTTTGTCTATGGGTTTAATTTTGGGGAAGCCAAGTATTTACAGTCAGCTCACCTTAGATTGAGTGCACGTAATGTTACTGGTCATACTGTATTCCCATCCTCGTATATTAGTATACGGAGAGTAATAAACGTCGATAGGAAGAAAACCCATAGCTTTTCATACATTTTTAAAGGGGGGAAAATGCCCTGTGGTAAATGTGAATATGGCCCAGATATTTTAGGCCTATAACGAAACTGCTCTTGGACGGGATCTCTTCCAGGGCGTGTACACTGTATGTACATAAATAAATATAAATGTTTAGCGTAGCGACGGAATAAATTTAATTAGTTTGAAAGTGCTTGGAAGAATTATTGTAGAATGGGGGTTTGATTGAACAAATCTCACACATAAAGTTGCTGAAATGAAGTAAAGCCATTCAAATAGAGTGTAAAGGATATTGGGAAGTTGTACTGTAGTTAATTGGGCCCGTGTGGGAGTAAACATTTAAAATGTTTGTGACTGTATGTGCACGAGCTCATCAATTAATTTTTGGGATGTCCCAGAAATGATCTCATGCACCTTTGGAGTGAATTAGTAAATGGGAAATATTTAATGTACTAACTAAAGGAACCTCATGGCTGTGGGGTATTTACTTCAAAATATAAACATTTTTTGTACTCTGTGCCTCTGCAATGTTTGAAAGGCACGAGCCTGCAATGGAAGTGGGATAAGATCAAAAGCACAGAGATGCGTAATTATTTTCTCCTACCCAATTTCCCTAGTACGTGCCTGCCAAATTCTCTGCGTGTTAGCTTAGCACATACGGAACTATACAGTGCACTCTTGCTAATCAATTTACAACGTAAGAGCATTTTCTCTAAAGGATTAAAAATGTTTAGTCACAATATTCCAAATTTTTTTATTTACAAATTCAATTATTTTAATTCTCATTCTCACTTCTTTTCAGGATGATGATTTAGGGACAGAAGGATGGAGTACACTGTTTTTGTAAAAATACGTTTCAGAATTTTAGCTGGAACTTCGTAAATGTATTTAATAAAAAATATAAAGTTGCATGTTATGTATGCCTAAAATCTATACATCTAGTGGTGTAGTCATTGGTAAAACACAAACTGGCAATAGTATGTACTGTAATCTACGTCTTTTTTCGTAAATATTACGAATGACTTACATCGTTACTTTAGCGCTCGTTCTAATAATAATGCAATTAATAATTGTAAGCTGTGCTTCCCAATTTTATTCTCTTCAATCACTGTAAGTGTGAATACCTTAGTATGCTTATTACTAGTTTTTATTAATTTTGAAAAAATAATTTGTACATAATTAATCACCGGGCTGAGATACGGATTGGAGAACATCCGTTTAAAATACCTTCATAAACAAGGGTTTTTATATATTTCTAAGTAAAAACCCATGTTTTTTGTAAGATACGTGAATACCTCTGGCACGGAATTTTACAAAGTTAGGCAACAACTTAGTATTCGGATTGCATGGTTGAACTTTTACGATCCTCGAGGTATATATCCGGCCAGAGAATTGCTCTGTTGATGGAGATCAGAGGACTCGATGAATTTAATTTTTAAAATCGATGTGTGGCTCGTTGCAAGTCAACAATCAACCAGATAGTGTTTGACTTCTTGCCCCTCGTAGTACTATAGATATGTAGCATGCATCCAAAATGTTAGCAAACACTTTCCATGAAGGAAATTAACCATATCTGGGGATTTCATGTTGAATGGGAGCAGAGGCAGTGAATTGTAGCGGAAGACATTTTAAATTTTCGGGTCTCTTTTCAGCCTCTTTCTTGCATACATGCATAAACTGCTACGAGCAGAATATCCCTTCCACCCATGAAAAAAAATTATTTGTACAGAAATCCTTACTGGTTGGGGATTGCTAAAGTGCTGACGTGTTTTTAAATGGTAAAATGTAATTTCAGCGTAAAAACCATAATTAAAAGCGTGTTTCTTTAATTATTTCTTTCGAATGTGTGAAAATCCTTTCACACAGAAGTCCATGTTAATTACGATGTAACTGGAGTAAAACCAGTTGTTTGCTTTGAAGCGATTCCCATAATGGATTTTTCCTCTTGGTAAACTACGTGTACGTAAAACAATGGCATTGTATAACATGTTTTTTAAGCCAACTATAAAAACTGATTGTTCATATGTAAAATTGTCAAATGTATCAAGAACAATGAAAAAACTTCTAGTGTTCAACGAAGTTAAAAGAAGCTTCTAGATTTATATTGTGCTCAGTTTCACTCTACGTCATCTACCGCCCTTGAAATGTAATTTTCGAGGAGAGTCAGAACTCGCGGTCATAAATGAACTAGCAATATAATGAACTAGCCTGCATGGTATATGAACTCGTTCAATGCAATTTACATTCTACAGTACATGCTCTGACAATGACAGACGGATTCACGGTGAAAACTAGCAAATATATAAATCAAGCTTGCTTAAATAATTTCCTTAGTAATATTTTACACATTTTTACAAAAAGGGTGTCAGTTGGATCCATGTTGGATCAAAGGTTCTTTTGAGTTATAAAAGGGCTGGTTTGGAGATGTAGATAGGGATAGAGTGTTGTGTTTGGCAAATGACCGTTTTAAGTAAATTAGGAATACGGGTGAAATATGTTAGAGAGAATATTTTTAAAACCACTCGATCCCACCCGTCCTACGTAGCTGTAGAGTAAATTTATTACAAGTTAAAGATACTGTTTTAAGCGGCTTCTCAATAAAAGTAGCCCTCATAGACCCAGTAATCTAGTTTCAATGTTTCAGTTATTTAAGTAATTTGTCTAATTTATTACTGTCTTATAGAGCTGTTAATTACACATTTATGCCATATTTTGAGAACTTAGATACTATCTGTAACTACGACTAGGCTATATATAACTGTCTTCTTTTATAAAACAAGCAGTTGAAAACTTTTTACAATGAAATTTTGCCCGGTTTGAGAATAAAATCAAAAGTGACAAAGGAAATTATGCTGTAATAAAACTTCACAGAGGATTACCTTCAGTTCCCTCGCTCTTGCTGATCAATACATTCTTGAGCATGCCGTCATTTAACTATCTGCCTACTGGCTTTAGAACCAAGCCAGGCGTAAATGATATGATGTTCATATTCTCGGTTGAATGATTTGCAAATGTGAGGATTAATGCCTATGACTCCTTGGAAACAATTGGGCCAACAAATTCATTGCCATTATTGACAACGTTTTTCCAACGTCCCACGTGCCAACCACGATGTTGTTGGACCAATAATTTACTTCTTGACTGGAAAACACGGAAGGGATGGGGCCCCAAATACGAATACTTTTTTAAACCTTGAAATACGAAGGAAATACTTGACAAATGGCTTTGTATGGTCGAAACAAATTTTATTTTTTCGGATACTAATTCCGATTCCAATACTTTTCTTTAAAATCAACTGGCCATTTACATACAATCACTGTACAAAGTTTTTGGGGCTTTGTGAAATTCGAATCCCTTGCCTTCTGGGAAAATATTCTTCAGCTATAACTTAACAGAATGTCTATCATAAAAGATGCATCCAATTATAAAACAGGATTATATTTGTGTCAGCAATAATACAATATTGCTGTCCTAAGCTTTTACGACTTAATATTACCCAGAATAAACATATTATTCTGGTATTCTTTATTTAGTATTCTATAACTACTATGCAGCAACGTATTTTTGAAAATAGTAGAGTATTTGGTACTTTTATCTGGTCTTCTTGGCTTAATTATTTTATTTAGTATAATATTAGCAATAAAATACGAAGTATTCCCGACCTTTCTGGAGATAAGGAGAAATCAAGCTCATGAATATTTTAACCAATTATTACGGCCGTTCGTAGAGCGGATTGGCTGCACTGCTATATGTTCAAATCTGATCTTAGTAATTTTTAATCTTGGTCATAAAATTACAAATTTTTTAAAAACAAATTAACAGTTTATCGAGGAATAATTCGGTCTAAAATTAATACTAGTAAAAGAATTTCGTGCCAAAAATTACTAGAGATATTTCAAGTGCCATAGATGTTAAGTGTCGTAAGATATTATGCCCACGAAATGTTGGAAATAAATCCTAATAAAATAATTTGTAAATTTAAGTAAAATTCTTAATCTATAATTTAATCTATACTTGGAATAATAATTTCCCTCAACATTAAAATAAGAATCGACATAAAAATATTTCAAATCTATTAAATCATACTTTTATGCTTTAAATTATTATAAGTAGTATCAATTTATTTAGCAAAATGTGTTTTATTGCAATTTAATACAATTATTTGAAAAACATTATTGCTTTTAAACAGCTTCGAAAATAAGGAATAACATTTATTATAAAATATTATTTCCATTATTATTATCAGGTAGTTCAATGCAAAATGAACGCGTTCATCAACGCGTCTCATCTCTGTTAGTTCAGTTCGCCAGAGTTTTAAGGCAGCCTCTGTGGCTGAAAGTGCGCGTGTGTTCAAATCTCCATCCGGGAAGTTAAAATTTAAAAAAGTGTTGTACAAAAACTTTTTGTGATTAGTTTAGTCCTGCTATTACTCATTTACTCATACCGGAATCCGGATCCGTGTGACTATTACAACTCCTGGGAACAAAATATCATACAAAATTCCTTAATTTTTATATTAAAATGGCTGGAGGAGATATTGATAGAACGGAACTACACGAGGAACTGGAAAAATCCGAAGAATTATCTCCCTCTAAGGAAATTAAAACTGATCCTCAAGAATCAATTCCGACCCCTTCCCCTCCCTCACCTGCCCCGATAATCACAGAGGAAGAGATCGCGGAAAAAGCATCATTAGTCAAAGAGCATGATGTCCTGGAAGATGAGATTAAGGAAGCGGACAAGATTCAAGAGGACTTGAAACAAGAGCTGGAAGAAAATGACGGCTGGATTAAAATTCTTGGCAACGATTCCCTTCTGAAAAAAGTAAAGTTAGCAAAATTTATGAAAAGTATTTTTTTAAACTGTTGTAAATGGCCAATAAATAACTAAGTTTTGATATTTTATTTTATAGGTAGTTAAACCTGGAGTGGACAACAAGCGTCCATTGAGAGGCGAAATCTGCACTATCCGATTGGAGGGACGTTTGCAGAGTGACCAAACTGTATTTGAATCTGTTGAGAGTTTCACATTCCAGCTTGGAGATACTGAAGTATGATAAATATTTTGAGGATTAAGTACTCGTGTAATTTTCAGGGTTCCACACAACGTTTGCCTTCCCTCCAGCCCATTGAAATACTCATTTCCTTCTTTTGTTAGCGGATTACCTTCCAGATCTTCGAAAATTAGTTTAATTACTCTTTATAGGGAAATATTTTATTAGTCAGGGGTTGGAAACGTGGAGCAATGTTGGGATTGTTGAACCTTCAAACTCTAAAAGCAAAATTTACTTGGGCTAATGTAACAATCTGTAAAGGATTCCTGATAACACTTTCTACATGATTTCTCAAAATGTTGACTGACTACCAAGTCGTGCATGAAGGAATTGCAGCATTAAAACGCAGGGACGAAAGTTGCTCAGTTACGCTCCTGCCGCTGAATTCCCTCCATCTTTACTCCTTAGATATCCGGTTAATGGGAATTTCCAACGGAGTGTTTTGGCAGGTATCTTTCTGCGAAGCCCACACAATTTCATAGGAATCATTATCAACTGAAATTGTAAAAAACAATTTCACCGCGATTTAACGAGATTGATAATCGTGATATTTTGTCGAAATTCTGAGTTTTTCACCCCTGTAACTAAGTGACTACTCAACGTATATTGGTCAAGTGACTAAGTTTAGAAAATCTTGAAAACAATTTGATAGAAAGTTGGAGAATTGAGTGTTTGTATTGTTGACCTTTATTTTGTTAGTGAAAGGCTAGAAGGACGGCAAATGTATGCTGGCACCTTGTGTTGTATAATAAATTACAGCAAATTGTAATTCTACTTTTTCGTTTAACTGGAAAAGCAAAGGAAGTTTTATAAATCTTGTTCATCTTTTGTAGAAATAGTAATTTCTTTTAATGTTATATTGAATTGTTTTTAGGTAGTGCCCGGTTTGGATATGTCCATTCCTCTCATGTCGAAGAATGAAGTGAGCTTGGTGAAAGTTTCGGCTAGGTTTGGCTATGGTGCCAAAGGGCTCCCGCCTGTTGTTCCTGCAAATGCGGACCTCGAATATGAAATTGAACTTTTAGATTTTGAAATAGAGAAAGAATTGGAGACCTTGACGGTATCGGAACGAAAGAGCGTGGGCATTCAGAAACGTGAGAGGGGGAATTGGTGGTATGGTCGAGATGAAGCCTCTCTAGCAATACAGTGCTACCGAAGAGCTCTGGAGTTTTTGGATGACGTCGACGGTGGTATTGCCTTCCCCGATGAAGATAAAGAGAAGGTAATCCTTTTATTTAATTTGTGTCCTCCACATTGAATACTTTTTGAATAAGCTGTAAATATTGTGACTTACGTGTTTTAATTGACTATCTAGACTGCTGTTACTGAAGAACTTCGACAGCTGATAGATGAGAGATTAAAAACTTACAACAATATGGCAGCAGCTCAGTTGAAATTGAAAGCGTACGATGCAGCTCTCACTTCCGTTGAAGCTGTTCTCAAATGCCAACCTAATAATTCCAAAGCCTTGTATAGGAAAGGAAAAGTAATTTCGAGGGCTTTATTAATGTTTCGATTTCAATTTGAGTTTTGTACATGAATGTGATACAATTTTGTTTTGATTAAAGATCCTCACATCAAAGGGAGATACTGATGGGGCATTAGAAGCGTTTAGAAGAGTTAGTGAACTGGAGCCAAATACTAAATCAATACTTCAGGTTTGTTTTACATTATTCTTAAAAATGATTGTAGATAATTACAGCATGCTTTGCTTTTCTACAGGAAATTAACCAGTTGCAAGCCAAGAGGAAAAAGGAGCGAGAAGGGGAGAAAATGTTGTACAAAAGAATGTTCAAAGGACCTACAGATTCAAGTAAAGATGACCAGGAGGGAAAAAATGCATCCACAAAGAGTTCATTCTCAATTGGTTTGGTCATTGGTGGTGTTGTTATTGCGCTGGCTGGAGCAATGGCATATCGTTACAGATTTGTTTAGTAAATTACTTTGAATTGATAGTTCGTGTATCCGTAGATCGAAATCCGTAAATCCCTGCCTGGTTAGTGCCACACCAGTTTAATAATGTCGATTACTTTTGAGAGCAAATATTGTTAATATATAAAAACGTTAATCACTGCAAAATGTAGCACCTTACATGTATTGTTGTCGCTGCTGAACAAACAAGGGTGCGTTTATTAAGAAATGTTGCTAAACAATTATTACTTTCACTGTGATACGTTGAAGGAAGTGGAAGCTATTTATGAGCACTGTCAATTTCCGGTGAACGTTGGGTTTATATATCTACTTCACAGATTATATCTGTTAACGTTTTTGTGTAATTAATTCGAAAATCATTTGTAGTTTAAACGAAAATTATTTCTCAGTAATATTTGTATGATTTCACGATACATTAACACTGTCTGATTATTGAACGATTACAGTTGAGCTGCCAAACGTATTTAAAAGTACGTTTGGAAGGTGTATTAGTATTTCATTATAAGGGAGTCCTAAGTTTTCAGAGATTCGTGTACCTTGTATGTATAAGCGGTGTTTAGCATTATGAGGGGGCTCTACAAACATTTTAGGCGGTGCTGAGAGAATGCGTCTCTTTCAACGAGAAATTCCACCGATCCCTTATATCGACATTTTACTTGACATTTCACAAAAACAAAATTGAAAAAAATGAGTAAGCTATCCATCAAGCCCGAGGAGTAGTGTGAAATTACTTTATTATTTCTTGGTAACAACCAGTAGTATTTTAGTAAATCATTAACAAAACGTGAGAACAACCAAAACAAATGGAAACGCAGCAAAAAGTAGGAAAAACATGTGAACAAAACGAGAAGCTGTTTCACAAAAAGTCAATGATTTAGGAGTATTGAAATTACTCTCGTCTTATCCTAAATCATTTCAATTATTGATTAACATGTGCGGTTTCAAGTGTCTCTTCACAACACACCGAAGTTCATTTAAGTTCAGCTCATTTTTTAGTTCATATCCTGCGCAACTTTTAAAAAAAGTTATAATAATCGTCTCTCTCAGCACTTTCACCAATGAACCTTTCTAATCACAAAAGCATCAGAGGCCACACGGTTAGTCCAGGCAAATGAAGATAACCTTCGTAGACCTTTAATCTGCTCTTCTCACTTTCCGCCGACGTGTACGATCTGAATCTCCTGCACTTAGTTCTCCCTTCTCTTCGCGAGCTTCCTCCTGAGCCTGCTGCTGCTCCTGTTCCGCATCTTCAACATCACTAAGTTGGCTCTCATCAGCAGTATCTTTGTCTTCATTGATAATGTCATCTTCTAAATCTTCATCATCAGCGGATTTCTGAAATTTTGAAACACGTTTTAATTTTTCCCAGGACCAATATTACTTTTCAGAATAATGTAGTGTTAAATATACTCTTCAATTTAATTTTTGTTAATACATACATTGCCATTATTTTCTTTGCCTTGGTCCTTCCCGGAGTCCTTCGCAGAAGCCACTGGTGGTTTGTACATGGGAGGAGGAGGGTAGATGAAATCAATGACGCAAACGAGCATCTAAAATTGCGATGACGACAAAAATGGTGAAACTGACCTGGACATTATGATTTGTTTTGCACATCATACAAACGAAACTAAACAGGTTGACGCTTACCAGTCCCAAAATTAATCCAATTAGAATAGTGACACCCCCAAAGATCAAGTAGCCACCCCAGATGGGAATTCCGTAGTCATCGGTCATTACATTCATGACATTCTGAAATGTTCAAACAATTTATTGTTAGCTCTGCATATAATCAATAATAATTACAACCAGGTTTACTATCAATACTGGATGTTTGAAATACCCTGAGAACCATAGAGATACGGTAGAACTGTGAAATGAGAGACATTGGAATGGAAGAAGGAGATTGCCAGGTAGACAGAGGATCCAGTTCTTTCCATTTATGCTCCTCAACGAAGCTTAAGAAGTCATCTTTGGAACGAGGTCCCCGATACTGTCGGTATGAGCCATCTTTGACACTGCAAAAAGAATATTTCAAAATACATTTAATTATATGTATTATTATGCAATATACCACCACAACTACGGATTATTAGACATTTAACTTAATTCGGAACAGGAAACCTTTGATTCAGTACAATTCATCCTGCTTTTATTATATACTTTTACAGGTGCTTCAACAATGTGCACGACCAAACCGCTTATCTATTTTCTCCCCTTCAAATCGCCATGACATTTTGATATTTGAACAAAATTTGGTCGAAACCAACAGGCAACCCAGGGAGACATTTAATGGAACTATCCCAAGTTATTAATTTGAATACGTTTAAAAATTGAGAAATTGTTGCTGGTAATGGAACTATAACTATGTTTAATAAATTCTTCAAAATTGTATTTGATGGTACAATCGACCCTCTCTATAACGACACCTCAAGGGAACCAATTTTTCTGACGTTATAAGGGAATGCCGTTATAACGGGTGACTTAACTTTGAATAATTACCGCGGGGAGATTTTCAGTGTGTCGTTATAGGGGAACTTTCGTTATAGGGAGACACGTTAGAGAGAGAGTCGACTGTACATTGTTACTAAAGCCGATGAAGTTTCTGTAAATGTTTCAACACGGTTCATTCTTAGTCATCGTCACATTTTCATACCTGTAATCTGATCAACAAACTAACTACTAACCGAATCAACTAAAAGTTACATTATTTTCAAACTCACTGGTAAATAGTTGGCAAAGCAGTGATCATGAATCGACCACTTAGCCCCGGGCTATGAGTAATATCAACTTGGGCGACTTGGATACCCAAGTCCTGTCCCCACGTCGCGAACTCCTCCCAAACTGGCTGCAAATTTCGACAGGCCGGACACCATGGAGCATAACTGTCAGCCGATCATGAATTAAACAAAAAAATCAGTCCTCTTCATAATGTACATTGACAAAGCAAGGCTATAAACTACAATAAAAAATGAATCAACCTCTCCAATTAAATTTGTTATAGAAAGTCAACTCACAATTCGATCATCCATTCCCCCGTCTGGACCTGGTCCCAGTTGCCATCGTCAATTTTAACCAAACCAGACTCCTTCGCATTCGAGCCCACAATTACCAGAACAGTGAGGAAAAGAAATGCAGGCTTCATTTTATCAAAAGATGTCTTAACGTCAGATTACAGTCGAAATCAATCCAACAGCTGGTCGCCTCACCGTCAAACCCGCTCCTGCAACAAATCACTTCCTTAATCACTCACACTCATCCACAACCTCACAGACATTTAAACTTTTAAAAATGCAGACATCAGCAGATACTAAATTAGTCACCGCCTTTTAATTACACCTTCGATTCAATTCCCACATGCTCTCCAAAATTAATTTCATATACACACACACAAAAGTTGCGCACAGATGTTTCATCAAATCTTAACTAATCTCATGGAGAGCATCAGCATACTATCATTCATGGATTCATACTACATTCATGGATGAAGCCATCTACGAATCCTGTAACTCGTCCCTACAACTTTAAAACTGTACTAAAGCCTGATAACAACCGTAGCCTATGCCCTTTAAATTATTATCTCCTCTGCAGTAGCAAATCTCAAGCTCACGATCCAGTCCCCAGGATGTACTCAGAAACTGCAGATATCCTACTCTCTTATCATATCCTACCCTTTCGAAGACTCGATACGGGCTAAGTCGTAACCTGACTCAAAGTTGACAGTTCTTGTCACTTGACTGCAAAAACCCACCATCAAGAACCACAAGAACATCCTCCAACAGAACAACGCACTTCGGGAGAGACTACTACATGCAAAAATTCATAACAATCGTGCAGACACTATTATTTTGAAACCATAATATACATTCCTTCCCCCAAATAAAAATCACAAATAGAAATCCTCACCTCATTCAACAACTCAAAAGGTGAAAGGTAACACTTGAGTGAGACTTTTGTAGTTACTTTCAAAAAAATACTTATTATTTTACGTCAGGGAAGGAGAAGGGATGAAGAAATGCTTGTGAAGGTGGAAATGGCAATGGACTCTCTCGCTAAAATTGAAAAATGATGACACATGGCATGACATAACTCCTTTTTCCCATCTGCCACACCGCCACGGCTGTAGATACATATTTAATACACTGCTACAATTGATCCATCCTTGATAAAAAAATATTATGTACTTATATTGCAACAACGGCAATAACAAATGAGCATCATCCACAAGTACAATAAAATACGTGGGATCCAAAAAGACCTAAAAAAATACTGGAGTATTTACTCTCGGCGGTCAAATAAATGGGTCCTGGTTCGGAAACAAGTATATTACAAAAACATACCCGACAATCGATATTGACTCAATTGAGTTTACTTTTTGAATAATATACTTACGTCTATTGTCAGCTTTCCTGTGTTGATGTTGGGTGTCCCAGTGGGTGGGGAAATTCTCGGAAATATTTATTAGAATGTCTTCATATAGATGACAAAAAGGAGAAGTGGATTCCCCGTGTCAACTCAGGGTCATCCGCAGGGCAAAAGGTTTTTTGGTCTGCCTTTACACTACAGGCGTCAGGTCGGTCCGTTCCGGATGAGGTACTAAAATCCAACTGACACTCTCTCTCTCTCTCTCACACACACAATTCAGGAACTCGTCCTGCCGTGCTATATTAATGCACTACTACACTAATAGCATAGCGTATGCATATGCATAGTGGAGTGGGCACACTCACGAGTAAACAGCATCACATGGCTGGGCGGAAGTGTTCGTAGAGCAACTAAAGTTTTGATAAAAGAACAAGATAAAAATTGGAGATAAAAACTGACATGAGAGCTGGATGGTAATTTCACAGTGCACTGGCATTATAAGAGCTTCCCTAAATTGAGCAAACTGTCACGCTTACAAAGCAAGCAGAGCCAAATTATGTAGTTGCACTTCTGTGGAAGCTGAATATAGTTGGAAATTTATATTGCTATAAGAGCAATGTGGTGATATTAGGGGGCTGTTATAGCCTAAGAGATGATATTTAGTTACGGTAAAAAATCATCGGTGATCAGCACATTACGTTTAAAGTCACTAACTAAGGGACGAAGCGCCACTGTAGGATGTAATAGCATAAGCTGCAAACTATACGTTACCATTTGAATACCCTAAAATGTTCGTAAATCTACCAATGAGCGTTGAGTATTAGTCAGTCAAACGCTTATGTAGACCGGCGCGCATTAAAACGTTTGTGGATGAACTTATCTACGAAAATACAAATATAGACATCTTTTTAAATGTGGGTATTCACTGTATTGATTTAACGATTAGTTAACATTTCTTGCGTGTAATCGCAGTCTGTATCCGGACGCAGATTTTGAAAAACGTTCACTAATATTCGAATTTCACAATAAATTGTGTAAGTTGGGGCGATATCTACCGGCTGATGTACGAGAGACAATTTACTAATGGAAGCAACAAATACAGTATTATAGATGTCACAAGTTGTACTTCACACTCTTTGAGCATATGCATTTACATGTGTTAGGACGCGACCTCGTTTAATTTTTTTAGCGCGAACGGATGGTCCTATCTCCCTCGAAAACAATAGGTTTCTTACTTTTTAGCTAGTTTGTTCATACAAAGAAATTGAATTGCATGGTGTCATTGGTTAGGCAGGTATTGTGACGACAGACAAGCGGACAAGCAGTCTAATACAATAGAATTTCAGCTTCACGTCGCCTCTAAAAAAAATATGGAGACTCATAGCGACTAATTTACACATTGTCCACGAGGCTAACTGTGGGATACGCTTCAGGTATGAAATATCTTTTATGCCTAGTTTTCCACTCTTTGTATAAGAATACCTCTGATGGAATAAATAGTACACGCTTAAAATTTCACTAAATTTTAGCATTTTTAAAATTGGGATGAACTGGAATTTGTCCCTTGGTCCAAGTGGTGAAATGCAGTTACAAGAATGGGAGTGAATGTGGATATTGTATTCATAAACGAAGCTTATTTGAGCTTGTTTAGTATTTGAGACATAATCTAGTTCGGGCCCATATCTGTCAACGATTTGTGAGCCAACGTCTCAAAAAGCATGAGGGCTAATAAATATTAGGACTGAGCAAGTCCCTAAACGGAGGCTTGATTCTGTACATTTTCTTTACAGCTTTGGAAAATAAAAAAATGTTAGCATTTATTTATGCATATCCAAGAAAATAAAATCTTAGGTAAAGTTGCAAACTGCGTCTACTACGCGCTTCCTCTTAACCGACGGAAGCTCAGCGTACCGATGCTAATTGGAGATGCAGTCAGGGTTGGATTTACGGGGTGGCCCACCCTGGCCCGGTCAGGGTAAAAAATTTAGGGCCAGGGTAAAAACAATGTTGACTAAGGCCCTCAGATTACATGTCAAAGGTCCACAAATCTTTTTTGAGGGTTAGGGCCAGGGTAAAAATTGTTTTCCCTGGATGCAGTCCAAACGAATCTGACAAAAAGGAAACTTTCAATCCCTGCATTTAATTTTTTTTTGTATTTCAAAGCAAATTCAGCTACTTTTTTTGATTGAAGCAAGACCAACATTTTCAAAGAAAATCACTAGTATTCAAAAAGTACCGATTTGAAAACGGTTTTGGTTGGTGTACTACGTGTACTTAGGGGGTATGCATAAATAACGTTTCATTTTTACGCAAGTTTTGGACCCTACCCCCCCTGTTGTCATCACACCGTCACTATGTCAGAACCCCCCTCCCTATATACGTCATCATGATTAAGTACCCGTAATAACTAAATTTTTTAAAATTCACGCACCTTTTATTCATTTTTTATTGCAAAAATGCATACTAATCATCATCTTTATCTGTAATCTCGCTCTGAATCCAATCAGCAATGTCGTCTATAACTTGAATCGGTGTGTCCGGCAAATCCTCCGGGACAGAAACCGTAGAATATCGAATTTGATAGCTTTGAACAACAGACTCTATGCTCTGCGAGATACTTTCTACAGAACTTCGATGAACAGCTTTCTTGTGCGTTTCATACGCAATTTTGCTGACGAAATAGTGATTACAAATGTTGTAGGTCTGGCTATCAAGACTGACTTGAATGCTTGGGCAGTAATAGTCGTAAGGCATGGTATCGAGATTCCTGTCAACTGCATTTAACATTACGCGAAGCGATAAATCGTCAAAAAGGCCAGTTGAATCATCCGGTTTGGAAACGCATATTCCATGTGTATATTGATTAAAAAGCACCGGAGCCGGGAGAAATCTTGATATCAAGACCTTGTCCAAATTGCTTCGCCAAGGACGGCAACATCGGAGATCATGGCATTGTATGATTTGAAAACATACTGCGATTGACGAACATGTTTCTGCAGCCACTCTTGAGTGAGCTAAGCATGAGATCGGTTCGGATAAAACACAAATCCGAACCGAAGTTTTCGGTTAATTTTTTGTCAAAATCCGAACCGAACCGTTTTGTTCGGATAAAAAAATACCCCTATCCGAAACCGAACCGCCAAACATCGGTTCGGATGATTTTTATAACCGAACCGTTTGTCGGTTATCCGAATAACCGAAACAATATTGCACATTTTACCAGTGAAAACTTCATTCGAAATAGATAAATATTTATTAAAATATTTTCTGTAAATTTTTGTTTTAATAAAAATGTCGTTCAAAATTAAAACAATTATTACACTAATTTCCATCAAATTCTGCCTATTATTTAACTTCAAATAACAACTAAAAATCTAAGGACCAAATTTTCAGTAAGACCAAATGGTCCCAAATCTCACTTTTCATCTTTTTTTAGAGGCTCATTACTCCGGGCAGTTCCTGCTCTTATTTCGGAGTCTGAGGTTTTCACTGATGGCATATTAGTTGTAGTAATAAGGTACTTATTTAATTTAAGCTAAAAATTAAAGAATGGTGTTTGAAACAATTACGACGTGGTGAAAAAATGTATGCCTGCTCGTGATCCATGCGTTGTGCTTTCCAAATGTATTGCAGATACATAATGAAATAATCGTTTGTTTCGAGAAATTCATACTACAGCGGTTCTCGATTACTATTTGCTAAACATTTATAGGAACGAAATTCACAATCGGTTATCCGTCGGTTCAACCGAGCGGTTACATTCACTTAATCCGAACCGAACGGATAAAACCATATTTAAAACCGAACCGATCCGAAACCGATATCCGGTTAGGCATTGACGTATCCGAACCGTTCGGTTATTTCAATTCGGTTACGACTTTTGTAACCGAACCGTCGGTTTCGGTTAACCGATGGTCGGATAACCGCGTTAAACCGAACCGATCTCATGCTTAGAGTGAGCTAAGAATCATTGGATTGCTCATATTTATCATAAACGTTAGGACGAATGTATGTTCATGAATGTGCTCACGTGTAGTAAATAATTGTAATAACGAACTTATTGTTATATTTTTGTTATTGGTCCCCGTGTGGATTTTTGTATTTGATTCTCTGTATCTACAATCATTTAATTAAAACCTGTTACATTTAAGGCTATTTATTGCTTCATGTGTCCTAAATTCAGTGAAACGTCATCAGTGAAATTACCCCCACCCCCCTGCAGTATGCAAAAGTCATCAACCCTAAAACCCCCTCTCCCCCGGAGAATTGAAACGTTATTTATGCACGTCACCCATTTCGTGGGGCACAGAACTGATCAAATCGACTTGCTTCGATCCCCAGCGGTAGATACCTAGCGTTGCTTACTTATGAAAACATACATTGCACCGCACTACGGAAGCATCACGCTGTCTTCACCTCCTCTTGTTGTTCGTTCCGTATCGGCATCGGCACAGGGAAATTTCAAAGCACCCGCACGCAAGAAAGCTTCAAGGCCATTGGCCGTTCTGCGTACTGCGTCTCAACTTGCCCAAAATCCAAAAATGCTGTCCACCGGACTCCTTCCACATTTTGCCTCATGTCCGTAATAAGTTGGAAGTTGTAGCAGTCAAAACGGCTTCGCAGACACACAGATACAGTATAGTGTCCCAAAACCCAAGCATGCTCATCTCCCTTTAAATACCCTCACATCCCTACTGCATGCCTGCAGAGTTTTACAGCAGCGGCATTGCAGTGTCATATAAGAGGGTCTGCATCTCATGAAAATTCCTGGAATAAAAGTATTTTTATATCACAACCCAAAAAATCCCAGTCTTTTACGATGTCTGCACAGTTTCACCAATAATTTTTTCCTTCCGAATCTCATTAGTCCCGTAGACTCTTGTTCTCTAAGTCTTCTTTCCCTGAACACTCTTCTGCAATTCATGAATTTCCCATGCAGACGCAATGCTTTCCCCTTAGAATCATCTCCTGGTATCTATCATCCCGACCTGCTGTCGTCAAGTATGTATTTATGAAGTCACAAATACGTTTATTTGAGTCATTCCCGGCTCATTGTGAGACAACATGAGGACAATACAATTTCTTTTAAAAGCGAAATGAGCCAGATGGAATTTCAGATCAAATGTATACAAAGTGTCTCAAAGTTTGTGTTGTCCATATTAATTTTCGCACATAATTTCAAATCCCGTACGATTTTAACAGCCTGTTAGGAGCATCTTGTCTACATTATATTCATATAAAGGACATCCTGAAAACAACCGAATACAAAAGATATTAGTTTCCCAATACTCATAATATCCTATAATTTTAAATAGGGAATGAATTTTAAGATCGACTGTAACAAATATTAGTGGGGAGGACTCCTACCTTCTTGTAAAGTCCGCCATAAATAATTTTGTCATGAGGAACAAGGGAGTGACAAATTGCGGAGGTCCCTGTATACATACATTCAAGTGCATTACAGTGGTACATTGAACCGAATTTCTAACGTCATAGGGGCTGTTTGTATAGACAACGTTGGAAATATTCAGTTGGTTCTCATAAGACGGGAGTAGTAGCATTCAAGGCTAAGTTTATAGGTGCATGCATGCATTTAATTAAATGTGTTTTCAGTTTCTTTTGAAGGTTTACAACTTTAAAAAAAGATAGAAATTAAATTCGAATAAAAACGTGAGGTAAATTAATATTTGTGACTTCCAGGGGCTATGTGAGTTAAATTCCGGTAAAAGTAATAATTATTTCATGAGTTAAAATGTGCTTAAGTAGCACATACAGTTATGTATACATCAATCGATAAATCTAGCTCCGAGCCAAATCTTGCAACAAAATATGAGTATACGTGAAACAAATTAAGGAGATGAATGACGACATGTATTTTAACATGAGCTTATTTCTTTAGCTCTGGAAGAGATAAGATCAGATGAAGACCTTGCTAATAAAAATCAAAAGATGCATTTTGAGAAATTAGCATGTCATAAAGGAACAGGCTTATTAACTGTTTTTTTCCTTGTCCTACTCTCTTTAAGTATCATTAACTTTTAGGACTGTGGTTTCGGTCGTTAAATCATATATGGGAATTATGGGAACGACGTGATATCCTATTATATGGCTTGTATGTACGTATGTTTGTGGTGGCATATTGAAGATGCTGAAAGGCTCCAAGCCCACACAAATATATTGGACGGACAGCTATTGCGCGAGTGACGCTAAAAATAAGATTTTTTTAACTCCTACTGGAAATCTGGTATGTAGTATAATAAGCTATAGATAGATGTATGTAGGTAGAATATTTCCACTACACGCCTTGCAATTGACCCAGTCAACCAGGACTAACTAATTTAATTTGCACATCTGTGGGAATTAATGGCATGTGAAAGTTTAGGAGAGGATTACAATTCGGCCGTTTCTTATTATGTCCCCCCTGTATTGTTGTCAGGAGGATAGGAGAACTTCAATGGACAATTTAAATTTATTGAATGTATCTACGTATGTATAGCATGTAATAAAAGTGAAAATAACCCTTTAGCTCCGCTTTTTATTTTCCTCTTCCGGTAAAGTACATAATGAGAAACTTTTTGCGCCGGTGTGGAATTGTATTCCCATATTAGTGGCCACATCTTATGTTTTTATACACACTCATGCATCTTACTTATGCGTACTATGTAATTATTACTTCCATATTACGCATATTGAGCTTACACTATGTTCATAAATATTTACAGTTTTTTCGGGAAAAACAATTCTCGCGATGATCTTTCTCTATATTTCGGTGCGATTAGACATACACACATCGCGTGGGAAAATGATTTTATTGAAGTTCATATAAGTTTTGGGGTGAAGTGGAAGAACAAGAACCCTGACTGATTATTGGGACGACCGAAATTGTACAAAATTGAGAAGATTGGTTTGGAGATTTTAACGAATTCAACAAGTAGTCCAGTAATTAAAGTTCAAGTACGAAACAAGTAAATCTCTTAGGAAATTCTCTAAAAATTGGTGTAATTGCCTGAAATTTCGTGAAACATAATACGAGCACGAATACAGGGATTTCTAAAAATTGGAGAAATTTTGATTATTCAGAGAATTTTGAAACTTTATTTGGGTCCTTGTGAAAAATATAATCTTTTTAAGTCCAAACAATTTTGAACTTTATCGAGAACTGTGATTCTAATCAAACTGCCAAATCTTGCCTATACATTAGGTTGTATCTTAATCTTCAGAGAGCTACTATAGATGTTTCAGTGTATTTGGCATTTGGGATTGGGACAAGTTAAACTACCAGTTTTATGTACAGGAAAAACTTTATAACTGAATCGCAAGGGTGCCTGGTTTTTGTTCGATGTAAGCATATTTCGTTGTACACTTTTATAATGGACAAACCCGCTTTAAAGTAGAAACATTTAAATGCAGAATCACAGATTAATCCAATTTGAATTTTGATAAGTAGTTAATAATTGTTAGAGTATTGAAATAGTCAATGTGCATGTGTAACAGTAACAATTTCCTAGGTCAATTATTTAGCCTGAATATTTGCACATTTATTGTTAGTAACCATCACGAAAGAATCCGCGTACACTTCTTTTTAGCTTTTATGGACAGCGCCAGCGCCCCTTATCACTTATGGGTTTGTCCTGTCTGTACGTCTGCACTTATGTATGTTCATCTACATGTGTACACGAAAATTCAAGAACCCGTGATTACATTTTATTGATACTTGGTACACATAGAGTCCGTGCATAAAGCCTGGATAAATTCGTAGATGAGCTCAAGCGGTCAAACCATTTCTAAGTTACCCGGGGTTTTCGAAAACTGCGTAACCCGTTATTGGATTGTGTTGAAACTTAATAGTACGAGCGTAAAATCCATCGGCTCCTCCAATGAAAAAATTATGCACGCGGCTATAGTCAATCTACATGTGTATATCCAAAACAGGTGGAGCGAAGTTTTGAATTCTTGACTCCTTATCGTCATTTTATGTTAAACTGATAGTTTGTTTGATAAACGGTTCTTCTTGAACCATAAGTATGGAACAAATGTGTACAAAAATTGGTTTCAAACTAGTGTACATTGTACATTATTGTTTTTTTCCCCATTGCATTGTCCCTTTTCCCTTTTGCGGTTTACGGCTGAAAAATATTTATATATAAGTAGTGTTTATAATGGGGAGGATTTCCGGGAACCAGCCCGCCAGGCTTGTTCCCGTAATTCCTTCCCATGGCAGGGTTCGGGTTTATTGATTTTCCGGGTAAAACCGGAAAAACATCCCTCCTCGCTCTTTCCCAGCATTCCATCCCATGATAAGTTTCGTCCTTATTCATTTATTGATTTTTCGCGGAAGTGCCTCCCATAGAATTTTTCGGGTAGCTAAGGTCTGATAGAAGGAGTACATGTCGCCATCTATTTCATCAGGCGGAAATGATTTGAATTCCGATAAAATTAACATTAGGAACAATGCTGTATACTGCATACATCAGAGTATAGTGCTGATTATTGAGAAATTGAATATACAATCGTAGACGTATGATAAGCTTTTGCAAATAGCTTAAAGTATGGCCTTTCCAATGGTGTATGAATCATATATAGTTAGACAAACGCATATAGCTAATATCTAATGAATTAAAGGAGGGAACCATGTGATTTCAGGTATGTCATGTATTAAAATGACGATTATTGAGAAAATGAATATACAATTGTAGACATATGAGTAGCTTTTTGAATAGCTTAAAGTATGGTCTTTCCAATAGTGTATGAATCATATATGGTTAGGCGAACGCATATAGCTAATATGTAGCGAATTAAAGGAGGGAACCATGTGATTTCAGGTATGTCATATATTAAAATGACGATTATTGAGAAAATGAATATAAAATCGTAGACATATGAGTAGCTTTTTGAATAGCTTAAAGTGTGGTCTTTCCAATAGTGTATGCATCATATATGGTTAGGCGAACGCATATAGCTAATATGTAGAGAATTAAAGGAGGGAACCATGTGATTTCAGGTATGTCATGTATTAAAATGACGATTATTGAGAAAATGAATATACAATCGTAGACATATGAGTAGCTTTTTGAATAGCTCAAAGTATACTCTTTTTAATGGTACAAGAATTATATAAGATTAGTCGAATGCATATGGTCAATAACTAACTAATCAAAAAAGGAATCCATGTGATTTAAGCTATATTCTGTAGTGTATTGTTGATTATTGGGAAAACCCAAGACAACCTCGTTTGCATTTTCAATAGAGGGAAACAGCTCAATGAATGAGTGGGGACGCTATCGTATAGAGCGCGTTGTTCAAACTCTCTCTCTCTCTCTCTCACTCGTTCACTCACTCACTCACTCACACACTATTGTAACTAACACAATGTCTGTTGACTTATATTTTAATTACACTCCTGCAGTCGAGCCTTTCATTGTGCACTCTCTGATAGTTCCAAAAGCCGATCGTCTGATTGTAACATATTCTAATGCTACTGCTGATGAATCGGACGAAGAAAATTCGCTAGTGGGGTACATATACGGGATAGGATTTCATAAATTAAAACAGGATATTCGCTATAAAGTCAACTGGTTTCACTATAGGTGAGGAATTGTTGAATTCTGGAATACGAATACATACATATAAAATATAACTTGACTTGTATAGAAATTTGTGAGTGTGAGGTTTGTGTTTGGATTTTTGAAAATAAACTGTGTTGCAATTTCAATACTGCTGCGTCTAGTTAGTTGTAATAAAACCAATTTTTTTGACTCAGATTTCAGGATACATGGGAGCCTATAAATAACCTATCTAGACAAGAGGACAGTATTAAATCCTGGATGCTGATTTTTCATGCTCATTTTGCTGAGAAATATTATAATGTGGAAGCGAACGAGACGGATTTCTTTTGGCTAGACAATCTCAACGTGGTAACAATGGACCTTAATGAAGATCTTCGGGAAGAGCAATTTAACGATGGAAATGAGTTGGAAGAATTAGAATTAGTTCCATTTACTAGTCCGGATGAGATGAAAAATGATGACACTACCAAGAAGAAAAATCAACGCATGCGGAGGAAGAAAAAACAATCAAACCTGGAGTTGAAGGAGTTCTGCTGTTCCATTTGTGACAGATCGTTTGCCGCCAAGTCTAACCTCGTTCGACATATTAAATCTGTTCACGAGAATGAGAGACCGGTTAAAAAAGGAGGAAAAACGGTCCATAAATTTTGAAGGCGGTCAAGGTGGCGAAACAAATAGTACTTGTTGAAATTAGAGATACTAAATGTTTAACTTATATAAGTAAAATCAAATAACTACGTGTATTTTTCGTTCCAGATGTTACTAAATGCCAAGCTTGTGGGGGAGAATTAAAAAATTCACTTGCCTTAAATGAACATTTGACCGATTGCGTTTCATTTCAAAGATGGAAAAATAAAATAATTCTCAACGACGTGGAGAGCCAAACAGAGAAAATAATTCTGGTCAATGTAGGTGTACAAACTTTCGTTGAAAATGGTACAGTAAAAACGGAGAAAGAGAGTCACAGAGAGACTGAGCAAGGAATTACGAATGCACCTGAAAAAAAGTGGAGCGTAAGGAGAAGACTTGGACAGAGATTGAGACTGACGTGATTCAAAGAGAGATTGAGACGGAAACTGAGAATAAATCTGAGAGAACGGCAGGATGGGAAATAAAAAGAACATGCCATCTGAAATAGAGATGCAGGCTGCGGTAGATGCAATTTCACTCGACATGTCAACTGATGCTAAAAGAAATAAAGTGCTAAAAGGTAAATACTAATAGCAATATTAATATGGATGTACAATAATTTCATTTTATATCGAGTCTTAAAGTAATTTTTAAAAAAACGTATTATTATTATTGTACCATTGTTTTAGTACACAAATTGAATTACAAACTTTCATGTCTTGAACTTTTGCAGACACAACATGCATAACCTGCAAGGCACGACTCAGCACAATTTCCAGTTTGAAAAGGCATATCATATTGGTACACACAAAATTTGAACCAGTGCCCTGCAAGTTTTGTAAAACAATTCTGGCAAATAAGTACAGTCTCGCGTTGCATCTAAGTAGAAAGATTTGTGTCAAATCGAGCAAAAAATAATAATTTGTGACCACTCAAAATTGTAAAATGTAAGAAACTATTTTCTCTACTACTGTTTCAAGATTTTTTACTTATTGTAAATAAGTTCTTATATATTATATAATTGTACGGTTTATATTTGATTTTATTATTACGTAATATGTCTAAACATTAATATAATTACATATTAGATCAAATTATAATATATTATATATGCTTAAATGAAGCTTAATGGCATAGTCTGATCCTACATTATTAAAAAATTACTTTAAATATATTCAAGTGCTAGTGCAAAATTTCAAATGGAAGTCTCTTCCGCACTGACATCATTAATTTCAATGTAGTCCTCAATGTCTAGCATGGTAGAATTATATTCAGTAAGATGTTCCAAGTCACCAACTACCGTGCTCCGGTTCCAGTGTTTGAGGACTCCGAAGATTGCAAAAAGTAGTAAGATAGTTATTAGCCCTGTACACATTTTAGAGTTTATAAATTAATATTCTGAGATTAATATTCTGATTAAATATTATATCTACTTTACTTCTGTCCCATCCTAATTTCCACTACAAAATTTACTCGCCTGCAAGTATTACCAACTCAATGTTGGACTTGGGAGCAGTTGGACATTTGCGAACATCGTTAATTATTCCGTAGAATGTCACATCCAAATTCGTCCAATTCCGTACACAGCAAATTGTTTCGTTTATCAACTTAACCACCTTCAGTCCCATTTCAAGGCACTCGTGACAAGGTTTTGAAAATACACAGGCTGTAAATTAATAAATCACGTTAAGTTTTGTTTACCACTGCTGGTATAGACCATTTAGTTTAAACGGTAAGCAAAGGTTTACGTACTGTGAAATTCTTCCATTATATCAGCTGTTAGAAGTACAGTTTGCCGAGATTTTGTAAAATATAAAAGGACGAATTAGCCAAGATTGGTCTGCACAGTGAATATGACACAAGTGACGATTTTTAAATACGAAAGCATTGTTACTAGCATAAACAAGATAAATTCTTATCAGTCCTTGAGACTCATATTTTGCTGAATCAGCAAGTACGTGTAAGTTAAAACCAAAAATCCTTCATATGCATACGAACATTTTACCCTTCTTGCTGGAACCATCTAAATAATATAAACATCCTGAGCATCAAAACATCGTAAATTTCTTAAATTTCGTGAACATATGCACATCTCAAACTTATACGAACACAGTTACACGGATAAGAGTCACATCGTAGGGACTGTTAGTAGATGATGATCAGAGAGAATTTGACGATAAGGAAGTTGATTACTAGAAGTGTTACAGTGTATAGAAGAAATGTCCAAAACTAATGGCTATAACGATTCCTATAAGGGTTCCTGAACATCTCAGACATTAAATAATATCAAGCACCTGAATATCTCCATCTGCACATCTCCATCTGTACATCTCCATCTGCACATCTCCATCTGTACATCTCCATCTGTACATCTCCATCTGCACATCTCCATCTGTACATCTCCATCTGTACATCTCCATCTGCACATCTCCATCTGTACATCTCTATCTGTACATCTCCATCTGTACATCTCTATCTGTACATCTCCATCTGTACATCTCCATCCGTACATCTCCATCTGCACATCTCCATCTGTACATCTCCATCTGTACATCTCCATCTGCACAACTCCATCTGTACATCTCTATCTGTACATCTCCATCTGTACATCTCTATCTGTACATCTCCATCTGTACATCTCTATCTGTACATCTCCATCTGTACATCTCCATCTGTACATCTCTATCTGTACATCTCCATCCGTACATCTCCATCCGTAAATCTCCATCCGTACATCTCCATCCGTACATCTACATCCGTACCTCTCCATCTGCACATCTCCATCCGTACATCTCCATCCGTACATCTCCATCCGTACATCTCCATCTCAACATTTCCAACCATCTGAAAAAAATGCTCCATGTTGGGTCCAGTTTCAATAGACTAGAGATGTTTTCTTCCATATCTTTCGATTGATTTCTATTAAACTCTCTTGACAATTGGTTCTACAGTTGATTTCCCCAGACAAAATGAAATATTATTATAATTTAACTTTTAAATCTTCTGTCTACCAGGTTACTGGAAAATTACTCTGACAGCAGAACATTTGATATATGCATGTGCATTATGTCCGTGTTTGAAATAAAGCACACCTCATATACTACGGATTTGCTGAATTCTTTGATGTTTTATTGGATTATGATGTCTGAAAACTCTAAATTGCACCCGTGTCTGCTTCACCGATGCTATTTAAGAGAATGTAGTAGAAAAAATTGTTGTCACTTTCAAAACCTCCGTGTCTCATACTCTTTGACAGTCTAGATTCCCAAAGTCGACGTCATGCCAGTAAAACGGGAAGTGCGTGAAATTATTTGTGCAAAGTGTAAGTATAACATTCTTACGGAAGGTTCCATAAAGTTTACAAGAGTGAACACGCAACCGTTTCCAGGTATTATTGACCAAAATGGTCAGCTCGTTAAAGACATAATGCAACAAATTGACGACTCGCCAACTACTAACTGGCCCACAGATTCAATCGTTAGAATTCTCAGGAATGGGAATGCATCCTCAACTTGTTATCATCTCAAACATAGCCAGACTGTTCTGGACTACAAGAGGTCCAAGCCACAGTATGACATTTTTGACATCCGTGTGACGTGTCCAGTTGCGTTCTGCAAAAATAGCTACAGTCAGTTGGACCATGTAGAATGCATTCCTAGAAGTGCATTTCAGTGGAGTCCATTTGCCTGCAAAGTATGTGACAAGGAAGGTTACGCCAATAACAGCAGCAGCAGCAGCAGTAGCAGTAAATCTCTAATTCCTCCGAAACAACGACGTTTCAGGACTCCACGGGTAAAGGTTGTAGCTAATCCTGACTGGATTGAGACTTGCCCACGCCCTTCTGATTTACATCTCAAAACAAAAGTTGATAAGGAGATTTTAGAGTTGAGGAAACAACAAGGGATTACCAAGTTTGAAAATGGAACGAAGCTCACGCTAAACAGTGGTGAAAAAATTGTTTTTCGTTCAACTGTCAACGGAGAGGTTTCACCTTTTATTGAGACTCCATGGGATATTCCTGCAATGCAAGGAAGTGCATTGCCTAGTCTGGACAGTCGAGCAATTATTTCAACGACCAAAACTATTCCTTGCTCACTGAGCTCCACACCTGGCCTACAAACCACCGGAGAAAACTCCACAACTGATAACAATATTTCACCAACATTTGGAACATCCGCTGCGATGAATGCACAATATTGCAATGAACAATATTGTGAAGCTGTACCCGGTAAAGGTCAAGAATTTCTCAAGAGCAAGATCAAAGACATTGTTAAAGCTGTAAATACTGAGCCGGCAAATACTTCCAACGAAATTGAGCTGCAGTCCGGCGAGAAGATTCGTTTTATCGATCAGAAAGGTAACTGTACCATCAACTGTATTTAATTAATTTGGTTTAACAATACTAAAATACAGTGTATGATGCTTCAACATTTTGCTGAGGAGTACGTTTATGAATTTATTTAGGAAACCCAGTCATGGTTAAAGACATGCAGTGGTTGAAAAGTGATGTTGAGTATGATCAGCAGAAACTGAACCTTGAGGCGTGTGCCGTGACGGTAGGGAATTTCCATGCAGATGATTCTATCAAGGATGAGGAAGCAATGTTCTCCCGTGGAGCTGCAGCATATGAACCAACATTGCAACAAATCAATACATCGATTGAAGGGTGGGATGCAGATGCAGCAGCCGTGGATGACAATGCAATGTTCGATTGGAGTGAGTTCAATTTACACGCGTTTGAACATTTGTAAATATTGCGGCTTACATTTTGTAAATACTCAGTGAAATGATTTTAGGAAGTTGGAGTTGTTCAATTTTGTAAGTCAATCTAGTCTACTCTTATATGTGCGCGTACACTGAGCGTGGTTGTTAGTGTAAAGAAACTATTTTTATTACTGGTCTGGACTTATTAAAAAATGATTAGTTGGAAAACTCCAAATGTGCGTGTGTATCAATGCGATTCAATAACTCATACATGTATACGAAGCATAATACATTTTCCAATCAAGCATTTATTTCCATAAATGTAAATAATCTAGATTCACTAGCACACGAGAAACATTTGGCATGCATAATATTTGAAAAAATAAATTAAATATGTTTGAACTTTGAAACTCTATTCATGCAAATAAAATCCGGTGACAAGTAGCATTACATGCTGACGTCTGCATTGTCCTGACTCCCTTCAGCTCCAGCAGCTCCTTTATTATTCTGTTTGTTCGGGCGAACTGTGATGAAAGAATCGATTTTGTCCTTCCGATTCTCCAGTATAAACGCCTCCAAGTTGATGCATGCATTCATGGACAGAGTTAAAACTGGTCCTGGCCAACCTGATACACAAAATATAGTATATACGTAAACTTGAACATTGGCTACTCTTTATGCAGGCATACATTCTCTCATGTTTTTATTTTCACTACTACTACTACCACTACTACTACTATTACTACTACCTTTCAACTTGTTGCTTGTTTCAATGGGAACTGGACAGTTCATCATTATTTCCGGTGAGCCCAAAGTCGTGTTGAGCAACACACTCAGTCGCACGTTGCCCAAGTCCAAATCCACATCTTGAGCCCAGTACTCTAGGCGCTTCTCGTCCCTGCTTGAGTAGCATCGTCCTTCTTTCCCACGTAGAAATGGAATGATTGGCATTTCCTCCAATCCCTTTTCAGTTGTCTTCACCTGCATTTCAGCGTACTCATCGAGAATCATTCCCAAAAAGCTAGCAATTTTTGCTCCTTGGTAGAAACTGAATTTAATGACAGTTGGCTTGGTAGTGTTTGTGGGTTTCCCCAAGTAAACAAAATCCACTCGATGAATTGGGTTGAGTGCAATTTTTCCAGAGATGTCATCGTTGATCTAATGATTAATTTAATAATTATCCTGCTCACACCACACCTTCTCTTTTGGAACTGCTACATAAACGACAATATTAAAAATTGTACTTACCATTACACAGTCCGAAGTTTCGAAAAATTGCCATGTGCTGTACAGATCTTGCGAGGCTAGCTTCTTAGCAGTTCGCATGTACGGATCAAATCGCGTCAACGTTGGTCGCACACGAATTTTCTGACCTTAAATTAACATTTAAAAATATTATTTTATTACCATAAAATTGCTTTTTTATTCCACGACAACTAAAAATTTCCGCAAACAATAATAATAATGTAAATAAAGTTACCACTAGAGGTTTGCTGTTGATCGTTCTGAGCACTGCTTGCCATTTTGGATACGTGAATAATGGTGCTATGTTTTTTTTTAATGCAAGATGAACTTGTGAAGGAGTTTGAAGGTGGAATGCGGACTAAATCCTTAAACTTGCTTTTATATGCTCAAGTCAGGCTGTACTTTGCGCACTACCCTATGAAAGTTGGAGACAACAATTTCGAGAGCAAAAGGAAGTCTACCTACAATTTTCGATTACAGTAGGAACTTGTGCCCGGCACCATGGAGTTTACAGCTACAGAAGTAACATCGCAGGTATTCAACAGTTGGAAACGTCAGTGGTTAGCTAAGCCAGTGTTAGCTTTAAAGCCAAAAATTCCTTTCGAGGATCTTAGTGAAAAACAAAAGTATGTAGTTTCATTAGTTGAGACACATATTAAAAAAGATTTCGATGAGCAGATTCGTTCACAAATTCGCTGCCTTGTAACAGCTATGGCCGGGGCTGGGAAAAGTGAGTTAATAGCTCATCTACGGTACGCATTTGAGAGAAAAAAGCAAAGCTGTCCAGAGTTTGAATACATACTTGCTAGTTTGACAGGGTCAGCGAGTTATCTCATTCGTGGAGCAACTATACATTCATCCTTTTCCATACCTGTTTATTGCTCAGCAAATCATCTCATCAATGATTGTGACAACAATCATGATATCGCTGAGGAAGAGGAACTTATAAACAGGAAAAAGGATCGACTATCAAAAGTCAGTATTATTGTACTGGACGAGTTTTCACTTATTGGACAAAATCTGCTGAAGGAAATTGACTTACAGCTGAAGAGAGCAGACCCTAGAAACTCAGATAAGCCTTTCGCCGGTAAATCATTTTTAATGTTTGGAGATATTTACCAAACACTGGCTATAGCCGATACGCCGCTCTTCTATCCATCATCTAAACGTCGAAATTCACATCTGCGGGGTGTTTACAACATGTACAAATCTTTTGACAAAGTTGTTGTGCTAAAGAAGCAGTTCAGACAAAGTGGGGATAGTGAAGAACAGGACGCATTTCGCAGCTTCCTAGACAGATTGAAAAGACGGGAATGTACAACTGCAGACCTTGAGTATATACGAGCCAGACTGAAAGCGAGGCTTTCCCCTACGGAACTGCAACTCTTTGAAAACGCTATACACATCTATCCATATCGACGTATGGTTTGGAGTCACAACAGGTATGTATTGCAAGGTTGTTGCATTGATCCGTAATTTGTCAAACTAAAATGATTTGACATTGGGATTTGTACAGTTAATTTCATACTGTACCTTTGTGTTTTTCCAAGGAACGTTCTACACAGTAAGTTTACAGAATCGGAAATCCTTTGCTTGGGGAATGGAATATCATCCCTAGAAATTGCGATTGGCTGTAGTGTAGTTTTACAGAAAAACCTGAGCGTCAACACTGGACTTAGCAATGGAAGCACTGGCACTGTTCGCGATGTGGTGTATGAGAGAAACGTTGGAAATGAAAAGGGGAGCGAAGTGGAGTATATTATTGTTGAATTTGAACAATACGAGGGGGAAAGGTTCGTATGCACGCAAAAGGGTCGAGGCGTTCCTATCTTTCGACAACATGATTCTCAGTATGATGAAGAAAGGGGTTCATATATAAACTGCAAGCGATTTCCTCTTGAATTGGGATACTCCATGACAGGGCACAAATCTCAAGGGAGAAATCTTCCACGTGCGGCTGTGTTCCTTGGACAGCATCAATTATTTGTAGGCTTGGATTACGTTATGCTTTCCAGATGCAAAAGGATTACCGACATTTGTATTCTAGATGAGAATATTTCTCCAGGTCGATTGCTCACACCAGCTGAACTTAACAGCCCAACGTCCCTGCAGAAATACGAAGAGAAGAGACTAGTTGCTCTGCAAACGCAATGCTTTGAAAACTGAAACTGTTTACACACACACAAGTAATTAATGTTTATTCTGTACATACCAAAAAAATATTTCACATTTGTTTTTTCATTCTGTAATGACCAAAGGGGTACGACAAATTAAAGTCATTTGAATCTGGATAAGATCTATACACATCTAATGCATGGAAAGATAACTTATTTTGCGAGATAAAATTTAGTGTATGATTAGATGATCGTATCATATTTACATTTAGTCTAATGTTTGAATTTTTTTCAACAACATTCTTGTATGTGTTGTGATTACAAAAATGATTTAGCGTATTAGCCGGCACTCCCTTTGCTTTCATTTCACTCTGTGTATTATGCGTCAAAAGACTATACTGTTTTGATTTTAATGATATAATCTGTGATATATCTAAATTCTCAATTTTCCAAAGCCCGCTTTCATTCTTGTTAGCAAGTCTCAAGTTTGGAATATTTGAATGTAGACGGAAAAATTCGTGTGACTCAGGGATTTTGCTGAAGTCGAAAAACTCCCTATGTGTAACTAAATCATTCCAAATATCCTGCTCGTTCCCTAGTATTTCACATACAGCTGAGTCTGTATCAGTCTGGATAACAGTTATACGATTGCCAAAGATCATTCTCAGTTGATCATAAAATCCAGTATAGAATATGCATTTTGCCATTTCCAGAACAGTGAATCCACACGAGAGCAGATTATTTAAAACCACTCGTTTGGGCTTCATTTTAATAATACTTAATTTCTCATTGACAACCTCAAAATCAACGCATTCCGCCGAGGCAAGCAACTCTTGAGCTTTCGCTCCACTCTGACATAATTTCATTTGAAAAAAATTCTCTCCACTCATTAAAGTTTTCCCGTACAGTGAATTATTCCACTGTTTCAGATCAGCGCGTTCCGACTCTGTCTGTGCAACTTTACGCTTTGCAATATTTTCCTCCACAAACTGACGTAAGTATGGTCTTTCATGGAAAGAAAATCCCGAATGAATTCGGGTGAGAGTCATTCCCTTTTGCAAATAGTAAGCAAGCGTACGATAATGTATTACATAGTTCTTACGGGGGAAGCAATGAAGTAGAAGCTTTTTAACTTTCATATATGTTCGTGAACTAACATTGCCAAGCAATGCAAGCATTTCCTTTTGCCTAGTTGAGAGCCATTCTGGTTGTACGCAACGTTTTTCTGGGCATAGCGGCAGGCTGCATGTCACATCCTGAATGCATTCTGGATACTCTAAATCCACCGTTAGTATGTACCCTCGTTCGTTGCTTTGACTCAACAGTTCTTTGCACTGCCAGTCAATGTGTTGTAAATTTTCCAAGCTTTCCCATTTGAAATCGCTATGTGGAAATTTATACGACTTCATTACATGGCTATAAAGACCAACAATATCAAAGTACATAATACAACTGCCTGGCTTGTCTGACTGAAATCCCAGAGGATTCCTTGGCGTATTCGCAGTGGTAATTTTTCGAGTAGCGAATGACTGCCCTCCCCGTATTCCTGCTCGCAACATTTTGTACATTTCACGATCCCTCAAATAGTGCACTTCTTCCTCCGATGAATAAAGCCAGCATTGCCATGAGTAGCCGCTACTAGTACAACAATATGTAGGATCCAGACCGTATGTTTTAATACCATTGAGGACAAAATTTATCCAAATTATAGCAAGGTGAAGGGAATCTAACGTACAGTACAATCGTGTGTATGTTTTAAAATCAGAGATCTGATAAGTACTACATACACGCAGTATGGTCTCCCATTGATCATCTGTACACGCCTCATGTGTTAAATCGTTAAAAAAATGCTCCCGCGTTGGGAGTGGAACTCCCCGAGCAAGTTGATCAGCTGATGCTAGAAACGAGTAGGGAAATGGAATCTTGGCTAAGAGTAGTTCAAACCCACTCTCTTGTGCTTTTGCATCATGCGGCTTCACTAGTGTGTGCGTGGGAAACATAAATGTTTCCATTGCGTTGTGTAGCAGCGAGAAATGTGGAGACTCTTCCTTTCTTAGCCTAGCTACTAATGTTGCTAGGGAGCTGGGCTGAAACTGGCATGAATCTAAAAATTTTATTTTTACCTTGCGGTTACCACACGCACTCTTTGTTGCATTAGCCTTGATACCTCCATAATTTTCATACAACTTTGGAATGTACATATCCCTAGCTGTCATTGTCATTTGAACAAATTTCTGGCCGGACTTAGCAATTATATTTATATCATCAAAACCGAATAAGCTCGAGTCCATATACTTTAGAAGCAAGTGAAAATCAAATGAGGATCCAGAGTGGCATAGAAAAACCAATTCGTTCTTATACCTGATTTTAAGATTACATCCCTGACAAATAGTTGAGACGTAGCGTCCATTGTCATGGTTATGATTATAACATTTTATGACCCTTACATTTCGACTCTTTTCATTTTTCTCAAGCCGGCTTGACCGTGTAGGAATAGACTCATCTTGCTGGTTTTCACATTCACTATCGGAACTTTCGACCAGATTTCCTTCCGCGTCAAATAAATCGTATGCAAGATCTCCTTGACCTGTAGCATCTTCAGATGAGTTGAATTTTCGTTTACAATGCTTGCAATGAGTTGCTTCGTTGTGTAGTCGAATTTCTTCCTCACTTGGCACAACCATATTATTGGTTGCTCTGACATGAGAAAGTAGTGTATGTGCCCAGTGGAAGGCTCGAGTAAAAAAATGCTTCACTGGAGATTCCCCGTCAAAATATTCTGTGGCGAGCAATTCTACTTCACTGCCGGTATTATGTGCAATAACTAGCGAGTAGCTTGCTGGGATATACTCGAATCGCTTAACAGTAGCTGGACGAGCTGTTCCATCTTCTTCCCCGTTTGTTTCCAAGGGCTTACTAAAACACTCGAAATCAAATGTGGCAAAGTAGGGATAGGGATGTACCATCTCCAGTCGTTTGAACTTTAGTGTTTCTCCTTCGGCTGGAAATTCATGTGAAGGATTCCATTCTTCTTCTTCTGCCTTGTCCACATCTTCCACGTCAATGTCAGTCGTGTTATATTTACAACACAAGGAATGATTGAGTTGTTTACCCTTGGTTTTAAATTTTCGGAAGCACTTTGGACACGAATAGACTGGAGTTTTAACATCGTCTTTTAGAAATCGGTTCAGATCCTTAATCCATGCATAATGGTATAAGTCGCGACTTGTTTCCTTGTTCCCATCATTGCTTTCAACGTTTTTATGTATAAGAAATAAGTTGACATTAACTCTGCCTTTGTGCTTGCTTGCTCTCATAAGAACGACGTTCTCATTTCTGTGGGTAAACACATTAACTGTTACATCATTATTTCGTTCAAATTGAGGAATGTCTTGATAGGGATTTACAAAACCCTCTGGAATGCCTGTAAAGTCAAGCTTGCTCATGAATTTACGATACGACATGTAATTAGACAGATCACGATTCTTTTTGCCGGCAGACTTATTTTCAGCCAGTTTATCTGAGTAAAAAATTGCAGCTGTCACGGCGTAACGGAAACAAAAGTTATCCGTGTTTTTAAAGTTAATAACACCAAATCGTTTTTCTGGAATGGTAGGGGAAGGAATCCACGAACACGCGCATTCACGAATAATTTTAACTGTCCAATTTTGATTTCCAATCTTTCCAAACTTTTTACACGCCAGTTACTTCCGTATTCGAGAAATGTCTCTTTTTTGTCAATAATTTCAGCTGCACAAATCCAAATTAAATCTTCAATACCGCTCTCATGATACAAATCATGATTACTTGATTTAAAATATATCATGGCTTGATGAGTACTGCTTTCACCTCCATCCAAAATTATATCTTTTTCCATTATTAAGGACACGCTTATTTCAAGACGAATGTTACCATAAATAGAAATAATTTGTGTGAGAAAACTGGCAAGATCGTTGTAGGTTAAAGTAAATGCTGTTTCCAAGTCGTCGGTATTTAACTCGTGACGATACATGTAGTGTACTATCACTCCCAAATGCGAGCGACTCAACTCTGCAAAGTTACGTAGATCTATCGGATGTCCGCCGTCAACATGGCCAAGCCGCTCACCCGCATGTTGACAACGATGCTCCACCTTGTAGGAACAGTATTGACCACAATGCTCGCACAGATGAATTTCTTCCACATGATTTGCGTAAAGAACGTGAGTTTTACAACTGAAACAGCATTCGGGCATGGAGCATCGGAGAATCTAAAAATAAAACAAATGGTGGATAAATCTTCCATAAAATAAAATGCATGCTTTGAAGCCTATTTGGAGCTCAATAATAACGTTTACTTACTGGTTGTGAAAACCCAGTCGTTAAGCACGATGGGTAATTTGATGTTTCATATGGAACTGTAACTTGACTGTTTTGATTTTGAATGGAATTTAGTTCTGGGTAGTGTTCGACTTCCCCGTCTGCTCCCGGATTCATTTCAGGTTCTGCTAATTCCGACGAGACCTCCATGAACGTATTAATTCACTTAAAAGTTTGTAGAATTTAATCAAGACAAGGATGAAAAGCAAGAGTACAGTTGAGTATGACACTGAAACGAAATAAAAACTTTCACATTTAATTCGTAAAATTTGATGACTTTACAATTCGCAGATAAATTGGGGAAAATGCTTTATGTCTACGCTTACCTGCTTTATTTTCGATAGTGGAGAGAGAGTCTTCAGCACTTGTCCCGTTTATGGTTGAGATTGTATTCTTCTCACCTCCTCCTCCACCGCCCCTTTGGTTTGCGTCGTTGAGAATTTTGCGCAGTATAAACTGAAAGTTAGTCATTAGACGGTCGGTTGAACTGAATATATCATTAGGCGCCATCTCTGAAGAACAAACGTTATTAGCACACTTCACCTTTTCTTGCTTACTCACAGACGGTAGTTGTGTCGACGTTTTTTCCAACGAAATACCTTGGTCACTTCCAAACGTGTAACAACTAAATTGACACGATGTCAATATGAATGTTATCAGAGTGATAAATTTAGCCATGTTGTCGAGACAATTACAATTTTAAAACTGATTTAGTGCTTCCTCCTAGACTTGTACTTATTCCGAAGTTGCGACTTTTTCCTAATCCGTTTTTTATTTTTTGTCGATTTGGAGAGCCCGTATCCTCTCTGGTTTTTCCTTGGACGTAGAGTTCTCTTTTGAGATTTGTCAGAAGTGCTTGGTACAACTGAAGCATTTCCAACGTCATCCATATTCGTCGGAGGATTCTCGGGTTTTTTCTCAGGAATTTCTGCTCTGGAAATCATACCTTCACGAGTCGCGTCGTCCAATGTCTTCCATTTGGCTGGCATTGCGTGGGATTGTTTGCCAGTTGCACAGCAGCAAATTCTTATAATTTGTCGACTTGCATGTTCTTTAGCGTTTTTATTTGCGCCATTAGTACTTGTATCTGCCACACTCGCGGGTTTATCTCCCCTCGTTTCATTAGTTAACAAAGTTTTATCAATTTTAACTGCTTCGGAATTATTTTTGAGGGCTGGAGGAAAGTCGTTTATATTTTCACCTTTTGCAAATGTATTGGATACATCAGCATTATCTAATTCTTTTCTATAAATACTCATAAGCCGTTCATAGAGGGCAGGAGATATTACTTTCATGACCTTTGCCATTGCTGACAACTGAATAAAACTATTTCACAAATATACACTTTGAGAAAAACCGTTGCCAATAATGCCTGGACAAGTGAAGAATTTCTATACAAATTCTTTCGAATCAAGTTTATATTTCCCGCTTGACGTTCTAACGTTCTTACGTACTTACAGACAACTTTGGTCGAATGCTTGCAAAACAAATTGAGATTTATGATTGCTTCTGCAACAGTAGCAAGTTCTTGGTCGGAACAGTTACGTAAAATGTTTTTGAAGGATTGTCTCTTGCTCAGAGCGAGATGTCTTAGAAATTTGAAGTTATTTTCAAATGTGTTGGTTTGCAACAACATATTATTGCGGACTGTATACTTCACTATGTTCGTCGTCTGGAAATATTGAGTTTCTCACCCAGTACGAATATTTTTTATTTTTAGGGTGCATGTCTAAAAGTAAATAACCATATGACTTGCTCGTTACAGCTTTCACATAAGCGGAAGTCAAAAACCCTGTTTGACCTGGACAAATTTGTCTAGCAATATTAGTAATTACACTGCGGTCTCTCGGAGAATCGTAAAGTATAAGTATTTGAGTGTTTAAATTAACTTCCCGTAGGCCTTTTACGAAGGGATTTTGTAATATAAGAATAATACTAGCTCCCCGATGATGACTGTGTTTTATAAAGTATCGAATTACGAGGTCTCGATACTCCTGCTTCGACAATAAATCACCTTGATCATCGAGCACTATTAAACAGGGGTCACTCGTTAGTTCTTCAATGTCAAATATTTTATTAGTAAATATTATATTTTTGTCCTCTTCCTGGAGACGATAAAATTCCTTCTGAAAATCACTATAGACATATATTACCTTGTAAATTCGTGTATCAAAAAGGTCGTAGCGCCTGCGTATCATTTCTAATGTATTAACCGTTTTACCACTTCCAGTTGCTCCTGATGCCAGAATTGTTGCAGGATGTGGGAAAGCGTAATTTATTGAATTTACAGCCGCAGCGGTAGCACTACTTGTGTTGACTTCCATTCTCAATATGTTATATGCGACAGAAGATATACAACTGGAATATTTCAATGTACAGGGTCGAATGTTTATTGACACAATTACATCCAAAGTGTAGATTATTTAAACAACAATTTATTTACGATTAATTTTCTCAATTTGCTACAGACTAGCCTATCATTATAAATTTGTCCAGATTTAAACTGTGACAAATATTTTTCAAATGACAGACCTAATGCTCTATACAATACAAATAGTATACAATACTGACCGCAAATATCTGAATTCCACTTTTGCAATGATCTACAATTTTCCTTATTAAAAAGATTTTGACTTAGATTTATATTTTTGTATATTTTAATGTTTTTACCAAAACTGTCAAAATATTCAAAACTTCCAACATTACGCATGTAAAAACAAACCCAGTGTTTTCCTGGCTTAGTAGCTACATCTGTATTAACTACAAAAAAACATGCGCGTGCAGTAGTTTTTAAATTTTCAACTACAGAACTAAATTCATCTGCAGCAAGTACATGAAACGGAATTTTAATTTTGTAAACCTTTGAGATATAAGTTAGTATATTAATTAAGGTATTAGTATTCATATTACTAATAGTCTAGCAAAACTGCTTTATTTGAATCAATTTCAAGAACATTCTGAAAGTGGCTGTAAACTACAACTTGAACAGCTTCATCTAGTGGAGATTTGAACCTTAAATGAATTTTTATATTTCCACGACGGTTGACAGAGAGGGCGTCGCTTTGGTTGGGCAGCAAGTCCACCGCAATTAGGACATTTCCTTTAAACAAACCCAATGCAATTAGAATTCAAATGCATAATTTATAAACAATCTATGCTTGTAATTTATTTATTCTGGTATACCCTCTTTGTAATTGTCGCGACAAATCGAATTCCCCAACAGTTGAGACCCCGCTGTATTTTGCAATGAGCGCAGAGCTAGGAGAAAATTGTCCTCGCCAGCACCGTTGACGGTTGTAAAACTGAGTGGAATTATGCGGTGTTGGATTGTCTCACCATTCCATGAAAATCCAATTTCCGACAGGTTTTTGTGCACAAAATTAAATGCATCTTTTGTTACGCTTCCCATAAACGCATCAGCTGCAACTATTCCGCAAACAATTACTTTTGGAATTCTTCCAAGCAGTATACCTTCAGTTGTGACCTGACTTAAACCTTGGGGTACAGAAAAGGTTTTCAAGTCAGCGTTGACAATTGGGTATTTAAATGTTCTTCCCAACGACAATTCATGGCGATGAATATCAATTACTTGCTTTGACACAACCTTTTTCGAAACGTAGAACACTGCCTCGTTTATGTCATAGCGGTAGGGAGTGCCTGAGATACCGGGAAGGGTGGCAACACTGGAATCAATACAAAGTTCAGGAGGACTGCGCCTCAGCAGAATTCTCAAATCACTTCCAGCTGGCAAGTATCGATTTTGGTTGAAAATGTTGCAATTGAGATTCCCCAAAAGGGTGAATTGCTTGGAATTCTTGCTTTTTTCATAACGGTTTTTAAATCCGGCATCGGTTATCTTAAATTCTTCCTTTTTAACGTTGGGATACCAAAACTCATTCTTCAATTTGTTCGTTTTTTCAACACCGCTTGCCGATAGAAGTCGCTGAATGTATGACATTGTTGGGTAATGGTTATTACTGTCAGATATCAATGTCCCGTTCAGATAAACTTCCAGATTATTGAACATTGCGTGAAAGAAATTAGAACTGGGTGCGCAAATATCTGAGTCGTCACAATTTTTCCCGTCAGCTCTTAATATGCGACATGTCATGGCGAGGAAACAGTCTGAGGGATCAACGTACCCGTTCGTATCTGACATTAAATAAAACTCTATTGGATTGTACGTCTCCTTGACGGAGACAAGGGGGAAACATGGAATATAGTCCGAGCTCTGTTGAATGCTAACGTCAGTTGGAGGAAGTTGAAATAGGTTCAACTCTGATCGAAGAGATTGTGTCGAGCCCTCAAACACGGTGGGACGCTCCAGAAACACCGAGTTGGCATCCATGTTTATTTTATTTAATTACGCCTGACGCACTTGCGTTTTACTACTTTTGATCGACGCCTTCCCGCTCCAACTTGAATCTTTCGTAGAGGTCCTCGACGACTTTTGACTGACCTTTTTCGTCTACGCTTGGTCGTTGTTGTACTTCGTTTACGCCTTCTTCCGCCTCCGCTCTGTTGCTTCTGTCTTCGTTTCCGTCGAGGTACGCCTGCTCTAGAACCGCTTGCACTGTTTTTCAAAGGTATGAGGTAAGAGCTGGCTTCTGAAGAAAGACCACTACTGCCACCAGCCATTGACGATGCGTCAACTGAACCACTGCCAATCTGCAACTGAGTAGTTTTTGGTTCCAGATAGCAGGCTTTATCGTCGCACTCTACTTGCCTCATTATATCGACGACGGTTTTGCACGAAATATTTAAATTCTTGGTCTAAAGTTTAAAATAACGCTCGTCTCCTCCTTGGATAAATCCCAGGGTTGAAAGTACTCGTCTAAAAAGTCGACACGTAAAATGCTAAGTTGTTCACAGTTGACTGGTATATATGAAACTGGATGGAATTCCTTTTCAACTTCCTTATTTGGTTCTGTTTCCATTGCTAGCTCTGCCAACAGCGGAACAAAATGGTTTTTATAAAACTGATTTTCCACGCAATTTAGTAAAACTAATAATCGCTTTGCCTCAGACAGGACAGGTACAATTTCGTCTTCACCCTCCTCGACCTCACGCATTTGCTGTTCCTGAACGACGATTTCGTGTCCAACCTCGATGCTGGTGCCATTTTCAAACAGTGTCAACAACGGTATTTCAAAGTATCTCTTTACTGGCACGGGTAACTCAATGGAAAAGTAGCGAGGAATTTGATTTACAAACATTGCTCCGTTTCCATACTGAAACTTAATGTCAAACTCTGGAAATTTTTCATTTTTAAATGCTTCGTTTAATTCGCCAATAACGTCATTAACTGCCATTGTTTTCGGTTCTTTCATTGGTATAAACAATTTGCTGGTGTAGCCTAGTCGAAAATACAGTGGATCATCTGCTGGAATTTTCTTAAACTCTGCTTCGTTGATGCTGCCAACACCTTCGTGGCGACCAGTTGGAAGCCTCTCGCGGTTGAAGCCCAAACTATGAACAATGGGCTGGGGAAGATTTATATAATCGGACTTATGTCCTCCAGAGACTCTTGCAACAGAAATTGTACATTTTTTGCCATTACTAAATTCAAACTTTACATCGAACCCAGATTCCAACAATCGAGTAGAAAGTGCAGAACAAAAGCCTTTCACTGTCGTCTCTTTGTGTTTATAAACGACAGCCAAACTTTGAAATTGCTGATGTAGCATAATTAAATTTCCCTTGTAATTATGCTTCACAATACAAACTTCGAACTGCGTGTGCGCTGTCAGATTTTTGTACATATCTTCATTTACAATGTCTTCAGCCGTGAATAGGCCTCGCTGAAATAGCTTACGCTTGAATCCTATTAGAGAGGCTAAATTCTGCGATAATTCTAAAACCTCCTCTGGATCTTCCATTGCATTAGATACTGTAACTACATATTTCGATTCAGGCAACGCTCGAATATTGAAGGATATTTTTTGCTTACTAGCTTTTAACGAGTCGTTAATTCGTATAATAAAGTTTAATAAACTTGCATCTTTATTTTTATATTTTAATGTTATTTTGGCAGGTGGTAAATAATCCTGATACAATAGACCTGACGGTACTTTCTCGTCAGCTGGGATCATTCGTCGAGTTATCCGAGGTTGTGCCACCCTACTAACTGTTCTAATCTTGCGCACTGTTTTCGTTTTCGGTTGAGATGTATATTTAAGTCTTGTTAAACCAACGTCATACATCCCCCGTTGAAGTTTGAGCGGTCGCGTTAATCCATTTACAATGTTTCCAACCAATCCAACCCCATCCGGATTTGATTTGCTTGAGAGAATCGCGTAAAAGTTTCTCAGGGAGCTTAGACCAGTTTGATCACCCTCCAGGGTGTAGTCTGTGTGCATGGACATGGTTAAGCTGTTATGTCCTTTCTTGGATGCCAGCTTCTGCACTATTTTGTTCTTTCCTTTCTTCAAGCGGGTTTGTATTTGTCGTTGCTGTTCTATCCTCTTCGATTTTTGCGAGCTCCAATTCTTCAGAATAAAATTGTCCTGTGATATCTTCAGGAGGGTCTGACAGATCCTCAAGTAAGTACGTGTATGGAACCGTGACTTGTACTTTTATAATACGAAATATCTCCCTAGACCAGTTTTCCGCGTAACCTAATCAACACAAGTTACCTCTGTCAATGGCACCTTCAATCTAAATCCAAATCGTTATGATTAGTTAGTAAAGTACTTACCTTTTTCAAAAAGTAGCTTTGCGCGCGAAATTCTTACCAAATCGTTAACTTTGAACTTGGGAGGCTTTCGGGCAGGGTTTTTCATTTCCTCTATGTATTTACCATACATGCGAGACCAAATATCATACTGATCTCGCACTGTGACTGCATTAGGAGCCCGACCTATTGTGGAATGATATGTGTTGTTATACGTTGTAACAAAATCTTGAAGCACGTCATATATACGACCTGAGCTGTGCTCAGTCATGTATCTTTGCATTTTTGTAAAAATCGATCGAATAAATCTTTCTGCTATTCCTGCTTTAATGTGACTGTAGATGTGGTATGGCTTAATTTGGTTTTCTTTTAAGAATTTGCGAAATTGTTTTGAAGTAAATTCGCGACCCATATCACTGAACAGAAACATTGGTTTGACACCAGCTTCTGCGAAGATTGAACGAAATGATTTAATCATAGATTCGGAATCTTTTGATTTTATCATTCTCGCATATGCCTTCTTGCTAAAGCTGTCAACAACTATTAGGATGAAAGTGTTGCAATTGTTCAATGGTGCAATATTTGCAATATCTTTCAAATCAGCTGACCATGTCTGATTTATAAAATTTATCATAATTTTACGCCTCCTAAATTTATTGCGGACAGGACGATGGAGAGCGTATGAATCCAGTTTTAATAATTCCTTCTCTACTTTGCGCTTGTCCGTCCACTCTTTACTTCCTTTGATAAACGTGCCAATGCCAGAAAATGAACCATTAAATCTTTGATTAAGATAACTTTGTCTTACTGCTGACATTGCGTCGTGCGTCTGAAATTTACTGAAGTGTAGCTATGTAATGTAATCGATTGAGTGTATTTGTGTAAACTGGGTGGTAACTCAATTTGTGCACAGATGTCGTTAATAGTTTTCAATGCTTCAATAATGACATGCATTCAGTTTGTACATCGTACACAATACGAGAATAATAAACACTGATGACGCCCGCGAACTCGGAAAATCAATAAAACCCGAGGACATTCCGGAAAATCAATAAACCCGAACCCTGCCATGGGAAGGAATTACGGGAACAAGCCTGGCGGGCTGGTTCCCGGAAATCCTCCCCATTATAAACACTACTTATATACATATATATATGTATACCGTGCATGTAGCTTGTGGTCTACCGTCTCCATTTTAAAAACTTGGATTTTTTTGCACTGTGCATCATACATGGGCACCCTCACGAGGGATTGAGGAATGCCTCGCCCTCTCCCTCGTCCTCGCCCTCACAAAATGAGAGGGCGAGGGTGAGTACACGTTGATTTTAGGATCCCTCATGAAAATGAGGGAGAGGACCTACAGAGAGGGTGTGAACGAAAGACGGTGAGGCAGAGGGGACATATAAGCCCTCATGACATTATCTTACCGGAACCTTTATGCGAAATTAAAGGTCCTCCTGTTTACCTTTAAATTGATCATGTTAAACTCCAGAATAAATTTTCATTTTAAGATGTCGGTGAGGCTTGGTAATTTGTAAAAAAGGACTCTACCTCAGCTTTATATTTGATGAATGCTGTTTGCATGCCCTAATATGAAATATTACGGGTCTAAAGTTAAGGAACTACTAAGGCTTTGATCAATAAGTCATTTTCTGAGCCATTGCACAGATTATTTAAGAAATGTTGTCGACACTAAAATTGACAGAATTGTTTTTATCACAAAATAATATATTGTAGTCCGACTACTGAAATTTTGCCATTTCGCTAAAAATCAAAATATAAGGGATATGGGCACTTTTTACCAATGATTTGGAATTTTGAAATTATTTGTAGGGCAAACCAGTCCTAAATCGATCAAAACATTGTCAATTTTCGCGATTTTTATACTTTTATGCCAACCAGAAAACCTAATTTGTTGGAACGATTAAATGCATAGCTAAATGTTTCATAGCTATATTCTAAGTTCAGTTAAATGTTTTTACCCTGCGTACCCATACCTGGTGGTTTATAACCTAACTATCTTATTGAACCTGTACCCAAACCGAATGGGTGAAAAAATGCCTACCTAATACGCACCTCTGTACCTGTACCAAAATACTCGGGTAATCCCGGTACCAATGAGGGGCATTATTTTGAATACAACACATTGCTGTTTATTTCATCACGAACTTTTTCCTAAAATATTTTTAACGCTAGGTTGTACAACTTTTTATGAACTTTCTAAGCGATCCAAAAGGTCCTTACGTTTAGAATTGGGAGTATGTACTGCAAGAACGAAGAGCAAGGTTAGGAAAATATTACTTCAGGGGAAAAAAGACAGAAAAAAATTCTGATCTTGCCATTTTTGCATGGGGAGGGCTTAAGTTTCCCTTATATACAGATAACCGCTGTTTAGCCACCCGTCACAGCGAGATTAGCATGTAACACTTGTCAAATCTGCCTAGTATAGTCTCATAGACGTTAAAAATTTTAATTGTTTTTCGTCGAAGTGCAACAATTTTCGTATCTTATGGGGAATTCCCATGCAAAATTTCAGTGGTCAGGGAAAATTTTGTGATTGTTTTTGTGTTGGAAAAATAAAATTTGAGAGATTGAGTTTCTCAGTGTCAGCGGACATCATGTGAACTGAATTGCAAGAATAAGAATAATGGGCCCATCATCACCGGAAGGTTAAGATTTTGCGACCACAGGTGGAGGAACCCCATTGGGCTCCTTCGTTTCAATTTCAAAGGGTATCAACATTGGGCCTACGAAATTTTAATTGCAGTATTCATTCAAGAAAAGCGAAGCATAGTCAAACATTGTCCACATATAATAAATTCACAATTACTTACTCCCTCGCCTTTTAAAACACATTTTGCAATCGCTTGTAGCGACTTGATATGGCTATTTAAAGGGCTATTTCAGAGATGCGCAAAGGAAATAGCCTTCCTTCAAGCCTTCAAAGGCGAAAATTCAGTAAAAATTTCCCCTTCAACATGTCGTGGAATGAAGCCCTCTAAAAAATCTGCCTTCCTTCACCCTTCCTTCCAAAATACATACACTCATTTTTGCCTTCAGCCTTCTTCTAAAAATAGCCTTCCTTCAATTTTAAACTACAACCCGCTTAAAAACGTTTTGCACCAGCAGGATTCACTGCAGTGAAGAGAGTGGGCACAAATTGTCAGTTGTGAATTCACGAATTGGCTATATTGTTGCGCTAACAGCAAAACGTCGTTGCATATGCTGTGCTTTCATGCTATAGATATTTCGTGTGCGTGGAAGCCTTCACAGCCTTAGAGGGCTAATATTTAGTAAACCTTCCTTCACAATCCTTCATTGCTAGTTTTTGTGAAGGCTTCCTTCAGCCTTCAGAAAAAAGTATCCCCATCCTTCCATTCCTTCTGCAACGTTAAGAAAGTTACCTTACCGCCTTCAAGGAAGCCTTCTTGGAAGGCTAGCCTTCGAAGGCTGCGCATCTCTGGGCTATTTATTATACATCGAGATTGTAGACAGGACCAAACAAGACACTAAGCAAAATTGAAGCAATTGATTCAGAAGAGAAATTGAACATTGAGGATGATACATTTTAAAGCTGCCATATTTTAACCAAGCGTCCGCAAAAAGTTATTTGAAAGATCAGGGATTGTAGAAAATTGTAAGGGAGTTGTTTACGTATAATACAAAATAACGAGGGCACTGATGAGGGCGAGGAAGGGGGTGTATTTTAAAATTAGCACCTGACGAGGGTGAGGACGAGGGCAATCAGTAACGTGTCGCGCGATTGATGACGAGAGAGAGTGTAAGTAGACTATATTTTATCCCTCACGAAAAGAGGCAGAGGGGTAGATAAAGGCCCATCTATGCTGTGCATATCTGAAGTTTTTTCTGGTCAAACTATACTGACTTTGTGAATACGGAAGATACCAACAATGGAATTACAAACACACGTTAGTTCTAGAAAACAGTTGTGCTCCCGGAAAAGTTAAAACTGTAATAAACGATTGTATAATTCTTTGTATCGAAAAGGCTTGATTTTGTTGGAAGTTTGCCATAAGCATAAAAATTACAATTTTTTAATAAAAACCTTTGGCGGGGTTGTGCAAATGCGTCCGGTATAATGAGAATCCCGTTATAACTATATTTTCCGTTCTGTAACTCGATTACTGGCGTTGTAATTTTACGGGGGAATTTATAGTACACCTTTGTAATAATTACTATAATAATAAGGGAATTAATAATTTATTGGAGACAACAAATTTCAAAAAGTTCAACTTATTATGATTTGTAAATGATTATAATATCATAAATACTGTTCAAAAAAATTTAATTGATCAGAGCAACCTGCTTATTGTTAGGAGTACCAAGTATCTATGTACATATGTCCCCTTAAACACCAAGTTTCAAATGTTTCTCATTTATCAGTATAAATATACAACGTAATTTGCAATTTGTAACGTACATCTATAAAAAGGGAAAACTCCCACATTTTCCCACAGGTGACAGGGTATATGTACATACTCATTACGATTCGAGTGTCGCTTGTCGAACAATTTCAACAGAATCTGAATTCAATATGTGTCGTCACGACCTGGGTCCTGTTGTGAAAAAGTTTATTTAATCCACGTAGCCGTGGATACAGGAGATGCTAGCGTGAATGTGCTCATCAGTGCTGTTGTGGCTTCCCAGACATTGTATTATTGATTGACACACACATATGTACATATATACAGTGGACTAATCAACTCTATTACGAATACCGTAAGTTCTTATATTCTTACACTGAGGGTTTCATTATTCTGTAAGTTGCGAGTCCAATTTCGCTGTCTTAATGGAGAACTAATAAACTGAATGCACTGTATTCTGTTTTTGTGCATCTGCTTGGTATTTGTAATATTTGTATTCGTCTACTAAAACTAAGATTTACTGAGGGCAGAATAAACAGCATTATCATACCAAAGTAATCAATCGTATGTTATGTAATGCATATACGCACGTAATCATATTTGCTACTCTACAGGCGTGAGATGCTTACCTGAAAGACTCCACATGTGGCAGCTCCGCTCATTAATTATGCACTAGATTATCACACAATAGGGCTCGTAACAAAACGTGATAAAAGGTTGTTGTCAACACATGGAAAGTGTGAGAATGAGCTCAATTGTGGTTTCGAGTTAGATGGATCTGCTAATGTAAAGTTGAAACCTATGACTAGAAATTATCCTTCCCGTGTTGTCCTTCGACTTGTAATGACGTCAATGAAGTTTACTGGTGGTAAATATCAGAAAGGGGAAATAAAAGGTAAAGGTAATTTTTAGGGGCACAATGAAACCAAGTTCTTATTGTGGTTCTACTGCTGTGTAGTTGCCCGCTTGTCCATAGTCACGATTCACGATATGTGCCAAACCTCACCAGACGTTTCAATCTGTTCACAGTGACATTATCTAATGAGTCATAAGTTTATTAGTTTTGGAGAAGATCGGGTCACCTGTTTGACCTCAGGAAATTAAATGAGATCTCATTTAAACGCATGCTAATGCATACTGCCCAAACAGGTGATGCAGCCACCAGATGCCGCACTGCACACAATTTTATGGATGATCTTACAATATCTGTATCAAGAGTACTATTAAAGAAGAATATTTGTAGAATATCTAGAGATTCCGTACAACCTTTAAAATTCAAAAGGAGCACAATTTAAACTAAAATTCCAGTATAGTTTCAGTTATCAGTTATCTGTAAATATTCGGGTAATTATCACAATACCCAGTTCCTACTTTAGGATGAGAATACCGATGTCAGGAACAGAATCGGGAGTCATTTTTGTGTGGAAATTATTTCATTTGGTCCAAATCGACTGGTAATTATGGATAGATCTGACGAATTCGAGTCGTTTCTTAGGCTTCACAAGCCGAATTTACAACATAGCCTTAACTTATGATGTACCCCTCCCTTCATTTCGGGACCTTGATATGGCTCAAAGCTCAAATCCACCAAACCAATAGTTGTTCATGCTTGCCCCCTCTCTCCTTGTAATTGCGTCATCGCCAAAATTCCAAATTCAAGCTTAAATTCGGTCTTAAAGGTGATTAGCATTTATGTAAAACCCTCCCCTTCCATCTCATCATTATTATTTCTTTACAACGGCCAACCCATCCACCCCTTTGTGTTGACAATTAAATGTATTATCTAGTAAATCCACAGCAATGACTACGGAAACAGATTTTGGTTCCAACTGAAACTGTTAATCCTTACAAACTAAATTTTTGACAATGTAATAATCCCAATAATCTCAAGCTCAAAATGTGTTAATAAAATAATTATTAGTGATAAGGGGCTTGGTGGATTTTATAATATGTATCTGTGCATTACATCTATCAATACATACTCCGTCATCCCTGGATTCATAGCGATCATTCCCTGCTATTGACAATGGGCAAATTTAGATTATTAATACCGTCATTAAGTACGCTGGCCAAAACGTTTCAAAGCTTAAATATGATGTAACTAATGCAGTACTAGGTCATAAATGAGATAAGCAAAGAGCTTTCTAGACCTTTTGTGATAAACAATGACGACAGCCAGTTATCACTATTAACAATTGTTAGAACTTATTACAGCCGCGCCACATCGCATTATGCACTTAATGAATTTCCCTTGATTAAGTACTTACATTAAAAGTGGTGGAAATCCTCAAAATTGATAACAACGTTTCACTTATCAGCACTTAATGGGTGGTTTCAATTATATGGGCGGGGCTTGTTTTATTACAAGTTTGGGTATCTTGGTATATATGTACATATATGATCCTATCAGAATATAAATACCGTCCGAAATATTATTTCTCATCAGTTTGATTCAAACCACTGTAACATTTATAGCATACTGTATTTAACTTTTTTTAATTCTTTTTGGTCTCATCCTCATCAATAAAAATCCTTTATCGAAATGGCTAAGAATTACTTGGAGTTTTTCAATGGTCACAAAATGCCCATTGTTGGGCTTGGAATGTGGCAGGTAAAAAGCGTAGTGACATTTTCCTTCAATAATTTTGCTAAGCATCATTAATATAAAAATTAAGTATGCAACACCATTGTGCAATAATTCTAATTGAACAATTGAAAAATTCCAAAAATATATTTTCCAAATCCAGGCAGATAAACCTGAGGAGATTGATTTGGCAGTAGAGCGAGCCATAGACGTTGGTTACCGCCACTTTGACACGGCCACTCTTTACAGTAACGAAGAAGGACTTGGCCGGGGACTCAAGAAAGCTTTAGAAGCCGGGAAGGTGAAACGTGAGGATTTATTTATTGTGACGAAGGTAATGAACTAAAAATAAAATTACAAATATCATTCTTAAGTGCAACAACACCTCTGACCTAACGCAACTTGCAACATTGTTCAGTAAATTTATAACTTTTGTATAATTATTTAATTGTAATATTATAGCTTCCATGGCATGCCAACGAAGCTTCTCGAGTAAGTCGCTTCATGAAAGCTTCTCTGAAGAGACTTCAATTCGACTATGTCGACTTGTACCTCGTTCACTGGCCACAAGGTGTGAAGTATGTGGATGATGAGACGTTGTCACCAATGGACGACAATGGACGGATGCTCGTGGACCCCACTACGAACTTGGAAGCCGTATGGAAGGCCATGGAGGAACAAGTGGATGCAGGTTTGGCCAGATCAATTGGCATCTCTAATTACACTCCGAAGCAAATCGAGAGAATAATGAAGGTCGCTCGTATTCAGCCAGCAAATCACCAGGTAATAATTTTATTTGTAGATATACAGTTACATATAGAATTACTTGAACTATCTATAACATTTTAATCACTGGATGATAAGCAGCAAATGTATTCGCACTGTGTTCTCTGACTAGTAAGACACTCCCTTCAAAAAGCATTTAGTCCTATTGGGGTAAAAAGATATTTCACCATTTACGAATCTTATTTGCTCTCTTCGTTTGAGAGTAACCATACATAATTACGTATATGTATGTATGTTTACCTATAGTTTCCTCTGAAAGCCTTAATACGAACATTTTCTCTTGCATTTTCTCATGTTCTAAATATTTTCATATATTACCTTTTTAACGTGAAATCACAACACTAATTGTAAGTCTTGTACTTGCAACAAGAGAATGTTTTAAAACATACAATTAGTTCATTTTAAGGGTTCTCTTGTCGAGAGTGTACTGCACATTGTTATAAGTTTAGAAATGTTATTTTACCATTGGAAAAAATTGGATAGTATTAATATGATAATAATTATTATATAAGAATGTTAATATTGCTTATTATTATAACAAATTATATCTTTAATACCATTACTTACGGCTGTTCCATGTAGATCGAAGTCCACGCGTACTTCCAAAACAAAGAGTTGGTTGCAGCTAGTCAGAAACATAATATCACTGTTTGTGCTTACGGTCCATTAGGATCACCAGGAAGGAAGACATACACATACAATGGATTGTAAGAAAGTTTTAAAAATTATTGTGACATTACGGGAAGACTTAACTGCAAAAATATTTTGTGTGTGGGGTTACAAAACTTGAATATTAATGACATTATTTCAGTTCATATGAAGTACCCCCATTGTTTGAAGACCCTTTAATAGTGGAGATTGCTAACAAGCATGGGAAAACTCCAGCACAAGTTTTACTCCGATTCTTAACCCAAAAAAACCTGTCGGTGATCCCTAAAAGCACTAATCCTCAGCGACTTAAGGAAAATATTGACGTAATAACTTACAAATATTAATTACTGTAATCCTTATTATATCAGAACAATACAATTATGACACATTTATTGAGTTTCCTGTTTTGTATATATACATAATTACATATATATGTATAGACCTACCTGAGTTACAATTGTGTTATTACAGATCTTGGACTTTGAAATTACTGATGAAGAGCTGGGGAAAATTGACAAATTGGACAAAGGTGAAACTGGACGATCTTTCCCTACTTTACCAGGGTGAGTATTTTAAGGAATGCGTAATTTATTTTAGAAGTGTTCAAAATTAAGTTTTATTTTAAAATGATTATTTATTCCATTATAAATATTAAGTACTTTGTTTATTATAGAATGAAAGACCACCCCGAGTGTCCCTTTTAAACAGACTGCGCAATAGAGCACAATTACGAATGTAAATTTCTTATTTTATTTTGTTTTTGTTACAATAAATACACACTTCGTTACTAGATGTATTAATAAATTAATAATAATAAAGCAACGATTATAATTATTATAAACATCAGGCATGTGTTTAATTGAACGACTTGCTGCATTGGATTAGCGGATTGACGAACAAGAATCCAAACGGCTGAATGAATCAAATGATTGACGAATAAACACCCAAAAATGTCTATTAGACATGTGGATTGGTCAATATAAACATGTAAAACAGATTGAATTGGGGGACAACATTTATCAGAATATAGCAAGGCTGGTGTATTCTTAAATTAATGATACGATACCGAATACAAACACGGAATACGAATACCTATCCAATTTCCGTTGCAGTTGCTTTTCAAAATAAACAACCCATTTCCCATTTATTCAAATACTTGAATAAAACAAATATAATTTGAAAACCTCGTGAAATTAGCTTTTACAACAAAAGTAATAATTATTAAACCTTTTCGCCTCAGGAGACGAAATTTTAGAAAGGATGGATTCAAAAGTATAGCTAATTTTTCAGGGAGTCATGTGTATATTGAATTACTCCCTAAAGTTTTTTATGATTAAAATTAACGAAACTCAGTGCTGTGGAAATTTTCAGTACCCGAAGTACCGGATTAGGTATTTGAAAACAATATAAATACGAATTCCGATTGCGGATATTTTTAGTGATACAATTCAGAGATGTCTAAATGAAATGGCCTTCATGCAAGCCCTCAAAGGGAAATTAAAAAAAAATACCTTCCTTCTTCTTACTAACAAATGAAGCCCTTAAAATTATTTACCTTCCCTCGGTCTTGACTTAATGTTTAGATAAATTCACGCTTCCTTCAGCCTTCCTCCAAACAATGTCTTCCTTCATTTCGAGCCTTCATTTATTGCAAAATTTTAGAAATGGTAGCAAAACTTGCATGAATTTTGAAAACGATGTAGTCTTGACCAACAGTGTAGTCACACTGAATGTGAGGTACGTTAGTTCATACAAATATTTAACAACATTCACAATTCTATCTTGTACAGATATTTTATACTTAAGGCATCATCCGCGTAAAGCCTTTAATACATCTGAAGGTTTCATCTAACTCTCCCTCCCTTCAAATACCATTTTTGGTAAATTTTAAGAAGCCTTCCCTCAACCTTCGCGAAACAATTCAGCCTACCTAGAAGATGTGGCAGAGTAGGCAAGAGGGGCAAAGTAAGCCAAGGGCATAGAAAGCACAGGACATAGAAAGCCCGGGGCATAGAAAGCCTGTTGTATCCAGGGAAAGCCCGCAGCCTGGGACATAGAAAGTCTGTTGTATCCAGGATAAGCCTGCAGCCTGGGACATAGAAAGTCTGTTGTATCCAGGGTAAGCCTGTGGTATCCACGGACAAGAAAAACAAAACTTAATTAAATATTATATATTTTTATAAGCATAATGATGCTACCAACTACGATGAAATAATTACTGCATATATGTATGCATATTCATTTCAGTCAAGATTCAAATATTTAAGCTATTGGAGCTGAAAAACTACTGTGGCACTCATAATTAAGAAACACAGTTTGTTTTTTTGAGAACGGCCAGCCTTTATGGTCACTAATCCTGGCAAAACTTTGATTTATGCCCTGTGATGCATAATGTAGAGAAAAAATAGAGAGTAGTGGAGGTTCTTGCGAACGTAATACCTCAGCAATGCCTTCGCTGTAAACAGAAAGCCCTATCACGCTCCATTCCTTGGGACCGTGCTGCAGCTTAACTAGTCCCAAACTATTTTATTAAATAATTTTGGATAGATTGGCTGTAGACTAAATATATTGGGCCTCAATATTATCCACAGTAATTAAAATGTATGTATGTACTACATTATATGTACATACAAATATCCCAAAAAAATGTTTCACTATGGGAATGGCTGTTCTGAAAAAACAGCTTAAACACAAATGCAATACTCAGCTTATAGTGTAACACAAGGTAATTTAAATTAGTTGAAATTATTTTTTCAAACCAAAACAAATGCCCTACATTATTGCATTATAATTTAAACTATCTAAATACTCCGAATTATCTTCAAAATCAAGCGCGTGGAAGAATTCTCATCCACATCAAAAATAGGATCGGGCGCTGCAATTCTACCCCAAAAGCGTGCAACCGACATCATAAACTCCCAAACAAAGGACACAAGGATTTCCAATAGAGCATCTCGGGTGGTTAAAATTTGCGGGTAAGCCAGTAAAAAGCCCGGCCCGCTAGGGTTTCGAGCGGGTACGGTCTTTTTAATGCGGTTAAAAAAGACCGTGAAATCCCGTAAAAGCCCGTGAAAAAAATTATGAGTGGTGCATGCAGGATCAGGGGTTGTAAAAGTACATTGACTTGAATACATGGAAAGATTTTCAAACGTTTGTAATTTTGCCTTTAAAACAAAGCGTTAACATTCAATGTCAACGAACTAAATTACAGGAAATAGCCGGAAAATAGCAAGTTTGGAAAACATTTAAACATATACTGGTTGACTATAGGTTTTCATAAATTATGTGAAGTGCAATGAGTGCAGGAATATTTTAGCAGGCAATCGCGCCAAAGAGGGATGGACATCAACTCTGGTCAAACATAGTTGTAAGAATTCTGCAGTGGAACCCCAGTTCTTACCAATTTTATTTAAAAAAATCGAAAATATAAAATTGAATAAGCAAATTGTTCTGGGTCATGGATTTACAAGCTGAACTAGTAATAGCGGGCGGGCTACGGGCTTTTTTAAATTTTACGGGCCGGTCCGGGCTTTATCGTTGAACTTATTTTCGGGCCGGGCGGGCACGGGTAAACATTTACGGGCCGCGGGCGGGCACGGGCCTAAAATATCCCACGGGGTGATGCTCTAATTTCCAAGTCATTTCTAAAAGCAACTACAAATCAGGACAGCATTCGTTGGCTTAAATAATGCATATTTGAAAGGTTGCAAAAATGTTTTACAAATTCAACACTTCAGGTCCAATCTTCAAAATCCGGGTATTAAGTAAGCAAACGATTGAGGAAAAACAAAAACTAGAACAACGAAAATGGTGATATTGTTAAATGATACTATCCTTAAGAGGAGTTCCAATTTCCCAACTAAGTACATGGTAAGTTGTTTCCCGTAATATTAAGATTACCCAATATCTTGGTAACACTAGGGACCTGCAAACGCTATTTATTTGTTGCGCTGATACAGTTGGAGTTATTCAGCTTTGGAGCTACGTATTGTTTCACTTGGTCGAAATCTGGTTTTATAAGTGACGATTGTTCTTTTATTTCCGGTAAGTTTTCTTCTCAAGTGCTTTTGTCATTTTTATTTTTTGGAGTTATTGGCAATAGGTTAGACTTAGTTCCTATCTTTTATTTAAATTATACTTTAATGCAAAACTTTATATTCAATATGCATTTCATAATTTGTGTGTGCCGTTCGTGATTATTTGTGCAAGTATGAACAAATTTAGAAAGAAGATCTATTGAATGCAATCCGGCGTTGTGAAATTGCTACCCAAAGAGGAATCGGCTCCACGGAGATAATCCAGAAGTACATGAAATAGAACCTGGAAAATATTCCACATATACTTTCCTCGGGTATATTCAAGCGAGTATTTGCAGCTGCCCAGGAGGAAATCCACATTCAGTATGTTCTTGAGTTGGCTTCAAGGTAGCTGATTTTAATAGTTATTTATATTGGTTTCTATGTAAAATGTCTTATTTTACTAGTTATTTTTCTTAGTTATAAATTGTGTGCATATTTTACGCCATGACTCGTCGAACTTAGGAAAACTTGCGTACTGTCTTGCAGAAGAACCTCATATTGAAAATAGATGCAAAAACCAACGTGCTGGAGAAGACTGGGTTATTGAATTTTTAATTCGATACCAAGATAGGTTTACTTTGAGAACTGGCAAGCCAACAAAGCTTATAAGAATTACGTAATTTAAAGAAATATCAGCGTATAATGTTTTAGCCCAGCTAGAGGCAATTTTAGCTAAAAAAGGATACTGTGCAGCAACAATTTTCAATGCGGACAAAATGGGTGATTAGTAGTAGCTGTAAGTGCATACTTAATTTTCTGTCTGTATTTGATGTCATTTGAGTATCCATAATGATCTTAAATCCTTAAATTAAATGTAAAATAAAAATAAGAGAATAGTGGCATAAAATATTTTTTCAATTAAAGATAAACAATTACAATGTGTAATAAATAGAATCGCGCGCTTATGAAAATTGCTCGTACTGGTGTGCGGCATGTTCCGGTAGTGTCGACTGCTGAACGCGACCAGCTTGTGACTTTCACGTGTTGCTTGAATGCAGTGGGACACTACATTCCTCCAATGTTTGTGCTGCAAACGAATGCACAGTACACAAGCCTGAGTTCTGATCCAGCTGGGTCCATGATTGCTTTCAGCAACAAGGGATGGAGTACGGTCGAGACATTTTTAAAATGGATAAAGCTATTTAGTCCATGAAACCGCCTCCCAGACAACGCCCGTACTTCAAATTGTAGATAATCATGCCAGCCACGTATCATATAATGTAGTCAATTATGCACAAAGACATCACATTGACATTTTGATCTTACCACCTCATTATACCCACAAACTACAGTCGCTGGACTTTGAATTTTACAGTCCACTAAAATCAAAATATGTTGCTGCCCTGACGGTGTGGATGGCTAGAAATCCAGGCCGAAAACCTAGAACAGAAGAAATTCCTACCATTACTGAAGTTCCTTATGAAAAAACATACCGGAAATCTTTTTCTTTTCTCGCTTGCCGAGTGTGCCCATCCTCTTAGTGCTACTGTTACATTTCTTGGCACGAACGTTTGTTTCACCCCAGGTTTTAACAATTTGTTCGACTGGCTGGCTTGTTTTCCGAATGTTATAGGGCCCAAATGTCAAAACGGAGGACATTAAATTAACATACAAATAGTTTGTGACGCAAAAATGAATATTCTTGATGCAGTTGGGAAGTGGCCTACGTCAACACGTGATTCATTCAATTGGAAAAAGTCATCCCTACGGGAGTATTTCGCCATTAATCCCCCCAACGGATATTTAATTTGTGATACCAAGTATTGAAGTGAATCACGGTTACTAGCGACTTTTCCATCAACTCAAGCTTTAAGTATACCTTAACAACATTACCAAAATTCCTTTGTAAAAACACGTAGAATAGTAGAAAATACAATAGAACGTATGAAAAGCATATTTAGATAGATTTGTCTTATTGACAACATTCTTCTGTAGAGGCCAAAAGTAGTGTCAATTAATTGCAGCTACAAGCGATTTGCATAATATCCGCCTCAAGCTTCGATTACATGAGGATGTCACATATATGGAACTAGTTGATTTTGTTAACGATGACATTACTTTAAATTTCGGGTACATAAAGATTGGGCTTTACAATGCGCAAGGATTTGGTGGATAATTTGTTGCTTTAATAATATTTCTGATAAATTTACTTTTGTACAAACGATTTGTACAATTTATTATTGGGACAGGACTAATTTTTAATGTAGGGGTTGTATTTATAAATTATAATTTAACTGCGGAAATACTTTTGTTGTATGAAGTTTTCAATAGGAAAGGAATTTACCACTATTGGCATTACTAAAAATCTAAATGATCTAAAAAATCTAATTGATACAAAGAAATAACTTCTGGATGAAGCTCTGTTTTAAATATTTGCTCCCTTATGTTGGGCAAACTGAAATAAAAAATAAGTCTACAATGTAACTGTAACATTCTGACTAAGTGGAATAATAAAACAATTTACTGTATAATCGAATCTCCCTATAACGACGGTCATAGGACGAATGTCGTTCTAACAATTCGATAGTTACTGGGATTAGATTGTTGCGTGAATAGTCGTTGGAGAGAGTCGACTACAGAAGTAAACGCTAGTGTTTGTCTATTTGTAATCGCCATGTTGTAAATGGCAAATTAAGCAGACATATTAGGCAGGCATTTAGGGTATTTATTTACATGGACATAAAATGATTTTTTATGCCTTACGGGCAGAATTTTTAGTTAATATATTTTGCCTTGGCAAAATTGGCACAAATTAGCCATGCTCGCGTAACGCTCTATTTCCGCCATCATTGATAATTGTTCCGACCGTTGCTAATTTTAAAATATGCAAAACTTGCCAAGTACCGATTTTTCAATGCAAGTCAAAGCGCATCTCATTGCATACTAAACTTTATGTGAGCATGGATTCTTTTTTATTATTTTATTTTTCTGTGGAATTTCGCTATCTTATCTTACTGCCAGTTATGTGGCACCCAAAACGAGGGGACGACTGGAAAATAAACTCTGGTTACGGCGGACCGTAATGTTGGGTTCCAGTTCTGGAACGTGGAATGTAAAATGTAATTTTTATAGTAACGCTCAAAGAAAGCATACAGTTAAATGCACTACGCAGGCATCCATGTGCAAGCAAGTTGATATTATCATTCACTTCATCAGTGGATATTAAAAGTAATCCCGTAAAGATTTCGCAATACAAAACTACAAGATTGGGAAGCGTTTGTACAATTCAGCAATGAAAATGTAACAGACGAAATCGTAATCATTGTTGTTGAATCTGCTTTACAGGTTTGATTTCTTCATGGAACAATAGACACTCAACATACCCTGTAAAACTAATTTTGTTTCGTAATTTTTGCCGTTTTTGGCAATCATTTTTTGCTTTTTTGCCCGGCATTAATTTTTAAGGGGAATTTGAAGGCATACATTGCTTTCTTTGCCTTGCTGCTGGCAAAAAATACCGGGCAGGCAAAATAAGGCATTTAAAATCGACAAACCGTAAGTATACCTAATTACAAAAAACGATAATTTGGAATATTATTGATACTTTGGGAACGTACAACCTACATCAATTAATTTGACAGTTTCCGTTTTTAATCCGAATTTCAGTTACAATGCCTTCTAGTACCACAAACATCCTTTTTGAAAAATCTTGTTTTCGTTTGTTCTTCTTACCTATGACTTCATCTGGTTTTTTGGTACTCTTGAACCGTCTAAACAACTGGCCTTCGGAAATTGATGGCGTAATTCCCTTTCCTTCAAGGTTGCCGTATAAATTTCACCATCGCATCAAAAAATTTCTAAGGGTTCAATTTAAATCGTTTAGATTGTTGTGAAGGAGTTTCTACACAGAATGTGTTACTTCTGTTTCTTGGGAGAGTATTGGGACAAGTTCCATCAGTTCGCGGGTATCAGAATCGACCGGACAAGATTTAACTAAATTACAATTATTTGTGGTTTGTACCTTTGACGTTGTCTTTCCTTAACACTAACTCACTAACTTCACTAGATTCGCTATCTTGAACATTTCGCCAAATTCATAAGCGACTTTCCTCCACTTGAACCTATTGCTTCGAAGCATTTTGATCTTGAACGTTTTTGGGTTCTCCGGTTAAGGTCTTCGTATTGCGAAATCACTTAATAAAGAGGTTTTAGTGCTAAATTCGCGAAGCGCCTCCATGCAGCATCTGTAATATTAATGCTAGCAATATGTATATTTTGGGCTTCTTAGTTTTTAAATGTAATTCGAAACGTCGACACAATATTAGCTAAATAAGTTTTGACAAATTTAATTATCTAAACATAAAATTCAATGAAATTTTAAACTTAGAAATTCATCTAGCGAATCTTTATTTTTCGTAGATACGTTGGGATTGTATTTTTACTGACCAGGTTTAAAAATTCAAAACTTACGGCGCAAATGCTTACAAAACCCAGATTAATTTTCTATGGGGTTAAATGTCGGTGTCGGTGACGTCGTTGCCGTTTCAAATTATTTGTGAAGGGAGGTTTAAATCCTTAAAGTAATTTCATTGGTGCAAACATAATTCAAAATAATTTAGAAAATCAACAATATATGTGTCTAAGACTGGACGGGCTTTATTATATCATGAAAACGTCGTCATGTAACCTAAAGAAGCATTAATATCGTTGCAGTTTGTTCCAATGACTAATAATTAATAAAAAATGAGGTTTTTAAAAAACCAAAACGAAGCTGCTTTTACGACTAAAAAGTGAAAAACTAGAATTTGGTACGGGAGGAATTAGAGCAATAATGAAAGATACAAAGCATCTCGGGTGCAAACACATACGTATACATAAATATTATTCGGTAGCACCCGAGATGCTTTGTATCGTTCATTATTGCTCTAATTCCTCCCGTACCAAATTCTAGTTTTTCACTTTTTAGTCGTAAAAGCAGCTTCGTTTTGGTTTTTTAAAAACCTCATTTTTTATTCAATTGTTTTCAAAATTTTCTTGACTTTATGAGTCCATATATAATAGTAATTCATTATTAAAATTTTCATGAAGCTCAAATAATTTAATTAGTTGTTAATACTGGAAGACTTCAAGTTACGTCTCGAATATTGAACGTTATGGTTATGACAACCATAACTCGCGTTTTTAAGTAATTAATTTTTAAGGGTCCAAGCCCTTGGTCGCACATCATAAGATTTTGCACACTAGCTTGCAATAATTAGACAGTCATGCGTGCAAATTTTTATCAAAGTTGTTGTGGGGGAAGACCTTTAAAAAAACTGCAATGTATTAGGATAGGCAATTCCGTAGACTCACGGGAAAAGTTAGGTATAAATAGCTTCAGATCTCGTTAACTATACCACGCTGAAGATGTACATTAAGCATTGGACGTTGTACAAATTCTGTCATTGACTTTAAACCCTTAATATTCGGATTTGGTCAAAGGGTGCAGAAGTTATCCTTAAATCTTTATTTTTCAAGGGGGGTAAGTGCATATCTACCCTTTGCGTTTTTTACGAAAACGAATTTTTTCAAAAGTTGAAAATTCCAATTTTTGCGAATCAGTAAACAAGCATGTTCGTAAAAACGAGAATTTCGTAATTAGTTTGGCATATTGTTTCAAAACAATACAAAGCAAATTAAAATTATGAATGATCTCAAAAATTACTTCTTTGTAATGTCAAGTGAAGATATTTTTAAAGGAACGAGAAAGCGGTTGCACGACCATTATATAGCCAAAAACGTCAACACCGCTAAACTCGCGAAAGGATGAAGTAGTCACATACAGCATTTGGTAAAATGTTGCTGTTATTTTATTTACTATACGACGCGATTTGAATGCGAGGACGAATTTGGCGTATAACTGATCATATAATCACTTTAGCGAATTTGTAGTGTCTTGTGGAACCTAAGTACAGTATAATACGGATTGTGCAAAAACAAAAACAATCTGATAGAAGTACAAAACAAACCCGAAGTAAAAAACAATACCTTAGTTGTCCTACTTTTGTACTCGTCGCCAAAGTACAAAATAAATACAAATTACAGCACTAGTTACAACTATGGTTTGACATACAGGTATTTCTCGGTGTAACTATAATAATTGATGTCTATATATGTACAGCATATCAGGTGCTCAACCACGGATTCCTCGGTGAGACATTATGTATGTCCATAACTACATACAATAACCAACTAATGCAGTATAATCGGGGTAATCAGTGTTGCGACCAAATCAAACATTTTCAGATTCGAAATTGTATTTGAATCCGAATTTCAAATACAATTTATTCACACCTCCTAAATTGATTTGAATTTGAAAAACCAAATCAACTGAATAAATAACCGATTTGACGAAACCAAATTCAGTGTTTTATTTGAATCCGAATTTTATTTGCATTTCAAATCAAAAAATTATCCGAAATTGCATTTGATTTGAAATTGGATTTGAACTTGGTTTTTTAAGTTTAAGCTGGCCCAAACAGGTGAATATGGTTATAATGTTATATGAAGTATAAGGCAGCCAAACAATTCTACTCACTAAACTCTTGAAATTTGCTAACAATTGTATCAATCCTTTTTACAAGTATTAGTAGTAACAGCTTGCATAACCATTCTTTCACAGTAAGCAAGTCGGTTCCTGTTTCGAATATGCACTCCACATGCACACCAGTTGTTGAAATCTACAATCTAGCCATTTTTGACACATTATCGAATGCGTGTTCATTTTCATAAAACAAAAATTACAAGCTGGCAGTTTTCAGATACGAGGAACCGGCACTGAAGTGACTGGAGGAATCTAAATACTTTTTAAATTCATCCTTTGAAAAAAGATTAGGCCGGTTTATTTGACATAACATCCACATTCATAGACATGTAGAATGTAATACGTTCACTGTTTTAAGTTTAAAAATCACCCTGTATAAAGTAGTAATTAAAAAAGGAAAAAACAAAGAAGCAATTAATTAAATTAAGTGACAACAAATTATTAGGGAGACATTATTACATGGGATCTTATTAACAAAATTAAGCCTAATTTTTAATTTTTATAATAATTTTGACACCTGGTACCATTAACTACGAAATTGATATTACAAGTCAACTGAAATCGTGATCTCAACGTTAATCGTGAAAAGCCCGTGAAGTAATTGCAAGTAAAGCAATGCTTGAGATGAATGATGAGAATGCACAAAATCTTTTCTTTCAATAGTCCAGACGGTTTCAATGCAATTTAGACTTTAAACGATGCACTTCAAAACCAAGTTCAAAACCAATTTCAAATTCAAATTTGCATTAGGACAATCTGGATTCGAAATTGATTTGGTTTTCAAATTATAAAATCATATTTGATTTGAAGTTCATCCGAATTTCAAAACCAATTTCAAATTTCAAACACAACTGAATTTGATTCGCTAAACCAATTTATTATAAAATGGACATTTGTATTTGGTTTGATTTGAATTTGAAATTGAATTTTCAAATATAATTTGGATTTGGTCGCAACACTGGGGGTAATCATAATAATTGTTTCCCACCCCTCTAGCTTACGTAAGGGAATTGATTCACCAATTTTTAGCAAATTGAAAGTGTCAGATTTCTAAAATTTATTTCATTCACATTCGTTAATATCTGAGGTAGGAATGGGACTGTTCTGGTCCGGACCAGTAATTTTGGTCCGTTCTGGTCTGTTCCGGTCTGTTCCCTGGTTACGAAAGGACCAAATGTATCTGGTCCAAGAACCTTGATAGACCAATTAAACCTGGTTCAGCTCAAAGAATAGACCAGAATGTTTGGTCCTCTGTTTGGCCCAGACCATTTGGAACGTTCCAGCATACATTTCAAATGGTCGGACCAGATTCGATAGATAAAGCATTTAAGTATTTCCAATTCCCACGAATTACAATTTTCAGAGCTTCATTCGTTTTCGTTTTACTGACAATTTTACTTTGTTTGAAATAATAAAATAAATTACTCAAAATATGATCTAAATTGTCAAATGCTTGCATGTTGTGATCGTATAATGAACCTGTTCGGTCCTAATGGTCTGGTCTGTTCCGGTCTGGTCCGAGTTATTTTGAGGAACAGAACTTATGTTCCTGTTCCAGCAATTTGTACGGACCAGATGGTTCCGGTCCTACAGTCTACAAGACCTTATGGTCCTGGTCCTACACTGAGAACAGATAAAATGGTCTGGTCCAGGCTCAAGGACCAGACCATTCCAAGAAATCCTGGAACAATCCGGAGGACTGAGGTCACAGGATTAAGCAATATCGGTGTTTTTTATTCTCAACGACCAATTTGTTTTCAGAAAACTTTCCAGTGCGCTTTATGAACTTTACAGGGAGCTATTTTATAAGACTGTTGAGAAATGTAGACATAATAGGAAGAAACAATTATCAAGGTAGGACTTATTATGCTGCAGCAGCACCATTCAAGAAGATGCAATCGAGGGGGATTTTTGATGCGATTTAATTATGGAAAGCCTGACTATTTTAAAACTATTTAAAATCACGGGACTCATTTTCACGAAGTGTCAATAGCACCTCAAAAATTGTAACTAATCTTTGAAACCATGTAAGTGAAGATTATAAATAATTTCCAATCGTTGTCAAGGTGTATGTGTTATCCAATTGTTTGATTAAATACCTGAAAACTATACATAGAGGCTTTGAAAGTATCAAATATTATATATTTCTTACATTTTAAAACGATCACTTCTTTGTAATATTTCAAAACTTTTTTCAGCCCTGATATCAAAATTTAAAAAAATAATTTAATCCCCGGTTTCAGTAAATCCCCTCGTAAATAATTTAATTACTGTGGATGCAAATGTATTCAAGTTATCCTTAATCAACGTTTCTCGTTTTGTTCCAAAGAACTCAATTTCTATTGGAATTTTAGACACTTCATGAATATGAATCCAGTGATTTGAATGAAATTTTGTGGAAATTAAGAATTTTACCGCCCTAAATCACAACATATAATATATATCTTCAAGTTAGGACAGTGGGTCATTTTTGAGGTTTACTAAATAAAAACACTGTTTTTGTCTCCATTTTAACTTTTAACACCTACAATGCAATATGCGGGACGATTTCTGTCAGTTGTGATGGCTGAATTTTACTGAGAAGGGGGGGTACAAGTCTACAATGTACCCCCTGAACCATCCCGTGGTTGAGCCACTGCAGTAACTACGTAACGGTCACCAAATAATAAATAAAGTTAATTATAAAGTAAACAGATAGATAATAAATGCGGTTATTCCTAGAGTTTGTTTTGGTGACTGCGTACGGGATGTATGTGCTGTGACACCTATTGTGATTTGTGTGAGGCCAGTCCGAGAAGAGAGCGCGGAGTAGCAAACCCATGGTCTGAAAAGTCTTCATTCATAATTTAAGAGGCTGAGATATTTGTTACTTTTGATCGAGGCGTAAAAAATTGAAGTTGTGAGTTTACGGCGTACTAGGCACAGATAATAATATTTATTATAGATAAATTTATATGAATTAATTGATTATTGAAAATAATAATACTAATAATATTTTTCTTATTTTTTTAGTCTCTGAAGCATCATCGGGCATGTCTGGAGTTGAGTCCCGATGATAAACTCTAGAGAATTTCTCTTCACTGACGAGCAAGTAAGTTACACGGGCAACTACCTGTTGGATAATCTCAGCCAGTGGACACTCATTGGGTGGGTTGAGCCTGATGAAAGGAATACTTGTGGAATATTTCTTTTATATTGTTCTACGGTGATGTGAAACCAAATAGCATTGTTTGTAATAAAAAAAATGGTCGAGGTAATGACGACAACAACTGTGCTAATGACGTGGGCGCTAACAACTGCCTTTATTATTGCAACAACAACGGATACCTCGTCTCTGGGACTTCATCTTCCGGAGTATGCTATTTCCAAGATTGGCCGTTGCCTCAGGGACATTAAAGGTAGGAAAGCCCAAACACTGAAATAATATTAACTCGCACTCACATAATTCTGGTGTGATTCCAGAGAGCTCACAATAAGAGAGTCAAGTCGTTGGTGTTACGAGGAAACTTAGCGAGATATATTTGCACAGGAAATTACGACGGAGATTTTTAACCTGGTTGATGATCTATCAAGAGAATTTCCCAGTGATAATTATGTCAGGAGTTTTAATACCAAGTTAAAGAATTGAGCTGATTGTGAGGAGGATTTGGTTGAGGACTTTCAATTAATAGTTCAAATGGAACTAATATATAATTCATATTTGATGTCCCTTCAAAATTTCCCTTGCACGAAATTAACAAAGCTATGATAAGTTCTTTTACTTGCTTGAATGGGATTTTCAATTTAAAAAAAAAAAAAAATTGTCGCTTTAGCATTAAAATATAACTGCAGGGGTCGTTTGCACTCTAACGAGGTCAAGTTCAAAACATCTTATGTTACCCGTATATGTCGTTTCATAATGCCCGCATGTAATTTTATTTTTGTGTTTTGAATTTTTACTTTCCATCCAAATAGTGAGCGAAACTGTGTATTTCTGAATTTTACTTAGATTCTTACTCACATTTTAAGTACATTATGTGTGCTTCATTGACAAGTGACATTCTTGTCACGCTAATTTTATTGTATGATTTATCGTATCTTATATTTTTATCAATTGATTCGTTGAAAATTTCCTCCCCCAGTTGAGTAACTGTTTGAAAGCCCAACAAATAAATATTAGCGTTTATTTCAGTGTCCATTTTTGGTAAATTATTTAATTTCGGTTTTTATTTTCATTGGTTACTCTCACGCTTCTTTACGCTAATTATTATTGAATCGATTGCATACTTGCAACTGAGGGTCTGTTTACTATGAATTTGACCATATTTCAAAATTTGTGGATGAAAAATTTTGAGCAAAAAAAAACTCAGTGATATATTGAATTTATATTTTTGCCATGTTCCTCAGTAATTGAGGATAGGTAATGACCACACCGTGGATGAGAATAAAATACGTCTAGGATTTTTTGGGATAAGTCACAAATTTTGACTCCTCATTCAAATTTTTCCAAGCCTCTGGGATTTCACTTATCCTTCGATCAGAAGTATTTTCTAGTGAAAGCCAAACTCTTCAAATGTCCGTCATATTAACATGAGTGAGTTTATTGTTAGTTGGAATATCTCAATTTTTAATTGAGTTTACCCAATGGAATTATTATTCTTTGCTAACATAATCTCCCCGTGACCTCCGGGGAAGAAAACCCAGTTTTGAAAACACCAGTCAGGTCTCATTGTGGCACATATTAGGAGAATTTACTTCAAGTGAAAGTTTCTAAATGTCTCGGACTTAGCACATTAAAGCAGTTTTTTGTAAAATTTGGAGTAAATTTTCTAAGCATATGATGACTGGTATCAGTTATTAAAGTGCCCACCAACGCGGCATTGCTCACAAACTTTGTCCGAAATTTACTAACGGGGTTTCTTAAAACTACAGATTGTTCTCCTTAAAATTAAAGATCCCTGTAAATAAGAATTGTAATAAACGAAATTGTCCCCTCCAAGATTACAACGAAACTCGGAGCGACCACCTACACAGTCGTGCTCCCGCCTATTTCGGGAATTTCCGGTTCGGTATTACTTATGGAGGTCCGTTCCCGTGTAAAAACCACTGTTTTTGGGGGCGAGTGAAACGAAGTTCGCTATTGTGGTCGTCCTGATGTCTGCTTGTCTGCATGTCTGCTTGTATGCTTGTCCATCATCACGATAACTGCCGAACCAATGTCAACAGACAATTCAAAGTTTTTACAGTTACACATTACCTAATCAATCAGAAGCCTTTTGATTTTCAAAAAGTTTGGGTCAAACCATTTGACCTGAGGAAATCTAAAAGGTCCCACATACATAAACACATGCTTATACATACGTTTTGGACAGGTGCGCAATCATCAGGTGCATCATTACAAAACTTTTATGGATGCTGTTACAATGTCAACCTTTAGATGACCTGCAAATCTTTAATATTCAATATGATATGACAATTCCCATTAATCCGCACGAAATTTAAACTAAAATTAAAAGACAGTTTTAATTATCGTATTGTTTCATATTTATCTTTTAGGGGCGATGCTGGTCATATTTTGCTATTGTGTGCTTATACTTAACATTAGCTACCCCCTGGCGCATTTTTTACTTTTCAATTTGTATCCCTATGCCATGTGACCATGCACTTTAGTGCTAGTCATCAATGATTTTTATCAACGGCATCTGAAAATGTTTTTCAAATATTTCCTAACACAAGGTGATTTTATCGTTTCTAGCAATTTTCGCCGTAAAGGCTCCGGGAGCCGTCATTTAAACTTTTCCAATGTTACCCGGATTCTTTACGATCATGTCGAATTTTGTTTTCCGTGGCAGTTTCCTCCTAGATTGACTTTTAATGGGCGACGTGAAATTGAAAGCCCGTACTATGGATTGCATCATGTTTGCTTGTCTGCTTGCCTGTCAGGACTATATCTGCTGAACCAGTGACACCAGGGGATTTAATTTTTACAGGGGTACATAGACTAAGCAAAACGTAAGCCTACTGTATTTAATGGAGATCGGGTCATCTGCTTGACTTCAAAAAATTAAATATGGTCACGTATGAAAGCATGCAGATACCTATGTACAGAGACTCCGAGGTGCAGCATGCCTGTCATAGCGTCGGATTTGTTAATTGCATTCTACGTCCCATTGTATTTATATCTCAGAAATTATTGCATGTATAGTTACGTTTTTAGGACTTTTCTCGAAGTGGCCCTACTTCCCTACATTCTCAAACGAAGCATATTCCAGCTACTAGCTCTTACCGCTACATCCCATTTAGACACTTTGCCCCGTAGTAGATTAGCATTTTAGTGCTAGTCAACGTTGACTTTTACATCTTTCAGTTGAAACTGAGCACAATATGAACCCTGCTAATAAAAATGGTCGTTCCCACCGCTTACAGATTCTTCGGATTTCAGATATATGTAAGGGTATCCTCCTTTGTAAACCTATAAAATGCGAGTTACAACTTCGATGTCCAAACAAGTGTTATACTTCGTGCCAATTTGAGCCGGTTCCGGCACTATATAAAGGTCACGAAATCTGATTTTTCTAACACGAACTGTTGAAATTTTGCATGTAATTTCCACAAGAAATAAAATCTTTCGAAATTTTCTTCGATTATATTTTTACCCGAATTTGGTAGGAAATTTAATAGGTTTTACCGGAACCACCGGGGGGGGGGGAAAGGCTCTTTATTGAGAATCGTGTGCATAGTACGTAAGAACTGAGAGCAAGTTTGGGAAAATTCATCTCAGTTCAGGAGGAGCAAAGATGCGGAAAACAGTTTCTAATATTAACATTTTTTCATGAACGGGCTGGCAGCGTTTATTAAAGTTTTTCAAAACGTTGTGTTTGTAGCAACTTTGATGGGAATTAAAATTCAACAGCTCAAGTCGAAAATAATTCGGTTCAGGAGTAAGTCAAGATTGGCTCAACGATAAAAAATACTCATTGAATCACTGCACGAACCTTGTTTTACATTTTTTGTTCCTGAGACCAGAATTGGGAAGGATAATATTAGGTTCGAGTAAATTCCGATGAAATTTGCTACAATCTTGAAAATATTCTTAACGACAGACTGCCCATGTAAAAATTACATGATCAGAAAGTCTCGTTTCTGTTTCCTCAGGAAGATGAATTTCCACAACCTTGCTCTCTGATCTTAGGAGTCATACGCAGTTTCCAATGTAGAAACCCTTTGAATACCTTGGAATGAGATCCAATGAAATTTTGCTACAATAAATCATTTAAAGAATTGAGAAATATTTTGGTAGGAAATAAAAACTTCAAATTTGTTAATTCCTAAAATAATCTCTACTTTGTTTCTCGTTTTTGTTGCCACAATTTTTTATCAATCTTAAGGATCAATGAGACAAATTTTAAAAAATCTAGAAACGAATTTTCTTAAAAATGGAGGAATTGAATACTTTTTACCATCTCTCTTGGTAGTGGCTGGGAGGTTTCTTAGCGACCTATACAAACGTCCCGGGAAGGGATAAATGCCTCTTCATATGCAATTATTCCATTGAGAAATCAGTTTTTCGTCGAAGCTCAAAAATTTTCATTTCTTAAGGAAATTACACACAAACTTTCAGCTAATACAGTTTCTTGTTCGAAAATTCGGATCTCGCGACCTCTAGCGCCGGAACCGGCTCGAACTGGCGCAAAGTATAGTGCGTGTTTGGATATGGGGTCTAATTGTAAGAGCTATTTATTACTCAAAGTTCCAATTCGATCCAGATTTTCAACCCCGAGAGGTCCCTTTGTTAAATTTTCGCTTGAAACTTAAGTCCATCATAGGCATATCTGACGACCCGGGCCGGGTGAATTCTTAAACCAACTTGAATATCATTAATAGGTTGCAATAATGTGTTAATATTATATGCTCAGAAAATACTTTAAAGGTGATTAAAAATAATACGTGTCTACTCAATACTTCATCAAATATAGAATATAATTAGAACATAGTGGGAAATGTGAATGCTATAGAGGTACCGTATAATCTTAAAAAAGGTAGGGAAGAACACTGCTTATATTCCCAATATTCGTATGTAATTCTACGTGTAACAATGTTGAAATTATCCAACCAATTTAATTTTTTAACAAAGTATTAATGTAGTAACAATAAATACGGAAGAAAATGAAAGGAAAGTTAATTAAATTAGAATAGAAATTTGAGAGGCAAAATATTGCAGATGCATTTTTGATCAAATTAAAATCAAAACTATCTTTATACTTGCTATTTCACTGAGTTCAAAATTATTTAAAAAACAAAAATTTGTCCTCTTCATCTGCGACAGTTATAAGTCCCTGTTTCAACCCTAACCCATATGAATCAATACTATAAATGTAGATGTTGGCAATTTCTACGAATTTAAAAATTATAAATATTTTAATTCCCTAACAATTGTCTGCAAAATTGAAGGTTTTATGTTCTTTTCAATGAGACTTTCTAAAATACAAAATAAATTCACTGTCGAAATACAAACAATAATTCATCCAGGACATTACATAGACCGGAAAACTTCTTTTTCAATAATGGAGATAGAGCACAATAATGATTATCTACGAGAACTGAATTGACAATCAAAATTTCAGAATTTCCAAGGTTTTGACTAGCAACAAAATAAACATAGTACATGGTGCATGAAGTCCATGTAGCTCTTAATCGAAAATCCGTCCACACAGAATACTTACAAAAGCTAATACCGTCACATTTTCGCTGATCCGTGGACCGTGCAAAAGGAAGAAGGAATTTTAATAAAGATGCTTTGGTCCTGAGACTACGTAGCAACTTCTTCGAAATTGCAATTTTTGGGAAGTGCTGCCTGAGTGACTACTTTGTTAGTTAATTCAAACACGTTTTCAGTAATTATTTGTATTTGTGTGCAGTTAAGTTTGTGCATGCAATTTTGAAGTTGAATCTCAACTAGTGAATGGACCAAATGGGTCAAACACGACTTAACCATACCGTATCAAAAATAATGGCTACAAAAGACTAAAAAATATAACAGAAAATATTTTGTTGCAAATATTTTCAACACCCACAAAAATCTATTGACGGAGAACATCAGAGTTTCATAATTCTTCCCCTATTCCGATCCTTTTGACTTTAGGTAGTGAAGGAACGCTTAACCGATTCCCCAAATAATTTTCTTTAAGCTTAACATCTGAAAGATTTTAATAAGCGCAAATGTTATCATCAGAATTGTCTCCTGCTCCGTATTTGAATCAAATTTGCTCTTGAAGTTAATTTTACTATTCATAGAAGAAATTAAAAAATAACTATGGCATTTAACAAGGACTTAATACAATATTCCCACCAGAAAACTTCTATAATTTATGCTCCCATAATTTGACTGCCATTATGGAAGCTTTTCAAATAATTTAAGCTTTACGCGCAGGGCTTATTTACTAGTCTTATCTGTAATATACATATTATATTATTGTCTCGAGTTATCCCGACCATCAAAATTATTTTACGTAAATGTCTTTAGCCAAAATTCTCAGCGTGAAAAATGCCAACCATGCTTAAAAATTGTCAGCGCAATATTTGCAAATTCGCCCAAGGAGTTTCCTAAATACACAGTTCTTTCTAACAATTAGCTGCTTTTTCTTACTTTTCATGATCTGTACTGATTGTCTGGCACTGTTGAGAAGAAGTTACCCCGAGGAAATTCTTCCAGTTGGAAAATGAAACCCTGAGCATTACTCTTGAAACATCAGCACTTCCGGGTCATCAATTAGTTACTTCTGCCTTTCGCATATTTCTTGAGGAAGTCCTGGGCTATGATGCAGTTTTTGTCAAATCTTACAGGGACAACTTTAACGCCTCCCAAGTACTGCATAGGTTAACTGGTCCTGATGGGTAAGGAGTTATAATCTTGGGCATGATGTGGGATAATTATTTAGCATAAGCATAAAATCAATGTCGGTTCATCTTTAACTGTTACAGATTTATGACAAAAATGGCATCACAGATATATGAAAAAACTATCAACATGACCCACATGTACAGGGTACGCAATATCTTTTCACATGTAGGTTCTCCAAGATCTATTCAGCAGGCATGTTTTTGTACAAAATTGTATTCTTCATTAAAAATATATTTCAAAGCAATTGACCAACAAATTACAGAAGTTATGACGTGAAAACAAAACAAACTTAAAAAGTCAATTTAGAAAGACATTTAGCAACCTTCAGCATTCCAATACTTGTCCATTCTTAGCCGGTATGATGTATCTCAAACTCATAAGTTTTATGTCTTCCATCGGAATTACTGCTTTATGTCAATTATTTTGGAGGTTTTTGTTGTGTAAAGTCAGGATTAATAGATGCTCGACATTGAAATTTAAGTCGGCTCCCGAGTAACCAAGATTTAAATCAGGTAAATTTCCAAGCCGATCTGAATTCCCCAAATTTGTTGACCTATTATTTTGCGCAACATGAGTTTCGGGATCGTTTTTGCTTTCATGCAGAGGCGCGGTCATGGAGGGCGGTGGCTTCGTCTGGGTCAATGATTTTATTGGGATTCTTCAGGAATTAAATCACATTTTGCATGAAGATGGCATTATGAAAATTTTCACCACTCCAACGATATGGCTGGGGTTTATCTATGGCTCCTCTTGATTTATTCCTTTTATTTCTGACTTAATTTAAAAAATTGCACGTAGCTTCTGTATTTATGAACCGATTGCTTTGAGACATCTGCAGATCCGCAGTACAATTCTGCACAATGTAATGCCTTCTACAATTACGTAGCACGATCGGCTCTTGGAGAACCTAAATGCGCAAAGGTTATTGAGCACCCTGTACAGTAGTTTCACTTAAAGCAAAATGGGGGATATGCGTTTTCACGATCTACGTTATCATGTATGCCATCTATCTACACCTTCGGTTTCGATTAGTCCATAATGCTGGAAAATTCATATTTTACTTGTTTGTATAGAATTCAAACGAAACTATTGATGTTTTGAGGTTTTTCAAGAATCCAGCGTGTGAACAGCACTACATCGTTTTTTAGCACTAATAATATATTTCTGATAGGTTTATGTTAGTTGTTTTGTATGTTAATGTCATGTAATCCCTTTTCTATTGGGCTCTTCCAATTTGACATTTAAAATATACGCGCGATAAAATTTTTGAAAATTTGGTAAAACATCAAAATTGGATTTTAGGGTAATACGACGATTTGAATGCGCTATATTGTACGTGGCAATTGGTTTTTTGCTTAATACTTCCAGAGTTACACTAGAGTTTTTAGTTTTTCCAAGAAGTTATGCAATAGTAGAGGAAAGGCTTAATTGTTGTAAATTATGACTTCGACTCTTCTTTTGAGTCGTTCGTATGTGGTGCAAACTGAACCTACAAATTCATGGTCGTTGTTTCTTATAGAGACAGAAACGCGGAAACAATGGTCAACCTTGCTGTGTGGGTTCCTCCAGATTTAGAACTAGAAGAATGGACCTCACCAGGCCATGTAGAAAACTGCGGGCACCTAGGATTTCCGGGAAGGTATGATTAATTTTTACTAAATATGCATGTGCGCAGAAAGAATAATAATTCTTGTTTTACAAATGGCATCATTGGAGTAACAACTGGGTTAAATTGTACCCCCTGCTCACTCAGACGACGGAGGAATACAAACGTTGCCTCTTACCCCCTCCCCCTCCAAAGACAAATTCCATCATAGATTTTAGGAACTGTCATACATTACACATTATTAAAAGTGAAACACTTTGGTAATAATTTAAGAGCTTAAATAAGTGTAGCAAACGACAGCAGTTGCTGAAGTGGCGATTGTGTAAAACCAGCAGAATAGGAATCGTCAGAAAATTAACATTGTGAGGGATAGGATGTTGTCCAAAAAATAACATTCAGTGACATAGAATGTATTAGCAATTTCAGACTAAAAATAAAAATAAGATATAAATGGCTAAATTATCTTGCATTGAGGTTCATCATAGCAAAATTCGGGCTGTAAATACTCTTGCATTAAGGTCTGGTGAAATCAGTACATTTGCTTTTGTATTGCTCCCACAATGATATCATAACGACATTTGTAGTGAGCAGTACCCCAGGTTCTTATAAACGTAGAGATTTCCTTTTATAATTATTACAGGGCAATATAGAACCAGGACCACACTGTGAATGTCTTCACAATGGTGTATTTTATGGACTAAAAACACAATTAGACAAATTACATCAAAATATTCATTTTAACAAGAACCACTGTGAATGTTCTTATAATGAGTTCCTCGAATTTTGGTTATATTGCGTCCAATCATCGAATCAACACAGCGCAAGTACTGATTTCCAATAATGATTAGAGTTTATGATTATTTACCAGAGTCCAGGAAATACTAATAAATTGTAAACGTCCTTAGAGTGTACACTACTGTATGTACCGTGCGGCTCTCGTTTTAACGGATATCCTAGTATGTAATAGCATTTGCACTCTGTCCTCCTTATAAGGTTGTAACGTAACTGACCTCATTTTAAGAGAATTTACGATGTCTCACGTCAGACGAATCTTATTGAAAGAGCTTCCAACAGAGCTTTATTAACCAAACGTGGGCCCCTATCCCAGATGTGGGAAAGGATATAAACCCAGATCTGGGGTGCAATAGCAAAATGAGATATGCATATGGGCACGGAGCACGGATATAGGCTAGACCTCAAAATAATTTTGAGCAAGATGAAATCTAAGTAGAGCAACATAAATAACAATAATTTTATTTTGTTCAATTTAGCCTTACAACCATTGAGCATGACGGTTGCATTTAAATTTTGTTGGAGAGGTTACACAGGTTACTTACATGCACATGTGCATATTAGTTTAAATATTGCGGTTGTTTCAGCCTGTTCTCTACTTGGGGCTGGAGAGGATTCCATACTTCCAAACAAAGATTTTTGTAAAGAAATAACTAATCAGCGTAAACATCTGGAAAAACAATGAGCTTTTTTACGCCAATGATCTTATTAATGATGAATTTTTGTATTTTAAGAAATTTTGCACGTAAGTTCTAAACAAATTGAATGGTAACGTCAAAAATGTTTAAGTAGGTTACAGCACACAGACTTACAGAGTCGAACTAGGAGAAGAAAAAGCTTGTTGGGATTTCGAAGCCATGCATTAAAATGTAATTATTCAAGAGTCTTCAAATGTGCCCAATTGATTAGGACCCCGGATATGAGGCACAGATACGGATATTGCAACTGTAACAAAAAACTACTTGTTTGCAGCATTATCATAAAAATTGTACGCGTTCTATAAATCCTATTGCACTGTCCGTGTAGATTTGTTTTTGTCAAATAACCTCATATTGTAGTGAACAAAAATGGTTTAATTCAGGAGTGTGTTAAATATCATGATATCAAGTTTCAAAAGGGGACTAGTTCTGAAAAAGCTTGTTTTGAAGGGGCATAATGATTATCACATTCCCTTCTACACATGTGTGTATAAGTTTATATCTTTGGGGTGTTTAGGGGAAAGTAATATGCTTTCCTTTCTAAGCTACGACAATATCTGGGTAGGCTGTCCCTTATGCTGGTAACCATGAGGGCATATATTTTAAATTGCAATTCTGGGCCGATAAGGGGTGCTCAGAAGATTTTCATATTATAGGCAGGATATAGGCTAGGGTGACCGAAAGGCCCATCTTTGATTTTAGCATTAAAATTTGCGGCGCAGTTAATCCGTATTAACGACACCTCAAGAGCATGAATCTCGACAATTACATGTAGCATGTCCTTACAGAGTACAATTTAAAATAATGATTATGTGTTAATACAGTAACACGTTCCGAGTAAATGGTTTCAGCATGAGCATCGTTGTAGGGAGAGCCGTTACCATTAAGCCATTCAAAAATCCTGCTGTATATCTACTCTACAATTAATTTGTAGAGCTGGCTCCAACTGTGTATTCACATACATAGCAGGGCCTCAAACAGCTCAAGCCTATTAGGCTTAATGTTGCTCCACAAGGGACTCCATATTTCTAGCATGATGTCGTACAAAGTGTTTTTAATTGCTGGACATGTTGTGTTCCAACCTGAGCAGGCGGACTGCGTGCTCATTCTAACAATTATCACGTGCATTACTGCTAAAGTATTTGTAAATCAGAAAACTCCTTGAAAATCGGAACTCTGTAGAAGTTGATTGTGCGAAGTAATTTCCGTATACATGAATTATTACAGTACAAATATGATCATAATTAGCATTAATATAGTTAAAATTAAATAGGAATCATGCCTGTTTTAATTTTAGCAGCACGGAATTAATTAGCAAACATCAGCTCACATATTTATTTTATTTCCAAAAACCATCCAAAACGAACACACAATTCGCACACAATTTTTTTATTTTAGGATTGCTTAGCTAACCAAACTACACTTACAGATTTTTGCAGACTACAAGAAAACACTAACAAATACAGCGCTAGCACAGCGGGTGGAGTGCTATTTTCCAGGCCACATGTGTAATTATCTTCCTAGGGATCAACGTATTTACCCTCTAGTACATACGTATATGCTGTTTTCCTGGAGCTGGAATAGAAGGTAAGGTTGTATTAGTTACGGTGGAAATTATGGTGAAGGTAGTTTTGTGGCCGGGAAAGTAGAACTCACAATCAACCTTGCTGCGCTACTTACGATCCATACCAATGCAGGAAAAAGACTAAATAAGTAAACTACAAATGTTTCAGAACATATTTCATCAAAATTTATTGAAGTCTCCCAAGATCCCTCTCCCAAACTCCTACTAATTACTGAGGTGTACGACTCCCCAGGTGTCCCTAGCCCTATCTACAGACCTTCAGACACCCAAACCGCCGTACCTCAGAACCTCCCGCAGATTAGGAAACTCCCGCAAAATTGTGAGCTTTCTCGACCTCCCGTAAATTAGTTCGACCCCAAGTCTATAACTTTACATGGATTGCGGTTCATATCTTATTCTTTCGACCTTGCTGCTTAACTTGGTGTTCAATAACTAGAATCATCTGTTCTGTATATGTGTACCAGGAATGGGAAAATTCGGATGACCTGTTGGATTGGATTAAAGGATTAATAGGAAAAATTCAGATTATTTGGATTGGATTAAGGGATTTGTCAATTAAAAATTTAAAATCTTGCTTTGAACCAAGTAATGACAAGACCCCAGTACACTGGCACTTGACCCGTTTGTAAAATATCTACCAGTAACGTCGTGTCTATTTATGGAACATTTAAATTCGTAATAAGAATAATGCCAACTCTGTTCGAATTTAGTTGCGTTCAAACACACACCTAATCATGGGTTCAAACTACTCTCCTCCAGAAATAATACCCCTGACTTTGTATTTTTTTTTTACCCGTTGATAAATTTTAAATTAAAAAATAAGCATTTTTGCTATTCTCAAAGCGCCCCTACAAGCTTCACCTTTTCACTGGTCGCGTCCGCCATACATTTCGGTTAGTCATTTCAGAAACTGAAATACAGCTCGCTAACTTCTACCATAGGGTGGCATCAGTCGGCAATAAATATTTAATAATTAGGATGTGGAATAATAGATTGACAATATCCAAAAGATTGGATTGGCGGATAAAAGAATATATGTAAATCTGAAAACTTCAAATGGATTACCGTTTTGTCGAAATAGAATTTAAAAATAGGTACATGCATTTAGAGTATATATATTACATTTACAGATTGGTCCCCAAAAATTTATAATTTGGCTTGTGCTGACGGACTAACTGAAATATTCCCAAATAATTGAATTACAAGGTTAATCTCGTGTACATAGATTTAAGTAGATTATTGCACTGATGGATCGAAGAAGTGTAATTAGTTTATACAACAGTGGAATTGTGTAGATAGAATAATGCAAGATAATAATAATGGAACGCAATTACTAGTTCTATTAATACGTATAATCATACTGACAGCACAACAATCCCGTCCATATTCCACACTGCTAACTGACTTAGATTTTGGAGTTGAAAACCGGACGTTACCGGTTTTCATTGGATACTGGCATTAATTGGATTGCATTAATAAAAGCCAATCCATTCCAAGGTACAACATTTTTGCCCATACCAGTGGCATCTAGTGGCTCATACCGGATGTTTTGGTTTTTATTCTGAATTGGCAACAATACATGCATGTGTGTATTTTAAGTTTCAAATGGTGCTCAAATGTTTGTTGGCGGAGTTTTATCCACGCCTAGCTAATTGTATTTTCAAACTTACTTTATAGTTGGTCGTACAGCTAAAAGTGGAGTCGAAATGTTGAACTAAAACCTGCGATTGTAATAGACGTGCCTCATCTAACGTTGCTGTGTAATTTACGGTCAATTTCCACGTTGTTCAAAAACGTTGTTGTAGAATCTTTCTTCTTATCACTTATAGAAGAGAAGAAAATCGCCGGAAACGTTCGAACAAGGCTATTGTTAAATACTCGTTTTATAACTATATTTTTCAGAATATCATTGAAATAGCAGAGTTAATTGGCGAATTAGTGTGATTGGAATTGTTGGTAGCAACATTGAACCAGTGGAAAAAACAAAAAGGAACAAATTGTTGGTCACCCAAGAGTGACTGTATGTCAGGTGACATTGAAAACCCGGGTTGACAATGGGGAAAACATTCCAGTTACAACCGATTTTTATTGGCTAGTGGTTTGTACTGGTCGAAATTACTTTTAACCAATTGCTTTCGCCAAGCAATTTACTCCGGGCCGGCTGGAACCGGTTTTTATCTAATACATTCCAGGCTAAAGCAAACCACTTGCCAACCCTGGTACTGACCATATTTTTCATTGATAATTGGATTCAGATTTAGGATTGATCCAAAGATTGTAACTAAGTTGGATTAGGATTTTATGGATTAAATTTATTGAGCCGTGATTGAGGAGTAAATATTAGATACAAATTTGCTCAACTCTTTGATTGGAATTAGGATTGATTATTTATGAGATCAATAATCCATGCCCAGCCCTGGTCTGTACATGGGTTCGGATTTATATTGGTTACGAGAAATTTGACCCTTGCATACAAATGTATGTGACAAAAAGATAAGCAAATGTTGGAATAAGCAATGGATTTGGTACTCTTTAATTCAGAATCCAGGCGAAAGATTTGTGGTAATGTCACTAAATACGGAACACACCTTGTTTTATATTTTACGGGCGCTGATTTGTATACATATGCATACAGAAGCAAATACTTTTGAGTTTTTTAGCTTGAAATTATTATAGCTAATAAAATTAAAGGTTATTAATAAACCCAGAATGCGTTGTGAGAATTGATATGTAAATTTCCATCTTACACTTGTCACCACTCTGTCTGTCATTGCAAAAGATAATTTGAACACAAAAACTTTTATCATCAAATAGGTTTGGATGGTTCATCCCAAAATCTCCAGTGCTGGTGGACCACCCTTATGTTGACTACTGGAGGACATTCCGTAACAATCCTAAGATCGCAAGTCTTTTTAGTCTCAATGGGGAAGACCTCGATTTGGTTCTTTCCAAATCCAAGGATGAGAGTACTGGAAGGTAATGGCTTTCCTGGAAAATTTTGTTAATTTTACAATTTGCATGGGTAGCGTGAAATATCATTGACTAGAAAGCTCACTCATACTATAGTTAGATAAATAGACCCAATGTCATTAACTTGTACTGTCACACGGAACCTCTGTCACAAAATTTTTATTACTCTGGTGGATTAATAAAATACTTTTTATCCTGACCCTAAGTCTCAAAATGGTTTTGTGAGCCTTTCCACTTGCAATCTGAGGGCCTTTAAAAATTTTTTTAACCCTGGTCAGGCCACCCTTAATCTGCTACATAAAGTATTTTATAAAAACTACAATTTCTGAAGCACCTGCCTAATCTTTCATTTTGCATCTTAGGTTTTTCTGCGAAGAATTATACTGTGATCAGGGTATCTTTGAACCCGAAAAGTGCAAATCCTTGGCTAGACATCAAAAAAGTCATCAATGTGCAGTACTCCTTGCATCATACCCTGGTTAGTACCTGGCTTAAGTATTTTGTACTCAACTCAACTTTTTCCAAGCAACTATGCGATATTCAGGGGTAACAAATCTTAAAACTATTAAATGTGTTTTGTTTCAAATAAACTCGGTGGAACAAAATTTTAGAATCGGAGATCCGTAAGTATTTTTTAAATCAAATTTATGTGGTTAATGATGGTGTGCTATTGACTTTTTATCCCGTACTATCACGTTAAATATACTTCATTGCTCCTGTGTTAATTGACCACCATTCATCATTTATTTGATTAACAGAGTTTCCCCCGTGTCTTACAACCTTCTTTATATTGTAATTATGTATCTTTATTTCCGTGTGTATATATTTGTGTTTGTATGTACTGTACATATAATCGATGTTCTTACAAATTTTTAAAATTAGTTAGACTGACCTTGGTAAAAGTTTTTAACTTTAGTAGTCCTAAATTTGCATAGGAATATGTTTTTGAAAATGAAATAGATTTGTGTTGTGTCACTCCCCTTGCTTGAGATTTAAGTGTTCGTAGAAAGTAAATTGAGACATTGATTAGACTTTGAATGTTTAAATAAACTACACAGTTAAATGCTGGATACACGAGTGCACTAAAGAAGGTCTGACAGCAGCCACACAAAATTAAAAAAGTGAGACTTTACAAGTTGTGCTGTAATAACAGAAACCATATGCAACGTTGAAACATACTGAACGGATAATCTCATCCTACAAATTTACTGAATTTATTTGTCTTTCAGTAAATTTTTGTAATTTATTACTTGGTTGAATAACTTTAAGAAAGTTCAATGAAATCCGCTTAGTAGTTTAGATAAAATCAAGCACAGTTTTCAAAAAGGTCTACAGCGTTGACTTGAAAATTGTTTCACAGCGATTAATCACACCCCAAAATGGGGTGTATGTGAAGGGATGGATAGAAAAGTGTGTAAAAATTAATGTTCTAGACTTGTTTTGTACATTTATGTTGGATTTACCAACGGTGTTACTTCTAAAGCTAACTTACCATTTTCAGGTACCCTGTATGTACTCTGTGTATTTACTATTCCCGGCTGTTACGTTAAACTCATGACTACACATATTGTTTGCGATTTACTGATTTTACCCTAATATCTGTGATTTTGTTTTGACTGAACCACTCCGAAATGATGGCTGTGTCATGTAACATTTTAATAACTTATTTGTTCTCTCTTTCTGCAGAGTCGGCACATTTCCTGACCGAGCAAATCAACGAACTTGACCTCCACGTTAAGATAATGTAAGTGCAGTAACGTTTTTGATATATGTATGTATTTCCATAATGTTCACAGTGAGTCGTTTATAATTTGCGACAGGTTACATTTCATTGTAAATATAACTCATCGTTTGCTGTTGCCCAAAAGCAAGTGATTATATTTATTACATAATTATTCTTCTAAGTATAAATAATTATTCTCTAAAACGTTTTTGGCTTTTCTTTAATTAAATTATTTTAATTCATACAAGTATGTCACATTCATTAAAAACGCGAACAATTCTTTAAAATATTAACAAACGTTATCACCGCAATCGAAACATTTTTGAAAATAAAAAGAACTATAAATAAATACGACAAACCCTTACCGTTGAGTTGCCTTGCTCTAATATCAATCCTGGTGTTATGTTAGCGTATGATTGTCTAGTTGTAATTCTAAGCTCACTTGATACAACAGTCGATCTTTTTTAAAAGCTAGATTTGTTTTTTTTACAAATTCTAATTTTAAAACACTAAAACTTTGGATTGTGTTTATTATCATAGATAGGAACTTGGCATTGATGTACATCATTACTAATCTACCTGTAGCCTGGTAAAGAGCTAGTTGTAAGCTGGAAATGCTGCTACGAATAATTTTATAATATTTATACTTGAGAATGAATTTTTTACGCTGATATAATATTATTGAGTAAAATTTATGTTTACTGTTTACCAACGGTCGTTGTAGCTGGGATGTAGCCCATGTATATACAGGAAATTTAGTTAATTTTTTGATAGCTACTTGATGAACGTACGTGGGGAATAGTTTACTCAACCGATAAGAATAGGGAGTAAAGTTGGGGGTAATTATTCGCTCGCAGGAGCGAAAGGAGGAAGACATTTTTAGCCAATTTTATAGACTTTCCAAAGATAATTACTTGATAGGTAACAGTTTGAGAAGTTTTAAAAAATAGGGAGCAAGAGAGTTGAAAGAAAGTATGGTTGAAGAATTCTATTCAGTGACATTAACAAGCTCACAATTGGCGTTTTAAAATATAGTTACAACTGCCAGATCTTGCACAGTAACATCAGACATTTCCTCTTCCTATCGTCCTACTTCTTTCACTCCTGAAACTCAATTCCCATTAAACTATTTTTACCGATTGTGTGTACGATTCCCAAAGGATGGACATCAGGCAGCTCTACGGCAAGCCCATAAATTTCCCCTGTGTCATTTATAAATGATGCTGTTAGCAGCAAATATATTATGTAATGGGTAGATTGGAAATGCCCTTCCGTATTTGTTTTTCCAGTGAAATGTCCAAACTTGCAGGAAAAAATGATCAATTCCCCCGGATAACTTGCGTAGCTTTCCAATAGTCCCTGATTTGAGAATTTTGGCAAGAGAACATGAGCTATAAAAGTTCAATTCCTACTATATGCTGTGACTGTGACCTAGTTGTACTTTCCGCGCACTGTTAGCAAGCAGAAGTGCATCATTAACACGGATTTTGGACTTTATTCAGACGCTTAAATAGAAAACAACATAAATCACTGTAGCACATATCTATGATATTTACTACCAAAGAAAGCAACCTAGACCATTATGTCCTGTTATAACCCGGTAACAAAGATATGAGGACAGGGAATATCGAGCGGGTGAGTTGACCTCAAATCGAAACCGGTTAAAAAAAAACTTGAAAAGGACATAGTTGGAAATTGAGATATTACTTTTGAATGATGCATTACGTCGACCACTATTGAGAGACTAAAGGATAATAGGAAATATGTAATTTTGTATATAAGATATATTTTGTTGTAGTTTTATTTTGTGTATAATGTACCTTTCCAGGCACTAAAATTTTTCTCACATAACCCGAGAGTTGCAAATCACCTTGTTTTGTTCTTTGATTGCGATCGAATTGAGCTGACACTAGTTGTTTTGATTTTTGATTAGATACATCGGATCCAACCTGGAGCACGTTGTACATTACTTCGCCAAAAAGTACACTAATTCTTCCACCCAGTCAGTAATGTTTTTTAACTGGAAACCAAGTTTAATCACAACCGGGTTAGATTTGGTTAGTGTAACATTCCCTGCTTGTAACTCGGATCTATTTTGCAATTACGAGTCACGCAAGTTGGAAAAGATCGTTTGGGCCAAACTAAAGAATGCCAAGGCTGCTTATGAGGTTTGTGAAAATTATGAACTACAAATAACTAAAATTGATTCATACCTACCATTCTTGTAGTCGCAAGGTGCAGTTCATTGACAATTGGCATAGATATTCGTATTGGCATAAAAATAGTTAAATACAGTAATTACAAGTACATTAGTGTTAATATGTAATATCTTTCTGAATTTTATTTCGCATACAAATAACAACAACTAATGAAAGTATCTATTATTAAGACTTTTATTCCATGGACAATAGTAATTCAAATTATGTTCATTTGGTGGATATTCTGAAGACGTTCAGAGTAGTAATTGATAATTCGCACTGCACACTTGTCAATGTCACCAGGTCCGAAAAAAAACGCTTGTTCCTTTTTGTCTGTTAATAATTTCAAAAAGTACTACATTTTTATTCCAAATTCATTGTTACATGAGAATCCACGGATTTTATAAGAAATGTAAGGCAAATGACGAATTTCAAAATTTGGTATTTTTCAGGTCATGCAATTAAGAAATTATCATGTTAAAATCCATTTAAACTATTTAAAATTTCTCTCGAATGTTTTCTGTCAAATTTCGGAAACATAATTCCAACGGTGACACCCCTACGAAAAAGTTCATACTTTTTAGTAATTACTCAATCCATTGTTTACTTCTACCACATTCTTCAAATCCGGCATTTCAGGAGAGATGCGACCCCGTTTAGCCCCATGCTTAAACAACTTATGTATATGTCTAGTGGAACTGTGCACAATGGGGTAGAGCTGGAGCGAAAATATTTGGCTAGAAGTTATGTTCCATATGATGTTTCATTGAATGAGTTTGACAAAAATTATTTATTTTCAACAGAAAAACGAACAAGCATTTTTTAGGGTCTGGTGACAAGTGTGCAATGTAATCAATAATTACCTATATATACAACAAGTGAAAACACTTATTACTAATAAAATGTAAGTGTGTATATAAATACATAACAAATAACGGGAGCATCAGTGACGGACGGCAATACATGCCTTCGATACGTCAGTACAATTACAGGGGACAGGGGTGAAATGAAATCCAGTTCAGTATTGTAAACGTGAACGTCGCAATGCTATTTGTCTGACTGTTCGTCATAAGGATAGTTGTCGAACAACTGCCACTAGAAAAATCCATTTTTCCAGTGATACAGTATCCACGTATAGTCAGAAGTTTAGAGGTCTACATTGTCTTTATTGGGTCATCGGCTTAATCTCAAGAAGTTGGCAGAAGTCACATATCAACAAGTGAAAATGTTTGGGTACATGTTAAGTCACGTCTTGGCGTATTTACACAATGTCGCACTTTACAAACCTTTGGCCTTGTTGTTATATTTGTATCAACAGATTCGTCTTGCAAACCTGTGACATTCAATGCGATTCCATAGATCCGAACGCAATTACAAATAATACTAGCATACAGTTTATACGGTCATTAAGACTGTAATTAATTTTGTTACATTGCAAGTGCTTGCTTATACGTGCAATTAAAACTGTTCGAAGTCTAAACTAGTTATAATGGATGGTCTGAGGATGGTCAGTTTGATCCAGTTTTAAGTAGACATACATAGATTAGATTTGTATGCACTCTAACCCTCATAATTGCTGGCATAACGATTGGAAACATTTTAGTAAGAGTCGACAGGAAATGTACTCACAATCAGTTAACTCATGTAAGACATAATTTTTGTACATAAGGAAGTTGATGATCTTATTAGATTCTCCTTGTAAGATTTATATCTGTATTAAAAGAGTCAAAGAAACATGAAAACTATGTGATTTAGTAACCGCTAAACGAACTTCGTATCTTTCATGTCAATTTTGACGGAGAGCATTTAAACAGTAGGAACTCTAGCACAGTTAAGTTCAATTATTAGATGATTAAATCAAATATTGGTGGCTTAATGAAATCTTTCATCTCAGTGCAATTTTGGGCTAATTACTGTCCACTTAGAAAATCTACCTGGAACATTTAAAACTTTACTAGAGCAAGTTCTGTCAAAAAAAGCATGAGATGAATGTACTTGTTTCAGTTGTATTGTATTCCACTACAAACATACTATTCTTCTAGAGGGAATGTATACGTGTATCTAGTTTTTCAAGAGGAGTATTTGTTCGGAAGGTAGCGTAACAATGCCTACAGAATGTAAAGATTTGTAGAAAGTTTCTTACTATTAGTCATTCATTTGAACCTAAAATCAGTTTCCTAAGTCAAAAATTGGGGCCATATGAACTGGTATTGTGAGGGAGAAATTTTGGGTTAGCTGTATGACATTGATCAGGACAGCAACACGCTTACATTAAGGTGTTCATATGACTTATCACCGGTCATTCACTTTGCATAACTGTAAGAATTTTAAACTTCGTTCATTCCTGTCTTTTTAATTTATATAGGCTGTTCACCGAATCTCTTTTAATCAAGAAGAATACACTGCACTACTGAATCTATACAAAGCGGAGACCAGAAAAAATGCACTTGCAAGCATCGATGAAATTGCTTGTAAATGGATGAATCTACAGCGTGGCCGAGACATTTGGAAGCATTGGAGATCAAGCGATGGCAATGAAAAAACGAGACTATATATCGGTGGCATATTTCCAATGTCAGGCTCTTACATTGCAAAAGGAATACCTATTGGTAAACAATACAATAAAATGTCATTCTTGTTTCGAAACTCATTCCTAAACTTTCGGGACGTATTTAATTTTTTTTCGGAAAATTTAGCTTTGGGGAGGGCATGTTAGATGATTTGTTCCTAAGCCACTGTTCACAACTTACAGAAGAGTTTCAGACTTGTTCCTGTTAACTGTCTATATTTTTTGCCCTCGATTTGTAGTTCCGACTTTTTGTTATTTATTCTAGTGGACTAGAGTTAATTACTTAAACCTTTGCACAACTATTATATTATGCTGTCTGAATTTCTCATTGGTCTATATCTCCTGGGTTTAAATTAATAATTTTTTGTATCATTATGTAAGATTTGCTGTATGAACTGTATTTAGGTATATCGTAACATCAGTCACAAATAATTAGATAATTACATGTAATTTGTATCATGATACTTACGTTTTGAATTTCGCTATTCATCGATTAGGATCAAACGATGTTTTATTAATATATTTCAGCTGCTGAAATGGCAACCAGAGCAGTGAACAAAAATGATACAGTGTTAAAGGACTACGATCTCAAAATGTATGCTTTTGATGGGCAATGTCGGGCAGACATGGTTATGAAAAGCTTTATTGATTACATTCGTCTTCCGCAGTTTCCAAACATCGTAGGATTCTTGGGTAAGTATTTTGTTGCTTCTGTAAATAGACGTAAAAATTTCGACTGATTTATTTATTTTTTACTTTTTATAATCTGCATATTTCCCATATTGTGGTTTCTTATTTGATAGCATTCATTCTACATACGCATGAGTAAATAATTCATTATGGTTTCGCAGTATATACTCAATCAAAGCACTAACAGCGAGCCTATCAAGCACTGGTAGCTCCTATATCGCAAGAGTATTATATCTGTATTGTACGGCGAATTCATGGACTTTGATAATCTAAAATGGATTCATTTACTGGCAGCCCCCACCCCCTGGCACGGGGGAATGTGAAAATAATTCATATCTGTTCTTTAAAATAATTCATTAAATAGAGTTGAAGTACCCATCACGGCATCTAAAATAGTGAACCTAGATAGACTTGCCGTAAAAATCGTGTTCCTTATAATAAAGGAGATAAATCGGATCCAGGACAGGGATTATGATAACACATGTTTTGAACTTTCATAATAATGCGGACGTATCGTCTGTTTCGTTACCTGTCGTTGTTTAACCGTCCGTTGTTCCTTGGTAAGTAATATAAGAGGATATTCGGAGCACCGTGCGGTTAACACACCAAACAAATTAGACCAACTGCTAGAAATTCGTGTATAAGTGTTTCAACGGGGGAGTGTGAGGATATGAAAGTTAAGTTGCATTTTTTAAGTGCCAATATAAAATCCAGCAACGGTAGGTAGTGGTGTGAACTGGATTAGCATAACACTCGTTTTTATTTACCATTTTCCACCATAGAACTAATTTTGAAGGCAGTTGATATAATAAGCATGTCAAACGTTTTTGAATAAATACACTGGATTTATGTTCCACAATAATCCTGTTTGATTTGGTGACGTGTGAAATGCTACCATGTTCTGATATTGGGAAGATTTTAAACCTAAAACATTTTTAGGACCGATTAAACTTCATTATCATTATTTATGAACTCTGTTAGTGTCAAATCCGCAAAGTGAACGTTGCCGAGGAAAATTGCCCTAACCTTGACAATATGGCCAAGAACGTTTCTAAGGTTGGATTGAGCTGTCGGGAAATTATAGTAGTCCTAGTAGATAGACATATGGGAATTTACAAGTCCACAGTATCTGGGAAAATAAAATATGAAGGTGAATATCACGCAGCAAAGGCTTTGGGGAAACCATCTTCAAAGGTTTGACCTTCCCCATTTAGGAGCAAACCACTAACCGCCTGAAAAAAACGATATTCTGACAAGTCAGCAATTCACGTACATTAAAACGTTCGGATTGCTGCTTCGGAAAAACTCCCGGGTACATAAACTAACTGCCCAAGGCTAAAAAGAAGGTTAGCTGTCGTAAATTTTATGAGACGTTTAGCCAGAAATAAGCCCGAATTCGTGGTGTCTTATGATGGACTAGAGGACTGCAAAGGTACGCAGGTAATCTGCTACTACTATAAAGGAGAAGAGTTCCCTGAAGATTAGATCTGCAGCAAAAACAATTTTACTGGTACTTACGTGGTTATCGCAGGCGTCTACGGTCGTGACATTGTACCACTGGTCCGAGCTCCAAGAAATGTAAAGATAACCTCGGACTATTACAATAAGAATGTTTTGGGACATTACTGTGAGAAGTATATCCCAGTGCTGTACCCCGGTGAGACATCAAGTGTCATACTCCACCATGATAAGGCTACATCGCACACATTCAAAAAGATACGCGGAGACTGTAAAGAATACTCTAGGAATAAAAACTATGAAGAAAAACGGCATCCCAATGAGGGTTCCTGGCACCAGTTTAGTGCCCCGAATGGGTACAAAGATGCTGTACCTGGACCTGAACCTGTACCTGAATCATGGGTACATGGATTTTTTGAACCTGTGCTCGTACCTGTACCGGAATACCTGGGTTCAATTTTCCTGAACCTGTACTGAAACTAAATCAGGAGTACCTGTAACTGAAAAGTACACACAAAAGTACCTGTACCCGGGTATATTTTAAAAGTACCTGAACCTACCCGGGTATTTTCGGTTGTACTAATTTAAAGGATTACCAAAAATATTACACGAAATGAAAAATTAAAATATCTGCGAACAAGACATTTTGACGTATTAAATTTATTTATTATATTGGATTTATTCTTATTTGTTGTTCTTCGAAAGCATGACTAAGTACTGCAATTATCAGCAGTTATAAATGATTACAAAAAGGTTGAAAAGGAAACAGTTGGCAAGATATACGATATGAATAACTAAGTTCAATGCAACAATACAACTGCAGTGTACAGTACTTACTAATCGTTCAATAATGACGAGAAATTAAATAATTAAGGATTGGTTTTGCAACCTGCAATTACTTTTGCAATGGAAAACATTTTTTAGATTCAAACTCTCCAGATTTTAACTTCAGCCAAGCTTTGAGACAATAAAATTTCCATCGTACCTCCACTCTTGTATAGGCGTTTATGCGTCAGAAGATATGGGCCATAGGAGAAGGCGCGGTTTATCTTTGCTGCAGTTCCAGGAACTGCTTAAAAATCTCTGGTCATTTCAGCTAATGCTGAGTAACTAGCCTCGTTTTCCTATATGGTGGAATTAGTTCTCATGACTGAGCTTATACATATAAATTTTAATGTAACGTGTTTCAAGGTCAAAAGTTCGGATGCTTTTAAATCGTAACAATACCTTTACAGGCGTTACTGGGAAATTATTATTGACTAAGAAGTACCTGAAAGTTCAGGTATTTTACATACATTCAGGTTCAGGTATTTACCCAATGCTTACCCGTACCTGATGGGTTTATACACGAAAGTTTGGTTTTGGTACCTGTACCCATACCTGAACCTGTGCCCAAATTGAATGGGTACAAAAAATATGTACCTGATACGCACCTGTACCTGAACCTATGCCCAAATACCCGGGTAAGACCTGTACCCATGAGGGGCACTGCACCAGTTCTATGGTGTTTTTTGGTTTCGATCCCAAAAAGGAAATGTTTAACCGGATGGCACAACCTGAAAAAGGAGTTAAGCAATAAATGTAGCAAGAATGGAATAAAGTTGACCATGATATGATCTACTGCCTCTGCAAAAATTAGGAAGATGACTCCGATTAGTAAACAAGAAACATGGCTCTCGTATTGAAAATATAAAAGCAATTCATTCAAAGTTATATTTAATAAATTCGATTGCCCCTTTATCAGTGTTATATTCTCTGTTTTCGCCAAGTACGCTTTTTAGAACAAATGTGTTTATTAAAAATATAGGAGGGTAGTTCAAAATAAATAAACATAAATCATCACGTTAAATTAGCTTTAAAATTTTGAAATATAAGAGAACTTTCGATGCCGGCAAAATACCAGAAACGTTTTGATTAAGAAAGGTACATAAATATTATAAATGGAAAGCAATTCTAAATATTCCAAACTTCTGTCCTCTGGTAAAATTCTACAAAGACAGCTTCATATATGCACACCTGGAAACTATTATTGCAGGAGAGCTGGAAAAGGCAATGAAAAAATTTGATATTTCTTTTCAAGCTAGTACTAGGAACGTTTACGGGCTTTCCAGTAAAATATCCCACAGGTCTCTGCACTGAGAAAAACTTAGAGCAAGCTTAGAAAAATTCTGCTAATGGATATGGAAAAGGGGGATTTCTAGTTTACCCTTTTTCCATAGCCAATCTTGAAGTATAAAGATATTTTTGAACGCGTATGCAGCAAAATTTTCTATTCAAAGAAATCTATTCAAGTCTTATGTCACCTTCTCAAAAATGGTGTGGTCAGGAACCAGGAAATTGAGGCAAAGTTTATGAATTCTATTAATAGAAAACAAAATATGAATTTTTTATTTCATTATCACACATGTGCCCGTTTTGAGAAAAGAGTGTGGAGTACCGTGTGGTCGATTTTAATTTTACAATAGCATTCCCTAGGGTTTCCTTTTTTCAAGAGTTTACTAGTAATTTTTTCTGAACTTAAGGATGTCTATGACTAAAAACTAGTTTTATTATTTTGAAAAAGGACCCGCTTGTTCGGATACAGTGGAGCCGCTGGCAGGTGTGGCCCGACATTTTAAAGCGGTTGTCATTAGCTATAGTGCGGAGGGATCATCTTTCTCCGACCGAGAAAAATATCCGTATTTCTTCCGAACCATTGGAGAGAACAAACAATATCAGTGAGTTGATACTTGAGTAACGGATAAATGATGAGTAATGATTCATTTTTGGCATCCGCTATGATGTTTACAAACTTCAAATTTTGTATTTTTTGTGTATAGATATGTCTACCTGCGATTGTTTCAGAAGCTGAAATGGGAGAGAATCGCTTCTCTAACGGAGGAAGGGCAAAAATATGCCGAATATGTTTCTCACTTACACGATCTACTGCAGACGCATGGAATTCAGTTCGTAGCTAATCGCAAATTTCCCCGGGATAGAACAGCTCTCAACATGTCGCAGGTAACCAATAAAGCATATCCGGTATCACACTGAATACGTTTTAGTTAGTTATATTATTTCATTACACCCATTTTCATTTTTTTTATTTTTAACGTTCCAAGAATAAAATTACGCATTTATAAATTCGACTACTAGGATTCGCATTTATGTTATGTGGAACCTACGGTAAAATTTGAATTTATCTGGTGGTGCGTTCTAAAGATGTAGATACATACATGCATGTATTGCGTAAGATGAACTATCAAACCCCGGAATTGTAGGGCGTCTATTACATCGATTTTAGAACCTCTAGGGAAGAATATTGATTATGTAAATATCAAATCTGTCTCTTGCGGTTATTCTGGCTAAAACTAGAGAAGACTCGGGAGAAAGTATACACTCACTACAAAAGAGAAACTAATGACTAGGCATATAAACAGAGTGTCGCAAAACGTTTCACTCTTGCTATTGTAAGTGGAAATGATACAAATATAAATATTCAATTATCTTATTTTATACGTACTTCGAGATTTTCTTAATTTATTTCATTGATCCAGTCAGTCACAGTAGTTCAAAATGATGTATTAACTAGGAAGTTTTAGTGTTTAAAAATTAAAAAATTTAATTGTTTCATTAGGTCATAAATTTTTTTCGCAAGCACGCAATTAACATCATCTGTTTGAAGTACAAGTTGAAGTCCTTTTTGAACTTTTTGGTTTTATTTAATACATATTAACATTTAGTAATTATAATTAATATTGGTTTTTAAAAATGCTGCAGTTTGTAGAAATTTTTCTCAAGTCAATTTTCTTCTATTAAAAAACTGTATATTGGTGCCTACGGATACAATTTCCGACGTGGGAAACAATTTCCGTTCAAAGGGCGTTAGTTAGTGTGAGTATTACGAGAGAGCCCTGTCAATAACTTGAAATGTTTTTGGCAAGCTCTATGAAGTATAGGAGATAACCGGAGACCCATTCCTGAAGATGAATTTTCTTTCACGTTTTAATCAGTGTTACCCAGAATTTACAACAAGACAGGGACCTAATTGTTTGCTCACTGTCAGTTAAAAGCTCTTAAAAATTCCTATAACCAAATTTTGAAATTTAAAAAATATTCAAAACTTAAAAAACAAATTTAAAAAAATCAACTATTCATGTTTGATTTTCTTTACCGCTGTATCGGGACTTTTTGGGAAAGGGAATCACATAAATTTTAAAATATCTTGAAGCAAGAATTTAATAAAACATCGGGGACTGAAATAATTGTCACCACCCGTTCTCAATTGAAATTGAAGGAATGGTATTTGTGATACCCTGTATATTCTTCTAGTACTTACAAGATCTGAAGGTAAAGAAAGCGAAAATAATCATTGGAGATTTTTACGACCACACCGCAAGAGCTGTAATGTGTGAAGCGTATAAACAAAAGATGACGGCGAAGGAAGGCTACGTCTGGTTCTTGCCCACTTGGTTTGATCCCAAATGGTTTGACACGGACGACCATAACAATAAATTGGACTTGGAAGGAAAGATACCCTGCAACACGGACGAAATGGTTGAGGTAAATGTACATATGTAGATATCGACTATGAAGGAAATCATGGTCATGTCTTGTGACTTGAAATGTTTCTATTTTTAATAATTAACCAACCTGATTTGATAAATATTTTATTAGGCAATCAGTGGTCATCTCGCATTACAGTACGCCTACTTTGGTCCTGATGACCACATAATGCAGGAAAATTTAACGGTCAAGCAATGGAGGAATCAGTATGAAGAAACTTGCATAAATAGAACTCCGCCTGTGGAAACTTCTGACTATGGAGGTTATGCTTATGACGCCGTCTGGACGTATGCATACGCTCTGGAAAAACTTTTGAAGCAAAATCATTCCCATATAGCAGATCTGCACTCAGACACGACTACCACGTGAGTGTTCCATAACAGGTGTATTCACAGGCACGCATGCCATAATGTGGGTAAATCTCCGGGTACAGGCAACTCTTGCTCTTACGTAATTACTCCCCCTGGACAGCCGATTTTTATCTCCTATAAAACTACTCGTCCTACATATGTACATACATATGCACTATTCTTAAGCATCTTGGAATTTACCAAGTAGAGTTCGTTAAAGCAGGCCATCTTATATATACTTACCCATCCTTTATAGAGGGCGCCCCCAGATTTTGTACCGGAATTAAATCCTGAATAACTTATGCGGATGCTAAGGAAATATTCTTGCTGAGCTTAATAACGAATGTTTCCAACTCGTACAATTATAAGCACTGAGCGTAACCTTGTATTTACCGTCGTATTTTTCATTTCAGCACTTTTGTACAAATGCTGAACGAAACAGACTTTTACGGTGTATCCGGCCATATAAAATTTGTGGGTGGGCCGTCCAGAGTGTCGGAAATCAATGTGGTGCAATGGCTGGATAAGAAAAAACACGTTGTGGGTTCTTTTCATCCGCAGACACAGACAAATTCTAATGAAATTATTGGAGGAGAGTAAGTCGTTTGTTACATATGATTGAACCCGATATTTGTGACCCATTCCTTGGTTCCAACTACTATCCATAAACTCTTTAACATTTCAGTTTAGTGCTAAATGATTCTGCAATCGTTTGGTTGACAACCGATGGTCTGAAGCCAAGCGATGGGTCAGAGCCACCTCCGAAATGTGTTCTGGAGACTTTGAAGACGGCTTTGGATGTGACGTGTGAGGTTGCTATTGTGATTGCTAATATCATCGGATTCGGAATCCTTGGATTGGTGCTAGTCATGTGCTTCGTGGTGATTAAAAGAAGGTAGTAAAATTTTGTTTGTGATATCACGGACCCCGTGATATTTTCGTACATGATGGTTGGGATATGCAATCACAACCGACTTGAATACGGGATGGCATCAGGAAGTTCGACTATCTGAAACCATATTTTTTTAAAACACTTCGGCGTGGTAAATTGTTTATAGACTTTTAGGCGTCGTATTCAGCCTAGTTTTTATTTGAGCTCTAAACATCTAACGAGCATATATTTTCATTTGATTACTGTTAGATCTGGAAACAATCTGCTTTGAAAATGAGCTCAAAAACCAATTTCATGCAATGGAATGAACAAAAATTGTAAAGATTAATTGTTTATTTTACGACAGTGTCATCCCGCCATTTGATTTATTGTACTGTAATAATTGTAATTTAAAATCCTTTTTGGTTGTAATTTTTCTTAGATACGACCTACGCGTCCAAATGACAGAGGACTATTTCAAGGCATTAGGGATTGATTTGCTATCTGCAACAAGTGTGTCTGCATTGGATAAGTGGGAAATTCCCCGTGACCGGGTTGTTATCAATCGTAAGCTTGGAGAAGGAGCTTTTGGTACTGTCTATGGAGGAGAGTGCTTCTTTGATGATAAAGGATGGGTATGTACATATGTCATATTTACACTGAAGTACCGGTTGACTTACATCATTCCTTGTAATGTATGTGAGGGAATGGCTTTCCAAATATTCAAATTATACCTTTTGTAGGAAAGATTTCGAGTTTTAAAATTTACATATATTCAGTGGTATTTAAATTGCAATCGAGGAAGCCAAATTGTTTAAGCGTAGTTCAGCTTCCGCTAGGTTTTTCAGTTTTTATTACAGTGCTATGCATTATTCAACAATTCGGAGTATTTATCATTATATATTATATAGTTTTTTACCAACTATATTTTTCAAATTCCAAAAACTTTGTAAAATTATATAGACTAAAGAATGATATTTGTATGATTCACCATATATGTATGTACATGTTGGTGCATGTGACTATGTATAAGGTTTTTTTAGAAGTAACATTTCTTTTTCATATAAAGATTTCTGTGTACAGCTAGGAAATGCATTACCGGGTCGAAAATTCCGCCCTTTAAGACACGACAGAATTTTAAAAAAATTAAATGAGAACTGAAACAAAACGGTTTGGGACAACACTTCTTTCCAAGAATCTTTTCCAAGCACTATGCACATATAAAAAATTTTAATGGGTTTTTCAATCTACTTTTAAGAGTCAATATGAATAATTGCTTTTCATTCGTTAATTGCCAGTAATGAATATATTTCCACATAGGCATATTTACTTTGGCACACAACTTCAAAGAAAAACTAAATTTGTGTATAATGCATACATACCCAATGCTGCACTGAATATTCATTCTACAGGGCATTTTTGTTTTTTCATTCTTGAAAAACAAATTTCCGCCCAGATGTTTCTATGTGCACCAATTATTTATAAATTAGTCTTAATTGTTGATATTGCCTTTCAAGTAAAGGCAATTTGGTATACGTGGGGGAAAATTAATATAATTAAGGCAATCTTTTTTTTATTATGGCTTCTGCAGGTTGCCGTGGCTGTGAAAACCTTGAAAGTTGGATCTAGTTTAGAGCAGAAATTAGACTTTCTTAGCGAGGCAGAAGTTATGAAGAGATTCGAGCACAAAAATATTATCAAACTCTTGGGAGTCTGTACAAAGATCGAGCCCGTCTATACAATCATGGAGTTCATGCTTTACGGTAATGCACTCAAAATTTGTTGTACGGTATTGACAAATATTTCCTAGTGAGATGAGAAGAGAGTAACTGTGTAGTTGTTGATTATTTTCCCCTTTAAGGTGATCTGAAGACATATCTCCTGGCACGTCGTCATCTGGTAAACGAGAGGAACTGTGAGGAGTCGGATGAGATATCGAGTAAAAGATTAACTTCCATGACGCTTGATGCGGCTCGAGCCCTGAGTTACCTCGCCGAATTGAAATATGTTCATAGGTAAGTTTATTTTTATAGTTCAGTACAATGTGCTATACTATAGTTGTCAAACTTTAGTGTTTCAGATTGCAGTCATTCACAAGTCTTTGTCATGTTGACACAGGGTTGCTGATTTTTGTGGAAAAAATCAAAAAAATCGGATTTATTTTATTTAAATTGGATTTTTTTTTATTTGAATCAATATTTTCTGATTTATTCAAAATTTTATCGCGCGATAGAATTACCATACAAATGTTTGGATTTTAAATTTCGTAAGAATATTGTACTGTTGGCACCAATGAAACTTGAACATTTACTAAAACCTTTTTGAGAGAAATTTACGAAGGCAAGTCAACTAATATGAAATACCAAGCTGGTTGAAGACCGATCACAAATATAAAATGTATTTTGTTAAAATTGTAACAATTTTGCATTGAGGTTTGTCTTTGAAGCCAAACGCTGTGTAGGACAAATACCAACTGTCTCATTACGATTTTTATTCAAATGATTTTTATTTTTATTTTTAATATATTGTGTAAAGTGTGTACACGAGTTTCTATTCGGGACGGAATAATTTCGAGACATCAATATTGTCACCGTGCTATTTCGGAAATAGATGGAATCTTCTGTGGAACAAAACAATCGTCCCCATCAGAAGCTCTAGAAATATATTTATAAAATTATATTTCAAAACTCACTCATATGCAACTTTTATGGCACCGTAACATCTTGACAGAAAATATAGCAACATACCCAAATTGTCCTGAAAATGACCAAAATCCAAAATGGTCTCAGGCCCAATATTCATCAAAACGGGGAAAAATTAACGTTTTACGACGTTTCGAGACTCCAAATTACATTTTTCCTAACCCTGAAAGTTTAAAAGTCAATTTTGGTTTAAATCAACGATTTATTTGAAAAAAATCAAGTGATTTAGATCCTGATTTAAATCAAGATTTAAATCAACGTGAGCCAACCTGTGTTGACATGAAGCCCGTTGTGCTTGTGCATTATTTTTTATAGCACTTGCTAGCTTGTAGTTGACAGTTGTTAAATGAAATTAATAGACATGAATGTATAGCACATAATCATAATGTACATATCTTCAAAACTGGCCAAGTCAAGTTTTAAATAATTATGATCAATGTTAATGTAAAACTTGTAGGGATGTCGCTTGCCGGAATTGTCTAGTAAATCTGAGTCGTGTGGTAAAGTTGGGAGACTTCGGGATGACACGTCCAATGTACGAGAATGATTATTACCGCTTCAATAGGAAAGGTTTGCTTAACTTTATTTTATCTGTATATCTTAAAATTCAGCTATTTGCTGATCATGTTACGTAAATATCAATAAGTATCCATCTAACGGTCTTGCCCTCCGGTGGTTGAGGAGGAATCGAAGCTCTGATGTTATTTTTTTATGGAAACGAGTGGGCTGCAAATGTTGTCATAAAATGCAGAGAAAGAATGTGCAGGGTGAATCATTTGTTTCCCACTCCCGTAGCCCAGACTGTAAAGGACGGTGACGCAAAATACCTGAATCCCTCTATATTCAAACAAATTCTTGCCAGATTTGAAAAATAAATGTTTCATTGGCACATGGCAAGAATTGTGGTCACACAGTAGTCCAAGACGTGATGCAAAATCGGAATTTTTCGATGATTCTGAACATTACAACGTTCAACCAAGTATATGTTACAACTGACAATAATGTTTGTACAGTCACATAGACTGTCTCTGCTTTTCTATTTATTCACCGGCGGAAGTGAGCAATATGCCAATCTGACAGTTCAAATTGTTAATTGGTGGTCTTCATGTAATTGTTTTGAATGAGTAGAAAAGTAGAATAGCGCTCGGCGAAAATTTGGAATTGATTTGTTTATTTTCGTTTTCATTCAGGAATGCTACCAGTGAGATGGATGGCCCCTGAGAGTTTAGCGCTGGGAATTTTTACGCCAATGTCAGACGTTTGGTCCTTCGGTGTTCTACTGTATGAAATTATCACATTCGGCAGCTTCCCATTCCAAGGATTGAGTAACAATCAAGTTCTAGAGCAGGTCAAATCTGGAGCTACTATTTCTGTTCCCGCGGGTGTCAAGCCACAGTTGTAAGACTCCACAAAAATGAATGATATATTGGAATTTTGGCTTGAGCCTCAGCTAATATAAATTGATTGATACAGAGAGGGATTATTAAAAGCCTGCTGGACATTAGAACCTCAGCGTCGACCCCACGCATCAGAGGTTGTGGAGTTTTTGGCTAACAATCCTAGGATTGTCTCACCTTGCTTGGATATACCACTAGCTTCCGTCCAACTTGAAGGGACCGACCAACTTGAAATCCAAATTCCAGATCGGCTTAGGAAGGCCACTTCGAAGAGTTTGAGTAAGAATCGAGCTATTCGCACTCTGTCGGACAAGGAGAATGGATTTGGTAGTCCGGAGATGGTTCCTCTATCTCCTAGTAGTCAAAGTCAGTTATGCAGTACAAGTCAAAATAATCTTTCAAGTCCATACGCAACGCTCGAACATGATACAGAGTTAATATAGATAGATGTATGCTTTGAAAATAAGTCAGCTGCGCTGGGAATAATTGGTCTGGTTTTGAGGAACCGAATTCCAGTTATTTTCAAATATGTTCAAGTGTTCAAGAACGAGTTTTATATAGTATATATATAAGACTTTCCACAGCGTGTTTGAATATGCCCACTGACATGCTGAATTAGCGTTGTATTTGTAGTTTCATTAGGATGGAATACAATACTATGACGAAAACTCCCTTGAGTGCTATGAATATGTACAATGTTCTGGTTCACAACAGGATTTTATATGCTTACACATGCACTTACACATGCAAGTAACTTATTGCCAAAGTCTTATTTTTCAGCAATGTAATTTACAGTTCAATTTGTGTTTATTACTATATATTTTTACTGTATTATTGTTACGGCCTATTTTCACAAAGCAAGCAATGGAACCAAGTGGAATCATTAGGCATATGCCTGGCAATGGAACTTCCAAAATATGGGGCATGTGAGGAGTTGAGGTGTTCTTTACAGAATAAGGATTGTAAACAATTTCAGAGGAAATGTTCTTTTTTTGATGAAACCGAAAAAATCTACCTTTGAATTGACTAAAGCTAAATCTTGGTTTCGATTAGGTACACAACTAAGGTTTATAACTTTTGACCATCAGGATCCGTACCCTATTTGTAGGGGTCGGGACTTCGAATTTGGAATGTATGGGATTTATGTTTCACGTTCACCAACAGATGATTTTGATGACAATTGGCATGTATGTAGACTTCAAGGTTTTACAAAACCTGTTTTATATTTCGAAATTCTAAAGTTTTTCGTGAAAATAACTGCTGGAAAATCTCATTGTAACGGACGCCTTTTTAACGCAATTCTCATTATATTGGACAAATTTGCTCATCCCCATCGAAAGTCCCTACATCAGTATCTAAAGTCAATCTTAATTATGTAACTGATTGAAGCTTATCCCGAAAAAAATTCCACGTTCCCTAGCGATTCCGTTATAAACATATTTTCCTATATTTGAAAATTTCACATAGGTACGTTTCTCATGTATGTATGTGTGTACATGTGTACATGCCAAAATTTCGAAATTTTCAAAAAAGTTTTTGATTAGTAATTTTTAATTGGAGAACTTCTGAATTTTTCGGATAAAATTATTTTAAGAGTCTCCAGACCAAATTTAATTCAAGTAAGATCAAATTCGTTGGAGCAAAAGCTCCATAGTCCAGGCTGAGTCTCGCCCCCTGGAGATGGCGGATAGAATTAATATTCTGGTGGTCAAACATCCTGTTCCTTAGTATACCATCGGAAACAAGTGTTACTTTTATAACATTTAGAGTTCGGGTTTTCGCTTCTATCAATAAAAATCATTCTCTTCAGTTTCCAGTCACAATATTCGCTACTCGTCAAACTGATCCAGGTAAATACTACAACGAATGCTTCTTATGAATGTACTTATTGTCAGGTTAGTGTTTTGAGTGATATAAAGTTTATTTTTGTTGTTGTTTCTTTTATTACTAAATAATTTTAATGGAGACATTTCTGGCCTAAAATCAAACAAAATTTGTAATTTAAATGTGATGAAATGTCTGAATATAGCTCTATTACTCGAAAATTTGATGTAATAGCACGTGATATCGTTAAGAGGCTGTTGCATGAGGGGAGATATCGGGCTTTGAATGCGTCTGCCCACTTGTCATCTGTGCTGATGTATGTTTTCATGCTCAAACATTTTCTCCTGTGCCATAGTTATTTGCGCATCACCGCAGTGGCCACGTGTTGGCACATGTGTCAAATAGTACGGATCGTTAAGAAATCTATTATGAAAGGTTTAAGGCAGGTTCCGAAATGTTTTACGAGTTGTTGTTGGGAGGCATTACTGCCTCATCAAGGCTGTTAAAAAGAAAGTCTACCTATTTTTACACGTCTATGTAGAAACTGCTTTTCCCAATAAAGCATATGCACCAACCAATCGACCAATTTCTACTTTGAAGGGCTTAATATGAATGTTAATGCCACTCTTCGTGAATTTTTACTACATGGAGAACTAGCAGGTTCTGGGATTACTTGTAATAATAAACAATTTGTAACGTTATCGCTGCGCAAAGAGTCACATTTGTAGCTACCATTTAGGAAGTATTGCACTTTATTTAGATATGATCTTATAAGCAGAATTTCATGAAACTTGTTCTACGTGATCAATGAGTCAATTCACGCATTGTAGAACCACTGAGAAAATCTTGAGTGATTGACTGAAGCTCATTTGTAAAGAATATTTTTGAAATTAGATTTCAACAGCTCTGTAATGGATTCTCGTACCTTATAATGTAAAATTAGTGTTAGAATTTATTATCTTCTTATTTGCATTAGTTTGCTTTAAATTTATAATGAATCTTCAAGCTGTCCCTGCAAACCACGAAAATAGCCTGAACTTTTTAAGGCAAACCAGTGCTATATAACAAAATGCTGATTAACCTGGGAAATTTCCTTCGCGATTAATATAGCTTCTTTTGCCAATTCGTGTTTTCTGGTGTAATTCATGAAGCCCAGTAGAGGCTGGGAAGCAAGATTTTACAGATATTCGGGCTGCTAGCGTAAGGTTTAAGACTAACTTGCCAGACTATGTTTGTAAAACACCCGTTTGCCAAAGTTTTACTTCCGTTAGCCCGATACAGGCATATACCGGGGACGTGCTATATTTTGTTAACTTCAAACGTTGTAACTCGTGTGATGGTGCATGGAGGGCTTGTAAACAGTCTTCAATTTAAATCAAATTTTCTTCCCATGTTCTGTGCTTTTAGTGTAGAAATTGGAGAGCATTTTATTATTAAATATTCATTATTGTAAGTGTCGTGTATTTTGCTAGTGGCTATTCATTTGATGTAAATAGGATACAATTATGATTATATTTTCTGCTTCACCTAATGACTTGTAATTAATGACATTGTAATTATTTTTTGTATAAATAGTTGGTGTTGATGTCTCAATTTAGTAATGGTGGCTGCGGTTTTGAAGCATCCGTATATGTACATGTGTACCTAATTGTAAACTTGTGTAAACACATCATGTATATATGTATATAGTAGCCAGCGCATTAATTACAAAATAAATAAGTTATCAGTACTACTTTAATTTATGTTGGTAATGGTAGGGTGTGATGCTTGTTGCAATTATTTTCGCGAATTAATTTTCTTATGCGTCCCTCTTCTTACTCTTACATCTCATTGTTTATATCATTTGGACCATTTACTCTTATTTTCAGCTTTATAGTTAGAGATAAATAAACACAAATACATTTCATATTTGATGTGCTTGTACAATAAAATTTGGCATGTAACGATGGATGATTTTAAATGCTGGCAAGTTTGTAAGTAGCACTTGCTCTCTCATATGCTGCTCCGCTTTATATTTACTAATTATATTGATTTAATATTGACAATAAATAATACTAGCACCATGGCAAATGTCAAAAACCGAAAAATAGTAAATATATAGTGACAATCACGTTTAGACCTGAATTCAGCCTGAGTGGACACTATTGGACCTGAAAATTTGCCATTCTATAACCGAACTAGTTAGTCTAACCAGGAATCAGCCATATATTTCTGATTGCCAAACAAGGACCAATGTTACCCCAGCTTACTGTTACGTCAGTGCATATACATATGTACTGAACGTGAGTAAGTGGAAGTGGTCTACTTAATATGTAGTGCTTAAGGAACCTGTTACCTGAGTAATATGCATTATGATGATGCAAATATATAATTATTGTTAGCAAGTATGGAATTATGTAAGCAGGTAAGAAGAAAAGGATTGAACAGCCGTTAAATCCTCAGTCTGTTATCCAGCTTAATTTGATTCACAATTAGTAAACTTAAAGTATTCCCTAATTCATTCCATCTCTATTAATTATTTATTTGATCCCTTATTTCCCACTAGCTAAGCGAGTTCCCTGAAAATTACACGTTTTGTCAAAGCTACAACCATAATATTAAGAGTCCGAACTCAAATCCGATCCAGTAAATGTAAAATGTTGGTGGACCAGCACTGGTCCAGGTTTTCATTGTTTACTGGTTTAGTTTTATAAAGTATAAGCTTGCGGAAAGTTTCAGGAAATTACATTTTGTAGTTTGCGCAAAATTAAATAAACATCATTACAATGCTTCTCTAACGGAAACAGTTGCAGTGTAAAGCTTTACTGATGGTACTACTACGCAACTGACTGTTTCAAATATGAATACTATGTTGGCTTGTATGTACATACATGTAAGTTTTTGGATCGGCAGAATCGGACGTCACAAGAAGATTGTTGTATGTTGTATTTGAAAACTACAGAACTTTAGCACTTGTTGGATATTTGTAAGGACAAGAAAGACCATAGATCCACACATATTCTTACTATGTTTTGAACATTTTATTTCAAGCTTTTTCAATAAGTGTCGGAGTATCATATTTTTATTGCTGTAAATTGGTCGAATATTTAAATAAAAATATTACTATTTTGTTTCAGAAATGCATTTAAAAAGTAGTTTTGCTGTAATAATGCTGTGCTGCATCTGAAATAAATCTTATTAAAAGTGAGCTACATTTTGCACAATATGGGGACTAAAGATACATGCATACAAAACGAAAGCTTCGAAAACTGATGTAATTAAAAATTAGCTTGGACCCATTTTTGGTTTATATTGATTTAAATACACCATGCATTCCGAGGTCCGAAATTTGAAAATGACATTTTCAGAGCCTAAAGCCTGCTTACACTACTCTTTCTTTAAATAGCTCGAAAAAGATGCGAGAATGATTTGATAAATCTATAAACTTTCGTATGTGTCACTGTTTTTTTTACACGTATTGATGCATGGAGATTTGTACTATGTATTTACTTTATCAATATGTACGAGTGGAAACTCTCACCTTGCAAATTTTTCATGAACGATAAGGTATTCATAAATTATTTCAGTCCCTTTTTTGGGCTGTAAATGCTGTGGGGATTCGTTGGAATGCTATATCATATTAGATCTCATGGCCCAAACAAGTGAGATCATACAGGTCATGCTCACAGTTTTCAACTTAGAAACCTGTGGTGTAGCTCATTGGAAAGCACGTATTGTTTATTTCGAAGGAAACCATTCTTTCTCACTACGTTTCCAAATTAGGTCGACCCGCAATTGAAGAGAAACTTGAATGGCCACAATCTCCACCAACACCAACCAACCGTCGGCTAAACTTCCTAACCGGCTATAATTTAAAACGCCTAAAATGAAAACCGATTATAGCGCTCCCGCTAGAAACTCTAAAGTGAAACCCGGCCATAATTTATTCCTCTTTGCAGTATATCATGTAAGTGGAGTGGAGTTCACCTCCACTTCCCGTAAACTTCCCCTCCATTTCTCCTCCATTCCCACTTCCCCTTCACTTTCCCTCAACTTCCCCTCCCACCTTTACTTCCCCTCAACTACCTCTCCACTTCCCCTCCATTTCCACTTCCTCTCCGCTTTCCCTCCAATTCTCATCCACTTCCGCTCCACTTCCCCTCTATTTCTACTTCCCCTCCACTTCCTCTCCCCCCTCCACTTTCCCTCCCCCTCCACTTCCCCCCACTTCCCCTCCACTTCCACTTCCCCCCACTTCCCCTCCACTTCCACTTCCCCCCACTTCCCCCCACTTCCCCCCACTTCCCCCCACTTCCCCCCACTTCCCCCCACTTCCCCCCACTTCCCCCCACTTCCCCCCACTTCCCCTCCACTTCCACTTCCCCTCCACTACATCTTCACTTCCCCTCCACTTCCACTTCCCCCCACTTCCCCTCCACTTCCACTTCCCCTCCACTACATCTTCACTTCCCCTCCACTTCCACTTCCCCCCACTTCCCCTCCACTTCCACTTCCCCTCCACTACATCTTCACTTCCCCTCCACTTACGCACTTCCCTGATATATGATCCACTTCCATGGAGAGGTTATGTTATTGAAGGGAAGTGGAGGGGTTATGTATTTAAAGGGGAAGTGGAGGGGTTATGTATTTAAAGGGGAAGTGGAGGGGTTATGTATTTGAAGGGGAAGTGGAGAGGGAGTGTAGAGGAAGTGGAGGGGTTATGTATTTGAAGGGGAAGTGGAGAGGATGTGGATGGGATGTGGAGGGGAAGTGGAGGGGAAGTGGAGGGGAAGTGGAGGGGAAGTGGAGGGGAAGTGGAGGGGAAGTGGAGGGGAAGTGGAGGGGAAGTGGAGGGGAAGTGGAGGGGAAGTGGAGGGGAAGTGGAGGGGAAGTGGAGGGGAAGTGGAGGGGAAGTGGAGGGGAAGTGGAGGGGAAGTGGAGGGGAAGTGGAGGGGAAGTGGAGGGGAAGTGGAGGGGAAGTGGAGGGGAAGTGGAGGGGAAGTGGAGGGGAAGTGGAGGGGAAGTGGAGGGGAAGTGGAGGGGAAGTGGAGGGGAAGTGGAGGGGAAGTGGAGGGGAAGTGGAGGGGAAGTGGAGGGGAAGTGGAGGGGAAGTGGAGGGGAAGTGGAGGGGAAGTGGAGGGGAAGTGGAGGGGAAGTGGAGGGGAAGTGGAGGGGAAGTGGAGGGGAAGTGGAGGGGAAGTGGAGGGGAAATAATGGTATTATTATTAGTAGATGGGTAGTACGGGGATTAGTGTAAGGGGAGCGGAAGGTGTGGTCAAGTTGAGGGAAATGGGGGAATTATGGCTGGTTTGAGTATTGAGCGACAGCGCTAAATAGCCGGTCTGCATTCTAAGCATTTTTTATTTTAGCCGGTTAGGAAGTTTAGCCGACGAAGCATTGAATTTCCAGTACAAAACATCAACATTTTCGTTCTAGAAAATTAATTCTATTACCTGATGTAGACTAAAATGGCATCAAATAATCCCGGAAAAAATATTTACAGCAAAAACTGCATATCCATGCAACACTTATAACGAAAATCGACCCGGCCAGCTGTTAAAGGATTGGTCACAGAATTGTTTTAATTTTGAAAATAAGGCTTCACACCATGTTGTTCCAGTTATCATTGCATGGATATTTTGCCCAATAATTTAGTAGGTTGCATAAGTATATAATATATCAGCAGAGCTAAGCAAAATACTTAGTCTAAGACTACAAATTACAAAATAAAATACCTCAGGATTATAGGAAATATTACTAAAATACAAATCAAAATACAATACATGGTTACATACGTGATTTAAATTACTCAAATACAAAATACTGTATTTTATATACAATGCTTTTCTTAAAACACCCAAATAATGCTCACTATTTTCAGTTTCTGGGGCTCAAACAACTTTAAAACACAACATTTTAAAACATAATTACATAACTAACCACTTCAAGGACTGCATATAAGACTTTTGCAGCAACAAATGCCTCAACGTTTGTTAAATTGGCCAGTCCATTAACTATAATTGCATTGCCTAGCGAAAATCAGTTATTTTGAATGTTTATTAAGTAATGTAGAACAGATTTATCCGAGTTAGTATCTGAAAATCAAATTGAGTTCCTTCGGGTGATCTTAAATATTGTTGTTAAAGAGGCAAAGTGGACTAATTGTAAGTGTTGTAAAAACGCATACGCTCGTAGTCTGCCAGTGACTGTAATATTGAATATCGCGAACCTGAACATGTTTGATGTATCTAGTAAAAAAGATTCATTCCAACGTATGTTATTGCATGGCTAAAATGGAATTCTTACAGATATTGAACACCATGCATACTATAAACAATGACAAAGTGGTAATCATGCTGGTGAAAGTATTTTGAGCCAAACACTTTATTTGAAATACATTTTCCAGGTCTTTGAAAGTAAGCAAATACAAAATACTTTCGTACTTACTGGCTCTTCAAATACTAAGTACAATATATTGGCCCATCGATTGCTAACTTTCAAATACAAAATACTTTGTGGTCTGAAAATACGTGTTTTAAAAAACTATTTGAAAATATTGCATAGCTCTGCATATCAGTAGGTAACAATAACATATAATATCATTATATAATATTATATTGTGTATATAACAAAGTCAATTTTATTGACATGTTGACCAATGCTGGTCCGGCCAGGGTTAAAAGGATTATGCTCCATGGTAAAAAAACAGACTCTCGGATAGAGAAACGCCCACTGGTAGGTTTTGAAGCTTACGGCCAGGGCTACAATTATTTTATTAATCCACCCATTCATGTAGGCTACTGAATAAGCATGAAGTTAGCAGCCGGGTAGTGGCTTCTAATTACGTTTGGGTGAAGTTTGAAGTCAAGGTATGAATTGATAACAATCGAAAGAATACGCGTGATCGACAATACTGTTGGCAACTAGCGTTAGTTTGGCTTTGTACTGTAAATTGGCTTCTTACGAACCGGTTCCATGCTGCTAAATTATTTACGGGGCGAGTACCCCAATTTTTTTATTATCTGATCAGAAAATATATTTATTATTTAATACTACACACTCCAGCAAAGCGATAAACTCACAAAACAAGAACTAACTTCAAGCAACAAAGCATGATTTCTTTACAAAACTACTAAATTCCAAATTGTTAAATGAAAGAACATCTACTGTATATTCTGTTTCATGTCGTCAAAATCGCAAATGCCTTATTCCCTACTATGCTCTATATATTGTCAACTCAGGAAATCTAAATTCGAAGTTGTCAGAAGATTGGAGGCGCTTGAAGCAAATCTGGACAAGAACCCAACTAAATCAAGAGAAAACAAAGAATCCAAGGAGAGCTTACTGATAAGAGTCACATGGAGCTTGCGCCCACAAAAGAACTTCATCTTCCAGTTAGCAAATGCTTTTATCTCCAGCACCACGCTGTAGTAAAGGATAGTAGTAGCACCATCAAAACTCGCATTGTATTTGACGCAGGCGCCTGAACAACGTCAGGAGAATCTTTAAATAAGCAGATGATTATGGGAACGACTACTCAAGATGACCTCTTTGAGCTCTTATGCCTTTGGAGGTAATGGAACGCCCCAATCTCCGCCGGCATTAAGAAAATTAACAGCTTTGTAAACGTTTATCCTGAGGATCAGAATATCCGAAGCGTTTTATGGAGAGAGTCTAATGACAACCCCGTCCATGTGTAGAGACTAAAGAAGGTAACGTTTGGAACTGTTCAGCCCCCTTTCTGGCAATCCGTCCCCTCCATAACTTTGGCGAAGATTTTGCAACCGAATTTTCGGTAGCCGCCCAAGCTTTAAAAGGATATGTTTACGCCGACGTCGATTATAATTTTGATATGGGATTGTAATTTTTGATATGGGATTATAATTTTGTACTTTTAATACTTTCACCCTCAATATCAAGCAAGTTTAAAGTTGTAGTTTAAAAAAAGTTTATATATTGTATTTATATAATATTCTGATTTGTATTAATTCGTAGATGTATGTCAAGGTTTAGAATAGAACCGCATTTCATGCTACAAATGATGCTGTTTGTAAATACATGCAATAATTTACGTTGTATGAGTTATGTAGTGGCAGAATACGCTTTTTGAATAGTTGTGTGCCGTTTTACAAAATTAAATAGACTAATTGAGTAAATAACTTATGTTGTTATGCTCTTTAATTGCGGTTTTCGTTTAGTATGGACAGTATTCTTTTTTTATTTATAATGTGCTTTGACCTTTGACCAGGTTTTATTTTTATGTTGTCTTAACAAGCAATCTATATTTCTTACCTACCCTATTGATACAATGGTTTAATTTGGAGTACTAAAGAATGTCTCTAAGTATTTTCAAGGGTCTTGAAAACGGTTAGCTGATTTTACAATGAAATGTGAGCTCTTTGGTAGACTAGAGCTACCTTCATACATAGAAGGAATGTAGGGAAATTGAAAAACATTACAATCACAAACTGGTTACTATGCTCGTTCTTACGATTACTAATCGTAAGTTAAATTTGAAGCAAACGAAAGTGCAGGTAAGTCTATTTGGCGTTCAGTACAACCAAAGAACGTCAACCTCAACTGCTGTTGATGAAGTATGGCGAATTTATGGTTATGGCTGTAATCTCTGTCTTTTACTAACGTTGAGGAGCGCCGAATTATTGTCAAAGTACGAAATTTAGTTCAAAAGATATTCTATGGTACCTCCAACGTATCTGAAAGTGTCCTAAGGTACTCCAACTCGCAGGATATGTGGAACCCAACTTATTGGATCTTTTTGAAAATGTACAATGGCACCCACAGTCTATGGGATTTTTCTAAAAACGGCCTATGGTACTCAAACTTGAGGGATTTATGTTATCAAACATATAGGATTTTTCTAGTGACTTCCTATGATACCCTAAGTTGTAATAATCGCAGAAGGTTCTGAGGAACCTAATGTTTTCTTTGAGATCCTATATTGCTGATGGGATTCTGGTACATTTTCTCACAGAGCTTGCATCCTATATGAATCTCATAGGGTTTTGAGAGACTGTGTAGGGTTGCCCCAAAAACCGCCATATTGCGGAGTTGTTTATAGAACGCTTTGCAAATTATCAGCCAACGTAGAAACCTTTCGAGAAACAGGTGTTCAATTTTCGAAAAAATTATGCAAAGTCATTGATTTGTCTGATTAAAGTGAAAGAGAGATTTTCCCATGTTTTAAACGTATTAAAAAAATAAAGTCTTTCGAATTTTATTTACAAAAAGCACCGAATTTGGGGGGGGGGGTCTTTGGGGCATCCCTACAAAAAAGCCCATCGTTTTTGCTATTGAAATCAATGGCAAAACGTTTAAGATACTTGCCGAAATGAAAGAGTAAACTGATATCTCATGAGAAACGTTTTACTCTGTTTAACCCCATGTATTAGCAATTTGTTGGCAATGGAACCTTGTACAATGTATTAAAGCTAGAGCCAGTAAATGTTACAACAGAGTATTTTACAACATAGCATTTTGAAAAACGAGTTTAATAAAATATTTATATATAAATATATTTCTGCTTAAATATATTTAAAAACGCGGATCTAGTAATAAATTTGATGGGGAAAAGCAAATAATACGACTACACTCAAGTCGAAAATTTCAGGCAGCATGGTACAGAATGTGGGGCAAGGTTTAAATAAAGAGCAAATTCCGGTTTTGATGACAACCTTTCAAAGCATTACATTGCCATGCCTCACATTTTTGAGTCCTCCAGCCGAGCTTTTTGAAGCATTTTTATAGCAACATCTACGATTAATGATAACAAACCAATAACAATTCTTAGGATTATTCTGTATTACTCGTGAAATTAAATTTCTCCAACCTTGCAGATTTTTCTTAAGACAATCAAAACAGGGGGAATCACAAGTCTTATGAGCTGCTCACTAATGTAGGCTAGAGGGGATGCAGTCGTTTTGTTCCACCCTGTATACGTAGGACTTTAATAATAATACCTATTAATATTTGGCCATCTTACAGTGCAAGAAGTGTTATAATGCTACACAAGATTCGTGGTTATTTGATGTGATTAAGGTAATTCAATGCAATCCTTTTTTAACTTCGATGTCTACACAGGTGAATCTGTAGTTTTCGATTATATCTGGGATGGGGTGTGTTAAATGCTACAATTGGTGATTGAAAGCTGCATCTTGGAACCAGACCTGTCCAATTTTTGCGGCCAAAAAAAATACAGGAAGACTCATATCGACAGTCACTTCAGTTTTGCATTTGATTTAATTTATTGCAAATCTTTAAATGTTCAGACACTCGGATCCATTACGATTTACAGTTTACAAGGGAATAAGCAAGATGTTGTCCTACTGAATTGAAGAAAATGAAAAGAAATTGTTAGAATGATTAATTAGTTTAAATTTTAATTGGATCCAAAAAATTACAATACTCTCCGTCAGCGTTGCCTTCAGCATTGAATTGACTGACCACTTCAGAATCTTGGCGACTAAATGGCAACCAGTGGGATCTATCCTTTCAATTTAACAAATATACAGAAAGCCAATTAGGATAAATTTTGAGCTTTTTTCAAACTTTCAGGATTTTTTTCAAAACATCGGGTCGATTTCAACCACATTCCGATTTACAGAAGCAATATTCACAATCAATTTCGTTCGGAGACTGTCATTTTCGGATGAAAATTAGGCACAAAAGAAATGAGCTTTGGCCATGCAGTAACTCGTGTAGGGAGGCAATACAGTAGGTGGAAAGTCAGGTGGAATGATCAAGGCGAAGGTGGAAGGTTAGATGGAAAGTCTGGTGGAAGGTCACACGGAAGTTTGGTGGGAGGTGGAAGTCTGGTGGAAGTTACTTATGTATTATAGTGTTATTGTATGGGTGAGTGGAAGGTGGAAGGTAATTTTGTGGCCGCGAAAGTAGAACTCAACCAATTTGAGGCTTCGCGTAGAGTGGCATCAGTCGCGGCTGTCAAAGTAGGAAACATTTTCGTTTTTTTTCGAAATTTCAGAATTGTTTTCGAAAAAACTATCGGGCCGATTTCAACCAAATAGACAGTAACCAGTACTTTTTACATAAGCAATATTCGCAAAAAGTTTCATTGAAATCGATTCAGTAGTGTTAGAGATAACAGTCATTTGACATCAAGTCCAAAATTTCAAGAATGTTTTTTGAAAAAACTATCCAGCCGATTTCAACCAAATACGAACTCAGCCTTACTTTTGTTACAAGTAATGCCCATAAAAAATTTCATTGAAATCGGTTCAGTAGTTTTTGCGTAATCACAAGGAGGGACACACGGACGTACGGACAAGGCTATTTTACTAGGGGGCCGACGCCACCCCAAAAACCGAAGTACATATATTGTATATGATCGCTCGATGGCTCATAGTGCAATGTGCAACAGGAGTTCTCACATTATGCACGAGTAACGTTAATTTTGTAAAGTACCGAATTTCCTATATAGTGGTTTCCAAGGGAGTGACAAATTCCTGCCACTATATAGGGATGCCACTATATGTTACTAATGGTTAACTATATACTATTAATGTTTTTAGACAATAACTGTAACTAAATGCATTTATAAATTTATTTATTTTTACAGAATACTCAAAATTATGAGGTATGCTAAGCTTCATTGAGTTTAAGATGTTCAGTAACTTTAGGTTTTCTCATACTATTAATAATATTAGTCGTAACAAAATTTTCGACTGCAATGTCACCATTCCAGAAACCAAAATCCTGGAATTATGGCAATGGGAATTACTTCCACTGAGTACTCTTTTTCACAATGAGGGTTTTCTTGACTGTCTGTTCAATGTCATTTTAAATCTTCAATATAATAATTAAATTTATTTAAAAAAAACCAGCACGAATTGAAACTTATTAGAAGTGAGCCAAGGCAAAAATGGCAATGATTTGTGTTATAACTGTTCGTTTTAACTTAAGTCACGGATCATATGCCGTAAATCCAGCTAATCATACCAGGGCGTCAGTAAACCACAATAATAATCAAACTGTATTAACATTTGAAATTAAAATTGAACCAACGGACATAAGCATTATTAACCGCCCGCACGTTTTATAACATCATGTTATACTTTTGTAGCCATTATCTAGCTAATTTTATGCCAACTGCCATTATAATTTTGCATTGTCTGAGCCACCGTAACACATAATAGTGCCTTTATAGAGGGAATACCATTATAGCGGGTGCCACTATACTGTATACCTTTAACATTGCAAACCTCTAGGGAGGATTTTTTGATGCCATTAAAGAGGGAATGCCATCTAAGAAGAAACCACTATATGGGAAATTCACTGTACTCACACTCACAACCAGTTTGTTAAAAAATATGACTACAAATGATACTAACAAACATTTGAGTGTTTGCTGATTGTGAGTAATTGTTGCATACGAGGGCTTAGTCTAAATTTTATCTAAACTAATGTTATATGTAAAAAATAAAGCTAAAATAAAAACGACAAAATCTAATAATTATGAATTTTAGTAAAAATATAGTTTATTTCTGCAGTACATATATGGAAGAGTCCCTTTATGTAGGAGGAGCTAACACTTTCCGTTACCCTATTTAGACAGAAATGTAGGCAGCCGCAAGTTCCTACTTGTATGTAGGCAAGGATATAGGTCGTAGCAATTGAACAAATAGGCGAGAAGGAAGGTCCCTGCTAAACGAAATTTATAGGTAGGATGTAGGGTAGGCAAAATCAGTTTAGCATCTTTGCTTAGGTTTGTGTTTATACTGACCGTCACCTCTTTTGATTTATGAATAACCCGATACCCACTAAAATCAATAAGCTTCTCACTGATTAGGCATTGTGTCACTGTAGAAAGTTTAAATTGTCTGGTGACATTGTGGGCTGTATCCCGATGACGGACAAATAAACAACCAGTAAGCGATACATTCCGACGGTTTATAATAATAATACTAATTTTAATAGGTGTCACTTCGCCCATAGAAATGACATGAGTCAAGCATTTAACGCAAGTTTGTGAATTGTGTGAAAATATTGTGAAGACATTTTTAGTGTTGAAACCTCCTTGCCTTTGAATTACTCTTTCAAACCCTGTGACTGAAATATTTTTTAATCTGGAAAAGAAGGAAACTGAATGGGGAATTCAATATTTTATATAGCTTAATCATAAGCAGAGAGCTAAGAGGGGCTAGAGACAAAATAGTTTTGGGCACCATGAATTTTATATGCAACGACCTCATTAGGTACTGTTCATTATCACCAATACATATGCTCATTGCCCATCCATAGTTTTTAAAACATACCCAATATTACTGCTGAAGTTCATTACTGGTAGTATGCCCATTATATCTTACAGATTTGAATAGTTTAGAACACATGCGATTACATACGAACACAGGCTAATTATTTTAAAATGATAAGTTTGACCATGTGCTAACTAATTTATACGTATTTAATTGTAAATACAATTCAACATAAAAAACCTTGAAAAAATATATTTTATATAAAGAATATAATACAAGTATAGTTATAGTCATACGCACAAATACGGTTTTTCTAACAGTAACATTCTCACTCTCATAATTGAGGTAGTACATACTTTGGAACCACATCAAGGTTGTAGGCTAACAAGCTGATATGCACATAATTACTTGGGTTGTGCAAAGCGTAAAGTTGGAATGATTTTGACGACAGAATAATTATGTAACAGCATTTCCGGATTGCCCTTTTTAAAAACCCATTCCAAGTAAACCACTCGCCGAACTTCCTAGTAAACTCATCAGCAGTTCAATTATGATTTGCGTAGAAATAATGTTTTTATATTATTTTCCATGGTTGTTAAGAAGCTTATTTTTTATTTTTCTTAAGTCAGTGTGTGAAAAGAAATGTGATTCACATTTCAACCAGCACAAACGCCTTGACTAGGATGTTCTGCAAATGAGAATTAAAATACTAGGTCCTGACCATCCGGATATACTGATTTCAAAGGACAGCTTAGCAAGTGTTTTGATCAACCAGGGCAAATATGAAGAGGCGCAACAACTAGGTCAGGATCCTGGTCAAGTTGTTGAGCCTTTTCGTATTTGCCTTGGTTAATAAAAACTCCACCCAAGTTGTTGTTTGAAGTCCGTGTATTCGGAAGGTCAGGGCCTAGTATTTTAATTCCCAATTGTAGAACATCCCGGTAACATTCTTGCACATCATCATAAGTATACAGATATTTGTTAAAAATTAGAGCTTTGCTGTATTTTGAGATCAACGAGGATGACCTGGTTATGTTTTAATTTGTAATTGTAAAGCATCGCAACAAAGGTTTACCACCTCTACATACTATATATCTGGTCTGGTACTTCGACCTCCCGTATAAGCTACACTTCGCTGTCAGTGTAATGGGTTGGGGGCGACCTGGTGTTTTAATTTTAAATATCTATGTGGTACATCTCTGCTTCGTATTTTCATTTGGGTTTAAACACGCTGGCTAATTGTATTTGATGTTGTTAGTCAAATAACTGGGATATATTTGTATTTGTAGAGCAGCATGGTACAGTTGCTGTGCGTCTGCAACACCTAGTCATCCAGCACTGACCTTGAATTTTCAGAACGTGTTCTCTGTTGGAGTAAAAAGAAATTAGGACACAATCCCATTTAGTAGAGTGTTGAAGGTTTCGCCTGATAAAAGCATGGAGTGATAAGTGCCACATTGTAAAGCGAACTTTAAATCAAGGGAGCATGCAAAATTAAGCATATAAATTATCTAGTATACTGGAATAGATCAGTAATAATTACCATTTTGAATGGGTTCGCTATAAACAGAATCCAAGTTGATACTAAGTTTCCACGAAGTATGTTCCGCAGTTAGCACGCCGAGTATCTATTTGAGAAATAACAAGTGCAATTTTAAGATCAAATTCTGTGGTGTAGTAAGATTCTTTTATAATGGGATGGAACTGTATACAACTGTTTTTATAATATTTCAGGAAAATTTCGGTTTGATTTTAATACTGGAGAAAGTGTCGGAATATTTTTTGGAGAAACATTGTTTTCTGTGCCTGGGGTACTTTGTTGTTCTGAGGCCAACACCAGATGACACAGCTATGCCAAAGCAACATGCCAACAATCCTGTCACCATGGCTGCAGTTGATAATATAAGTGTCATTGAGATCTATGATTTAAATCTCAACTTATTTTCCCATTCAATATAAAACCTTTTCCGACAAATGTGAAAAATGTACAGCTCACTCTCTTCAAAAAGTTTTACATTTGAATGTGGCCTGGCCCGCATGAATAGAATACTCGTAACTGGAGATATGCGTAGACAGATTGCACTATACCTACAAATTTTCTGTCTCTCATTATCATTATAATACTTTTGGCTGTTGTGTTATAAAAATTATTATTTTGCCCTAATTTATGGAAACCTGGAAGACAATAATGCAAAATGTGAATTCCGAATAACTCTCCTGTCCCTATTTCTGTAGTAAATACTCACAAAAGAGTGAGAAAATACTTAACATCACTTCGTTAATGAAAATTACCTGCATAGCATATGCTGACGTGGCTTGGTATCCCATAAGATCTGCCTAAGTGGGTTGACGTGGCAAGTCGATTTTCACTGAGTTTTCCTGAGTTGCTTGTCCTGCAGATCCGTTCCAAGTGTTTCACCTTCTAAAAATGTTGAAATTCAATTATAAAATTTGGTCCTCCTCGTAAAATATACCAAGTTCTATGTATAAAAAACTTACCAAAAAAATGGGTCTAATTTATCAGGACCATTGCAACCAGTTTGGTACGGGTCATGCCCAATCGCTGTCGCAACTATACATAGCAAACAGTGAGTGCTAGTGAAATAGCTGTTGTTAAAAAAAGGTGAAGTAAATTTATTTTCCAGCCATAGGAAAATTACCCCGTCTAGTTCCAGGTCCGAAGCAACACAGACACCCTTCCGAAAACCGATGTCCCTAATATAAATATCATGAAGGATTCAAAATTAGATCACCTGATAACTAACTGGATTCGCAGGTGGTCTCAGTATATGTGACCTCGCTTTAATATATTAATTACTATATTAGATAGGCGCTATAATCAGAAACTTAAGCCAACTTTATCTTCAGACGCTTTTACATTTTATGAGTAGTAATTTCCGTTGAAAATTTAGGGTGGAGTAGGGACAAATTGCAGTGTGTCTGGTTAAATAAATCACTCATTCAAATCCGGTCTTACATTCATTTGGATAATACCGGTTCAAATATAATCATTACTTGCAGAGATAATATTAGTGTGAATTAGGACACAGGACGATAATCAGGGATATCATAATTCAGAACTGTCAGTCATTACATCATTCATTCATTGTCAGCACTTCTCCAGGTACTCCCAACTACTTATAAGTAAGTAACGAATGACCACACAACAGATACGTACACTATAATTGGGACTGCTATATACCATGCCACTGATTAGCTGAAGTGAACGCTGTGGAAAGTTTTTAAAGTTGATGAAATCAGCGACTCCAAATCGCACACGTGTCTTCCTGTTATTAACTACTCTTCGTAACAAAGTAAACATTTTCAAGTATCTTATCAGCGTCAATGATACAAAGAGTATAGATATAGCTGAACACATTTTTATGTACTGCTTGCCGAAGTAGGCTCTCTGTATAAGGACACCTGCAAAAACAAAAATTAGGAACCTCCAATACATCGCCATGATCTCAAAAGCATAGAAAATAACATGGTACGGACGGAGTACGTAATTTCGTTGTACTTGAGTCGGTATTATAGACAAAATGCAATGAAATTATAAGGTTGTTTCTTGCAGTGAGAGATTCCTGTACTACTTGAAGTGTTATACGCTGGGAATTTTATTTTGATAAGAATTCGCCACGGTGGAGCCATTTAATATCTGTAATATTTGCAAAGCTTAACTATATATTAGATGGGCATTTGAAAGTCATTTTGTACAATGTGTGAAAACATAACAATAGCTGATAATAATTCATGGATGTTTTAATAAGTAGTGACTTGTTGCAACCGTACTTGTAACTTGTAACTGCATTTGACTCATAATGAAATACTCTTATTACAACAAGATAACTAATTACACTAGAACATGTGGAAATGTGTCCTAAATATTTGACCCAATTGATGAATTCCTGTTACAAGTACTTCGTATTAATAGGCAAAAAAGTAATTGCTGCTATTCTAAATAAATTTCAAATGGGTTTTGGGTAGTTTTACAGTGCATAAATATACAAAAAATGGTGAATGTTATGCATTTGTATAATAAGCCTTTTGTACTCTGTATTCACATTATTAAATACCACTTCAAAAAATCTCGTTTATTGCAATGTTAAATTTCTTATAACAGTGTAAATCAATCTATTTAAGAAACACTTCGTTACTACCTCTTAAATTCTTTTGTAAATACAATGATCACTTTAATTGCTACTGTTTACACATCATACTCAATACTTTTCCTTCGATTTTCGGTATTTTTTTTACAGTTATCACTTTTTTATGCGGTTCTACAAGAAAGAACAATTTCAATCGAAGTATTCAAAAGGTTTGCAATTCAGTTGACATTAAATATTGCTACCTGTCTGTGTCTGGTTACAACATCCGTATATATAATGTACATTTAGTATTTCTTTACATGTAATGTGCATCATTCAGTAAAGTAGTATGATGTCACAAATTTTCTATACATGTGTAGTTAACTCATTTAAAGCTATTTAAAAACATGGACATGAATTAGTGCAAATACTTGTGCCGTTTCATAGTTAATTTGAAGCTGGAGCCTATTCCATAATTGTATAAATCTTTTAATAGATCTTTCAAACATCACAGACTTCCTCGAACTTGATGCCTAAATGAGGAGGTTTCTGTGATTCCACGTCGAAACTTTTGTTAGGGCATTGGACCAGATACCTGTACTCACACAGAACCTCATTCCGATCCTGAGTGAAGTGTGTTCACGGTGTTTGCTTGTTAGTTGAATATAGTAAATGCCGGTAATCACAAATAACGATGACATGGTTGCTGCATCCTAAATAAATTGCATTGTTAGTTAGATACAATGTTCGGCACGGGTATGGGCATTGCTCTGGTAAACCGGGATGGGTACCAGTCCAGGAGTGGATTAATAAAATAATTTTTACCCCGGCTGTTTCGTTAGAAACGGAATAACTTGTGTTTGTGAGAGATGAAGGATGTATGGTACGAGATGGAAAGATGTAGTGAGTGTGTTGTAAAAGAGTCGAGCAAACAACAGTAGGTTAAACCTCAATTAGACTCAATATTTATAACTGCAACAATGATAGTTAATACAAATTACTAGGCTAAATGGTTACAAATTATTTTCAGAGCTTTGGAAAAGAGATACTCCAAAGTAAACTCAAGATGGGTCAATTATGGTTAAAATACTTGGTAATGTCAAGGGATAAAAATGTGCACAGTAAAGTAGCAATTTAGAGAAAATATTCCAGGAAATTGAGGTCCTTACAGTGGGAAGGCTAAAAAAGTGCTCTCCGAGTTACAGTCTCGGAGCCATTTTATAGGTAGGTTTCTTTGTCTTTTGGAGAAATAATGTGTTATCCTTAAATAATTAAGAATAAAGCAGAATTTCCTATACATTGGTATAGCGCTTAAACTAGGTTAGAATACATATCAGATAAGGCATATAAAAATGATACATACATACGTGACAAAAATAGGTGTATATAAAGAGTTGAGCTTGACTGGTGGTTCAACTCTCATTAAGTTGTAGGGTTAAGAAGAGAAAAATTGATTAGAATAACGTCCAGGTATTTCAGACACGTTGGGAAAACATACGGGCATTTGTAGTTACGTTTAGTAGCCTCAGGTGAGCTACTCAATGCTGAAATTATAAACAAATGCAAGCATAAAGAATATGTAAATGAGTTAAAAACGTAAGCTGGACTCAGTGGTCGGGCTGTCCTGTACTTTTTAGTACAGTATTGATAAAAGTACAGCATTGTTACAGTAGCGCATGATCATTATGTTTCGTAAATAAAGCAGAGTAGAGTATCTACACCTATTCCTAACATTGGCATAGTATTGAAAAGCCACTGTAGCAATAAAAACAAGTTAAGCAAAGGAACGTATTGCTATAAAAAATACAAACTCATATAAGGTACACCAAATTATTGATACACGCAAATATTCCCATCTAGTAAATTTACGGGCGAACTACTTACTTTAGCCGCGTAGCATATGACATTAAAACGACAAACGAAAGCAGCATGACAATTGGACAATATCTGTGATTAATTAACTTCTATGTTCAACATGTCATGCACATAAGTGACGACTGCTATCATCATCATCTTGACATTCGCTTTCAATTTAGTATATAGAATAAGCGATTTTTATATTTTTTCATTTGTCATATTACCTCGAAAGCAACGTCAAGTGATGTATATGCTTATTTTTCTTAAGACTCGGTTTTTCTAATAACTAAATTAAGCGTTTTGGTAGAAGGTTAACATGTACTTTCATTATTACCAAAATATTAAATATTTCGTTGCACGAATACAGAAACAGCTTCTATTGCAGAATATTAGTCGAATGTTGCTTGCCAATAATATCGTATTGACGAATATAAACGTACAGCTATGAGTAAACCAGAGTATTGATGACTATTATGTACAACTAGTAGAGTAAAGAAAAGATGGCAATTTGATAATATAAGGCTTTACATGTGAACATCTGGTACACACTGTAAGCCCTGACCCCCCTGATCTTCATAAGGCGTAAGGTTAGGAAACAACACATAATTGTCTGTATTACCAAGGCCAATCTAACACCATGAGCAGCCCCCCTAATCTTCATAAGGCGCCGGGGCTGCTTATTGAAAAATTAGTATAAGTTGTTCAAGCAATACGGTTGGATTACAAGGCAATCCAGCGAGACGTTGCACTAGATAGTCATTTCGGGTCATTACATGGACTGCGGTCCAAAGCGGGGTGCTCCTGGCGATATTCCTAGCCAGACACGGCAGTCAAAGGGAGTATTGAGGGTTAGTATCCCAGATGTGAAGGACATCTTTCGATGTCACAAGACTCGGGGTGGCTGCAGTCACCCGTTGAGCAGTTTGTGGAAGCCACGCTACTTTTCCCTTTACAACACATTATCGTTTCGGGTCATTGCATTTACTGCAATTCAAAGTTCCAATACTACCGATATAAAAGCGCCCTTATATAACATCATATTCTATAATATGTACTGTACTAACGATCATCCTCTACAATAGTGTGACTCGTATGAAGGAAACTATTTAATGTGATTCCGGATTTCGTCCTTAAATTCTTCGGTAATAATTTTGGGATGAACACCAACGCTTTTACCGCGACCATCGTCAAACGTAGAACGTCACCTCTCCATTTTAATAATAATAGTACGCATACGGTGATTAGAAACTTTAAATGTCTCTAACAGTACGTTTCTACAGATTTGATGCCGCCTCCCAATTACTTTTAAAGAATAACTAGACACAATTAGATTACTAAGCATTCGTAAAAATCACTCAAATTTAACTAAATTTCTTACGGCAATATTGTAATGTCAAACTGTATTATATAATGTCAAACTGTGTTATTTAATATCGAACCTGTAAGTTGTTTCCTTATATTTTTGCGAGTTCTCTTTATCCACAGAACGGCATTTTGGTTCCAAGATTTAAACACATTCCGAAAGGATTTGATTTTGGTTATCAGCATTTATTTACCGAAATGATTTGAAAAGGTCAGCGCAACAAATTGCAGATAAATTGCATCCGGATTTTCGACAGCGAAATATTGTTTTCTGCATACAGAAATGTATAAGACAAATTAACTAAAAGTAATCATTTTACATGCTATTCCTAGCGGTGGGATTTTTGTAAATCTCCCTAGAAGATCAGTTCTGAATTTCCCTGCTGAATAATATGTCCCTGGAGGGAGGTACTCAACGATTTTAAAAATCCCTGCTGAAATTGGTCAACGATTTTCGAAATCCGTGTTGGAAAACATAATTCAATGCAAGTCGTCCTAAATCCCAGTCAAATAAGGGCAACTAATCTACAAAAAACGGTTCGCAAAATACAATCCCTTCCCTTTGAGATGTTTCCTGCCGGTAGTATTTTTTCCCGTCCAGAAAGTATTTTCCCTGAGAACAATCTTCCCATCTTTCTACACAACTCCGACCCCTGGCTATACACGTAGATAAACTTACGCCAGATAAAGGTGCGATCGAAGGAACACAAGTTCCAGCTCTCCTTCCATACAGAATCCTGTAAGGTAACCCTTTCTCCTTTTTACTTTTGTTCTCCCTTTTCTTCCAATTCAACGGTGTAAAACGACGCCTTTTACATTTGTTGAGGCATTTAAGATCAGCTGCAGAAAGATACACGCCAAGAGCACCCCGCTTTGGACCGCAGTCCATGTAATGACCCGAAATGACTATCTAGTGCAACGTCTCGCTGGATTGCCTTGCAATCCAACCGTATTGCTTGAACCACTTATACTAATTTTTCAATAAGCAGCCCCGGCGTCTTATGAAGATTAGGGGGGGCTGCTCATGGTGTTGGATTGACGTAGTTAATATAGGCAATAAAGTTTTGTTTCCTGACCTTACGCCTTGTAAAGATCAGGGGATCAGGGCTTAAAGTGGGTACCAGATGTTCACATGTAAATTCTTACATGCTAAAATGATGAAGTTCCCCATGAAGTTTAAATATGGCGCAAAGTCTTTGTTTCCATGAATCCATGATGTCGGTTCATTTTGCGGGGGTTACTTTATTTCAGTCTTCTCTTAGGTACTTCAAAAGCCTCTTCATGGTTGAGACCTTGGTTTCCCAAAGAGCTTGTTTGAGGTACCCAAAGGTTAAACATTCCATGGGGCTGGCGTCAGGAGACTTTATAGGGATGTCAGCGTTGGAAATCAAAGTTATGCCCGTTTCGTCTTCAGCTCTGCCGCAAAAGCCCGAGTGTACATGGCAGCATGCAAACTTGCAGCATCATGGTGCACAACACCCTTCCACGCATCTTTGCCATATAGCTTGGCCATGCCGTCCTCAAGTAGAGGCTTAAGAACGTTGGGCACGTAGTAGGCTGCGTTAATTTTCACATTATGCGGGACCTTTATAAGTGGGAGGACACCAGGGCCAGTCATTGCACCGACCACCATGACCTTGTCACTAAACCTTTCAAGCGCTCCATCACCAGGTTCTCCACCACATGACTCTCCTTGGAATAATGTATTCCACGCTCCCCATTGCAGTCCCACACAGAAAAATGCTTCGTACAATGTGACCACGAATTCGGACCAGTGACCCATTAGGTGTTGTTCTTAAAGCTTCAGGGAATTAGTCTTCCGGTATTGTTTGTGAGCTTCAGTTAGGTGATTAACCCGGGTCTTTTCCCGCTTCGTTGCACGGATGTCCTCCATTATAATTTGGTTGACCAAGGCCTGGGTTATCTGAAGTCTTCGGGCAACATCCCTTTGTTCCGTGGATTGGCTCCTGATGTCATACGGTTGACCTTTCGAGTAATACACGCACGCACGTTTCGTGGGTATTTCTTTTTTATCTGAGACAATCCATTTGAAGCAGCCAGGTTGTCTCTTCCAATATTTGTGATTACCCGGTACACTGTAGGTAATGAAACCTGTGTCTCTTGGTCCTTTAAAAGTCGTTTCAAGTTTTATCTCGGTAGGTGACCTCTTGTCTTTGGAAAAGGCTAAAATCACAGCACGGATTTCACTGGTGATCCCTGCAGGCATTTTGAGTCCGAAAAGTGTGAAACTTGGCACACTTATCTTGAAGGCCATTGTTTAGAAGTGTGTTAAGTTTCATTAACCGGCAAATATCCCGCGATTAGTTAAGGCGCGCAAAGACGTCTTTCAATTATCTCTGATCACCCTTGGTACTTTATTGTAGTCAGAACTAGTATAATTAAATTATAGAGTAGTTGTGAAAATGTAGCGGTCAAATTATAGTGGCTTGGTCTGGACAAAAACTCGTAGATTAGACATTAAAATAAGTTATACTTCGAGGGGTGACTAGCACCCATCCAGCTAGACCAAATACAAATACAATATTGAGTTAAAAATAACGGAAGGTGAACCAACTCTGGTAACCTTAAATTAGCAAATATGAGGCGATTATGAGCCCAACAGACACATTTTGCATTTAACTACTATCCAAACGTCGTCGATTTTAATTGGGATTTAGATTTAATTCTCATTGGAGGAGTGCTGGGTCTGGCGATTGTCCGGTTAATGAAACACAATCTTCGCCGGAGATAGTGCGTGGCACATCATGTGATTTGTGCTGAGTATGTCTAATCAGGTAACCCATGCTTCGGTTGTCTCCCGAACAGCGAGATCGAAATTATTACTGAGGTAATCGACAGGCAGAAGATCTGTTGGGATGAGATCTTTTGTTAATCATAAATTTGAAAGTGGATAATAACTGTATCCAGGCATCTGTAACATCGCGTAGGTTTCTCATACGTTAAGTGTTACGTCCCGTGAAGAAGGCAAAAATATACCCTTAGGCTTTTTCCGAATTACTTTGTTTAGGGCAATAGTGACGACGCCATGCACGGAGCTTCAATAATTTCTTTGGGGCCATATGGGTAACAAAATACCCGGCTTAGGTTAGCATGGTTACGTCACGATTACTGCAGTTTGTGTGGGCCAATTAGGACCAAACAAAATGTAAATACAATTATGGCTTATTGTTTTACGGTTAACACAAATATCCGGCGAGTACTGAAATCGGGTTGAGATAGACAAAATAGTATCAACCAGATTGACGATATTCTATATATGTATATGGATCTACGTAACAATAAAAATGACTCCAATATCGGCTTTGCCAGTTCAAAAATTCTTTAGTCGGACAGGAAAATTCCCACTACCTCATTACCTAGAGAAATTGTCACATATTTTTGAACGATTACAAAAATAATAAACGCGATTGGTAAACTTACACAAGCCACGTTTACGCTCAAACCCCAATTTCCAGGGTTAACTGTCAGCTCTTGCCATAGTTTAGTATTACAGAACAGAGGTCAACACATTTTTCATCATTTTACCTGCATCACTAATTCGGGTCACAGTGGTGACTAACTTATGTAAAACAAGCTATAAATGTTTCGATGATTTCAAAATTATCAACTATACTGCAAACAATTGTTGTACCCACAAATAAACATAATGGGGTCATGTAGACCTGGCTATTTTACACTATTTCAAAACACGACCTTGAAGGAAATTATTTAGGAAGTCAGTCACGACCTATAGTGTTGGACCAAGTACCTCAAAATGTTAATTAAAGAAAGTTATAATACTACTTTGAATAACGTTGTGAAGAATAATACCTTAATTTTATTTTCATGTTGATGTTGCCTCTAAATACCGTGTGTAGTAACTGAAATCCCAGCTCGGTACTATATTAATTGATTCACTATGCGACAGAAAATGTTTACGATGGGATTTCTTTCTCAGTTGCTTCCCAGTCTGCAAACGTGTTTTGGCCCAACGTTAGTCGGCTACGTTGTCTAATCAGTACAGCTTATGAGTTGACACAACTGTGACCCAAATATGGCAACTGGGCATATTCCTAACGAACTGGGCAGTTCAGGCAAGTTCAGTGTACTAATAATGTTTGCGTTTGACAATAATTCAACTTGAATACACATATAATGCTATAAATTTGTTGTGGTGCTTACGTCTTGATTATTTATACGTTTTGAAAGATCTCCATTGACTCTTAAATTCACAGATATAAAAATGAGTCATAAAAATCAAGGTATTGGTCGGACTTGCGTTTTATTTGAAATTCAGTTTTACCATTTGAATCATGTGTATTAATCGTTGTTTTATAATCTGCAAATATGCTCAAATCAACGGTAGTATCTGTCATAGGTAGCTGAAGACGATTATACTGCTCGAATGCCTGGTACTGATATTTTTTAATTGTTCCCATTATGGTAAATATTCGAATTTTATTATTTGTTCTCGTTTTTTATGTTGTGTTTTCACTTCATGATTTGTTATTGCAATTAATTTATTTGAAGGTTTGCTTGAAATTCGTTTTCCAGATCGATTTATTTGTTTGCTTATTTCAGATTGAATATTTTTAGAGAACTGATTTTTGTTGTTTCTAAGCAACGTTTTTATCATCATTCCTTTTATAACCTCTTCTGCCAGATTATAAACTGCGTCTTTAGCATAAATGTTTTTTTACTAAGGGGCCGTTCAAATAATTCATAAAACAAAACTATGCAAATTTTCGAACCAACATTTTCGATGTAACGTTAATATATCGCTGACCAAAGCCCCACCTACCCGACATAACGCGTTACTTGGTAATCTAATAATGCTGATTTAGAAAACACATTAGTTTAAACGTCTGCTAGAGGATTAACAACCAAACGATTATTTTAGGCAATACTAGGTTCAGTTAGTTTGTACATCAGTCTTTGATGTGACTTGTGATTTGGGACACAACTTCTTTGAGAGAAAACAAACTTGACAATCACAACATTACCGCTCCTGTAATTTATTTGTCACGGAAGGACTAATAGTCATAAGGTGATACATTGTTTCTGTTAAATCTTGGTTCCAACTTTCGAAAGGCTGGTTGTTTAAACAAATAAAAAAGGCACCTTTCCAATCGTTGCTGGATTGAAATTGCGAAGCCCACAGCTTATTTTAACAAATGCGACAGGACCATGCATAACTTAGCTATGCTTACCTTACCAAAGAAATGTTAAAATGTTGAGGTACCCCAGCATCAGTGCCGTAAAAAAATAAATTCGAATGTGGGTGTGTTTTTCTCAAAGCGGATAGCCAAGAAAGTCATTTTTTCGCACAGAATTTTCATATGAGTACGTAGATGCAGAGTATTGTCAAAAAAAATTTGCAGAAACAATTTTTTCATAAAACCGATTTTGAAGGTCAGAAAACTGAAAAAGCCCGAAAATTATAATATTTTTTTACAGCCATACTGAACTACTCAAAGACAAAGTGTGTATCTCAAATTTGTTATCACAACAAAAGGCCACATCATGAATTTTTTCGGCTCCGTGACGTTAATACTTCGGGTTTTTTTTAAAAAAATTACAATGTAAATTTGTGTACCTTCACGATTTTTTTTCACTACGAGCCCACTCTAATGTGCACAATTTTAAAAGCTGAAATGACAAGGCTGCAATTGTACTCCAATTTGAAATTAAAAAATGTTGCACATTACAGTGGGCTCACCTTCAAAATCGAGAAAAACCGAAACGGGTAATTTATATACATACATAGATAAGGGTCCATGCAAGTGTGCTTCTACGTACACACGCAGGATTGTACAGTGGAGGTGAGAGGCGCGCTATCACGCAGCGTAACGATTATGGAGCCCTTACATGTACACAAACAACCGCATGGCGCAGCACCCCGTTCGTCCTTCCCTCACGAAGTATAGTCCCATTTATTTTTTGTTATACTGTTTATATGGCTGGTCCTACACCAATAAAAATTGGTATGAGGGTTGACCACGGTATTTAAAATACATGTATGTACATTACATGTACATTCGAAGGAAAAAAATTCAACCTTGCACTGTCCGCTTTGAGAAAAACAAACTCATGTAATAATAAGTTTTGGACACGGATGTCAGTACTTATGTTTTCAAGTACAACGTTTCTTGAGTAAACGCAATATATTCAGCTTTTACAATGTGGTCTCAAAAACTCCATCACTTAAGCGGGTTGACGGACCACCAAAAGCACGTTCTAAACTAACGTTCTGATACCTAACATTCCAAGAAACAATCGTTAATAACCATTGTTAATGCTCATTGTTATTAATATAACAGCTAATATAAATGTAAACATGCAGCTTAATAAATCCATTCGTGTAGTATTTCCTTCGTTGTCACTTAAAATTTTATAAAGCTTTTCCTAAAACACAAATCAAACTGAATAAGTTATTATTTATAATATAACAATGCAAGCTTATCCTAAGAACGATACATGAAATATCACTAACCAAGAATAACGTTTTAGAATAGTGGCTGTTAATGATACATAAATTTTGTCACCAAAACACAACATAAAATAACTATTCTTTCGCATTACAGTTGCATGCCTCCGGCCCAAAGAAATAAACAATGCTACATTGGACTAGTTACCGGATCAGAGATGAGAATGAATTCGAATTATTGTTCATGTTGTTGTCAAGAAGGATATGCCTTGTATACATATTAGCGTGTATCGTATTCTCTCATGCAGCAATGTAGTGGAAGTTACTCCAGTTAGTCCTAACAATTTTTAAGGACTACCGACACACACAAACATAATTGATCAAATTTGTTTATTAGTTTAGCATATCTTGACAATGAATCTGTATTTTGCACTCGATTAGACGCCAACATAAGTGTCATTGTTTTCAACAATGATACTCACAGCCTACGTTTCTTCACAATGACTTATCGCCGGTGAGTCCAAACATACGATTTATGAGCAAACTCATCTTTTAAAGCGCTCAAGCATTAGATGTCACATAACATGCCATTGCTGGTCAATGTAATGAAATCATGAACATCTATAAATGCATACTAGTAATATATGTTCACTCAACACAACAATTAATGTTTCTAAAACGCGATCTTCATAAAATTAATTGCAAAGAAAAATGGCGGATTTTAAAACAAATGGGAACAAATTCACCGTTTACATATCAAAAGACAAGTGTACTGACTCCGACAATCCGGCAAAAATTGATTTCCTGGCTTCGAAGGAGACCCCCCCACTAGGAGTGGAAGTGAAATTTCCGGAGAGTCATAGTCGGCAAGGCAGCCATATGAATTATTAAACACACTGTATACACAAACCCGCCGTTCACAAGTTGTCCCGAAACACATTCATATTTACAAACAGGAATTTGCTACTACTACAAATGAAACAATGGTTGATGTCAAAAGTGCCCAACGGAAAGGAAGTATTTGCTACATTTCGAAAGGAGGCAAAACACCGTAAGAATGGGAAGTCGACCGCCACACCGGTTTTAAGAACTTCATGGTTAATTGCGTGCGAGAGTGGCGAAGCGGATAAGGCACCCAACGGCTCCCAAAAGCCCCAAGAAATTTCCAGGTGACTGCAGTGTATTATATCAAGTACTTACTGAAACATACATTGAGATATTTATTCCGAAATTATACCCTGATGAGATGTCGACGGTTACAATTAATCAAGAAGCCACATCATCCCACACTCAGCAATGAAACCTTAGAAGTGCTCAGAGCATACTCGGAAATCGTTGGGAATGAACAACAAACAGTCTAATGCCCATAAATACTCCTAATGCAATCTTTATGAACTTTCTTGCGCTTGGCTTCTTCAAGTTTGATATTTACATGAATCACCGGCGGGCAGAAGATGGAGTGTGAAAAATATTCCGCGATGTAGATTAGTATCAAACTCACCATGGCCAACAATGCTTATAAATGTTCAAAACTCCGGCGGGTTACTATTGTTAAGAGTGATTGCCACATAGGAAATGATATACATCGCCGATATACGTACCACGAATAAATTATTAGTGAGTGGCGTAATTTCTTTGAACTGTCCCTGTATTCAGCTAAAATATTCATTCGAACGTCCGGACATGTACGAGATTAATTATTAGATACCACGCACTCATTCAAGGAGAGAATATAAATACTTAATTCCACTAAATTACTTACTGCTGAACAGGGTGCCCGGAAGTCCTGATTTGACGCAAGGTCACCCGATGTCTTACTAAACTTCAATTTATTCCAGATTTCAACGTTGTTGACTGAAAACATTACTTTGTACCATATTGGCGTAGTTTCGAAACTTTGCCATCAATCATTATACATTATACACGCTTTATTTGGCAAAGTTATTCCAAATACAAGTATGTAAATTGCAATGACACGTATCTGGCTTCTGATTTTTTAAAACTCAATTAGAAGATCGAATATCGAATTCGAATAAACTGGACACCCTGAGGTGCTGAGTATTATTTAGCTTGTGGTGTATATTATTATATTAGCCAGAAAGATTGCCTGTCACCCGGGTATACTCCCATTTCGTGTAGACTGGACACTGAGCAGTAAATAATCAAGCCAGGAGCTCTAATTTTTAATACTCTCAACTCTTAAGTTCAGCAGACTACCAGTCTCACCACTTCAATTATATGCAAGATATCTATTGAAAATTCGGGAAAAGATGTCTCGAAACATATCTAGTTTACTATTCATTTTTTAGTTTTAATGAAAATAAGTATACTTGGTGCATTTAGTACGAAAACTGGAAGAAATGTAGTGAAAAAACGTATACTGCAAAATTTATTTGCTTTTCTCGGAAAAAAATAAATAATATGTATTTACCGATAACCAAAATTCGAAGTAGTGCTAACAGAGTAAATGCAAATTACGAGTGTAAATTAAACCAAAAATAATATAAAAAGGAAAATATTTGTTTTTTTACTTACGTTGATCATCCTAGAAAGTGACGAACATTGTTAAATTGTGGATTAATAAATCTATAAAACAATTTAATTAAACAAATTAATGTCGGATAGGCACACTGGAATATTTGGTCCATGAGTGTAACATTACGTTTAGTAAATAGATACATAAAATCCCTATTATAAACAACATCAATCAGGATGCTGTCAAAACAGGAAGCAGTATTGAATTTGTATAATTTAAAATTTCTTTCAAGTTTGGGATTTTTTCCATTTATTGTGGATATTAAAGAAGCAAGAATCCAGCTGCAAAACAAATCTGATGGTAGGGTTATATTTCACATTTTCTTCATTGGGGCCGTGATGACTGAGCTCTTTTATATTACCACCTTTGTTTTCTCCATCTACAAGAAGGAAAACATTGATTTAGGAACCTCACCACTCCCACTTCACATTGTTGGGTTCCTTGTGCATTTCGGGGGAATCTGGAGTCAGATATATATGCATATTCTGCAACAATGGATTTGTATGACGATATTCAACGAACTGTTCCAGTCGTGTAAGAAACCAGTTTATTTACGTTTAATTTAAGAAAACATCAAGTTTTGAAAAATATTTTAATAATTTTAAAATATAAGGTCGGGCTAACGTTTTACGCTACGTTAACTTTACTTTTGCTTTGTAATTTTTTGAAATGTTTACAATATTCAGGATTATTCATAATTCTTACCCATTGTATACTATTTCTAGGTGAACAAAAATGTGGCAGACGGTTGTCGTACTCCCTGCAAGAGCTGTTTACGATATTTATACCAGTAATAATCTATGGTGTCATTCCATTTTTGACCGTTGTCTTTGCAGCTATGCCCGACAAGATATATTCTGTTTACATCTTCATTCCAAAAGAACTCAAAACCTTTGAAATCTATCTCATATGTGCTGCAATTGATGGTGCATGTCAGTTTTTTCCAGTGGCAATGGTTTCTGTCAAATTATTTATTCAAACTACATTTTTTCTTAAACTTGCTCAACAGGTATCTCAAGTGAATATTACATTAAAGTAAGGAACAGAGTGGCACTAAATAATTTTAATACTTTTCGATTCACCAATGTAATTATTATATTATTATGTTGTAAAACCATTTTGCAAAAATATTCCAGCGACGTATAGAGCACCAATTTTGAAGGCTGACTCCCCATTTCTTTTTGATATAACAGCGTTTTAATTATTATTCTTTAACTATGCAGGAAGCGTCAAAGCGATGGTTATTACATCTGTTTGCTGGCGGCAACTAAGGAATGTCGTAGACTCCAGCTCATGGTGCAGCTGTTTAATGACCTCTTTAGCAGCAGCATATTTTACTTCAAGTGCTGCTTCATCAACGTAGCCACCTTGATGTTTTACAGCGCCATTGTACTGCGCAACATGTCACCAATAAAATCAGTCATTTACTTTTCATTTGCGGTGAATGCCATCATTGCATTTGTGATCACATTCAGCAAAGCGTTTCAAGTACCAGGGGATTTTGTTGAAATGAAAAGAAATATCCTTTTTTTGTCCCGCAAGTTATCCGCTGCAGAAGAGAAACGTATTATCACACGTTTATTGAAGTCTATCCCGGATGTCGGGGTAAAAATTGGACGATTTCAAACGTTTGAGCGTACTTCAACACCTACATTCTTTGACTTTATTGTGAATAACGTCGTTAGTCTGTTGGTTGCACATCCTGCATAAAACAAGGACTGCCGTTTGGCTAGCGTATATTTTGGAATTAATGATAAAACATATGCTTCTCGTTCTTTAAGTTCAGTAAACAAGTAAATAAGTTCACAAATATGTTCCAAGTAAATGCGTTTACAGTATATTGGGAGTACGAATGTTCGCTGGTTGTTACGGCAAATAGTTACTTCTGCAATTAAAACGAACCTGGCAGACAATTAGCGACTAACTAGGAGATACAGTTCCAGTTGTTTAAATGAGATCACAGTCTTGTGTGAGAGCAAACATTGACTTAATTTAAATATATACTTGCGGCCAAATTGGTCGACTGTTGTTTCTCCAGATATTTTGCTATGATTCTGATTGAAAACTTAGAGCAGATAGATCATTGCTACAATCTTGGAATTTCCTCAAGCTCAGCCTACTAAGGTGATAGTTGACTACCAGTGTCATGAGGAAGTTATTTTGAAATTTTGCAATCTCATCGAAAAATGTTAACGCCACTTGACCAATATTTATTTTTAAAATTCATCTTTCGGCAATTTGTAATGAAGAACCAAGTCTCAATTGATTTTTCCTCGGTAAAGCCGTACAAAAATTTGTTTTAAACATAGTTGAGTTGGAATCACCGTCCAAATTTTGACGAGGATTTTTTGATTTTAAAGCAGGTAACATATTGTTTAATAAAATATTATTGAACTTGATTATTCTAGTTTTATGAATGTCTTAAAATCAAACAAAATTTCTCAAATTACAATTTGTCCTGAGTGGGATGACCATGTCTCGGATTTTGTTTATTGAAATTTAAAATTTTTTTGGTCGAAAACTGGTGAATTCGAATACTCCTTGAAACATTTGACTAGGAATTCAAATGTTTGGTTATCTAGACGTTAACTTGTAGGAAAATTAAATATCTTTTCAATGAGCTAATATCGACCGATATATGCCTTGGGAGAACGAAGTTATTTCAGGTTTTTCAAAGTACTTCGATGCCTCAAAATCCTTTTTATACTTAAATCGGGGTCTTACTATTGCAAGGTATAAATACATAGTTTTAAGAAGTGTAGATTTAAGAAGTGATTTTATCTTATGTAATAAAATTGTAATGAGTGTTAAAGGTCACCTCTCTAGCTGCGTCTAGAGAGAGGAAAGAATCCCTGACGTAGGGACTTCTCACGCTCCACTTATGGAAGCGTCAAGCTTATGTGTTATGTAATGAACACAGTGAATTTTGCCAATGTGTGTGCAAACTTTATTTTAGAGCTCTCAGTCTTGAACTGAGTTATTCCTTTTTCTTCAAGTTTTGAATTCTCCGAGATTCTTCATTGTTTTCATTTTTAGTTTTCAAAGATCATTGTGATTTAATTGAATTTTCCTTTTCAGTTTCTATGAATAAATAATCAGCCTTCGGGTTATCTTATTCAATTGTTTTGTGTAACAAGTGGAAGTTTTATTAATTGAATTGGATCTATTAATTCTCATAAAAGCACGATTATTAATTAAGTAATTTTGATAGTTGGTGTTCACAAAGGTAGTGACCCAAGCTGACCTTTATATGGTGGCCCATGTCACTGACTTTTCACCGAAATTACACGTGATTAGTCCATGAATAGCTCTCAGCTTAGGCTCCCCGCTTAGGCAGGTTAAAAGCGCAATAATTAAGGTAACATTTTAAGATTTTGGTATTGATTTAAGCGTGCATTTGTAAGTATGGCCTTGAATTACGGGTGATTTTATTCCCGTCTTTGAGAAATGATACATGAGATTTGTTTTATGGTTGATTTTGAACCCGTCAATGAGATTTTAAATAAGGGCTTGTAGATTGCAACTACTGAAGCCAGGCGGTCCAGGCTGACTACAGTGCTGTCTCGGACTGCCCCCGAAATACTCTCCAGGTCCAAAGTGGTACCGTGGATGGAGTCATTGTTTGCTTATTTCCTGCCTTGCTGAAGAATTTTGCAGAGGATTTTCCTGCCTTGAAGTAATTTTCAGATGACCATTCCTGATTTCAAGATTTGTCACAGAAGATTTTTCCTGTGTGTTATTAGTGTTGACAGAGTGAATTTTCCTGTCCAAGTGTTTAAATGAATTTTTATTTTTGGTCATATCAAAACTTACTGATGTTTTTCTGGATAAAGGTACGTAAATAATTATGATTTTTTATGTCCGGCTCAAAACAGCCTCCAATGAAACCCTTTGCATCTCAGTCACCGACTTCACCTCCACGACACGGTCGTTCCACTCGTTCTAATTCTAATCCTGATATTTTAGATAAAGACCAATTAGCTAAGGTGTTACAGGCTGCTCGTAAGCGACAACCTGTTACTACTTCCTCCGGTGGCACATTTCAGACTCCTCCAATAACATTAAATGTGCCTCTTCCTCCACCTGTAGTACTTCAAACTACTGCTCCAGTTATTTCAAGTGCTACATTTACTCAAAGTGCTTCAACCAAAAAGTCTAAACGAACTTCCCGGGCATTTAAATTTCCTCCTCCCGTTATAAACTTAAGTCATTTATTTCAAGAACCCACTGGTTATTTTTCTACAGTATATTATCATAAAAAAATGGCGGCGACAACTACTCCTCCTACTATAATTATACAAACCCCCAGCTAGTTCTTTCATTAATTTTCGTAAAGTTCAACAGTTTGACCCTGTCAATCATGATATTTGTGATTTTATTATGGATTTGGAGCGTATTGTTGCTCAACATAAATGGGATTGGGCGGAGATGCAAAATAATCTCCTGAATTTATTATTGTCTGATCCTTTGATATGGCTTCAAGCCGAGATTAGCCGTACTGGATCCCCTAATATTAGCAATGCTACAATGTATACTGCTTTTCGTGATAGATACGTTAAAAACCGTCAGGTTTATTTACACCAACTCAAATCAAAGACTCAAGTAGAAAAAGAGTCTTGTGCAAAATTTTTATATGCTATTGATACACTTTGCTCCCGCTATGATGCAAATATGCCCGTCGCTGATCGAGTGGCTTGGGGCATTTCGGGACTTCTCCCTAAATTCGCCCAGGCTACTAGTGGATTAAGCTTCACCAGTATCGCAGCCCTTGTTAGATTTTGTGAACAACGAAAATTCCAACAGGAAGCTGCTCCTCTCCCCGATACTACTGCTAAATTATTGGCTCTAGAGGAGCAAATTAAGAAATTAACTACTTCTGATGCTCCCAATGCTCAAGTTAATATGTTACTTGGTCATCAGCCTGCCACACGCCATAATAATAATAATCGTCGCGGACGAGGCGGTGGTGGTAGAAATAATCATAACAATGCTCCCCGTAATAATTATAATCATAATAATAATCACAATAATGGTGGCCACAATAATCCCAACCCGGCTCGCGGACTCCAATGTTACAACTGTAACAAGTTTGGACTGCCGATCGGGAAACGGTCAAAGGGGGCCCAAACATAACAATCAGGGTCCCCACAACCAACAGAATCGACAACAATTCCAGAACCGCAACAATGGTCAAAGGAATTTTCAGAACAACAATTTTCGTCGCAACAACAACTTCAACCCCAACAACCGTCAAAATGTTCAAAGAGTGGAACTTGCATTTGAGCCACAACCCCAGGCTGCAATTCCCCAGCAAGTCCAAGCGGATCTCACTCTACAGTCATACCCACAAATTATATACCCTCTGTGAATGTATTAAGTGCTACTCATTGCCCCTATATTGTGTGCTATTTTCACTCAGTGACAATTGATTCTTTAATTGATACTGGTGCTTCACATACTTTAATATTACGAAGTGCAGTGCCAGCTGAGTGTAAAATATTACCCGGTCCTCCCTGTCATATTATGACAGCTGACAAAACCAAACTTAAAACTTCAGGTGTAGTAACTTTGTGTTTTAAATTAGATAATATTATTTACAAGACTACAGCTCATGTGTTAGATACTCTCACTCCTTCATTCATTTTAGGGTGTGCCTTTCTAAAACAATACACATTGGTTGTAGATGTTAGTCGTAGTATAATGTATAATTCCCAAGTGACCCATTACTTACGTAGTCATGCATACAATGAAGTGTGCTCAACGGAGTGTGGTTGCTCCTTGTCAGTGAAATCCTTGTTTACTATTAACCTTCCTCCAAGACGACAAATGTACATTCCAACCACTGATATGACTTCCATTCATTCATGTGCGTTTATTCCCAGCCCCACAGTAGAAAAACAACTTCAAGTTATTTTTCCTGCTGTCATAAATCAAAGTAAAAATGGTTTATTGGGTTCAAATGTGTCTCGCTCTCCACAAATTATTGTTGCAGGCACAATTTTAGGTTATTCACAACGGTATGAGTTTGTCCAGTCTGTTTCATCTGTCCCTTTTATTCCCAAGGTCATAAAACCATTGACCGCTGAACAACTTTCAGCTATCAATATGAATTCTCAACTTACCCCATCTCAACGAAAGGCTATTATTCAACTTCTAAATAATTATTCCTACCTTTTTGCATGGAGTATCAATGATTTACAGGCTTGTGTTCTCCCTCCCATGCGAATTAATTTAAATTCAGATGTGCCCGTTCAGTGTAAACCCTATAGACTCAGTCCCGTTGAGCGTGAAATACTAAAAGCTGAACTTGACAAACTCATACAAGCTAATATAATAGTCCCGTGTAATTCTTCCAACTATTCCACCCCCGTATTTTTAGTTCGACAAAAATTAAACATATGGCGACTTGTATGTGATTTTACAAAATTAAATAAAATCACAAAGGATGAATTATTCCCTCTTCCCCGTATTGATGACTTACTTTTTCAACTTCGTAATGCAAAATATTTTTCTCCCCTGGATTTATTTAGCGGCTATTATCAGGCGTTAATTCATCCAGATGATAGACATTTGTGCGCTATAATTACAGAATTTGGTTTATATATGTATCTCCGCGTATGTTTTGGTCTCAAAAATGCTCCACTTTATTTCCAAAAATTGGCTATAGCAACTTTGGGTAAACTACGCTATACTCATGCTGTCTCATACATTGATGACATAATCCCTTACAGTCGTGATTTTCCCTCACATATAATTGCCCTTGAATTAGTGTTTCTAGCTCTCGCTCGAGTTAATTTCCGGCTTAGTCCTTGGAAATGTAACTTTGCCATGCAAGAGCATATCATTTTCAGATTTTATTTGACCCAACAAGGTTTATCTACAGAACCAGCTAAAGTGGCAGCTATTATGCGCCAACCCAAGCCCAATAATTTAGGTACTCTTCGAAAATTTTTGGGTACTATAGGTTATTACCGTAGATTTAATTTAGGTTTTGCTCAATTAGCAGCTCCGGTAACGAGCTTACTCAAAAAGCATTCTTTGTATCATTGGTCCAAAGACTGCGATGAGTCCTTTAAAAAGCTTAAACAGGCTGTGTGTAACGCGCCTGTACTGCGACACTATGATGAGAATTTACCGTGTTTATTACACACCGATGCGAGCAACCTTGCAATTGCAGAGATTCTCCATCAAAAGTTTGAGGATGGTGAGCATCCAGTTTATTATGTCTCTCGTGCATTGACTCCTACAGAGAAAAATTGGACTGTCACTGAGAAAGAGTGTCTTGCAGTCGTGTTTTCCGTAAAGAAGTTACATGAATTTTTATTGCTTAAGCCATTTACTATTGTTACTGACCATCATGCTTTGTGCTTTTTAAAAGGCCAGCGTGATCCCACAGCTAGACTTACTAAAATGTCTATTATTTTACAGGAGTATAGATATATTATTCAATATAAAAAAGGCTCTCTCCATAAAAATGTGGATGGAGTCTCACGTTGGCCCTATGCCCTGTCCAATGCCCAAGAGTCAGAGGAAGATTTAATCCTTCCCGGTAATCATGCTTGTCTCATTACTCCTTTTGATCCTTTGATAAATCCTGCAGATTTAAAGCATGCTCAAGAAATTGACCCTGTTTTACAGCGATTATTATCCAAAAAGCGATCCAAAGTGAGTGCCAACAGTGACGGTGTATATTTTATTCAATTTAATCCTAGACAACCTAACTTACTGTTAGTTCCTAAGGCCATGATTCCCACATTATTACATAATGCTCATAATCATCCCTTAGCCGGTCATTTAAATTTTCGTAGATGCTTGGCTAGGATTCGTCCATATTATTGGTGGCGATCCATGACGGCGGACACTTTTAAGCGTTGTTCACAATGCCCCGAGTGCCAAAGTCGCCATCATCAGACTCGTCTACGGATGGACAGTCTTAAAATCATTCCCATTAAATTACCAGCTAGTACATATGCTATGGATTTATTAGGTCCTTTTAAAGAAACTACTAGAGGTAATAAATATGTATTAGTTTTAACAGACTTGTTTACCAAATGGGTTCATGTTTCATTGCTTCCTGTCAAAGATGCTGCGAATATGTCTATGCATCTCGAACAATTTATTTTAACTTTCCCAGGCATGTCCACATTAATTTCCAATGGTCCCGCAGAATTTAAGTCGGCTGTTGTACAAAAATTGACACAACAATGTAATATTACTCATAATTTTAGCGTGCCCTTTCACCCCCGGTCTCATGGAGCAGTGGAAAGAGTGAACCAAACTTTAGCCATAATGCTTAAGTTTGTTTCAGATAATCAAGATAATTGGGATGTATATGTTCCCTATGAAATTGCTGCTTACAATACCAGTGAGCATTCAGTTACAAAACTTTCCCCTTTCCAAGCATTTTTCGGGCGCCAGCCTCCGGCTCCCATGTTAAATTCAATACGTAATTCTCTTTTAAGTGTTTCCCAAGTCAGTCCAAATCAAGTAAAAATCATGCATCAGCCAATAGCTCAGCTAATTCACAAGGCTCAAATTCAGGCCAAGGAAAAATTTGATGCGCAGTTTCGACCCTTCGAATATACAGTTGGTTCCCACGTTAGACTTTACTTACCACAGCGTAAATTCGGACTTTCCGATATATTGCTTTGCAGATGGATAGGCCCCTATACAATTGTAAGCATAGATAAGAATAATAATGCTGAGCTAGTCTTAACGTTCCCCTCTCAGAGGTTACGACCCAATGTTCGGTGTCATCTTTCACAGCTCAAGCTAATAGGTTTAGATTTAGGAGACGGTATAGTACACCCTGCGTATGTATACAGTAGTGATGACCAAGATGAATTTACCTCTTGGCTCAGTCAATTTTATTTCTCAAATATTCCTCCAGTCGTTTCCACTCCATCATCATCTTCTGAAAGTGCAACTCGTGCTCCAGTTTCATCAAAAGTTCCAGTTAAACTCCCACTTCCGGCGAGAAAATCTCAACGCTTAATTGACAAAGCTAAACTTATTTAAATTTTAACCTACTTTTGTTCGTGTGTATTCTCACACATGCAGTCTGATGGATCGACAATCCCCCAGCCTTCCTGTTCCACCACAGTACCCGACTCTCCAAGACCTCTCGACTCCTATAACTACTCTGGGAGTCAGGCCAATTTTCAAATTAGGAGAGAACCCTTGGTCGCAGTTAACTTCGGTTACACTCCCTACCTTTGCAAATATCCCAGTTTATTGTCCGGTGGCCGAGTGTACAGTAACAAATTTTCCCCTTCAGTTTTCGGATGCTTCTGGTCAGATAATTGCTGCAACCGATTGTTCAGTTCCCATTTACCACAGAGTTTTTCGTCACGTGGCTCTAGGCCTTGTGTTACCCAGTGCTGTGCCTCTGCTCACAGATCAATTGAGAGGTGCATACTGTGCGGCGGAATACCGCCAAGCAGTAACATGGAATTCAATTCTCCATCAGATGAGAGATTCTCCCTCGGAATTCACCCTCTCCACTCCAGTGATTTTAGTGGACCCTCAGATCCACATCGAAGTTTTTGCCCAATCAACTCTAGCAAAATTAAAAGCAGTTCCGAGACAATGGAAATATCTCCATACCTCGACTCCCCTGTGCACGCCGAGTTACCATTCCCACAGTCGCCCGCCTATTCCATTGTCAGCTCCGAGTCATACGAGAGCTGTTTTTAGTTGTTCCCCCGAGGTTCACCCACACCAGGACCCTCAGGTGTGCCAAGTGTCTTCAAATCCACTTGTGAACCACCCCCAGTGCCAATTCAAACAAATATCCCTGCTTCGACCAGCTTCAAGCGAACCTATTCGCATACGACAAGAGGATCCCGAGTATCGCCTTCCCTCCTTTCAGGTGCTACGTTCGGGTCTGAAGTCCACGATGACTTCTTCCACAACGGGTGTGATGAACCAGCCTCCGATTACTTCAGAGATGAGCCTCCTGGCTCCGGACTCACGGTTTCCCCACCCGGAGACTCTTCAGATGAATCAGTCACAATTGTCACAACAATTCCTGCTAAACGATCAAGGAGAGATGGTGGTTTCTCCGAAACCTTCACCAAGTTCTGCCTTTTCTTCCTCCTCAGCTACGGCGGAGCGGCTCCATTACCCCCGCCCGGAGGATGGAACAGTTTACCCTCCCTCAACCATGGATTAAGTTTCTCAAAACTGAATTAGCAGCAGGCCTTATCTAACCAAAAGTTAATGATTCCTCCTCAAAGGTAAGTCAGCATTAATACTTTACATTCTAAAGTTGCCCCAAACCCTTTTTCTTTCAGATATTCAAACGAAAAAGCGTGCTAATGCATTAAAAGTGATGGCTCTAGGAGCCGGTTTTGTGCTTGCTCCACCTGTCATTGCTAAAGTTCTTGAGTTTGTGCCTTCACCTTCAAATACTTTTAATCAAAATACCCCTCCTCATCAAATTCTTCAAGAGGATGCTTCCAGTGTCAGTGATATTTCAATTTCAATGAAAGTGTTACATTGTCTCCCATGGATCAAGCCATCAAAGACTTCAAGCTCCTCCAGCTCATGCTATTAGTTGACCCAAAAACCTTCAACATTGAAGACATCGTAAAGTCGGACAAGGCTACATCAGCAACTCCGACTGCACAAGAGAAGTCATTCCAGCCCTCCGTCATTCCAGCCACCCCAACCCCTCAACTTGAAGTTGGACTTGGCAACGGAGATTACACCTTGGAATTCCGGATTTTCTCAATCACCGGTATTTTATTATTTGCTATTATTGGATTATTTTTAATTGCTTATGGTTGCTACCGTTATCGCCGCACCTCTACGCGTCAACACGGACACCTTCAACAGGCAGTCTTCGTGTCAACACCCCTTGAAGACAACAACAACTCTCAGCATCCTGCTCCAGTTGTTTCCTTCCCCCATCACTACTGAAAATTTTCAAGAGAGTGATTTTTGTGTATATTTATATATAAAAATGCTGTGTTAAAATTATTTAGTGCTAGTGCATAGAAATACAACAAAATAATAATTTTGTCATAGTTTTATTTGGCTTTCATGTGATGATAGCAAACTTGACAGTGTCTTCCTTGGAAACTGTCAAGTGTAAGTATAGATGAAAAATATAAAATCTATCTTTTACTATTTTTTCTATTTCTATTGCTATCTACCCTATCATTTAATTTGACGTTTGTACTTAATCGTACTATTTTTGATTTATTTTAAATAATTTTGTTTCCCGTATTTTTTAATATTAGTAGAATATATAGTAGTAGATATATTAGTATATTAATTGAATAAACTTGATTTAAATGTGAAATAATACACTTTTATTTGTATGGTAACGAATTAATCCCAAATCCTAATCCAATACTTAATCAATTAGTTGGGCAATCCTAATCCCAAAATCCACTGCTGCCAATAGTGTGGATCGGATTATATCTACTGCTGTATCATTGCTACATTTTTCGCACATTTTTAAACATCTAGCGGGTTTGTAATGAGCTTGTACCTTGTGTTCACATGTCAAAATTCAAAGACTGTTCAACAGGAACCTGTTTCAAACAGGAATCATGTCGTTATGGTTTGTACAAATATAAATCTTAGCAAAGAACGTGGGAAAAAGCTTCAAGCTTTTTTTACTGATTACGGAGTAACAAATTCTCTTTACGCTTGCCTCAAATATGTGCGTATTTTGATTACTAGTATTTTAGCCCGCATGGAAATTAGCAGCACAACTGTGCACAAACAAATCTCGAGCAAAACATGTGAAGCGTTTTCACGCGGGAAATTAATATAATAACTGAAATGTGTAGCATAAATATGTAGGTTGGAATTGTGATTTGAACTATATCTCTATTTTAAGCAGACTATTTCTGGTTCCACTTCATCCACAATAGTTTACTGCATACTAATGTGTTTGAATAAATAGGACCAACCTTGTAATTTTACCCAGTTATTAGGATATTCACGTCATCTAGGCATTGGCATATCGGTCATATTCTAAATATCGTTAATATCGCTATTGTTCATCCTAAAAATGACGACAACGATATCAAAGGACGATATAACGATATTTGTTTCGATTTGAAAAGCGTCGGTTAATAATATAAAATATAGAAATAATCGACCGACTCAGCCGAAGTATTGATGGTTAATTAGATACTCACCTTATTACTACTGTTTATAACAAAAAGTGCCACAAGTACGGAAAATTATCAAAGAACTTTTGTTTTACTGATCCCTCTTGGAACACTGAGGCAATAGTTGGTATTAATTGAATGAGAACTGGTACTGACAATGAGGATTTACGTAAGGCAAACCAAGTTTATTTTAACTTCACTGACAGCATAATTGGTATTAGTTTTTCTGAAACTGGTGAGAACAATAAGGAATTACGCAGGTTCCACCAAGTATTCATTAATTGCAGAAACAAACTTGGTATTTATTACAAAAAAACTGGGTCTGAAATTGAGCAAATCCCGTAAGTAACACTTATGTTTAACATATGTGTTTACATACGTATGCTTTGAGGAAACCAGGAGTTTACATGGTATTATTATGAGCTGGCTGATATGATGTTTTGAATTAGTTAATATACATTAAAATGTTGGGGGTGAATCATTATTTGGGTAATTGAACCACGTATTTACGATATAGAAACTGGCCGATATATTGTTCAAAGTTCACGAAAATTATCGTTCAATTATCGTTTCGAAAAATGCACGATATGGACGATAATATCGTATGGCTATATCGGTATGCCAATGCCTAACGTCATCGCATTATCCCAATCTGAATTACTGAATTTATGGTGGCCAATAGCGCAAACCATCTAAGTATGTATTAACAAACGTTGATACATTAATCTGATTTAAATAAGAATTAAATTGGTCTATGTGCTAATCAGAGATGTGTAGTTTTTGAAATACTTAAATACAAAATACTATCTAAAATACAAAATACGTATCTTGTATCTTGTATTTCAAATCTACTGGGGTCGACCGGGTAATTTGTATCTTAGTATTTACAAACTACGATGCTGGTAAGTATTTAGTATTTTATTTGTAGCCATTAATAGTATGTATAAGTATTTAAAAGAAGATACTTTATCAAAATACTTAAGTACTCAATATTTTGAAATTTCCACAATCGTGCTTATTGTCAAACGATTTACTATCGTTAGCATTAAGTATAGGAACAATGTTTTTAGCGATTTACATACGTCGTACGTACGGGAAATAATAAACGGGATCAATTCACTCCGACTATCCACTGCAAAGTAGCATCAGAGAGCATGGTCCTTCTCGTTAGCATGCTTTAATTATACATTATAAGAAATCGGTAGTTCGGAAAGCATAAGGCGTTTCAAAATGTCATCCTCGGTGCGACCTTTACCCGCAATTCTGGACGGTAATTATTTTCGTGTAATTGAGCAAGACAATGGAAGTTTGGTCTCCCAGTGCATTATTTGTGAAAGAATCTTGGAGTCGGAACCAAAACGGCGAGGGCTAGTAAAACTAATGGGATAATAAAAGGAGCTTTGTCATCAACGTCAAATTTTTTAAAGAACTTGGTAAGCAAACAGTATTTATCTTGGGATCATATCGAATTAGTTTGTTAAATTAAATTAAACTAAATATTTTAATTAATTAAGATATATTTTGCATAGATTTTAATCAAGCGCTTGTATCTAATTAGTTTAGTAATTAGTAGAATAACTACCAAAAATATTAATGTTAGTGCATGCAAACCAGCTCTTCCGATGAAAATTCTGAACAAAGTCAAGAAGACGAATTTTTCTTAATTTGAAGCTGACACTACCAATGCATTGCAGAGATCTGATGAATCCGTTGAGGCAGAATGCCTTAATTATTTACAGGATGTTTCTGAAAACGTCCAAATTTTGGATAAATATCCAAGTATAAAATCTGTTTTTATAATTTAATACCCCACTGCCATCTTCAGCTCGTATGGGAGGATTGTTTAGCATTGCAGGCCTAATTTTTAGTGCGCGTAGAGCTAGATTGTCGGAAATGTTCAACAAGCTTGTATTTTTGAAGTTGTGTACTCGATTTCCAAAACAATAATTATATGTATTTCTTAAAGTTAAAGTATTTAAGATCGGAGCGGTCTTTGATATGTATTTTACTTAAGTATTTTAGAAAACCTAGTTGCTGGTATCTTATTTAGTATTTAGTATTTTGTGTTACGAAAAAAATTAAAAGTATTTGGTATTTTTGAAACTAAAATGAGGTATTTTACACATCTCTGGTGCTAATCCATTAGAAAATTTTTGATTTTCTTCATCAATCATTAATATCTACATCTTTATTGGAAATTCAATGTAAATCTGCGAATTTTTATTCATCAACCATTTCCTCGTCAATCCCTTAATCCAATCCAAGTGGTCGGAATTTTTTACTTTAATCCGTTAATCCAATCCAAGTGATTGCAATTTTTTCCCTCAATCACTTAATCCAATCCAAGTGATCGGATTTTTTTACTTTAATCCGTTAATCCAATCTAATTGATCTTAATTTTGAATTTAATCCGTTAATCCAATTCAAGTGATTGGAATTTTGTCATTTAATCCGTTAATCCAATCCAAGTGATCGAAATTTTTTCCCTCAATCCCTTATTCCAATCCTGGAGGTCGTATATGTAAATTTCCCATCCGTGAGTGAATGCATCTAGAAACAAACTAGCTCATGCTAATTTGCATCAAACGACGTACAAATGAGAAACAACACGTGTATTTTACAACATCAATACAAGAATAGTGTTCAGTAAGATTTTTGCGCAATCAACAATTGTCAGTCTATAAAGTAGTAGGAATTTAACATGGGGATACTATCTGGTATATTGTATAAAATTTTCACTGGGACGCACCAGGGAAAATACCCAGTACATGTTGTGGAATTTGAAGTATTTTAATTTGAAGCGGGAGTTTAGGCTGACTGACCGACTGGTCAAAAGATTAGCAACCGAACTATTCAGATTTGATAGAATCGTAAAACGTGAACAATACAAAAATCTGAAATTCAGTTTGCAAAATTTATTGCGTTTTACATTCATTAATTGGATTTCCCACTGAATATGTAATATTATCTATGTACGTTCTTAATTAATGTTGCCCCCTCTTAGCCAGTTCCTGGCCACGCGCCTAAACCAGCCTTAATGAATGGGGACATACATTTTAAATTTCAATTCTAGGTAAATAAGACTGGCCCGAGTGATTTTATGATCATATGCAGGCATTTGAGTGATAAAAAGGCTTACGTTAATTTTGTTTGTTTTAACTTCTGACGTCCTGACGCAAAAATCGTATATGCTGTATTGTCGCAGAATCACTAAAATTCACATTCAGCGGAATAAGTCAAAAAATTAACTTATTCGACATAAAAATCTTATTAACAAAACTAAATAACATTAATATCATTATTGTTCACACATTTAACGACATTTGCTTTATGAACAAAATACGTTAAGATATAAAAACGGGAATTTATGAACGGTTAGTAGCTTGATCCGTGGGCACATTCGGAATTGTCCAAAGAAGCGTATGGACTTATCCAATTTTGCCTCTAAAATATGGTTAACCGAATTATTGTACCCATTTTCGATGACCTTTGAATTTGAGGACTTTACTTGCAGCTACCCCTTACTTTATAAAATAAAACGAATGTTGAAAAGCGGACTTATTCCATTTTGCATCTAAGCCGTCCATATGTAGGGAAGGAATTTAGCTGTGTTAAACGCATAGCTGTTCACGAGCTCCCCAAGTCCAGTCTAGTCTAGTCTTAATAAAACAAGGAAAACTCTATTCAAGTCCTATTCTATTCAAGATCACTTTTAGTGGTTCTAGTCAAGTCTATTCATAGTCCAAAGTTTTACGTGACTCACTATTCAAGTCTAGTCTAGTCTCAAGTCTAGTCCACAATATATGTGATATTAGAGGGGCTGCTTAAAATTCACGTACTGATAATTCTAGATCGGTATAACTGAGTGAAACACTATTGGAAATGTATGCCAAATGCATAATACACAAAAGTAGTTACAAGTGGGTCTTTACACACTAATTTATTATTTCCAAGCAATTCTTAATTTCCAAATGTCCTTGAAGAAATTTTGGTAACTCCCGAAATTTAAGACCGAGGTTAAGGCCATGTTAGTTCTCATTGGACAAATACATTTTACTTTTTAGATTAATTACCTTAAAATGTCGAACCAGATTAGAAGAACCTCCTGCAGCGCTGCTACTATACACGTTACACAAGAAGTACAGTGCAGCAATTCAATTTTGATTATTTTAATCGAATTGTCCAACAAATGTAAAAATATCTTTACTCCTGCATGCAATTTTATAGCCGAATTTTACAATTATTTTTTAGTACATTTCTAAGGGATTTTCTGAATTGTAAACTTCGTCAGCACTGCTATTGTCACTTTTACCGTTTACAAGACTAGGTTTAAATTTCTTTATAGTATTTCCATCATCTGCACGCTTGCTCTTTGAAGCCATATGAGCAAGCATTCCTGGTGAAGATTCGCTAATGTTTGATGGAACGGCTAATTCAGTCGATTAAAGGAGGATCGTTTGATTACTGGCAATAACGCGTTGTTTTCTGTTATCACTAGTTGTGTCATGTGCTTCTGGGAGGTATTTGTGAACTGTTCTGGATTATTATTGCTGGTTTATCAATTTTGGTTACAGTTTCGGCATTTTTCTCGACGGTGGTTTTACTCTAATTGTAAGTGAAATAAGTATGTGCAGATTTTCGTTCTGGTTTTTGGGAACTCATTTTAACACAAAAACTAGATTTTGTTTTATTGGTTATCCTAGTGATAAGATGAATCAATCAATGCAAATTTGATTGTTGCATATGATGAGATACGAAACGGTCGAACATTAGAAATAATAAGAATGGTGAAAATGGCATCTCAAAGTGCCCCAAACGATCCTTGTACATTAATTACTACAGACGTATGTTTTCCTGGCATGTGATTGATTTGAGCGAGATACATGAACGTTGTGATGGAGTCGCAGGGTTTAGTATTCGAGAAATGGGTTAACTCAAGGTTTTGAAAGGAGGACTTGAATAGAATTAATAATTTTTTACATTCAAGTCCAAGTCTATTCCAAGGAATTTTTAGCAGTTCAAGTCTAGTCTACTCATAGTCTAAATTCTCACGTGTCTTTCTAGTCCAGTCTAGTCTAATCATTTTCGAAAAATAATGTCAAAAGTCTAGTCAAATCTAGTCATTTCTAGTCTAGTCCGACTAGACTAGAACAGCTATGGTTAAACGCAATATCTGTTCAAATATTTCTCCGCGAGTCATTGATCCTAGGATCATACATGTACATAAACCTTTTCAGGGAAAAGGCGTCTATTTTTCCATTTAACTGGCTGCGTAGAGAAGAAACTTGTAAATGAGCGTCATAAAATTCCCTCGAAAGATTTACAATGAGTTTCTGCATATACAAAGATGAGGTAGGTAGAAGCAGATGGACTCCGAAAAACAAAGTAAAATAATGGATTAGTGGCAATAAAGTACAATATAGAAGCGCATGGGTTGTAGTTTGAAGGGTGGGGCTTTTTTCCATTTCTTACATAACTATAGCTATAGCTGTTAGTGAGATAATCATATGCCATGAGGAATCAGCCCAGTTGTAACAAACCGACGGGAAATAACGCACTCCCACCATTTCGCCTTTCGGTCTGCCCTCAATCAAATTCATTAATCCGTGAGAAATTTTACGGGAACTTACCCTCATTGCTTAGCCTGTAATTGGCATAAGGCGGGAAACATTTGCATTCACTTCAAACATTTCGACCCAAAAATAAAACTCATTCAAGATTTGTTATCAATTTTAAAAAATTTTACAACCACAAATTTCCCGACTAGAACGTTCACCCAAGAAAAGAGAAAATTCTGGACACTGCCTTAGAGTCTGGAAAGGTGGAGTGCGCGACTCTTAAACATGGGAAATAAAATAGTAACGTTCACAGAGGAACAACTGGAGGATTATCAGGTATCTACATTTTCCCTTTAAATTTTTACCCTTCTAGTGCACTTCAGAAAATTAACTCATTTTTCAAGCTAAACCAATAATTTATTTACAGGACTGCACATTTTTTACACGGAAGGAAATTTTGAGGTGATTATGCATGTCAATGTTAAATATTTCAAACCATCCTCATTTTGTTTAAAAATTTTTTTATTATGGTTTCGATACAACAAATACCAAAGTTTTTGAGTTTGTATCAAATTTTCTTGCAGTTTTTTAACAAACTATTGTCAATATTAACGCAGGTCAATATTTACCCATGAACACTATTAGTCTGGGAATAATTTTATAGTAATCACCGGGGTAAAGGGCTCAAGTGTTGTATTACTTAAATTAAAAAATGCGCTCTATTCCAGGGTATTCAAAAAATTTAGAGAGCTGAATCCAACAGTAGTTCCGCGGACAATGACCGGGTCAGAGCCCATAACTGCCAGGGTGCCTTGTGACCAGGTGGCTAAAATGTCGGAATTAAAAGTAATTACCCATTGTTTTTTCTTTTCGAATATTTTCTTTAAAAAATTAACGCAGTCGAACCCTTTGATTACGGTGCCTTATATAAGACAACACTTTGTTCATGAACATTCCTATTCCCCACCCCTCTGTGATTTTTCCTATCCAAATATTTTTGTCATGCTATACTTACATATAATGTATGAAGCAAGTTTTATAGAAATTATCTGTGTATCCAGTAGTGTCTTGATAACACCCTCCAGGAAAAGACAACATCCCCTTTATAACGGCACCTATTGATTTTTTCTTATAGCAATGTTTACCATGCTGTGCTTACGATTACATACATACATTTATGCGTATCCAAACAAGCTCTTTTGAGATCAGCTTACAACGTACAAGTTTATACTAACCCCTTATAACCTCTTTACAAGGAAGATATACATACACTCCCCCAGGCATTGCACATCCTTTACGTGGAATTTATAAGAGCAACTTTTTAACAAAACTTAATTTTAGTATTCCCTGGAGATCTTTATAAACATATGTTCTATGTATGTACTCTATCTTTCGTAAGCTACTCCGTAACTTCCATGATGAGCCATGAAGGCAAGGTTCGGCTATAGAGGAGCCTCAATGGATGCATATAATTAAGCATGTGGGATGGTACTATTACTATAGCATTTGTATTTATATTCAGGAGAATCCGTTTAGACATCGCATTTGCTCGGTCTTCTCCCGGGACGGGAAAGGAATGAGTTTTGAAGACTTTCTGGATATGCTCTCGGCCTTCTCGGACCATGCCCCTCGTGACATTAAAGTTTACTATGCATTCCGGATTTACGGTAAGTTTCATGATTCCCAACTATTTTTCACAAGGAGTAATTATGACAGGGTTCTCTTCCTATAATGGACGTCTTGATTGAACCATTCTCTCTAAAGGGACCCACAATAAGGGTTATAGATACGGAAGAAGAATAATTATTTTATGTATCCTTCGTATGTATGTACTAATTTATAAAACTTTGGTATAACCTACTTATTTACCTCTCCCATAAAAATAAAATACATGAAATCATTGCTTAATGATAGTTTTTAAATATAACATAGAGAAAGATTTTATAGCGGTTAAAAAGCAGCAGAACAGAGAACCACAGAGAACACGTTATAATGAGAGTTCCCGTATACTAGGAGTATCAGGGCGTCGTCCGAACGTGCTTTGAAAGTTAATGGCTCAAATACTAATTGATTTCCGAAGTGTCTCCAGCCATGGATATTATTCCATCTTGATAATTTGGTTTTTAGCATCTGCCTTTGATTACAGATAAAATTAAAACTTTTGGGTGATTTATTCTGGACTTGGGACTAATTTGCTTTAAGAATTACATGGGAAATCTGTTCTATATTGAGAGTTTGAGAGACTGGAACATCTGTTTTATCCGCCGAATCAGTTACACCATACAGTAAAATACAGTTATAAAAGATCCTCACAAGAGCTCTTTCTCTATTAGGATGCACGTGCATATTTTTTGGACATTTAACTGTTTGCAGTGTCAGTGTCTCTCCTTGCAAGACCGGATGTTGATTTAAAGATCAAATTTTGGAGGCACCTAGGCAGCTCTTAGCTTTTGCTTTATGTAAATGTTTTTACTATATATCTGCATATACATACACCTGGCTGTCTCTACAAGGAGCCTTCTTTTAAGGACACTTTTCCATTGTGCTATTTGCATATATTTCAATTTGTTATAACGCAACGTTATTTCCCGCTGTGAGACAGTGCAGTTATGAGGATAAACTTTTCGGGATACTCTTATAATTAAGAAAGTACCGTTATAGGTTCGAAATACTACAGTTATACAAATACTAGGTAAAAATTGAATCAAACAGCTTGTTGAGTGAAGATTGCTTTAGATAAAGAGACATTCCTGAGAGGTTCGTGTTAGAGAATTTAAATGAGCGAAAAAACATTATTTGAGTCTCCTAATTGTTGGCGTTTAGAAGGAAGAAATATGAGCAGTGCATTGTAGTCAATAAGGGAGTTTTTCACACATATTTTGTTCTTAAAATTGAAATTCCCTTATAAGAGAAGATCTTAGAAGATGATTCCCTACATAATGTGACTGTACTCTGTAAGCTTTTATAAGAAGAAATAACATTGGGATAAATGGCAATGTGTGAAAATAATCTTACCTATGTGGGAACAGAGCTTTTATATTTGGTAAAACGAGTCTGTCAAGGCGTAGTTGACTGTATATATGTATGTATGTATAATTATATATTGTGGTGGGGCTGAAGTATTGGAGGAAGGATTTGAGTCAGATCATTAATGATTCGTTAGGGAGGTGTAAGAGTGTGAGAAAGATTCTTCCTGAGGTTTATTACACAAGACTTCTCAGATTTGAGCCACTTGAGTATAATGATGACTTGGACACTTGGAATTAATTGTAGATTTTGATGGCGATCAATTCCTTGGCACTCATGATTTGGAGCAGACGGTCCAGCACCTCACGAGAAGCGAACTCGTCGCTGATGAGATAAGTCTCGTCTGCTCTAAGGTAAGTACCTATGGTACTATACTTATATGTAGCGTATATATGTACAGCTTTTGAAAACAAAAATATTTCTTACCCTATAGTTATACTACAATTCATGATTGGCACATGGTGGCACAAAACGTTTGCCCTCATAACCTACCTTAGAAGATTGGGTCATAAAATAGTTTATTCTAGTGGTCGGATCGATTCAATTTGATTCGAATTTTTCAATTTGATTCAATTTGAAGCTTGAATTGAATCGAAAAACCGATTTTCGATTCAATTTGCCCCAAAGCAATTCAATTCGATTCAATTCACCCAGTGAATCGAATTGAATCGTAAATCGAACGATTCAAGTGGGAAAATACAAAATTTGCGTTATGTGACTGGAGTGTCGTATACATATTATAAAGGGTATAGTAAAAGCTACGTTAAAATAACAAACGTTGTGGTATACGTAGTATTTGGACTTTGAATATGCGGGAAAAAAAGTACCCGTGCGCAGCCGAAGCGGTTTTGATGAATTGTTTGAATTGCAATTCACAAAATATGATTCGATTCAGTTCAATACCCAAATCGAATCATTCGATTTGGCTTTCCTTCAAATCGAATCGAAATACTACTGAATCGAATTGAATCGAATCGAATCGAATCGAAAATTTCCAATTCTGAATTGAATTGGTCCGACCACTAGTTTATTCCCCTATTTTGTAGTAATTTTGTCCCAGATTTTCGAAAATTTATTTCATTAACCTCGGTCAATTTTTCCTGTTACAAGAGTCACGAATGTGATGCAAAGTCGGGATTTGTTTTAGTAGAATTTGAATTCAGCAATAATTTTTTAACAATGTGGCAATAATGTTAATGAGTCACAGGAAATCTCTCATAGTGAAATTTTACCCTAAGAAAAACAACTAAATTATTTGATTCCTACAAATTTCCCTGGCTTATGTTAATTTTTTAGGTGGAGTCAATAATTTGTATGAAGTAAAGTTGGAATGTTTTGAGGATTTCAACAATTATTATTATTGACATTTTCCCTGTGATAATTGTTTTTACATTTTAATTTGTTGAATATTTTTGTGCGCTTTTCCGAAATTTATGTCAAATATGGTTGCAATTTGTACCCTTATTTTCTATTAAAAACTATAAAAATAAGATTTTAAAAAACAATCTGCTTAAAGGTTTTTTGCCAAAAGGGAAAGTAAATGTTTTGTGTGGCATTATAGCATAATTAATATATTTACGAAGAAAGGATGCTCCTCATAGGGAGATTTCCTTAGAAAATGTTTTTGCAATAAATAAATGAGGTTATGGTAAATTTTCCCCCAAACCTCAAAGCATGAGAATAAAATTCGGATGCGGACAGAGTTGATTTTATTGGCAATATATTTTCATGTGATCAGTAAAAGTCTTCCCATTAGATTTTACACGGTTTCTGAAGAATGGTCTTTGTATTGGTATATATTTGCTTCATTGGTATGGATCGGTATACGTTGGCGGGGGAAATTGCTGGAAACTAGACAACAAATAAATTTCATGGTTAGTATCCGCAGTTCAGCTTCTTAACAAGTTTCCCAAACTGGATCATTCACATTCTAAGGAAAAGTTGGAGGCTGCAGACGCGCTATAAAGTTCAAGTACATACATATACGTACGCTGCATGATTAAACTTTGTTTACTTGGAGAGCTGTTGGAGTGAAAGACAAGGGAATTTTTTCTTCATCTAACACTGTCTCCTTGTACAGCATTTGATGTATACATGGAACCGGAATACACGCTTCTGCTTTTATAGCTAGGAGCAAAAACTCTGTTCAGGTTGGTCCGGGTAATTTCAAAATCCAGTAGAGGTTGCTTGGTCAAGTGCAGGTTAAGTAGAGGCTTTCGCGCCAAGTTCAGGTCAAGTAGAGGTTGTGTGATTAAGTTCGGGTTAATTCCAGATAGTTCATGTTAAATAAGAGTATCGAGGTTAAGTTCACATTAAGAAAATATTTTGAGGTTAAGTTCCTATTAAGAAAAGATTTTGAGGTCAAGTTCATGTCAGTAGATTCTGCATACGTCCACGTTCCCATTAAGTAGATTCTGCATACGTCCACGTTCACATTAAGTAGATTTTGAGGCTAATTTCAGGTTAACCAGAATTTACATAGTCACGTTAATGTGATCAAATGTGCTCGTCAAGTTGAGTATGACTGGACTGTATTGGCAATTTGACAAGTTCAAGTCAAGTAGAATGCAAAGTGACCATTTGACAAGTTCAAGTCAAGTAGAATGCAAAGTGACAATTTGACAAGTTCAAGTCAAGTAGAATGCAAAGTAACAATTTTACAAGTTCAAGTCAGGTAGAATGCAAAGTGACAATTTGACAAGTTTAGGTCAAGTAGGTTGTTTAATGTCTAGTTCAGGTCAAGTAGGTTGTGTAATGTCAAGTTCAGGTCAAGTAGATTGTGTAATATCAAGTTCAGGTCAAGTGGATTATTTATTGTGAAGTTCAGGTCAAGGATTATTAATTGTGAACTTCACGTCAAGTAGATTATTTATTGTGAAGTTCAAGTTATATAGATCGTAAAGGGTTGTTCAGGTCAATATATATTTGTATTTGATATTTTAGACTTGTAAGTTCGTATCTAACAAAGATGACAGAGTCATTCTCAAGATTGTAATAGTACTGTAAGTACTTAGAAATTCAGCGGTGGCTGAGGTCAAATGCGGACATTCAAATTCCACACCGAACGAAGCTATTTGAAATTCAGGTTGACAGTAGGGTAGGGGAAGAGAGCTTAGTCAGTGTACGAGCGTGTGTTTGTATACATAACCAAAAATAACAGGCTACATCGGGACTACACCTAAATGTGAAGGGAGAAATTGAGAGTTCGAGGGAAATCAAATGGTGGCTTCGGCTTGGGTAATAGTGACCAAGTTGTGTGTAAAAAGGAGCTCATTTTAGTCGCTTCAGTGAAACTTCTTGCTTTTGTGTCCTGAGAAACTTTGAACGGTTGTAAAGGGTATTTTCCTTTATCACTTCCACACTCTCCTTGTTTCAGAGCTTCATCCTTGTTACGAAGTTGTTGAGTGGAGCAAACTCAATTCCCCATTTATAAATGTGTTAATTTAATGTTGTTGTGGTGAGCTTGGAAACCACCGATGGCTGGATCTGTCGTTGATATGTGTCTCTTGAGCAGAGTCTTATTTCCCCAAAATAAACACTACACAACTTTCCCCCCAACTTTCTCACTCTCCCTCAGAAAAGAATCAAGACTCGAGTGAAAATCTTCAAATTCTCATTCAAACCTACAATTAAGGACTTCCACTTCACAAATGCTCACAGTTCTCCTGGAAGCACTTCCACTGATACAATTACAAACCCCGCTCCCTCCACCTATCTCTTATTGGATTTCTTATTTTAATTTAATGATTTCCAATTTGTGTCCGTATCTTAACCCCTGCTCCCTGGAAGCAGTTTTCAGGCTACTGGGCTGAAACATTTTTTTTAAATCTGGAAAACAATTTGCTAGAACATGGCTGAATAGAATTTTTGTTGTCACCACTCTTGTATAATTACTTAGAAGGAGAACGCTATTAGCAGCACTCTGTAGCCCCTTTTATTTTAACGGGAAATGACTGAGTGAAATGAAGAAATGTCCTATACTTAAAAGTGTCTCTATTTGTTCCGTCTATAGGTCTTGGAAGAAGGGGATGTTGACGACGACGGGAAATTATCTTTCGGGGAATTTGAGCATGTGATAACACGCGCTCCAGACTTCCTCTCAACATTTCACATCCGCATTTAGCTCCAATCCATCACCTGCCTCTATAAATCCGGATCTTTCCAAAACTTCTCTCAAGTTCCTCCCCTTTATTCCCATCTTCCTTTGATTTGCACAATCTGTCACGACCAATCCATCTGTTCCGGATTAATATTTAAAATACACTTCCCTTCAGCCAAATCACAATGTGAATAGTAATAGGAGCCGTTGTGTAGGCAATAAATTGCATTTGCGTAAGCTCATGACATATGTATAAAGTGCAGTCCCCTTTGTAACGGACCCCATTTGAAACACTCACAATGGCTACACATACTACTATACTGTGAAGAGCGATTATTTTTCCCCAGCAGATATTTGATTTGACATCGGCATAAATTGCAATCGTTTTTATTTATAAAGGCAACTCTGGATATGCATAATTTTGTGCTGTCTAATTCCTTTAGGACAAATGGTCCTCTAAATAATTTATAAATACGACTCTAATTAAATGCATTTTTAATTCTTATGTCAAATTTGAGTAGAACTTCTTCACAGGGAATATACCTAAGAGGTTTTAATAATTATTATTTCTGATGACATGTTTGTAGTACAGCAGTCACAATAACATTAGCTCGAACTGATGTTTCCAAACGAGGTCTATTAAAAATACGTAGCTTGTTCTGAATTGTCCATTCATTTCCCGGTGCTGTTACTTGAGTTTTGAAGTGTATTGTATTTGTACTTGAAAATTATGGTTTTTCTGTCAAATCTGGTTGTGAATAAATTGTAGATTTACCTGAAAATTTGTTAATTTTGGAAGTCTTTTTTTTTCATGCAAGAGGAAGGCTTTGTGGGTTTCACAATTTCCTGGGGGATTGGTCTCATAATGGTATATTACACACTGTATGGATTTATGGTCATCATTTACGTGGGACATTTCCCTGGCAGGACAACCTGACATTTTCAGAGTGTGCATGGGAGATGTAAACTTTCGAATGGGCGTGGGGTGACTCATATTGTTTCCCACTGACGGAAGTGACGCCTAGAATATTTGAGTCACAAGCAATCTTTTGACTCTTGCTTGAAGGAAGTTTAACGGGATTTTTAAAGAACCTATCCTATATACGTTAAGATCTATCAAAAGTCACAACACAAGAAATCAATGAAGTCTACTGGAGCTTTTTAAATTATTTCGATACGTGTTAGTATGTATATCATAGCATGGGTGAATATGGATGTGCTTTGTAATTCAATCTTATAGATCACATGTGGCCGTTACAAAATGTAAAACAAATGTGGAGGCTAAACTTCCTGAATGTTTTGTTTCCCGAGCTTTGAAGAATGGGCTAAAAGGCATGGATCACCGCCTCCTCAGATACATAGCTTAGTGTACGGTAATGACTAGAACCTTCTCGTAAATTTAGACTTGTTTTAGAACAGTGTAATTTTTTCTGTTAGTTACGAGAATGGATTGACGGAATGGAAGACTGCCTGGAGTCTAGACTGTTGTACGGGGTTCCCAGGAAGGATTTCTCCTCCTTTAACCCCCAAAAGTGAATAACCATTAACACACTTGATTCCTTAGTCTGTAGAAAGTTTTCTAACATCTACTTCCTTGATCTAGGTCAATTTTTGCGGTCGTAGTAGCCAAAACTCACGACCCACGAATTGCACAATCCGAAATTCACAGACTCCAAGTCTTTATATTTTTCCCTCCTCAGACTGAATTTCTCCCAAGTTTCTTTCCTATTATTGAAGCTCATGCTTACAATTCACAACGTTGAATGCCCATCAATGGAGCTCATTGGGAACTTGACCCCAACTTCCTACAAACAACGTATCAATTTTTTGAAGGATTTAGGGTTAAAAATACGTGATCTCAAAATTGACCTAAATTAATCCGGGGGAAAAAAACAAAGTTTGAGAAACATATCTGTACATGGAGGGATGCGTCAGTTTTGGAGGGAGAGGTGATATGAGCCACGCTGTCCATGCCTGTAAACTGGGATGCTCTGCATCTCCTACAAGATCTAAACCTTCAAAACACAGTGCACTCTCTTTCTAGAAGAGCATCCCGAAGAGTGGAGCAAAGTTTATGCTAATAATTCCGGAGTGATATTAAAAATGGTAAAATTACTGTATTAAGGAATACGTGGGTGGATATTTACCCTGGCGGTGAAAGTACCTTCATGAAGGGCTCCGTTGAAGGAAGATGACACTGTAGTAAGTCGGAGAGGATCTCAGACAAGGCCTTTTCTCTTTCACAACCAAGGCTTATGTACACAACAATCAACAATGATAAATTACTTTGTCCCCCCTGACAACTTGATGGATGGAGCGTGTAGGGCTTAGGTTTCAGGGCGGATAATGTGTACACTCAATATAAGGTAACACCATACAAATCATTTATTCCATGCACGAGCAATCCTACACAAATCAAATTTATACATGTAAAGTATGTTAACAGATATGTAAAAATAAAATGGGCAAAATGAACTGATACAGTAATATTACATCTAGTTAATTACATTTAACAAAATAATATTTGTCCTTCAGTATTCAGTACAAAATTCAATTCCGTGTGGAAAGGTAGAATTCAATGGATTTCAGTTTGAATAAATTTTGTTTAACTCACCACAGATAATTGGATGTTAGAATGCACTTCATTCAATTTATTTGTTACAAGAACTCGTCAGCTATTACATTCTTTATATGGTGATCATCCATTACAACTTCAAAATTTCATTCATACTAAAAACCTGCTTTAAACTTTCACTCATGCTAAAATCCTGCTTTAAACTTTTACTCATGCTAAAATCCTGCTTTAAACTTTCACCCATGCTAAAATCCTGCTTTAAACTTTCACCCATGCTAAAATCCTGCTTTAAACTTTCACTCATGCTAAAATCCTGCTTTAAACTTTCACCCATGCTAAAATCCTGCTTTAAACTTTCACCCATGCTAAAAAACTGCTTTAAACTTTCATTCATGCTAAAACCTGCTTTAAACTTTCATTCATGCTAAAACCTGCTTTAAACTTTCATTCATGCTAAAACCTGCTTTAAACTTTCATTCATGCTAAAAACCTGCTTTAAACTTTCACTCATGCTAAAATCCTGCTTTAAACTTTCACCCATGCTAAAAACCTGCTTTAAACTTTCACTCATGCTAAAATCCTGCTTTAAACTTTCACTCATGCTAAAATCCTGCTTTAAACTTTCACCCATGCTAAAAACCTGCTTTAAACTTTCACCCATGCTAAAAACCTGCTTTAAACTTTCACCCATGCTAAAAACCTGCTTTAAACTTTCATTCATGCTAAAACCTGCTTTAAACTTTCATTCATGCTAAAACCTGCTTTAAACTTTCATTCATGCTAAAAACCTGCTTTAAACTTTCACTCATGCTAAAATCCTGCTTTAAACTTTCACCCATGCTAAAAACCTGCTTTAAACTTTCACTCATGCTAAAATCCTGCTTTAAACTTTCACTCATGCTAAAATCCTGCTTTAAACTTTCACCCATGCTAAAAACCTGCTTTAAACTTTCACCCATGCTAAAAACCTGCTTTAAACTTTCACCCATGCTAAAAACCTGCTTTAAACTTTCACCCATGCTAAAATCCTGCTTTAAACTTTCACCCATGCTAAAAAACTGCTTTAAACTTTCATTCATGCTAAAACCTGCTTTAAACTTTCACCCATGCTAAAAAACTGCTTTAAACTTTCATTCATGCTAAAACCTGCTTTAAACTTTCACCCATGCTAAAAAACTGCTTTAAACTTTCATTCATGCTAAAACCTGCTTTAAACTTTCATTCATGCTAAAACCGGCTTTAACCTTCGATGGTCATCCTTGTAATAGAATCTTTGTAACATGGGGCCAAAATACCTGTATAAATCATCCAACTATATATACCTCCCCATCAACCATTAACCCAATGAACACTTTTAATTGAAGCAACGTCGGGGTATGGCCACAAACGTCACAAAACGAAATTAAAACTTCTTTCTGAGTCTTTATGTCTTTGTGAATCCACACAACGACGTCTGTCAACAAATCTAACTATAGTTATTAACAAGCTAAGCTGTAACGTATATATCCACCATAACCCCACTGATGGGAAACTTAGCGTAATTATTTCCAGCTCTCCCTGCCAGGCTGTTACAATAACATTACAGTATTTCCCCTGTGTCAAAGGTAGTTGGTAAAGGTAAAGAATCATTTGTATCAAATTATTTTCATTTTAAATTCATTAACTTAATAAGTGTAGTTGATATATTCATTGACTTGTGTGAATTTACTATTTTGCACAATGTATAAAACTGTGTGAAAGCGCAAGTTACAAACACAAATAAAATTGGAGATACTATTGAAGTTGTACAGTAAACACTGGGTCAGGCTGAAACTGCAATAGTTTCTGGTATGTGGTAATTACATAAAATTAATAAAACCAGTAATGACTACGACCTTTATAAATTCCGAATGAAGAAGCAGCGTACTCTAGTTTCATTAAAGGCTAAAACCACAACGAACTGCCTAAGATTACACTTAAGTCAAATATAATTTATAGAAATTTGTATTTTTTTAATTTAACTGAAACTGCTTGTAGCAATTTTGATTTTAATGTTTGTCAATCATTTTGAAAAATAATTTGTGAAATGCCTAACCCGTTTTTGGATTTCTCACTATAAGATTTACTCAAGGAACAGCTAAGTCTAGAGAAAATTGGAAGGAAATATTAAGTCATTCTTGAGAGTACAAGGGAAAATTCTTCTTTTTCACGGTGCATCTTGCAACCAAGTGTAAAGCATTGGAATCCAATGGGAGGGAGAATATCTAAGGAAAATTAAATGGGGAAAGTAGATCGGAGAAAGTAAATACAAACGAGTTCGACATACATAGCAAATGGAAGGGAGTAAACAGATTGAGTAAAAGTTGTCTCATAGGCAAAATTCCCCTATTTGCCCACTTATAGCAAGTATGTATGCCTATATTACTGAAGATAGGGGGATTGGGAAAGGAAGGAAATTGATGACCGAGGAAGTTGGAGATAATTACGTACAATGCACTCGCTTTAAGGGCACTCTCAAAATAATCTTTCTCTCATTGAACCATGCATGAGAAAAATTAGCATTACAATAAATGGGGACGTATGTATGTATACTATAATTAATGAGAATTATTTTGAAAGGGTCTCTTACCATATCGAGACCTAACTTTGGATTCCCTCACAAATAAAAAAATTTACATTGTGGCAAACATTTGGGAAATGTGCCCAATTAATACTTTTGCTCCTACAGAGAAAATATTCTTATATTATATAAGGAGCCAGTTCCAGCCGAGTTCGAGCCGACTGCTCCATATTTACGGGGTGGGTGTGGGCCGTGAGCGAAGAATGATTGGCGTATTATTTAGAGTGAGAAAGACGGGTTTGAGCTCTTCCGTATATGCTATATAGGAGTTGTGCGTGTGTGTGCGTATATGTATGTGTGTATCTATGTATGTGTATGTGTGCAGGCTGCGTGCTATCCTTATGAGACTTACTTTTCCTCCCGGAGCCGAAAGCGGGTCAATCGAAGCCAAAGACAGTCAGAATATCAACAATACAGTTATGGATTCATGCTGGATATTTTACGAAGCCAGGATATGGCAAATGTACTGTAGTAAATATAACACCCATATTTATAAATAGAAATCTCCATAATTAGTAGATAAACAAAATGAACGAAAGTATAAATACAATTGGGAAGCCCTAATGTCTTTTACGGAAAGCTGTTACAAGGTTGGTCACCTGTATAAGCCATTGCCAGTTGCCAGTTCCATCCTGGAGGCAAAAAGAGACTCATAACTATACTTACTACTGTGTATATCGTATATGTAGAATGCATATGCATCGTGTATGTAGTATATGAACTTTTACACGTCATGGGAAAAGATGGGAAAGAATTCCTTCACAAAAGCTTCCTCCAAAGACAAGTCCTTCAAAATCCTCTTTAACGGACACTCTCACTAGGGCAGACTCCGTGGTAAAAAAAAAAGTATTTCTAAAATCTCTTTTCGAGTCAAAAGTATTTAATAGTTCGTTTTTTTTCAGGGATGTCCTCACACCCAGGATGCACTATTTTACAGGAGAATTTCGGAGATCTGGAAAGGATGCAAAGTTTTAGTTTCCTCACGTCAACTCATCCTTGCTTTGTTTCCCTCATCAATCCATCTTACACACACACAAGACACTCGTCGTCCCATCAACTTTACAAACTTTTCTAATTTCCACTTGTCAAAGTTTCATAAGATTTCCTTGGGAATTCTCCACTTTTTCCCTTCTTCCCTTCTTCCATCTCTCCATAATTCTGTATAATCACCATCGTGTTTTTTACAGTCATTTTGGGATGGGGCCTTTCGGGGCATGTAACACACAGTTGGGCTCTAGTTTTAATTTAACTGTTTTAAGAATATTTCCTCTCAAATGTAAACCCTCCCTGATGTAGCCTTTCCAAGGGTTTGTAAGGCCGGGTCAAGGTTAGGTTTGAAAATTTGGATAGTTTGACCCATGCATGGGAAGTACTGAGGGAGTGGGTGTCTATGTATTTTCTATAATTTAATTATTACTTGTGAATTATGGAGGAACTCATGATGATCAAATTGGGGGAGCCTATTATCCAGTATTTTATGGCAATTTGACTAGCCCGCCTAAGCCACGGGGATCAGGAAGTTTCCCAAGTTATTACTTCAAGTTACTTTGATTAATGAGAAATGTATGTCATCTTATCCTGCTCACGCATACTTTAATAATAAATTAGACGAGGGCTTGAATCTTCCCTGTGTGATTGTATGAGAAAAGTTTGACTCTTATAGTCATAGACTTTTATAAGTAGAAAGAATAACAGGGAAAAAAACAACGTCGTGGCTCAACATAGTCTTCCCACTAGGAGAAATCCCGAATTTATGTGGTCTTGTGTTATTCTAAAAAATACTCTGGGATATCTGAGCGAGGGAAGGCTCACAAATGTTTTTTTTTAAGTAGCAATGGTAGACTGCTATAAGGACGACATTTTATGTTTTTCCCAACGGACTAAAATAAATTTTTGTTATTTCTAGGAGAAATGTTCTATGAAACCCTATTCAAATTTGAATGAATAAGGGAAAGTAAGACAAATTTTGGTAAATAATATGATTATTGTGGAATCGAATAATTAGTTTTAAATTAGGCTAAAACTAGATTCAAGTTGAGATAAAATTTTGGTGGGATTTTTGCTTACTCCAAGGTAAATTTGGGCTAAAATGTCTACTTTTCTCGGGTAAATTTGGGGGGATATTTTGGTAAAATTTTGCTAAATCAAAGGTCATTTTGATCTGAAATTTTGATTAAATTTTGCTAACTGCAGTGTAAATTTGGGCTAAAATAGTGGTTAAATCTTGCTACCTGCAGTGTAAATTCGGGCTGAAATATTGCAAAAATTTTGCTAACGCTAGTTTAAATTTGGAGTGAAATATGCGTGGAATTGGGCTAAAACAGCTGTTAATTTTGAGTGAAATTATATCGAAATTAGAAAAATAAAGTGAAGTTGTGGACGAAGAATTATAGCAAAAATTTGTTAACATTCAAGTAAAGCTGATTTAACTTTTGGTAAATTAAAAGTAAACCTTGTTGAAATTTCGTAGAAATTTGTTTTAAGTTTGATACTTTCAATCCTTTCAAAATATTATTCCTGGTTTTGGAGTTGTTCTCTGAAATCCTGTGAGAGCAGGCTTCTGGCTGTTTTGACTTTAGGTGTACCAAAGCACAGATGTTTTAATAAACTATTGCTCTAGAATTAAAATAAATATTGACCATGGAATGTTATAGTTAAAATGAACATTTATTTATTTAGTTGGCGTCCAGAATATAATATTAAATGTTTGAGTCTTGGTGGAATGCCTTATGACAAGGTTTGAAGATGCTGACGGCTGATAAGAAGTTCCTTCCCATCCCAACTGAGAACATGAAATCCTCATTCTTCCTTAAATATTAACATTTCTCCTACATCCTCTTGTAAAATCTAACGTAGCAACAATATTATATATCAAAAATGAAATCCACCATCCCCATCTTCATCCACGCAATTTCATGTACGCATTAACCGTCATCATTAATTATTCTATAATAAATTATTATATTTTTGTGATTTACAATTAATTGTGTGTTCTCTATCATAATAGTAATAATTATACATAGTAATCAGAATTTATGGCCTTGACACCTCCAGTTTCCATTTAATAACACATCAGCCCCTCCTAAATAGTATACACATTTAAGTACCTTTGATTATCAATTGGTATCCTGTAACATTACCGTAGACAGTGCATAGTCTCAGCATAAGAGACTCCTTCATAACCGAATTTCCTCCACAAATGCGAAACCCTACTCTGACCCTCCCATTTGCCCCAATACTATTCCCCCCCCCCCCTTATTCCCTCTTATTCAGAGGCAAATCTCGATAGAACAGACGCCATCCCCAAGACATTGTCCGTAATGGGAAGATACATTTCCCACATTTGCTTCGCCCTCTTAATTTCCCTCCTTACAAGAGCATCCAAGTCTAACTTCCCTACTCTCAGGGGGCTCTTACAGTATAGCAATGGGAGTGTACTGTACTAATTTGTACATACTATCCTTTATATTTAATTTTGTATAGTACATTCTCGATGTAAGGGATCCTTCATAGCCCCTCTTCCCTATGGGGACAAAATGTTTCCATAATTACGCATTTCTTACGTGTCAAATTTTATTTGTTCCAAGAGATCTCTTCCTGCGAACGTGCACTACTCAACTAAATAGCTTTGCTTTATAATGGAATTAAATATGAGCTCAGCTCATTCAAAATTGATCGTCGAGCAAGTCTAAAAAAAATTTAATAATAATATTAGCATTTGTCATTTTTTTTGTACAGTCACCTAGCCACCTCTCGCTATACAAGCATCCCTAAAAGAAAAATATTTGACTCTTGTACTAGATAGATTCTATGTAAGGAGGGAAATTTTGGCAACCATGTAGAAAAAGGGCGGGCAGGTATATCGGGGTCAAGGGTTATTACACCTAATGATGGATTTGGCGGAATTTTTTGAATTTTTGAATTTGTTCTTGAATCCTGTTTTAAATCTCGTTATAAGGGATGCAGACCGTTAAGTTGACATTTCTATTGGGCAGATGATATCCGTTGTAGTCAGTTTGCCTATAAATATATTATTTTTAGCATTTACGCAAATCTTAGAAGCTTCTGTGCATTTGAAGGGAACTTCTTCAGGGGGGAAATATAAATATCTCCAGCACATGAGGAGTCCCTTATAGAGAGAATTGACTGTTTATATATATTTATATATTGTATGTATGTACATATGTCGGTTAGTGCAATTATTTGAGTGCACAGGATTTTGTCACTTTGAGGTTCGAGAGGATTTGATGTATTTAATGTGTTGTAGTAATATGTATGTATATAATATGTGTATTAATGTAGTATACATAATCAAGTATTGTAATACTAAATGTTCCTTATTTTAGTTATGTAATATATCTATATAATAATTACGATAATATTATTATATAGTATAATACTTGTGTGTGTGTGTCATAGCTGCTCCATAATATAGTATAATGTATTATACGTTAATATATATATATTTATTACATAATGACTATAATTTTTATAATATAAATCATTCCCATATTTGTTATATTGTTTTTTTAGTGCAAATATTCCCCCTTGGAATTTTTGGGGCACTGTGAGACAAATAATGAGATTTTACTTTGAGACTTAATTGTAATGTCACTCTCCACCCCTAAGTCTATATAAACTTGTCCAATTAATTATAATAAATTTTAAATATAATAATTGGTCTAGAAATTTGATTGCTGTAATATATAAAATTTTTGGTATTTTCCCTTTTCACAGTGTGTCCACGATTTTTGTTACTTAATATTATAATAAGTACTTGTAAATTACATGTAAAGAGTGGAGTTTCTGGAGACTTGTTGAGCAAGCGGATCCCTGTCCCATTCAAAAACTTCCCGTCCAATTGGAATTGTCTCTAAATCTTTTGGGAATATTTTATGGGACGGGTTTCTCCCACCAAACCACACTCAAAAAATTGCTCGTAGTATATTTAATAATGAAGACTTTTACAAATGATGTTTTTGAGGTACTTGAATTGGAAATCACCACTATATATGAAATGAACTGTAGTTTCTTCTTCGTTTTGAGATTACGCTCTTCCTAAAATACAATGCACTTACATACGTTATTATGCACATATGTAGGTGGGAATGCTTCCATTCCTCAGGAATCTCATTGGCAGATTTTTGTATACACGAAATATTTGTTAGCAGGTAGGGGAAGTTTTTTATGATTTTATCCCCCTGTTTGTAAACACTATTGGGGTACATTTTGGACACTGTGGCCTGACAACTGTCGAGTTGGCGTGGGTATTACAAAACAACCGACGAATTTATGTGCGTAAATTTTCAACTTGAGGGTATTTTAAGGGGACAAGTACATTCGAAGGGAGATTGGCAAATTACTAAAATTCCGGCAAATTTCCAACAATCCTTCGACAAATTTTGCCGATAATTCTAGCAAATTTTGATTGTAATTTTGACAAATTTTGCTTGTAATGTTGACAAATTTTGCTTGTAAATTTGACAAATTTTGCTTGTAAATTTGACAAATTTTGTTGTAATTGTGACAATTTTCACATATAATTCAAACTTTGCTTGTAATTGTAGCATATGTTGCTTGTAATTTTGATTTTTTTTTTCGTAATTGTGGTGAACTTGTACTCGTGATTCTATACAATTTTGCTTGTAATTCCGTAAATTTTGCCCGTGGTTTTAGGAAATTTTCCCTATCATTACGGATAAATTCCCCCTTAACTGAGGACAATTTCGCCCCAAGTTTTTCAGAAACCTTAGGAAACCTTTCCTCAAACTTTTGACAAATTTTGGCAGTAATTCTTGGGGAAACTGTTCAGACTACCAGCAAATTTTGCCAATAATTCCTGCAAATCTTACCTTCAAATGTTTTTGATTTTGACTGGAATTCCGGCTAATTCTACGGTTAAGTTATCCAAATTTTGCTAAAATTCATAGAAATTTTTTCCCACAAGGTTCGCCGGGAACTGTTAAAAATGTTGTCTGGAATTTTTGCAAAATGCTTCCATACTTTTGGCAAGTTTTCAACGTATCTCTTGATTTGATTTGCATTTTGTACCTGCAAACGTAAACGTAATACTTTGACCATAAATGGTTGAACCAGTTGATTATCTTTTTGTCTTCGAGGGGAAGGATTAATTGGGGCAGGGAAGTGTTTATTTTGTTGGTATAGCCGTCGGAATTATTGGTGCGGAAGATTAGCGGGAAAGCGTCGGGTCTTGGGCTGAGTTTTGAGAATGGATTTTGTGGAGGGATTGAAGGCCGGAGCGGAAGCCATTGACGGGAAGAAGGGCTTGCTCCGCCAGCCCTTGTCATTGTATTTTTTCCGGATGGCCGTGGCGGGATATTTGTTCATACTCGTGGCAAAGGACTCCTGTCCCGTCGGACCCAAGTTACTCATGAAATCCATGTCCTCCACAGGGGACACATCCAGCCGCAATCAGGAAATCAACGCCACGAGGACCCCAAGGAACATTGCCAACACGAATACAGTCACCATGAATGCCAGGATTAGGCAAACGCACTTCCGCTGACCACTTGTGATCCCCGTCGCCTGCAACCACAACACCAAATACAATTCCCTACAAACATCCATTATTCACTCCAACCCGCATTTCATCCTCCCCAATTAGTCTCTCCACCCGTGCTCAAACTCTCCCTTCATTTCCTCACAATTGTCTTATAACCTTAATGTGTCACACTTCATTTACTCACTATATTGTTAAGAATCAAAACAGTCCCGGCTCATTCACACGAATACTGTTAAGATGCACAAGAGTCGCTATTTTTTACCGAAATATCCTTAATATGCAAATAGCTGTTTTTCAAAGGAATCCCAACCCCCAGCCATTTAAGGGAGTGGCTCATAAAATATGTAATTATGATACATGCCCCACGTAACTGCTCCATGTTTTTAAACCCCTTTACCTTAAATTTTGAGCCAGGTCATTAAAATAATTTTTTGAAGATCTGGGACTAAAATTCCTGCAAACTGGGGGAATCAAATATTTTATGGATTGAATCCCTTCTGTGAGCTTGAATTATTTGTGGGTATCTTTGTGGGAAATATGTAGCAAATGAAGGGTTCATTGTGAACAATTTTCCACGCGATGACATTTCCAACGATCCCAGGGAAAGTTCCTACGAATTTGGGAGTTGAGCGTCGGGGAAACCGCACCCAATCAAAAGAATCATTCCTATCTGATAAAACACACTGTCAAAACAAATAATTCATTGTGTGTCATAATTATTGAGAGATAGCGCTTGACAGTCAAATAATTCCCCGGGAGAGTTCCCAATCTTTTAATTCTCTCACAATCAGGACTCATCCGTCCCCCAACATTCAAAACTCAACTGGCCTTGTACGCTGGTCATCCTTCCCCAGCGCAGCCCCTCCTTTACACTGTCGGGGGTTCATTGTAACCAGAACTACTGTCTGGTCCGCCAGGTGCTTTTGTAACCCGGGAAATTAGCATCCTGGTGAGGTGGAACTTGTAGGAATATTTTTGAATGGGAATGCTCCATTTCGAGGGGCCCTTTTGTCAAGACCCCACAGTGCAGGGATATTCGGGAACAATGTGAGAATGCGGACCCCGAATGAGAGAAAGGCAAGACTCATTTCCATTGATTTCCTTAAGGACACAATAACTCTAGGGAGTGGGAGCATGTGCTATCAAATTACAGTTCCTTCCTCATAAATAATAGTACGTACAGTGGGTCATAATAAAAGGACCCCGTGTCCCAGCCTTCCTTCCGCCCCTCTCCCTCAAAACCAATTTCAGGAGCAGGGACTAATGATTCCAATCTGTGTGCTCTCCTTTGGTATAGAGCAACCACTGAATCCTAATTTTCCCCTTGTAAGTTAAATAATAGGCCGTATAAAAGTAAAATTTGGAGGTAAATTTCAGGGGCGGAAAATCCCTCTTTGAAAAACAGTCTCGGAACATTTATTTGACGGGAGTAGATGGAGCCACTATGGAGATGAGCCAGTTGATGACACACTGTCGCCAATCTCCGTCAAAAAGGAGGAGTTGACTGAGTGGAAGTAAATTGTAATTTCTGTTCAAATTTTTGCGGGCCACCCTCATAATATACCTATAGCTAGAAGGGAAAGTAAAGTGGAGGAATTCAAAGATGATAAATCACCCGAGGAGAAAATATTTGACAAGGTCTCCAGCCCCCACAAACATCCGTAACGGGATCCAAGAATTTCCCTCTCCTTTAAAGGGCAAAATACGTTCGGAGGGAATGCATTTTATGTACATACGTATAAATATACTCACATGCGCCTCCCAATGCCTACAGTACAGGCTCAAGCACAAGTCAAAACAGTAATCACCTTCCTACCGGTTGATAAAGTGAACCATTAATTTCTCACTCTGTCAATTGGCTCAGAACTCATAGGACTGGATCTTCTAAGGCCAAATATAGAGACATACATTGTACAGGGAGCTTTCAAATATTTCCATGCACCAATGAGAGCACGTCTGATAATTCATACTCATCAATATAAAATAATAAACCTCGCTTTGTTTCCCAAGTTTGATTTCCCAGATCTACATAAGCATTTGTTTTCATGTAGGATGGACAAGCCTAGGAAATATTTTGGGGCACTAAGAGACTGACTCAAGGTAATAAATCCGTATTTAAATAACTACATCAAGCCCCTCTTTCTCCCAATGAAAGAACTTCCTCCTAACTTTTTCTCTCAATTTTTTTAACTTCATTGTATACATTTTCCCTTCTTAGCAGCCTCCAATTACTACCAGGAATATCCTCATTCAAAAATAACCCTCACTTTGGGAAATGAACGAATTCTCGAAATTTATTTACATCTCTAACTTTACTACATAATGATTTTGGGTTCTTAAGATGCCCTCATACTCCGGAATTTTATCACTCTGGCTATAAAAATAATTACAGAAGATGAAAAGCAAAATCACTTAATTGTGTCTTAACGATTTCCCACACTTTCTCAAGGGTGTACAAATTTATTTGATAAAATCAGATGATAAATTTTTCCTATAAATAATAATATTAAAAAAAGACATGTACAAGTATTAATTATTACAGTTGGAGAAAATTTTGGAAACGTCTCACTTTCCCCCAAAAAAACTAACCCAGGGGAGGGGGGCTTGTCCTCAAAATGTTAACATGTTTTTATACAGGTTGTCAAATTCCAATCCCGTGATCTCTGTTTGCCATGCCTGGGCACGGAAGGATTATGAGCGGAGAAAGTAAATGCAGTAGTGGGTATGGGGAAAGTGGAGATAAGCATGTTGTTATCCCTTGACTGTTATTGTGGAAGGTGCATGGGATGCGAGACGTGTGGGCATAGCTCCACACCGTAGTAGATATAGCACCTCACTCAATAGAAAATACCAATTGTGCTTCGTAACACTTAAGAATGTACAGGGACATGTATCTACATATAAGAAAAGATATAGCTACATCTACCCTATGTATGTACATATCCACGCATTGAGGATCCCGTGCATGGGAAGTGTGAAAGGAAGGGGAAGCGTAGGAGTTGGGAGAGCTGAATGGGCGATGAGGGACATGAGCATTACTCTTGATGGTGGTGTTGAAGTAAATGGGAGAGAAAGTGCGATGTATGGAGGGAGTGCGAGAGAGAGAGAGAGAGAGAGAGAGAGAGAGAAAGGCGGAAGAGGAGATGAAGGGAGTATTTTTTTTTACCTGGGATCCTAAGTCGGACTCGATCGATTCCTTATCGTCACTCGCAATGGAGCAGCTGATGGAGTTGGGAGCGGCGTTGGTGAGACTCTGGTCGTTGCCGTTGATGCTGAGCAGAGTGTCATTTCGATGGCTCTTCTGGAGCATGGGTGAAATGTCTTCCACAACGAAGCAGTCAGGTGGCGACAGGAGGGAACGAATCTCCACATTCGATTTCAACTCCAACAACTGAGCCCTCAACTCGAACAACTCCCTGACAATAAATACAATCATCCCCTCAATTATCATCATCATCATCATCCTCATCATCATCCCAGACCCCGATCCTTCCCAGAAAAAAACATCTCCATCAATTATTCCAAGCATGACCTCTAAATCCACATACCGTCCACTCTCCCTACAACAGCATCCCCCTCGAGAGCCTTAAATTCCTAATTTTATTACAAAATCCTCTTTTGTCTAGGTCAAAATTATCCGTTTGGGACTTTCTCCAAGCTAATTTCCCCTTTCAGAGATACAGCTAGTGCTGTAATAAAGGGCTCTTATATAATAATGGGCTCTTAAGGTTTAAAATTCAATGAGAAAAAATAAAAGGGGTAAAAATAGTAATTTGAGGGGGGGGTGGGGTGGGTCCGGTCCGCTATAGCGAGAGAGAGTGCATTGTAAATCCTAGGGATGAATCCCGCCAATGTGAGATATCTCCAGTAGGGAGAAAGTAGCATGGAATCTATGGCTCTTGTAGGAAAAAAACAAGTTACATAAAAAGAACCGCTTGGCTTTTTTGGGTGTTGAAGCCTTTTTTTTGGGGGCTGTTGAAGTGAAGGGATGAGATCTCTTGAGAAGATAAAAAAAGAGCTTCCTCAGCAGACAAAGAGCTTCCGTGTTCTATGGGACTCGCTAATGAAAATAGGAAAGGGATTTCACGCCCTTTGCTTCCCTTAGCACCCTTCACCTTTCGTACACACCATCTTTTTTGCCTCTGGCTCTACTTGGAATTTACAAGTCGAGAAAGGAGTCTAACAAGGGGGCCGTTGTAGGAAGGATCGTGATTAGCGCTGTTTTTTACAAAAAATGTAAGGAAATGATCTTTAAAGATGAATCTGCTGTTGGAGAGGGGTCTGTTATAGGGAGTGCTACTACTGTATGTAATTAAACTGGATTTACGTACATATGTAATTACATATAGATAGAACATATAAAGAAGGAAAGGAAAGAAAGTAGGAACTGACTTGCAAAGTTGTGAGGCCTCCACTCCCTCCAGGGCAATTTTGTCTAGTAAAGGTACGTCTCCGGGCTCTGTGGAGGTAGTCTGATAAGATCTACTCTGATGATGGTTGTTGGGTCCATCCAGTCCCGTATGAATTAATGCATTGCTCCCATCCGCCAGAGAGAAGTCACGGAGCAGAACTAAGGATCTCTGCATCGACGTCTCTGCAACAAGTCCATTTACCCTCATTACTTCAAATAATAATAATAAATCCTTCACTCTATAAAAGGACATCCTCAAAGGGGATTTCTCATAGGTATGTATGTATGTATGGTCAGGGGTCCACAAAAAAAATTCTTATCCCCTTGCCCCTAGTCCAACTGTAGCCAGTTGGACAAGATGTGACAGGGGGCTCTGCTTAAAAAAAGGGTCACTGTACAAGCTCTTACAGGGGGGTCCGTTATAAAGACGGTTTACTCAACATGCTTCCACAAAAGGGGTTTGTGAAAGCAAACTTTCAGGGATACAGGCTCTTAAATGAGGCTCTGTGATAGCCAGTGTGGACTGTATTAGAAAAGTACATCCCACTAGACAGAACACTTATCCCGGAGAAATCAATTACTAGGATGAACATCTGCTTTGGAAAGACCTCCCAATGTACATACTTTGAGTGTGTAAGGCTCCGGAAGTTGTTGAACCTTGTGAGCGTTTCATGTCAGTCTTTGCTCATATTTAATTTCTCTTCTTGTACTATGTATAGATACCTATACATAGATAGAAACACATAATTATGTACATGCCCCACGGCATATGTACCGACACACTCTGTGCAAGACATCCTTGGTTAGTAAGTACATGTGCATACATGTAAGCCCTGCTTAATAAACGTGTGTACTTTCTCCTGCACAAGTTAAGTGACTCTGCTCAACATGTGTAATTAAATGTGTCAAGTCAAGTTGCGGAGTGGAAATGACACAAGTGAGTCCTACCATAATCCGGACACAGTCATTAACTAGTCCAGGCTCTCTACAACCACGGACTGTATCAATATAGTATGCAGATTCTCGGATTTCTTGTACCCAGTCCCCCCCCTTCATTTCCATATCACCCTCTAATAAGCAACAAATAATTCCCAGGGATTTTTCCAAGTGAATCTCTTGGGTTAATTTTCTAAAAGGGATTGAAGATTCAATCGTGTAGAAAGATGTACCTATAGGTTCAATTTTTTTTAAATCCATTAACACGCAAGACCTTTCTGAGAAGCTGCTTTGCTGGGTAGCCAAATACTTTAGTTTTTAAGAAGGAAAACTGAAATTAGCAAATGCTGAGCTTCTAGGAAATCAAATGACAAATTTTCAGAAACAGATCTCACAATCAGCTTTGTATAATTACACAACACCTGGATTCTGCTCAAGTGCTTCCTTACATTAGTCCCTCCTACAGAGACCATGTTTTATAAGGGGTATGTTCAAATTGAGAGTTTATTGTTAATAATTATTCTTGCCATGAAAAATTAGGATTCCGGTAAACGTTTATGTACCCCTAAATTATATTGTTGTCCCTGTCAATGTATAATGTCTGTTACTGTTACTGTGTATCTATGTAAGAGCGTCCCTTACAGCGAGATTAGACTATAAGACATTTCCGACTCTACAGGAGCCGTCAAGGTGCTGTGTAATTAATTATCAGCTGTTGTTTAAACTGTACACGGGAGCCGCATGGAAACGAAGGTCTTGGTTCCGGGAACAGTTCTCCGTACTATGCACAATGCACTCTCAGGATAACAGACCCCTTTAAAATGGGTACGCTTTCATTGTTGTTTCCTCCACAATTAGGAGTAACATATTCCAGTATGTAATTACATACATCCAAGCAAATGTAAATATTTTCGTATTCTCCCTCGTACATACGAGCACAGATTACTTCAAGAGTAAGATTTTCCTGCTCCCACAGATGCTTTTAAAACATAGTCGAAGCCGTGAGGAATTTTCCCCAAAACTAGTTCCCAAACAGAATGTTTCGTTTTGACAGGATAGAAATTTGGCTTGAAGCTAAAGTTTATTACATCCTAAGTAGGCAAAAAATAATTACACATGAAGGTATTTTAAAAGAACGTCCGCTTGTCGTGTTATAGTGTGTGTACGAAAGGGCTGTGGTTCACCTTGCATTTAAAGTACCCACAAATTGTTTTGGCCTACCTAAAATTGTAATAGTAACCCAGCTGGAAGTTTGAGTCTCGATTCCTGAAAGACCACGAAAGGAATATTCTTTCCCTGGAATCTCTAAAGTCGGTCTGGTCCAACACTTGGACCTGACCGAACCAGACCAATAACGGACCATTATAAATGGTCCGGACCAGACCATTGACATCCATAGCAGACATTCTCGTTGCATTCTAAGTTTCCAAGGCGAATGATAATGAGATGCTGAGAATTTCATGCAATACATTTTTACGGATGTTTTGGATGTTTTCATTTGGATGTTTTCATATTACGCCTTTTCCATTGATTTACAAATTTTTGAATCGTTTGAATTGCAATTCAAAGAGTACGGTTCAGTTCAATTCAGTATAGTAAACTGAATCATTCAGTTCAATTCAATCTTGAACTGAACTGAAACAAATGTGAACGGAACTGAATCAAACTGAACTGAATCGAAATTTTTTGATTTCGGACTGAATCGGTCCGACCACTACTTTGGTCTCACCCTATTTCGTCTCTGGTAGTCATCCTAGCTTAATTTGATTGTAAGATTGTCTCCCATGGTTACATATTAATGCACATTATTTAATACAATTATTAGGCTCGTATAGAAAGTACGATTACGATCGACTCCTTCAAGTCCGTTAGTCCCTCGAACACAATAATTAGTTTGCCGAGTCCATCATCCTTCCTACAGGGACTTTCTTTTGGATCTCTCCAGCTTTTTGCAAAGCCTTTCTGAGCCTATTCAAAAAAAACGGCTCAGGCTGAAGGGAAAGTCCGATCCAATCAGCTCATTTCCCTGGTTTGTCTGATCTTAATCGGGAGTTTTAATCAAGTCGTCCAGTCTGAGGCTTTTACTTTTGCATGTCATTACATACGGACGAACACATTTGATTTCTATTTACTTTCACAGGGCTCTAATTATCTGGGGGAGTCGAATCTCTCACCCACACTGGGATGATTATATCACCCTAATATTATAATAATAATATAATTAATTACAGGATACGCATTAATACTCCGAGTGTATAAGGCGCTATGTAATGTATTATTCACATGATATTGATTGGATCATTTCGACCTTAAAGTCCGGCCAAAGTTATTTTTTTCCATGCTCCTAGGATTTACAGAACACAATAAAAAATATCTGACAACTTGACTTTACAAAAATCCCATCAAAACAAATTACGTGATAAATGGGATAACGTTTTGAAGATTGAGTAGATACTGAGCGGTACAATTTATGTTATATGGGGATAGGATTTGTACGGAATGCATAATTATGCCTATAAAGTGACCCAGAAAGTGACTGGGTCATTGGTGGGAGGAAGAGAAAAAAAAAGGAGAGGGTGCGTGTTTATATAATTACAGCGGGACTTGTATTGATCAAAAGAGGAGAGCTGACGTAAAGAATCCATTATTCACTTTGGACCAGAGCTGCTTGCAGGTATCAGGTAGTACCTGAAAAATACCCGTCGGGTCGGGTTCGGGTCGGGTTCGGGTCAGCTACAAAAAAAAGTACCTGAGGTTCGGGTCAAGTGCGGGTACATCCAGGATCCGCACCTGATATTACAGGTCGGGTTACGATCAAGTTCGGGTTTAAAAAATATACCTGACCTCAATGTCAGGTACAGGTTCGGTACGACGAATTCAAAATACCTGAACCCGAACTTGCAATTTCAGGTATTTTGCAAGTATTTTTTTACCTTAATAATTTAACTTTAAGTTCACATGAATGAAACTTTCAGGCTGATCTGAACATTAATGTAGCTTCACATGGCTGAAAGACACTTTGTATTTAGTTATGCGTGAGAGCCGCCATATTAATTAAATTAACAAACAGTCAAACTTTGCTAATTAATTTCATGATATAGTCTTAGCGTTGTAGCAAACATAGACATCATCGATTTGGAATATATTGCGTATATACTTGTGCCTTAACTTCGTTAAAATTTGAAAAGCATGATGATTATCTGCGGTCTCTTTCTAAAGCTATCACTCAGAAAATACTTGGGGAAGCTTCAATAGCTGTTCCCATTCTTTTTGTGCTGCTTGTCACTTAAAATTAGATACTAATTTTTGCATTTGTAACTTAATGTCATTTGTAAATAATATCTACTTTGATCAAGTCTTAGGATAGAACTTATGTTTATAAGTTTCCTCTGACAAAATAATTGAAAGTCGGGTTCAGGTTCGGGTTCAAGTTCGGGTCGGGTTTGTTTTGAGATCCGCACCTCAGGTATTGTTTCAGGTGCGGGTAGCCAAGCAATACCTGATCCAAAAATACCTGACAGGTGCGGATATTAACTCGGATCCGGAGGGCCAAGTTCGGGTCAAAGAAAAAAATTAACCTGATATTTCAGGTGCGGGTCGGGTTCAGGTGCGGATCTTGATTTTTTGCTACCTGAAAGCAGCTCTGCTTTGGACGCCCTCCGCGGTTCCTTTTCCCAGGGAATTCGGGGAAAGCTCTGGAGTTGGATCCAGGAAATAAGTTGAAAATTGTGTGAGTACACTGCGGATGAGCGTAAATAAAATGATTTATTTCCAATTCCCTCGCCCTCACTCCAATTTATCAAATCACTCAGGAATCACGGAGGATTTACTCCCAAAAAAAAAAAATAGAGAAACATCAACAACCCTGGGCTCTTTCGGGAGTAATCCAATTATTGTCCCTATCTGCATCACTCCCTTCCATTACCAATCACTCCGCCAACACATATGGGGCTCCGTCAAATACGCCTATAAGGGTACAGGTCACCCTCCTTTCAACGGACACTCCACATGGGACCCGCCAATTCTCATCTCCTGTAATCAAACCTTCCCATTCAATGCCCCTTGGGCTATTGGAAAGGGCCCATACACCCTTGAACTTCTCACAATCATTCAAATAGCATTTCAATCACAACTCCTTAGGAAAAATAACTTTGCTCTATAAGAAAAACCATGTGAACTATATTCTAGCTATTTATAATGGACCCTCCCAAAAAAATATTCGAGACGACACCAAGACAAAAATCCTGTGATATTTTCCTTATTTAAATAAATATTTTTCTCTTGGATAAATAATCAATTATTTTAATGTTCTTTTTCTTTTTACTTTTAAGAGCATTCTTATACAGAGAATGCAATGTATTTAACTCTTGCAAACAGAGGAATTAGCATTTGATCGAAAAGGAATGTCCAATTAATTATTGTAGACTGCAAAAAATCATGTGATCAAGGTGTCTGTCATAGTGAGAGTTTGTACTTAATAAATATTTGGAGAGCTGATTTTCAGAAGTTTAACTCAAGGGTCAAACCTCGTTACAACGGTCATGTTGATATGAATAGTCCTTTAATGATGGAATTGTTAGGTCAAAATGAAAACTTTCCAACCAAATTTCTGAAGTGTATTTCCACATTTAACTTGGTAATTTATTATAAATAACAAGCTTTCGAACAATACTGTGATCACCTTTGGGGTTATGTACAACTAACTGCTAAAACTATCAAAACTAACCTTCTTTTACAATGTAACAACTTTTACAAAAAAACTCAAACATTAAAATATTTCTTGTAATTACAGTATTCTTTTATAGATGGGTTCTGTTTTCATTAATTCTGACAGCTACATGACGTACTGTTTCTCTAATGCATACATCATTGTATGAACCACATTTTATCTGGCATATTATACACATGTTCAATTCTTCACGGGCTTTCACAGTATTTAAAAAAATATTTTGATACCACATCTGTGAATGTAGGTTTTCATTTAAATGTTCGGTGGAGAATATTTGCAAATATTTTTGAAAGATGAGCCAACGAAATGAATAGATACTCATCTATTTTATTCAGTTTGACTCTTCCATAATAATTAGTGAGAAATTCATCGATTAGTTTTTAGAAAGTGAAACTTTCTTATGCACGAGTGTATTCCGTCCGTCCGTCCGTCCTTCCGTCCGTCCGTCCGTCACTACAAAATCTTGTGGTAGCCATATCTTTACAACGGAATCACGTACGGACATGTGACCTTTACCAAAATATCGACCATACAATCTAGTTGTGCCTTTTGATAAATTCAGCGACGTGGGGTCAAACGTTTGACATCAAAAAATTATTTTCTGGATACTATTATCAAAAAATTCTTGCATTTGCTATATATTTCTACCGGATTGACATAATACCTTTAACGATAGCAATCCAAATCTATTTTCCTGCCTTACTATAAATCTTATTATACAAGTTTCACTTTCCTGCACATGCAAACGAAGTTTGCTCAAATCAGTGCAGTGCACGGATTTTTCTTCTTCATCACAGATTTGGAAATTTGGGCTACAATTGAAAATTGATGGTATTCATTCCTTTTAATAGGGGCATTTATGATTTATGCCATTAAAGTTTGTTCGCATTCTTTCAATTCGTCTTTAAATAAACATTCTTGGGTAGCCATTTTTTATTAGAGTATTAAGGATACGTGCAAATTCCTCCTCCAGAAATTCTTCATTACATATTCTAAAGGTTCTTTGCGTAAGTGCATCGTCAGCGGATATCTTATTTGCAGGATGATGAAACGATTGAGAATTCAGCTATCTACCGGTGTGTGTTGATTTCCTATGTTATATCTATAGATATAGGATAATATACTATATATTTATTATTTACTATAGTATATTTCCTATATAGCAAAATTATGGGGTATAGGGGTGTCTATGTGAGCAGATTTGACAGTATACGTTTCTATAGGACATAAGTACAAAGAGTATGTTTTGGTGGAAGTTGGAGTTTTAAGTGGAACGCTGGCTCATAGGATCATTACTCAAAGGAAATGTTCCAATTCTGACGGAGCTAATGGGCAAAACCTCCCCACGTAATCCTCCACTCCCACGCGCTACTAATACGTCCATGGACACACAGGGTACTATATACATAGTCAGAGTATAGACACAGTTGTAACACCATTGGATGAATAGGCACAACCTTATTTGAACAGTTGTTCATTTAAATACTACGATTTTCATTTTAGGGTATATTTTAGTGAGTTCTAATTTCAGGGGATAGATGTTGTTGTATTGAGAGTCGACTGCAGTCACTGGATCTTAGATGTAGTCTCATTTCCATATTGCCTTCCGGCATCTACCCATAAATCCTTTGAGGTGCCCTAGTTAAAGGCTCACTTCAATTATACAACACTAATCATACTGAGAAATTGCGAGGAGCTTAAGGTTTTCATCTCCAGTCGACTCTCGCTACAAAGGACGCGAAATTGCTATCAAAAATAATTGTATACCATTTTTCCCAAATCCAAGATGTTTTTAGACCATTTTGCTTTTAATCCAAGATGTTTTTAGACCATTTTGCTTTTAATCCAAGATGTTTTTAGACCATTTTGCTTTTAATCCAAGATGTTTTTAGACCATTTTGCTTTTAATCCAAGATGCTTATAAACCATCTTGCTTTTGGTCGGAAATACTTTTGGAACAATCTGGATTTAATCGGAAACGCTTTCAGACGGTTTTTGTTTTTGTTTGTTTGAAAATGTTTTAGACCATTACGCATTTAACTATAAAGTAAATTTTATACCGTTTTATATGTAATCGGAAATGCTTCTAGATCTTTTTGCTTTAAATTGATATTTCTCTTAGCCCATTTTGATTTGGTAAAAGGAAAGACTCGGAACAACACCTCCTAATTTAAAGCTGTGAAAGTGATTTCGCATGACTTTGGGTCCATAATTATTACGTTCCCACAAGAAGGGAATCCAGGGAGGAGGGAAATGTTGTGCATGAATTCCAAAATACAGCCAGAAAAACCACATGAAAAGTAACCAGAGTCAGGTTAGTTCCTTCCACTTCCAAAGGCTTCCTATTCCCAACTTTCACCTTCCAGCACATCACAGAGGGGAACTTTCACAGAACTTGACAAGCCTCAGATGTGGGTCGTCAACTCCCTCATAAGTTGCTCAAGTAGCCTTCCTGCTTACCCCACACACATATGCAGAGCACACACAGTACAGGAGAACCTCTCTATGACTCTCAACCCTCCTAAAATCCAGGTTGTATCCACAGCTCCTATGTATATAGATACCCACAGGTAATATTAAATATAAAGAAAAACAACAGTCGTTATAACGAGGATTGTGCCCTGAGGGCTCCGTCATAAATTTTTTAAACTGTCAGAATACATCTACGTCAAAAAAGAGGCTTGGGCTCAATTTTGAATTCATTTCGATAGGGAGAACAAACAAGTCTTTTTGAGAAAATAGTGCCTCGGAGGGGTCCGTAATACAAAATCGACTGTATAAATATTATAGGGGCGCGTGCCTATATACATTTGTCACCTCTCTCTCACACTGTCATTTGTCATCCAGCGAGACGCCTAAAGCACTGTGAACTCTCTCGCTCCTCCGCAGACACTAATCCAATAACTTTGGCACTTGTGAGTGAACACTGGACACTCGCTATAGGAAACGCCCTCTGGGAGCAGTCTCTCTACAAGGGATGCAATTCTAAGCAAATCCTCTAAAATCTATGTAAAAATTCGTGTGTGTGTGTGTCGGGGAGGCCGTGCTTATTTGTAATAGTAATTTAGGCCTCTCCAGAGCCCCTCGTATAGCGAGAGTTGATTGTATTCAAGTCATTATAGGGAACGTGTAATATAAACTCAGAGCTCGAGTGCCAAACAAGGAGAGGCCGTGAGAGGGTCTTAATTGCATCCAACATTAAATCCACCATTAATTATCAACTACACATCTCAAAATCTTCCAGGGCTAAAAAAAAAAAACAACGCAGTGCACTCGGGCAAGAGCAGCATCCCCAATTGGGAAATTCCCCTTTTTTATAGATATCTATCAGCTATTTTCTCTGTGCACTGGAGTTAAATTAGCATTGTGTTACTATATGAGAATGTAAGGAAATATTTTCACTGGAAATAAGCCCTTATAGTAAGGGGGCCACTCACAGCCAGAGCCTACTCTCCCGAGCCGTGGTTTCCACCTAAATCCCACTCTTCCCACGCTCTTTCTCTCCCAAAGTTTTTGTGCTGTCATGGTGGAATTATGCACATACAATTGTACAGCCTGCCATGTAGGATGAACGTAGGTTTTTGTTCCTTACAGAGACGCTATTATAGCGCAGACGGACTACAAGGCATATTTATACTCCCTGCCTCAACCACAGGACCAGGAGGTCTCGCACACCCTTTAATTACGTCAGGTTAGGGGAAAGTGCTACTCCATGAGGAGCCCTATGAATTTCCCTATCCCAGTCAAAAACATATTTACATCATTACTTTCAAAAATTCAAGTGTAACTTTTAAATTCAGGGGAATCTCTTATAGTTGATGTTTTAATCCAACATTTTTCTCTTTAAAATTCTAAGAATTTTTTCTCCCCTTCCTTGTAAAAATGGGGCTTTGAATGAATGATTCAAAGAAGATGTTTATGCGGATAGTGTTTACTAATGCCAGAAATATTTCCCTGCTTGAGAGTGGGCTATAACGAGGTTCCCCTGATAAAGCCGCCTGTTCCTCCGTGTAAGTGAGAAAGTTTATTTGTGGGGGAAATTTTTTTGTTACAGAATCCATGTTGGAAAATTTTTGTAGAGAAATCCCTGGAGCGAATCAACCCTTCCGGGTAAACATCTACATACAGACGATCATCTTTATAACTTCGACAATTTAAAAGCGGAGAGTCAACTGTTTAATACAAATTTAAGGATTTTACAAATGAGTCCAATTTTAAATAAAAGTTTGCAAAACAAAACGAGATTTTTTCCCTGTTTTTTAAAAGGTAATATTTTGTAGAATGTAAGCGAATATTTGGAGAGGGAGTGGGGGGGGGGCAAAATGAGAAGGTGTGGGATGAGAGGAAGCGTTGAATGTTAGTGGATGGAGATTGGAAATGAAAGGGGGATATGCTTTGTGTATGGAGTTATGGTTGGGAGATATTTGGAGGTAATATTACAAGGAGGAATAATAATGGGGCCGAGATAATAAATACAGAGCGAAAGAGAAATCACAAGACTTCCATTCAACTCAACTTTCCCTATAATGCTATAGGCTTCTTCTTCCATAAACTTCACTCTAAATACCCCTCCAAAATTTATATCCAGGGAAGGCTGCTGTAACATATCAACATATACTATTTATCTCCTCCCTGTATGTGCCTAGCACATGGGGTCGGTGAAGAGGCAAAATGGTACGGTTCCATTTGAAGGAGTTTTCTTCCGGGTAGTCGGAGCCGGGTAATATGATACCCGGTTTCGGAATTTTTCAATAAATTTGACAAAAAATGTTCTGAATTTATTATATTTTGCATATGCTCACAATGTTCTTGTACATGCATTTTTATACCGGGTATTATACTACCCGGATTTTGGGCCCATATAATATTTGAATTATTGCAGTCTGAAGCGGAGCATACTTTTTAAGATAAATAAGCTCTTTTTTGCAAAACTTCATTGAAGAATTTGGTAACCGGGCATTATATTACCCGGCTCCGACTCCCAGAAGAAAAAACTTTGAAATCGGAAACAAATTTTAAGGTTAGTTTTATGCAAAAATAATTTTATTTTGTTCAAATCGGAGGGGAAATATAACTGGAATTAAGTTAATTGTATACGAATCCGGGTATGGTACAAAAACTACAATTTTAAACCATTTGAGTTTTTAAACAAAAGAAAATTTCCTGCATTTTACTTTTAGAAATTCTCCAATTTATACAATTCTACTTTCAAAAAAAATTGCATATTTAGAACATTTTGCTTTAAACAAAATTAAATTTGAGACATGTTGATTCTCCCAAAACAAAACACGGGGGAAAAATCGTTACAGCCGGAGCCATTACATTCCTAAAATTTGACCCAAATTCCTCTAAAAAATTTAGCACTTGTACACAAATTGTGAATACAGAAAAAACACTATCCGTGTTTGATTTAAATGGTTGAACATATAGATTTTTCAAGGGAGTCCGTTACAGTATTAGGTATATCCACAATGGACTATAGAACGTGGCCGGAGGAACCAGCCCATATTTCAGGGATGTGTGACTCCACTCCCCGCCTGTCTCTCCCCCGACTTGAGAGTAACAAAACACTCCGTGAGGACTCTCCGCCGGAAATTTATAATGAGAGGGAAACGTACAGAATGAAAAATATATATTTGGTCGAGGAGGTGGAAGACAAAAAATGGAGTCCATAAAAAAAAGTGTGTACTGTAGATATATCTACTAAAATACTAGAATTGGATTTGTACATGAGTGTGTGTATCAAATGTTTTCCCGGGAATTGCGACAGACTCTCAGCTTTCACCTTCCCATAAGGACATCCAGCTCTGTAGTAGTAGTGTGAGGACGAAGATTACATTTTCCAGGAGCAACTGGGAGTCTGATATTGATCTTTCTCCGCACCTTTCCTCGGAGAGTCGAACCTCTTTAGAGCCATCTCCCAGCATATAACTATGACATTTTGTAAAACAAAATAAATAATCGTACCTTTCAAAAGCTTTAAATACAGAGCTCATTCATTGAGAAATTTCCTTGGGGGGATTTTAACCAGGACTGTGCTCTGAAGGGGGATCCGTTATAAAGAGGGCCCAGTGTAGTAGTACCCCTTAACAACATACATTCTCGTGTCAAGTCCAAGTCCATAAACATATCTTCCTCTGTCTCCCTCCAAATTATGACCCTTCATGTGTCAAGACATGTAAATACTCGGGACCTCTTTACTACGGCCCTTTCTGCAGGAGTGGGAAAATTTACGAGAGAATATTTTTTAAGGCATTCGTTATGTATGTACATAAACAGTGGATATAGGAAAAAACCAATTTTGAAAACAAAAAGCTAAAAAATAAAGAGTGTGTGCAAAAATTGGGTGTGTTTTAGGAACAGCCGTTATACAGAGTTTTCACTCTACGTACCATTCGCTAAGAGACGGTTCCCACATATAGGGCCCCCCCATACGCGTTACTATAGCAGCAGAAGCCTCCTTTAACTTCTACAAAAAATCTCCAGCTTCAAATTCATATATGATGAAAGCTATGTGAAAATATATCCAAACCATTTTCCCTCAAAGAGCGTCTTTTACATTAGATGTCGCTAATTGTAATAATTGTCCGTAATATTTGTAGAAATAGAGAATGAAATTTGCATCTTAACTAGGGAAAAGTGAAGATATGATAAATTAAAATTGAGCCATTTTGTCGTTCATTTTGAAAGAAGAAGAATTTTTAGCCTTAAGCAAATATGTAGCTTGTTCAAAGGTTGTATGTACTTCGGGAGATATCTTGACAGTGCAGGCTCTTTATAACTGTCCCCATGAAAGTCGCAAATTTGGCTGTTACACACACCGGAGGCTGTTGGGAATTTAAAAATTTCAGCTAAAGTGGAATGTGCCGGAATATTTGGATCCTTATTTGGAGGGAAAGTGTTGTAAGGGAGACATGATCCATAGCGATAGGAGGCTGTTAGGAAGATAGTTGTTGGAGTTTGGAAAGCTTTAGCGTTGTGAAGAGGAGGAAACTCAATTTATTGGATATTAGTGATTCTCTGAATAGTAGTGAAATGAATATTGAGAGAGAAAGGGGAGAGAGTGAAGAATGGAGGGGAATTCCTTCGTAGAAGAATTTCACATGCTCATAGTTTCCTCACGCAATTTCCCCAAAGCCTTCTTAAATTCAGGGATGGAATTTCACAGGCTCAGGGCACGAGCTAGTGTGTATGCAACTCACAATCAACGTATGAACGTACGTACATAAATATAATTATTATATACTACATGGTCCCACTACACCATTGTATCCCCAATTCTATCTCAAGTAATAAAATTTACCTAAATTTTGGAAACATTCCATATCCAGATTTTGTCGCAAAGATTTTTTTCATGGAATTCTGCAGACAATTTCCATAAATTCTAGACAAAATTTCCATACATTCTAGAAAAATTTCCATACATTCTAGAAAAATTTCCATACATTCTAGAAAAATTTCCATACATTCTAGAAAAATTTCCAGAAGTTCTAGAAAAATTTCCATACATTCTAGAAAAATTTCCAGAAGTTCTAGAAAAATTTCCAGAAGTTGTAGAAAAATTGCCATAAATTCTAGAAAAGTTTCCATAAATTCTAGAAAAATTTCCAGAAGTTGTAGAAAAATTGCCATAAATTCTAGACAAATTTCCATAAATTCTAGACAAATTTCCATAAATTCTAGACAAATTTCCATAAATTCTAGACAAATTTCCATAAATTCTAGACAAATTTCCATAAATCCTCGAAAACATTTCCAACAATTTTAGAAAAATTGTCTAAAAGAAAATTTCCAAAATGGTTAAAGAAAATTTCCAAAATAGTTAAAGAAAATTTCCAAAATGGTTAAAGAAAATTTCCAAAATGGTTAGAAAAAAATTCCAAAATGGTTAGAGAAAATTTCCGAAATCGTTACAGACAATTTCCAACGATTTTAGAGACTTCCAACGATTTTAGAGACAATTTTCGAACGTTTTAGAAACAATTACAAAAATTCTATACGAAATTCCACTGAATTGAATAAAATTTGTCAAAGTTGTAAAGCAGTGTACAAAAATCACAAAATGGATGAATAGACTAGAATTGCTCTGCCACACTTCTTCTAATTGCATGTACATATTTTTGCAGTAATTGGGATTGAAATTCTTACTAGAACTTATTGCTGACGCCCAGATTCGTCAAGGAAATACGATGTATGACTCTAAGGATCCACGGTAATTAAGGTGAACGCATGTTCTGAGCTACCTGTATTGTACCCACCCAATATGTTAATACCCTCAATTTGCCCAGTCTACCACTTCCTTATGCCTTTACCCCGTACTAGCCAAAGGAACCACAAACCCATGTCGGCACACAACACAAACAAACCAGAGAGCAGCAGCTCTAAAACAACTATTTACTTATTTAAATAATGTCATGCAAGGAATCCCATCACGGCCTAAAGTTTCCCTTTCTGACAAAAGCCCTTCACAGACGAACAAGAATTACGCCCGAAACACAGGTAAAAGATAAGGAGATCGGGAAATGAGAGCCGATAAGTGTTCAGTCAACCTACTCCGCCAATATACCAAAATCCCAGGTTCGCTTACTCCACAGGGGTTCCAAACAAAAGGGTAACATACAATTAACACAGCCTTCCTAGTCACATTATTTTGCTTTTCCACCGCCCCAATAATTCTGGGTTTAAGGCCTAATAAAAACGCAATTTCAGATACAATTTTCAAAATTCCCACCTAAGCTTTTCCACACAGTCGGATTTGTTAATCAACAGATTCATTAAAAGTTTAATTTTAGGAACCCTTTTTGGAGAAACATTTTTGCGGAATTAAGCCCATAATATTGAAATCCTGGAATAATATTAAACTGACTGGTCATTAGACACCTCTGTAAGCATAAATATTGACTTAGGCGAATGAAATAAATTTGAGAAAAGTTGAAATAAAAAATGATCCGAAAAGGAGACTTGACTAAATGTAATGACCGAGTTTTAGTCATGGGTGCTTGGGGAGAGTGCAGGGGATAAAAAATGTTTTGCGTCCCTCTGTATGGACAGGAAAATGTATGGGACTTAAGGCATAATGGAAAGTGTATGAACGGAAAGTAGGGAGAAAGTTGTTTTGGAAGTCTAAGCTTATTGAAAGGAAACTTTTAGTGAAAGAGGGAGAGAGAGAGAGAGAGAGAGAGAGAGCAAATGGAATAAAAAGGAAAAGAGTTGAGGAGAGAGTGAGTTGATTTGTTTCCCATGACGATTCTCTTTAGGAAAACTACATGCGCCATTTTATGAGTAATAATAAAGTGGAACTGACTCGCATTGGAACTATAGAAAAAGACAGAAAGGGTGAAGCATTACAACTTGAAAGCCCCACAACGAATGTCCTTTGTGAAAGCTCAAAGGAATTAAATTTATTGGGTGCAGTTCAACTTCTCTATAGCCCTTCTCCCTCACACACACACATACACACACACACACACACACACACACACACGAGCCCCTCACTCACTTATTCCCCAGCACATACATTTACATCCTAGGATTTAGATCCATCCTCAAGCCTCTTGACAACCTTCTAACAATTCCATTTCTTTCCAAAATTCCTCCCAACATTTCCTTTAGTTTTAAAAAATTCCCGTCTAAACATTTTCATGTTTTTATTTTTAAGTTTCCCAAGTTTCCCCTTTTTTTCAGCCAATCCCCACCGCTTGCTAATATTTTCCCCTCCCTTCACATTTGTGGTTCGGGGAAAGTCTGAAGGACGATCATGAAAGCATTTCGTGTGGAAAAAAATAATAAAAATGTGAACGTCCCATATGTTAAACCCTAGCCCAAGATAAGATTTCCTTACAAGGAGCTTATGGCCATTCTGTGGAGCACTCGGGCGTAATGTGAGAAACAGGAATTATTTGGAGAAACGGAGAAAGTCCTTGATAAAATCCCAATGTTTGAGCATCAGATCAGTCCAATGTTTCCCCACAGGATCCGAGCCTCGAGGAGACAAACACAATCAGGGGATTTTTTCTTATCCAGAACATGTGTGTCTTCATGTTGAGACAGTCGCAGTGCATTCTCATTATCACGGAACCCCCGTAGTGCAACAATATTTTTCTTTGAGGTTAAATTGTCTAGATGAATTTTGGATTAAAAGCAAAATGGTCTTTTGACAGTGGGCGCAAATGCATCATGGTTCAAATGCATTTCGTGTAAACTTTCCACCTCTGACAGATACGAAAACCTCCTTACAGCGTCCCCAAAATCCCAAGCTTGAATTTCATTGCAGGGAGAGACGCGATTACTATCATTTTTTCCCCGCTATAGAAGAGACTTTCATTTATAATATCACTTTCTCCATAGGGGCAGAAAAATTTGATCTTTTATTTTCCTGCAATGTTACCGTCCATCTTTACAAGAGCAAATAAATATTATGTCCTCTGGTTACTACGAGACCTTGAGTAATCCTCTCCAAAGGAGGTCAATCAAATTAGAAACTTTCTCCTGTCAAAGCCCAGGAACATTTTCCTTCATCAAAGGGGGTGATTTCAAAGGAGCATCCGGATTTCGGGAGGCTGGTATAAAGACAGTGCACTGTGGACGTTGATGTGCAGAGGGAATTGGCTGGAGATTTGTTATGACTCGGTGTGAAGACATGTGGGTGAGGGGAAATTTTTTATTCCTATAGATATCTGTAGGGGATGGGAAGATGAGAGTGTGGTTGAAGAGAAGGTTTGTTTGACTTGATCCTTCTCCCATCATCTCCCATTGTTTCCCTTTCTCCTAGACCAATTAGACGGGGGAAATTTGTAGGAGGACATAAGGAGGGGAAGGGATGGAGGGGAATGAGCACCGCAGAGGGAGGCCCTCAATGATCTCACTCACCATCATTTCCCAGGCTCTTATGAGCCTCCAACTCAGCCCAGTTCTATTGAGGACTTGTTGAACCCGCATTACTTTCTATGGCCCTCTTTCTCGAAACTTGTCCCAACGTCCTCATCCTTTCCTGAGGGTGTCCCAATCTGTTCCGAACACAAATGTCCTACTCCTATAAAAATACCCTCTGAATATTTACATTTGGAATCTTCATCAAAAGCTCTCCCTCCTTAACTCCCGTACTCTCAGTTGCAATGACGTAAAGGTCCAAATTATAATTTTACAGCGGGCCCTTGACATTAACCTAAGGTACCCCTTTGGAATAGCATTAGCTCTGTAAGCTCATTTGTATTAATTATCATGTATATGTAAATTGACACTGGGCATCTTCATTTCTCCAGAAATTGTACCTTCATTGAGTCCCTATCTATCCTTTGGACAATTTGATTTTTGGTAATTAGATAATTACTTCAAATGCGATCAGAAATGGCAATATTATTCCAGGCAAAAAATATCTCATTTTATATTATTATGTTCTCATTATTTAGAGTTTGCTCCTTGTCATAAAAAATTTGAACAATTTACCAAAGCTTGTTATTTTTCGGGTGGGAATGTTGTGTGTAGCAAGTCAGGTGTAATAGCCTCAGGATAAATTTTGAGATGGAGTTCAAATTTGGCATTATTGTTTCATGTCAAAGGTAAATAGTGCGATACCCTCTGGGAAAATGTTTTGATGTGAGAGGACAATTATTTTATTGGACAGCGGGTTGAGTCTCTTTGAGAACAATTTTTGCTGTGGACATTTGGGAGGGGAAGATGCTGAAAGGGTGATAAGACCGGATTAAGTGTAACTTACCCAAGGAATCCAAGCAAGAAAGGAGGAGATGCCAGAGGCGTTCCAACTCCGTCCTCTCCTTCTCCGCCCATCTTGGACTGCAAAACCCAAAATATTTCCTTTTAATCATCCCCACAGAACAAATCCTTAGCCTCAGTTCCGCATCCCTAATTACATTCAAGGAACCTTCACAAAAGCAAATAATTATTTAAATGCATCCTCCATCATCCATGTCTCCTCATGTAATCTTAGGGAAAGTGGCCCCTCCCTAGCAAGATATCCTTTTACAAATAAAATACTACAAAACAATAAAAATTCCCGAGCAACTTTCGCGCTCAAAACAGTTAAAATTATATTTTCTACACCAGGACCCGATTAAAGTGGAATCCTCGAGCCCATAATATGAGCACAACCTCTCTATAAAAAATTCCCCAATAATTTTAAATCCCAATGAAAATTTTTCTTTCTTGAGGAAAAACGTATTCCCAAAATATATTTTTCCTTTTAGGACTACTCTAACAGACAGACTGCCCCCTGCATGTTTACAGTAGCATTAATGCTAAGGCACAGCCCCCATTACATCCCACTCATACACAAGGATTATGACACACAAGAGGAACCCAGGACTTCGCCAAGGAAAACAAGCAAGGGATTTGTGTCCAAATCCATGGCCACAGTGCTCACATCTCATTGGGAAAGGTCTCTCTACACATATCTACAGTAAACCCCGTAGAAAAATCTTCTCAAACGAAAAAGGAAAGGAGGGAATTTCCAAACGAAGCACGTCCAAAAATGATCTCCCTATCCTTCCCCATCCCTCTCAAACCTGAACAACTTTTATTGAGCTTAAGCACTTAACACAAATTACGCCGACGTGAGGACCATGCTAAAAGGAACCTCTTTCCCCCCCTCCCCTCCACTCTCTCCTCTTAAAATCCCCTTTAACATCCACTCCGGCCCTCCCTAATATAACCCCACAATCCCACGAACAAGCCCACGAACAAGCCCAATTAACATCCTCAACCTCTCCCATTTCGACAATCATTCCTGCATTTAATTGACCCCTGTCTCAAAAATAAATTCCCAAATTAACACACAAGCCATACGTCCTTTTGCGGAGATACTTTTCCCTAAAAAATAAAAATTGCTTGAATCTCAGATGTTTTGTAAATAAAAAAAGAATTTGACTGTAAAAATTCCCACTGTACATAATTATTCAAATCAAGATTGACCCGGAATAAGTGAACTCCAGTGAGCGTTTATTATAATTATAATATGATCCCCTAAAATAATGTCTCAGGACAAGGGCTTCGGAAATTGTACACGATCGCTTTTGACTCCAATGTTAAAGAATTTTGGTTTTTTCCCCAGGGCTCTCCAAAGTCCTTTTATAAAGAGAGTGGACTGATCATTTTGTCTGTAGAGGGGAGAGTTCCGGGCTGGAGGTTGAGAGTGCGTGGGATTTAAAGAGGGGAGGGGGGAAAAAAGTAGGTCAGAGGATGAGGAGATCTTCTCCCGAACTTTAGAATTCAAACAATGTTCCTATATAGGGCCATTTAGTATCTACTTGGGCAGAGTTGAGATGTGGTGAAAGGAAGGGACCCATCCTCATTGCAGGGGCTAGAGACGAAGTGCATCGGGGGAAAAATATCTATAGCTATTATTAATGTATCTACATATAGGATTGTACAATGGGCTAATAAGGGCCCTGCTACATTTCAGAAGTAAAAATAGCTCTGGATAACGTATGTATTTTAATGGGACCAATGGGACCCCAAGTAATAATTCATGGACGGAGATACATATGTACAGAGTACGTGCAATCTACGTCCTTCTTGGAAACACATATAGCATGGCTCAAATTAAAGAGCAATTTTTTTGGTACGTTATTTTTTTCAAATATTTTTTTCAGCTTTAAAAAATTTGTGAAATTGCAAAACAAAAACCATTTAAACTAAGTGGGATAATTTAGGTGTGTATTTTTTAAATGGAGAGAATTAAATAAAAGTATGTGGGAGAGATCTAAAAATAGCATTGAATTTTGGAAGGAAATAATACAGAGCTGTATTATTACAACTTTACTCAAAGGCAGGGATTGGTGGGAGAAAATTGGTGGGGAGAAGGGATTGAGGGGGAGGGGGGAGGATGGGAGATGAGAAGAAAAAAAATTGAGGTTATGGTGAAAGGTGAGACTAGGTGAAGTGGAAGAATTGAAGATGTTTCACTTACTCGAGGAGAGCAGGTAAGAGGGTGGCTTTGGCAGCGGCTGCAGCCTCTTGAGCAGTCCTACGGGCTCGACGTAATTCATCTCGAAGATGAGGACCATCTCCAGAGCCACCGAGAAGAGTAGCAAGAGCAACGTGAGTTGCTACTGCTCGATTCAAGTCTCGAACCAACTACAAACACAAGAGGAGGAAAAGAATCATTTAGAGCCTTTATTCCCTCACTAAAATTCCCAGTCTCTGGGCCCTCCATTAGTTCTCCTCCAATTCATCCTCCAGAAAAAAAAATTACTGGTCACAATAATTCCCTCTACAATCCTCCATAATTCCCAGGGCTTTTCCCACAAACACACTTTTAAAACCTCAACATTTCTCTGCCTTTTCTTTCTCCTCCCTCAAAAAAAAAAAAAAAAAATCCGGTTCTTTTTGTGTTTAGATTGGGCTCAAATTATTTACGCAGGACTTACTTCCTACATTTGCATAGAATGTACATACATAGAGCCGATCCCTTAGAAAAATATTTTAGTTTCCCAGAATCCCAAGATACATATCTGAGAGAAGTTTAGTTCCACATTTGTGCATGCTCCCAGCATTTTTCTGTTCCCGTTCTGAAATAATTCAAATGTTAATTTTTTTAAAACTTGCAATCAAATTTTATTTAATTATTGGAATTGTTGTTGGAAATTTGCTTCCAAGTTTTTTGGTGAATTCTTCAAAATTATCTTCAATTGTCTTCAATAACATTCAACTTTCCTGGGAATTTTCGAAATTTTCTTTTAAATTATTTTGAAAATAATTACCAGTTGTGTTGAAAATTTCCAAAAATTGTTTAGCAAGAATGATGAATTTAAGAATTCAGTTTCAAATAATTACTTTAAAGGGATGGAGAGATTTTTAAAACCAGAAATTCCTGGAAATGTAGTAAAGAAATAATTTGAGGAATTTCCTCTCCCGTTTTTGAAATGAGCACGATCCTCATGAGATTTAAAACTAACTTACCGTTTGCTTTTATTTTTGAGTTAAAATTAACTTTAATAATAATAAAATTATTAGAGCTCACTGCATGTGTACAGATAACATTTGGACTCTTGCATTTATGCAAGCTGTAATTATTCAAATAATATTAAAATTGATTATTTTGTAACATTGTGTTAAAAGGTATTAAGGGAGAATTTATATTATTTGTCCCAATAGAGGAAATGATATTGATTAGAAATGGTCCCTCACAGCGAGAGTACACTGTAAAAAAAAAGGAAAAGGGAAAAAATCCCCGATACAAAAAATTCAGTCTGACGGATGAGTGAGAGGAAAAAATGCTTATTTGCATTTTTTATGGACATTGGGAAAAAACTCATACTGAGAACATAAAAAATAAGAGAGAGAGAGCGCGCACTCCTCCAACCTTGGCAATGCTGGAGCAAGAGCTACTGGAGTGAAACCAATGAAGATGTATGTATTCCTATATATGTCTTCGCACTACTACATTAGGATTTTCTCTCAAAAATCTATCGTGTCACTTTCCCTCCGAACACACACACACACACACACACACGCCAAATTACATATACACTCTCTTCTTTTCTCTCTCATTCACCTCCGCCGAGGAGAAAGGGGAAAGGGAAGCGAGAGGAACTCTGTGAAGTGGAAAGGAACCGAAGCCCAAGGAATTTTCTCGTTCCTTATTACTATTATTATTACTATTACTATCGATTTATGTCACTCATATCTTGCCTTTTTGCCCCTTAGTCCGTATTCTCCGTATCTTTGCCCGTGTATCGTATCCCTCTTAAATAAACTCCTCCCGAGAGCTCTCTCTCTCTCTCTCTCTCTCTCTCTCCTTGTCAACATCATTTATTAGTTCCCATCTCTCGTCCCGAGACACAAACGACCATTACTTCCTCCAACTACTGCAGTCTCTACATATTTCCCTCCTACACGAGACACCTTCATAAACTCCACTACCTTCGAGGCGTCACCCTGTTAAAAGCCTTAAAATTTTCTTTGGCCTCGCAATCTTGTATGAACCCAAAAATTAGCATGTAGGTAAAGGGGAATGTCAAATATTTTGATTCTGGGGAGATCCGTAGGCAAAAATGCATTTAGTTCATTTTTCATTTAGCTCATTTTGCATTAAGTAAAAATGCACTTAGCTCATTTTGCATTTAGGGAAAAATTCACTTAGCTCATTTTGCATTTAGGGAAAATGCACTTAGCTCATTTTGCATTTAGGGAAAAATGCACTTAGCTCATTTTGCATTTAGGGAAAAATGCACTTAGCTCATTTTGCATTTTGGGAAACATTCACTTAGCTTATTTTGCATTTTGGGAAACATTCACTTAGCTCATTTTGCATTTAGGGAAAAACTACTTAGTTCATTTCGTTCATTAGTGACTCTGCTCTGGGTCATGCTGCTTTAAAAAAAATTCGCCCACATATTGCATTTCGTAACCTGACTGTCGAAGAGTAAAATTTTATAAAGATGGAGCTCTCCAGTTTAATAGTTCCCATAGGAGCCTCCACAACAGCTTTTACTCCCCATCTTGGTTTATTCTGCTCCTTAGCCGACCCTCACTATCCTCAACGCTAGAATCCTATTGTGACGGGGACTGGATGAGAAAGAAGGGAAGGACAATAGAAGTCCTTTTTCCCACACTCATTTGAAATACATCCCGGCCCATTACAAAGGATACATATGAGGTGATAAGGATTGGAAAATCTGCTGGGATAATGGAGCCCGAAAGAGTATTGGATGGGCAATAAAGGGAAATGACGAGGGAATAATAATTGAAAATCAACCGCCTCTCCCCACGGGAATTACTGTAATGAGCCCGATGATAAAAAGCCTTTCACTCCGCGCCTCCTATTGTGGCACAAATTTCCCAAAGAAAGGATCATCTCTCCCAAGCATATCAATAATAAGTGTGGAGAGGAGCGGGATTGTTACTATCCATTGTCAGTCCAAGTAGAGCACCAGCTCTCATACACACAGGCACAAAAATCAAAATAAGCCTTGCTTTATTATTGGCAGCAGTACTCAACTCATCAGTGGCTCATCGTCTCTTCTTCTTCTTCTTCTTCTTTCTCCTACCAAATCGTCCAGCACAATTCCTTCACACATTCACTGTCTTCTTCCCCTTTCAAAGAATCAGGGGAAAGAGAGGCCTGAGAACAAGAGAAGCGTATTGGAAAAGTGAACCGTCTTCCATAACAGAGAGCTCCTCAAAGTTAACCCCCCCATTTGTCCCCCCAAAAGTTGTGTAAGTTTAAATATCAATCGATTCTCAATATTTGTAAAAAATTTCAAGCACAATTTTCTAAAAATAATGGAGAAAGTCATTTTTCATATAAATAGCTTTAACCCCACCCCGCCCAAAACACCATCACTTGTACGCCCACCCCAATCCATTTTATAGAATTTTTACAAACAATTTCCAATTTATTAAATGCAGTTCAACGAGTTGAAAATTATTTTTTTACGTAAAATTTTTACAATTTTAGATCTTGAAGTTTTGAATTATACTGTTCAAAAATTTCCCTTCAAATTTTACCTGGCCATTTGCATTTCTTTCCCCCAAGACCCATGAAATTTCCTACGAATTTACTTTACAATTTTAAATCCGAGGTAATTTTGAATTTTGTCTGGAACAAATTTCTGGAAAATTTACAAAAATTCTGAAATTTTGGAAATTTGGCGTTACTTTTAGAAAATTTGTGAAAAATTCCAGAAAAATATGGGTAGAAGTTCTTTTCTAGTTTGCGTTTGACTTTTTGGCTAAAGAGGGTTGGGGGTGGGTGAGTTTTGTGGGGGGTGGGGGTATGCGGGTTAAAATATTTTGTGGGACCCGGATCTTGTCTATATCATCTCCCTATAAAATTGTATCGTCCAGAAGTATTACCCAAGAAAAAAAGCTACTCGGATCGCTTTCCCTCTTTTTGTAGATACGAATAAAAAAAACTCCCACGATTTGCCATCCATTTAGAGAAAAAAGGGAAAGCTGAGCGTCTACATGCGCTTGCTGGCAATTTCATGGAATTTTTTTTTTCTTCTACTTTTTTTTTATTATTCTGAGACGGATAACGCAGTCACTCATATGCTATGGCATACATCAGTTTCGTTTGGGGCCGTCAAAATCCCAAGATATTTTCAAGGCAGTGACAGGGAATTGAAAGAGGCCCGTTCAAAATGCACTGGCCTCAAAGCAAGTGCTTTCTTATATATATCTTCGTACACTTTCCTAATATTTTAAAACCATTCGGTTTTTATTACATACTTGACTTGGAAAAAAATGAGAGTCTGTTAAAATTTTGAAGAGGCCCATTAAAGATATACATGCCTCAAAGGGTTTTTAAGGGGGTTAATGCTTCATAGGCCTCAGAAGGTAATGTTAGCACGTCCCCTTTCAATTCCATACTTTATGCAGGACGCGCCATGGCAAAAAATTCCAATTTCCTAATATCTTTTGCAATAGGTACTGTCGGGTCCGATTTAGAGCGGCACCCTCTTAACCCCGCTCTTTTGATTGAAGTATACATCTCCCTTTTCCTTCCCTAGCCCTTATATGATACTCGATATTTATCCGAAGGCCATTGGTGTCCGTGCACATGACTGTAAAAAAAATGTGTATCCGAGAGGGCCGTGACAAGGAGATTTGACTGTGGAGGGAGAGTGCCATGAAATGTTCTTGTGCCTTGAGGATGCACAAAATTGATGGATCAGCCAAAGAAATGGCCATTTCGTATCTATGCTCAAGTTGATAAGTGAATTCCTAAAAGCATTTCAGGCCTTTCAGGGGAAATATCTGGTGTCAATTTCCAGCTGCATAAACATCCACATTATTTACAGTCAAGTCTTCCTGGAAGGGATTGGCCGATAAGGAATTTTTTTATAAGGATTTTTTTATACGGAATTTTTTTTATAAGGAATACTTTTTTATAAGAAATACTTTTCCTCCTTAAACCATTCATTCCTTGGAGTCAGATACTGTTGACATTGAATGGTTTTTCCAAGGTACGGAATTCCTTTTCCCCTGCGGATCCTTCTAATGAGATTGGACTGCACATTTAATTTGTACAGAGACACTATTATTTAATACATATATGTACATATTGTAATGAACCAGCTGCGCTTTATCATTTGCCCACATTTCATCCCAGAGTGAAGACGGTTTGATTCAATGGCTACGCGCCGCGCTTCCCTGTAAAAGACTGTACTGAAGTTTTTAAAATTCGAAACGAACTAACTGCATTAAAAATTAAAACCAATATTTTTTTGTGTGAAAACTGCATCTATAGATAGCCTGTTTTGCTTTTGGAGGGTCTATATGGCACCTTGTCCAATTTGTTTTAGTATTCCATGCACAAGGTTCATTTCGCATTCCAAAAGATATTTCATATCAGTTTTCTTCGAATAAAAATGGTTCAAGTTCAATCTGCTTCCTAACCGACGACCTGGAAAAATCCACCACGTTGTTCAATAAAATCTCGGCTGTTAAGGGTCAAAATAGAAAAAATGAATAATAACGTCAGGCATTTCGCTTTACTTGTTCGCAACAACTTGTGAAAATAATTTTGCGCTGTCGACAAATCTCCTCAACCATATTTGGCTTCTTAGCGAACGGCATACAAAGAGCAACACGTTAAACATGGATTTTGTCCGTGCTGGCGCATCTTAAGTGCACTTACGAGCCAGGAATTGACAATTATGGTTACTTACACTTTTCTCACATTTGAATATCATAGCAACTTTTTCCACAATCCCTTCTGGTGTTTGAAAGAAGAATCCTTGCACAATACAAAACTTTCTTTTATTTTTAGGTACATGTACATATGTATAGATACATATTATGCTGCACGCAAGGAGCTTGTTTCCTGCATAGGAGGTTTTGTCCCCTCACTTTTCCATTCCATCCCTGTTTCCCGAAGAGTGGAAATTGTCCCAGCTTTTTTTTTCCCAACGCTGGGATATGTCAAAGCTAAGAACTAAAGGGGTTGTACTTAAATCAATTCACTAGTTTTGGCACGCCGGAATCAAATCTCTGTAATGAAATCAACAGAGTTTTCTGCGGAAGGCAGACTTTATAGCATTTAGGGGAAATTGTTTGTACACTTGTACTGGGCCCGAAATACATTTGACGAAAATATTTTTCTTCCCACGGTCGGTCTCTCAAATAGAAATTGACCTTTGAAATATTTTTTTGGGGCTGTTTACATTAGTTTAAAAATAATAATTTCAGTGATTTAGTTTATGTGTTACTGGTATGTTTCAGGCTATAATGTGATTATAAAGTTTGTAAAATTACGAATTTCTTTTATAAAGGCAAAAATGTCACAAATTGTACCAAAATTGTAAACATTCGACAAATATAAAAATTTTACGAAAACGTTTTCACATTTTGCAAACATTTTACACTTTATGCAAAAATGTAGCACATTTTGCAAATATTTTACACTTTATGCAAAAATGTTGCAAATGTTGAAAGCATTTTACAATTTGCAAACGTTGTACACATTTTGCAAAAGCTTCACACATTTTCCAATAATTTCACAAATTTTAAAAATATTTAAAGAATTTAGTTTTTGCAAAAAAAATACTGAAAAATCGTAAATATAGAAAACATTTTACAAGATAACCCAAAATTCTCTAAAAATTTCACAAATTTAGGAAAACATTTTACAAGATAACCCAAAATTCTCTAAAAATTTCACAAATTTAGGAAAACATTTGCAAAATTTCCATCAATGCAATTTATTCTTTTAAAAAAGTACCTACAATTAAAAAATATACATTTTGAGTGTAGAAAAAAAGCAATGTCTTCGCCCCCGACGTTCCATTTTTAATCAAGTGAAGTTAAAAATATTCTCAATAAAATCTGCTATACTAAATGGGCTTCCAAAGTATTTTAACCCAGTTTCCGAAGAATCGTTTCGTGCTTTCCCGAGAAAAATAATTTCCTGGGCCCTCAACCAGAAGAAAAGGGATTTTTCAATTTGTATTAACTGTAAAAGGATTAAAAGGATTGGAGTTGATGGAGGACATGAAAGGGGAAAGGAGGGAAATAATCATGAGACATGAGTCACATATTCCCCACCTACGCGCCACACATAACAGACAGAGCCATCCGTAAAAGAAATTCAAGTGGAACTTGACGTTGATTTCTTCCCTTCAATGTGCCCTTCATGTTTTTTACAGGAGGACGACACAAAAAAATTGGATGAGAGAATATATACAATGCACCTTCCCTATAACAGCGTCCCTGGAAGTCTCCAAACTTGCTTTTGACAATAAAGCATTTCTTGCAAACTCAGGCTGCTCTCGCATACTTTCATCAGCAGCGGACTGTGTTGAATTTAAATTCCACACTACTGAGTGAGCCGTATGAAGAGGGGTCGGGTGGAGCAGTAGTGGACTGTATTACAGAAGGAAGAGAGAATGTGTGGTACGACTGGAGTGGGGAAAGGTAGAGAGAAAGAAAAAGAGAGAAAAGAAAAAGAGGGATAAGAGAAAGTGAGTGAAAGGAAGAGACAGGAGAAAGCCAAGAACTGGGAAAACCGGCCCAGACCCACTCTGTTTTGTGTCTGTTTTGGGGAAAAGGAGAAAAGATGGATTGTGGCAGAGGGACTTGTGTGGTTTATCGATAAAGCTTGTGAAAAGCACACTTTGATGCAATAAAAATGGATTTATGGAATTCCTTGCCCTCATGAATGGCTCCACTCTATCATCATTCCTTGAACTTCAAAACACCACTTTTTATCTCCCTCCTCAAAAGTCTCTCCTTCAAACACACCCATAATTACAGTCGACTCCATATTTTACACCACACGAAAAGTCACGGGTTCCCGATTTTTTAAAATAGTACAGAGATTGTTCAAGGGTCGGGAAGCAAAAGCGTACGTCAAAATTATTACAATACTCCATTTTTAAATGTTTGGAAAAAACATTAATATAATTTAATGTTTCAGTTTTTTTTTTAAAAAAAGGTAATTACGGTGTAAAAAGGTAAATGTTAGTTTTAGCAGTTTATTTTAGATAGCCGGAAGATGAACACAGTTATTGTTCGAAAGCTTCCTATTTATAATACTAAAGAATGGATTCCACTGAAAGCAATTTCAATGAGAAAAATATTCAGTTGAGTCCATTCTTTATTATAAATAGCAAGCAATAAATTTTCGAACAACAACTGTGTTCATCTTCAGGCTATCTACAACTACATTGTACATTATTTTGTAAGTAATGAATTTCCATGTAACTGATTTTACTCTTGATCGCAAAATCCATTTTTGGTTTAAATAAATCAAGCATCCAGTCCGTTCTGTCTCTTAACCGATGATATACTCTCACATGGAGGACTGTTATAGCAAGATTTGACTGCCAGCAGTCACTCACACACACACACACACACACACGTGTCTGGGAAAGAAAATCAAAATGACGGTTGGAAGGTGAAGCTTGAGCTGGGAGTTGAACAAATAAAAAGCAGAAGTCAAGTTAAAAGTCAATAAAACATGGACATGTTCCACCGCCGAGCCCACAAATTCTCCAGGGATGAGGAATTTCCAGCTCATCTTCATATCAACCACAGCCGAGTCAATCTCCGCGCCCATACTCATATCAGCCTCTCGTTTACATTATACCTGAGGCACATTTATCGCTCCAAATATAGACGCGTACACACACACACACACACACGGATCTATATCGTCGGTGAAGAGGTAAAGCAGTTCAGATACATTTTTTTTAAATAAAAGTGTCCAAACGCATTTCTGATGAAAAGCACAACGATCTAATCCTGGTTTCACTAAAATCAAAATGATTTAATTACTTGGAGACATAAAATAGATGAAAGTAGGGCGTGGAGTGTGCTTTGACTTTAAAATAATTACATTTAAACCTTCCTGAAGCATGTCTTCACATCTAATGATAGATAATTATTTATATATAAGATCTGAAATTTTGACTCATAAATTTTCATTTACAGTTACTTCTAAATGCATATTACAAAAACTGACAAAACTTGTAGGATTTAATTTATACATAAATATATCGGTATATACAAAGGAAATTTGGTTGCGTCATGTCTCTAGGGATCAGCATCACCGGCTTTAATCCCCTTTAAAAAAATCTTCGTTACATGGACTTAAATTAGCCACCGTTATCTAGAAGTGCCAAGGACCATCAAACAATCCCATGCTTTCACATACCCCGTAAAATCATGCCCCCACTAGTAGTCGGAAATGTTCCGTAAAGTCTGGATTATACCCGATACAGATCTTCCGGGTAGATTTATAATCTCTATACCACGTCATTATGAGGGAATTAAATTGGCCCTGAAGCAAATTGTACGCGATTTTCAAAAAGCTACTTCCCAGAAAATCCCTTCGAAATAGCCAGTTCATCTAAGATGAATCCGGGATTCCCGACAAACAAAAGATTAATATCCTTTAAAAACTTCCGCATTGAAATTAAATCTTGATGAATTTAAAAAATCCAGAAAAATTACGACTCCCTTCACCTTCAAGACCCCTGGGACCCCAAATATTGACCCAGGTCAATGAAGTAAATTTTAGAAAATCTGGAGACAAATTTCCTACAAACTGGGGGACTTAAATATTTTAGAGCTATTTCATTACAAGTGGGCTAGTGAGAGGGGCCCTCGTTTTGTGTCCCCCGATGTCCCCCTCAAGTCTTTTGGAAAATAAATGGGATTTTTTAATAAAAAACAGACTGTAAAAAAATAACAAAAAAACGCGGGGGTAAAAACGTTTTAAATTTTAGCTACACTAAAAGGGGGGAACAGACAGTGTTTGCTGGGACCCTGTCTCCAGCCACGGTTGAGATACGGGAAAAGAAATTGCTCTCGTGCTTCCTCCGGACCCTATAGGATTTGACAAGTGCTTTATATGGAATTTCAGGTATATATCTGTACATAGTCAGAGCCACCGGAGAAAACAAGGGAAGCACGTCCGGAAATGAAAGCGTTCGGGAAGATTCATGTGTGGAGGAGAGTGAGTTCGTATCAGCGGAATTATTGCAGGGCTCAGCATAACTTATTTTACTTGCGAATCATTGTGGGAAAAAGATGCTCGCAATAAAAAAAAACTCACGTCGTCTTATGATACAGGATCACTTATATATTCAGTGCCTATCTCTCTCTCTCTCTCTCTCTCTCTACACACACACACACACACACACAGTCTACAGCCCCACTATATCAAAAGCCATGGATACCTTGGACATTAAGGGAGCGCCGATCTGTGCAAATGAAGGGAACTCCCTTTATCACAGCACCCCTCACAGCCTCAAAATCCTACCGTAAACCCCTCATTTTTTCCAATAACATCAAAAATAGGAAATGCAGTAAATATGACTGACATTTATTTTTGATCCTTGATTGAAAATACTTTTGTCAAGGGGGTCCCTCATGGAGTTTGGGAACGGCAGTGAATTGGAAGGAGGTGAGAGGAAGAGTAACTTCTTGTAGAAGAGTCGTAATAAAGATATTGGTGACTGGGGACCCATCACCTTCCTCACACTCCTTCCGCTCTCTCTCTCTCTCTCTCTCTCTCCCTCCCACCCCAAAACTCACGGATGAGTAACTGCTCCCAGCGTCCACACCTCCAGCTCCACAAACACATGTCTTCAAAGGGAACTTCCTAAAAGTGTAGCTCCTGTGTCAAGCCACCAATCCCTACAAATCTCCTCTCACCACCACTACCACTGCCACCGCCGCTGCCGCCGCCAAAACAACAAAAATTTATCTCCGCATTTCAATCCCATGAAAAAAATTATTCCTCAAACTCTACCTTCTTCCCAGGGACTTTCATAATAAAATATAACATCTTTCCCCTCCCCCCATTCCTCCTTTCGCGTATACATTTCTTCCCAAATAAATCCCATTTTTGACTACAGGGATGTTCAAAGTACTTTTTTGTATTTACGTGAAAAAAAAAAGAAGACTGGTTTATTTTACGCTTTCGTCTCTCCTTTCTCCTTTCACCAGGAGATATTTCCCAACCCACGGTCAATGTCCGTAGCTTTTGCCTGATGTTTCCCTCCATTTTTTTACTACTCCCCACAACTCTGCCTATTTTCCCATTTCGTGCTGTTACAGTCGGCTCTCGAGAAAGGAATTCTTGAGAGGAGAATGATTCCTTGAGGTTAGATACAAATATCAACAGTAATTACTCTTGTAAAAAAAATTCTTATATAGAGAGAGTTCTCTGTATAGGCAGGGCTCCTGCTCCCCGTCAATCAACCCACGCACAGAGCTAGTTTTCCCTTTCCCTTTAAATCATTCTTATTTTGACAATTTATTACCCACATTTCACTCAAGTGCATATGTATGGATGGAGCGGCGGTGAGCCGTGCAATCCCCTCCCTGCACAATCGTGTTTCTTGAGAGAGAGAGAGAGAGAGAGAGAGGAGGAAAAATGCGGGATTCACACTAACAAAAACAATGGGGAGAAAAAAAACTAGTTGGGATGACAGGGACGTTCATCTTCAGCACATAGATATACATAAATACAGACTTTCCCTCCCGGCGGTGAGTAATGCTTTCGGGAAGGGAGGAATGCCAGATGGGAACGTTCTGCAAGGCTCGTCTGAAATATTGACGCCAATTAATTCCAACTAGTAGTACCCAGTACTTGTCTCTGTACATTTTTCCATAATACATAATAATAATAAGCACACATACAGAGGACGCTTCTTCTTCTTCTTCTTTTTAAAGATATCCCCGGAGTTTGAAACCATTTACACCATTGCCACATTTAAGAAGCGCAATAACAAGGTTAAGAATCAAAAAACAGGGAAGCTGGTGAAAAATTCGGGAGAAAGTAAAAGAAAAGTACAGAAGAAACAGAAATTTTTAAGGACAACAGAAGAGCCACAAAACTTGTAACTATTAGCAGAAAAAAGGGGAAAATGCAAAATCTGCCAGTTTTTATGAGCCAAAGCTGAAATGGATGGGAAATAAAATGGGAAAAAGTTACTGACTTTAGGAAAAGAGTAGAATACAGCTTAGACAATTTTTATGGAGAAAGGTTTCTTTCGGAGAAAGGTGGTTCTGCTGTAGGGAGAGTGCACTGTACAATATAATTATTATACTCAGGAGCAGACGGAGTAATTATTATGAAAAAATAAGGAGGAGGGAAGCCCATGGCCGGAGATACCATTAACAAATTGAGAATTCCATTTGGAGTGCGAGGACATTAAAATCAACTTAGAATATAAATTGTATCTCCGTCCGGTCCCTTATTTCCACTGACAATGAGAGGAGAGTCAAACCGGGTCTCTGGTTTTTGAGGACGTCGAGCCCAAAGTGAAAGTAACAAATGCTTCCCAAAACACATTAGACTGCCTAATATGCCAGACAGGAGGAAGAAAAATGAGCGGGGCCAGCCTCATCCAGAGACATACATATATCCATTCCACGACTATAGTCTCCATCCTCACTTGTGCCTATACAGGATCTATATATCTACATATGTACATGCCATAATGCTAATGTTACATGGACAATTACATCTCCTTTTAGATACTGTCAAACTTCCCCTCTCAGACATAGATTCATTCTGAGGCAGGATTTAAAAGTACGTGGACATAATTATATACATACAGGCGCCGTCCATTGTCACAGACCCCCTTTAGATATTCCTATTTTCTTTTCGTTCTAAAAGTAAGCACACTTTTAGTCTCTGTTTTCAGAACCTTATCCTTGGACAATAATGCTCTGGTTATAAAGACCGCCTATAAAAACAGCGTACACAGTCGGTTCATGTCCTGACGAAACCCTCTAGAAAAAGACTATCCAGGAGTCTCCAGGACGTCTTCCTAATAGAATTTTTTCTAATAGGGAAAGAGGCCCTTATAAAGAGTGTGGAGTCCAGAGGGAGTGAGAGCTACATATAAGTAGTTGCTTACGCTCCTGCTCCTTCTCTCGATGCACTTTATTAAATTTGATGCTGCACTTGAACCACTCTCTAAATTTTTTACTATCTCTCCGTATTGCTATGCGTGTCCATGATTTATTTAGTAGGGACTGTATACCCACTGGCGTTGGTTTGAGGGACATTACATGGCTGCGGAGCCGAGGGGAAAGCACACTACAGTTGAAGGGGAAAGTGACCAGGAATGATGTGACATTTGGAGGCCTGCCATAAAATTCAAAGGTAAAAAATTATGGGGCTGCCCATAAATATGTACACATACCCTTCCTAGTATATGAGAGGGGGAGCTAGTAGCTCAATATTTGGTAAACAAGTTCCACTGGAGGGGTATCGCTTTATTAAAGGGTGCCTGAATAATTATAATTCAGGAGAAAGCAGGACAACTTTGCTCAGGAAATACAAAACATTATTTTTTCTGAGAGACGAAAAGTAAAGAAGGGAAATTTTTGAACTAATGGAGTTTTAAGCGGCCGCAAAAAAACAATAAGCGGGAAGGGACTTGTGCAGATATTGATTTTAAAATTCATTGGGATCCGAGCCATTTGTACCTTAACGGGATAAGTGGGGACGTAACTGGATGTAAATTCAAAGGGATTGGATCCAGACAGTGACTGAAGTTTCCTTAAATTTGAATCTTCTTTTCAGAGGATTTTTTTTTCATACATGGGCAATTCCCATGCATTTCAATGTTTCAGGCCAATTTGGAAGGATTTTTCGCCCATTCCCAATCCACGCTCTCAACTTGGAAAATTGGGGTCTCAGGGAAAAACTAATGGAAAGGAGAGAGGAAGGGAGGAGAGGTGGAATGGAAAGTAAAATAAGAAAACTTGAGGCAGAAGCAGAAGCCCTCATGAGAGTCATTCCTCTTCAAAGGACTCTTGATTTGGGAAAAGTTCTCTCCAACTACAAATGATTTGTGTGTTGAGCAAGTGTGACAAACTCTTCATAATTTAACTTGTAAAAAAAGTCAGGGGTTGGGACACCAGAAATGGTGCATGCTCTCTCCCGGGTTTCTTTTCATTTATCCCAGGCCCAAAGAGATGTCATTTACAAAATGGAGATACAGGTAGACAACAAATATCCCCTTCCTTTACCCCCCCCCTTATGTCCCATTATTATTACATCTCACCAGAATTTTAAGTAACTCATTTGATAGCCCATACAATTCCCTACAAATCAACCTTAGCTGTTTAAACTGTGGGGACGGAAATCAGGAAATAAAAATTAGTTTTATTTCGAAAAATATTTTGGTCTGGGAATAATTATCCTGGAATTGTAATTATTTGTTATTGGCCAATTAAGCAGGAAATATTTTGCCAACGAATTAACTTGGGCCCAGTGACGTCCACTAAAAATATGTACGGCGTAAAAACTCACTGTCAAATTCGGGGAATCAAGTATTTGTCAAGTTACTTTCTCTTGTCCCAATCTCTGGGATTTTTTTTCACGGGAGGGGGAAATAATTCCGGACATTCTGTAGCTGTACAGGGTAAAGGTGACGGCGTGGAATGGGATACATACTTTCCAATGCATATGTAGGGAAGGAGATGCTCCAGAGATAAAGAAACTTTCAAAGGTTAAAGTTTCCCTCCCTCCACGATCGTTATATGTCTCGGGCTGAAGAAAAACAAGAATCTTTTTAGCTATCGGGACAGGCATTGGGGCGGGTTTTGTATTCATTAATTCCCTTGGTTATATGCATACTGTCCCCTGTCCTTATGTATAATTACATATATTACAGATCCCATGCTCTCTGGATTAGACTTGCAGGGGAAATGCCCCGTTCCTACAGTACATACATAATTTGAACGACCGTACATACATATGTATAATGGACAATTGTACATCTCCCATGTCCTCAAATGTGTATAAGTACATTTAGATAGATGTCTCCTCAAAGGGAGAAAGTTTTCGTCGGATTGATTCTTTTTTTTTCTTCCGAGACTTGTTCAGTTTCTACCATTCAATTTTTTACTATCTAACTTTATGGTTTGGGAAGTTGGGAAACAATTTTATATCCCTCTTATTCTTTTAGCCCCAAACTCTGAAATCCTATAAAGAGATACATGTAATTATTGTATATTATGCTCCTTATAAACAACCATCTCACTCGACTTTCACAATGTATTCCCAATGACTCCGAGACATTTCAAGTTGATTGAAGTGCCGTATGCAAAAACAATGTACAACGACTCGTCCTCCTTTTGTGCCTCCAGACAATTTACTGGAATTGTCTGCTAATGTGCTAATTCAGGATACTGGGTCCCTCATAATACTAGCCCCCATGTAATAAACCCAGCACGTGCCCCTCCTACTTACTATAAGCCCACATCCATGCATTCACTCCAATTCCTGGCGTAAAATAAAATTCAAAATGCTCTTTTATCCCCCTCCTCCCCCCACATCTGTTTTTATCCGAAAATCGTGAAGTCAGGGAATGTTTTGTCAGACCTTGCTTACAGGGATTCAAATAGTTACTCCCCGTCAGTGTAATCTACTGAAGGATGAACCTACAGACTGTAGAAGACTTGTAGTAAAAGTGAAAGAAGGCCCAGGAAAAAGGGTGAAGGAGTTTAGGAGGGACCCTCCGACAGAATTGCGGTCTCGGGTGAGCAACTAAGGGAAAGGTATTGTTTTAACCCAAACATCTCTCCCAGCGCTCCCTCAGCACATGTATATTTATCAGATTGAGGGAAAGAAACATGGCCTGGAGTGTAAGCTCATAGTGTCTTAGGATGGGATTGGGAAAGGAGGGGAAGCCCATGGCAAAAAAGAGCTTTCCCCGTCCCAAATGCCAGGACACACACAACCTTGCGTGTTCATTATTGCTCCCTTTTTACAGGTAATGATGGTGTTCATGAAGCGTGACTTGGCTGGGGATACGGGAATGATTGTTTTCCTAGGATTCTCCCCGAGTAGGCTATACGAATGGTGTTTTTTATCCTCCTTGGGAAACAACTTGTTTCTTGAGAAATACAAGAGGCGGGATATGTGTACTACATTATTTGAAGTTCCCAGTTACCATATCCAACCAAATAGATAGATACCATTTCTTACGATCCCTAATGTAGTGGGGACAGAGTGCACTCACTCTCTTTATAAGATCCCCCTCTCTCCAAGTTCCCTTATGTCATATCTTTACCTGTACAGTTTCATACTCCTAGCTCCTACAATCAAGTAATTATATATAGCAGAATAACATTGGAAATGGGATTAATTCCCAAATATTTTGTCAAGGAAATAAATTCTTCCACTAGAGCTCCCTTAAAGGGAGAGTCCTACTGTAACTTGAGATTCGTTCTAAGGGACATTCATAGGGACATTCATAATAGGGACTCTCATCCCTGGGCCCAATCCCATCCTAATTTCCCTTGAATGAAGGGAAGTATCAATCTAACGAAGGTATGGGGATTGTGAGATAAGGGAAATAATATCAGGCCCAAAGAGGGAAGAGGACCGGTTAATTAACCCTTTGTTCCTAAGACTATGGAGCTGATAGGATAATGAGACCGGCTCATTTATTTGGAGATTTAGTTACTACATACATTTAATTTAATTACAAGTCATTTTGTGTGAGGAATAGGCTCATATATGGAAATACAGTGTGATTTTGATATGATTTCTAGCCTCAGTTTCTTTATTATTTTAAGGACAGTTTTAGGGACAGTTCCATTTAACCGCAGGTCAATCCTTCAGAGTTCATTGACTGAAGATCTAGCAGCTGTTGAAGGAGATCCGACGGAAAACATTGTACATTGTGCATTGTACAAAGAGTACAATGCACAGGTCATTCCCTGTATGAAGAGTAATTATTTAGTGGAGTCCCCCAGAAAAAAAAGACATTTCCCATGGAGAGAAAAATGCTCCAATGAAATATCATCTCATTCGAATATCATCTTCCATTAATTTACCTCTGGATCCATCCGAACTGTATTTTGCTGGTTTGAGGAGCGTTCCCTGAGATATGTATAGATTCCACTGTGGAGAAGGAACTCCGGGCTTTTTAACTCTTCAAGCATCAAAATGATATCTTCGATCAGAGGCTTTTAGTAAATAATGGAGTCTCTTTCATAAATTTCCGGAGTCATTTCAACATCCGAACACTTCAGGAATATGGCCCCATGATTTGAATGGACTTGTCTTCTCCCTATGTTGTAACACAGCTACCTTCCAGCTCTCCATCCTGTTCCTGAAATTGGAACTTTTACACACTGGGATTGTTCCAGTTTCCCAGGTCGGGATGAGAGAGACTTCCGGAACCAGAGGGAACAACCAAAAAAAAAACAATAATAATAATAATATTCTCGTTTTGCCTCTCTGAGATGTAAACCCTCTCGGAATTTCTTCTATTGTAAGAGATACAAGGTTCTTTTGTGTGGGACTTCATATATAGATACTGTACTGAGGCAGACACCGATTTTGGAAGGTCTCCTGGAGGCTATTGTATCAAAATCAACTGATACTCCTCGCCTCCGGTCCTTTTCCACCTCTTCCAACCCGTGAACCATTTCTCTGAGAAAATGTTTTCCCTTCAGAGTAGACTCGGAGCGAAAAGTTGAACAAGGGAGGAATTGTTCCAGAAACTGAGCTTCAAGACAGGGATTGTGTTCCATGTTTGGAGGGACTGACTCGTGAACGACGAAAGCCAGACAGACCTCCAAATGTTAATATCCGTCGATACAGTCAACTCTCTTCATAATCCCAGCTCTGAGATGGAACCAAATCTGGCCCTTCCCATGGAATCCTATCGAGTGGGGAAAACAATATTGTGCTTTTACAAGAATATTGAGAGCCTTTTGATCTCTTAGGGGGGTGCTCTTACAAAGGGAGTCCACATGCGAGGTATACGTAATTCCATTAGATACACACACACACACAGACACACACACACACACACACACACACACACACACACGTAGGACTTTATTCCTGTCAAACATTTTGGGAGCACTGACTCCGAGGATTATTTCCAGGGGAATTGCTTTAAGTTTAGAATACGTCCTGCTACAAGCAGCACGGACTAGAATGAAAGGACATTCTGAAACATTTTTGGATTTTACTTTTAATAGGAAATGCACCCACTTCAGCTTGAGTAAATGTCATCTGTTCTGTCTCACAACAGAAATAATTACGCTCATCTATAGTCCCTTCATTTATGGGACATGTCCTTTAGCAGGAGGATTTTATAGGGAAAAATAAGTATGTATTTATTTTTTAAGTACGGAGAAATTACGAACCTTGATAGCTTCAGTTCGGATGGGCGAGTCAGCTAATTCGGAAGAATCACAGCGTCGGGGCGGTTGTGGATGAGATTGTGACAGCCACTGAGAACCAGTCACTGACACCCCTTCGGGTCGGATATTTTGAGCCACTACTTGAGCTGCTACGTCGCCTACAGGCCCACTACCAGTCCCGCCACTTCCTCCTCTCCACATGAACGGTTCTGAAATTCCAACAGAGGCACACTGGGTAGTTAACATTGCCAGAAAAAGTCCATTCATTGTATGATCACATTGGGTTCCCCAACCATAACATAGACAACAAATTTCCACATGAAATCTCATTCGCACATTAGAGAGATTCATTTCAAGAGATCCCCTTTTGAGATTCCCCTCTCCGCCCCTCCAATTTACTCCGTGGAGACCTCAAAGGTGCTCTTTTAATGTTCCAACAGTGAGATTTCCCAAACTCTAAACTCTAAAGGAGACCACTCCCTTGAAGCCATTTTCTTAGGCGGGCTTTAAAGCTCCAACTACTCAAGTAAATATTAACACATCAAATAGGAATTTCAAGCAAGCGCATAATATGTTTCAATGCATGTAATAATTAATAAACTAAGCCTGAAGCCTTCTATACACATAATAATTACATGCCTTTTGCATACATTTACATGCCGTACTTGGCCTCAACTATGTCTGTTAAGAAGAGAAAGTACCCCTGTGCCAGATCCACAAATATTAAAGATAAAATTTAATTAATGCATTTTTTTATACGACTCAAAAATTAAAACCAAGTAATTATACAAATATTCACATAACAAATACAGCACTCGCTTTGGCTTCTATAAACAGCAAATAACTCCTATTAAGGATAAAATTCCTCCATATGATGGCATATTTGAGTGAGGGAATGTTAGTAGAGGGAAATCTCGTTACGGGGGATTTCGCAAGGGACCGGGCCTACTAATCCTTTAGACGGAACATCCCTTGTAAGGAGTTTCCCAATTATTGTGTAAATGGATGAAAGATCGGAGTAAATGTGTCCTTATTATGTGAAATCCCTTGTGATCCTATATCCTCTATAACGAGATTTTGCTCTATTGAAGAAATATGTTCGATGGAAAATTTAAATACTTGGAATGCTCTGCAGGGAATTTTTAAATTGAGATTCGATTTTGTAAACCTTGCTCGTATCAAACGTAGATACAGTATGTGTAAGGAACAAAATCCAGTGTGGAGTTGACTTCCATTTGCCAGGGTTACGTCATCCAAATGTAGGGATTTTCGGCGGGATGTGTCATCATGGTGGGAAATAAAAATGTACTCGGGACGGGTCATCCCAATGTGTTGTAACATTTAAGCCTCGTGACAGGGAGCATCTGACAATGAGAGAGACTGTATCATACAATCTCTATGTGAGTGTGTTGAGTGCAGAGAAAAGTGTTCCCTGACTGCCTTCCAAATTTCGTCTGATAGGAAGAAAAAATTGGTAAAGATTCGTACACTCTCTAAAATCGAAAATGGGAATCTACAAAAGGTAAGTGACAAAAGGACTCTTATTATATATTGTAAATTAGGATTTTAAATCCGCTCCTTCATTACCTTACAGACACACAATTCTGGCTAAGAGGCCAAAGGGCAGGGGATATTTTTGGGGAAAAATACTCCTAGCAGAGTATATAATTATTGGATTTTGTCTCCTTCACAGATTCCCTCAAATCTGGATTTGTTGCCAGATCCCTCATAACTTCGAATGCTCCCTTCGGGTTCTTCCCATGCCCAAGGTTTAAGCTTCTTAGAGAGGAGCTCATTATTACTCCAAGCCTGGGGAGTCCCTTGATTGCTTCTTAGCAGAGGGCTCCCGAGCATGTGGATATAGTGAGACCTTATTCCGGAAGACAGAGGCAAATTAGCCCCAAGAGCTGAGATATTAATGGGAGATTAAAAAGGATTTCCATTGTGTTCCCCAGGATTACTCCCTGCATTGTAATGAACGATGAAAATGAATTGGACGCTTACGACTGGATAAAGACGGGAGGTAGTCATGAGAGATCATAAGATCCTGGGATGGGAATTACACTCGCAAAACCAAGGATCGTCATAGAATCATCGGTGGCTTGATCTCCGGAGGACCCACAAAGCCCTGCCGAATATGTTATACATAATTCTACAGTCCCCTCACTTCATAGCAGCACCCACAACAGCCAAAATATGTCCAAAAGGTTTCCCCTACAGAGGAAACGTGATCTTCCAAACGGGGTCTCTTCCAGCAAGAATTAGCTGTAATCGCATATCCTATAATAATTATTACATACTCCTATTAGAGTATAGCCCCACACTATACATATGTACCATTTGAAATGGATAACTTTCCCAGGACATCTCTTTGAATGGAATCTCGTTGAAAGTACCTACTAATGAGGAGCACGGATGCCGAACGACATAAGTTAATTTTTCTAAATTTCCTTTTAATCTCTAACAAATTATACTCTGTAGGAATGAAATAATAATCCTCAATTGGAAAACATTAAGAGCTTCTAATTCTGAGCCACTTGAAATTGAGGAGCTTTTCGTTCCTTCTGGGATATTTTACAAATCAGCTTACTTATTATGCCGTTCTTCATCCATGCTCTTTCGATTTATGGCCTCACAGAATCTACTGCCAAGGAGAGTACAGTGGGCGGGCTTTATCCAATCCGCCCTCAGAGGAGGCTGCCTCTGGAGTATCTAACAAAAATATTTGGACACTTTCCCATCTGCCTCAGTATAGTGTTGATTTTTCGATTTATGAGAGGCTCCCTTGAAGTATCTACAGTAAACTGTGACTCTGGGATTGTCGACTCTCGCTTCAACACCTCCCCTAATATGGTATGGACTTTTGGAAGGAATAAAGGAGATCTCATTTCCAGGGATATAATTAAGCATGTAAGTATATACTTTCAAGGCAATTTTAGGCACTGGGAAAGGCTAAAGGTTTGAGGATCAGAACTTAGAGTCTTTGGGATGGAGTTGACTGTATGGGGATGCTTTTAGAGTCCAAGTGCACTGTATCTATCCCTACTGACTAGGGAAATGTGGGAAGTGGCGGCACAAGTGAATCAAGCCCAAGACCAAGACCGTCTGATGAGACCATAAAAGTAATTTCAATGGGCAAAGTTTAATCATATAAGGCCAAATATTATTATTAACTTCGGCAGCTTCAAAGAGGCAACGAGCCAAACCCACCCGCTTCCTCTACAACAGTCTACTGTGTCAATTACCCCTTTTACACCAAAAGCCCATACAATTCCGAAGATTCCCCTTGATCGTCTTTTCCCAAATTACCCACGAGGAAATCATAGGAAAGAGAGTGAGAGAGAAAGAGAGAGAGAGAGAGAGAGAGAGAGGGAGAGAGAGAGAGAGAAAGCTACAAACAAAATTGTGTGTTTTTTCATACTGGAAATTTTCACCATCTCCTCCTACTTAATTCTACATTCCCCACATTAAACCAAGTGGGCTTTCACAAATTGAAGGACTCAATCCCGCTCAAGGCAGGCTTTGTCAGCATTTTCAAATCAACAGATCCGAATTCCCTGCTCAGAGCTTATTCCTTTCATTCTAACGAAGTTTTTTCCCTGTGTAATCGGCATATGCGGAGCTTTCATTTTTTAATATGAACAACTTTAATTTTTCTCCATGCACAAATGCCTATAAGTAAAGTCTCGCTCTTTTTTTAATAGGTACATTTATAGCTCTCGCTTTTTAATATGCAAAGTTGGAAATAGCTTCTAAGCTTTAACATCATCAGTTATAAGTTTCTTCCTTAAGTTTTGCGTGGGTGTAGTTTCCTGACTTTAATTTCCATAGTCGTAGCTTCCTAGCTCTCAAACTCAAGAGGGGAAAATTAGGACTGGTAAGAGATGGACTAGATGAAATTTGTAATTATTAAAAGCAAAAGAGTCGGCATGACGTTTTGCCCAGGGACAAAATGATCTTCCGATAAGTGCAATCCTCCCTAAAAGCAAAACAGAGTTTTTGTTAAAACGGACTAATTAAGTTGCATACGAAAATATTTGAGTAGTCTTCTTTATATAATTAGATACTTTTAGGTTGAATTGTAGATACCTAGTACATTTTGCTTTTAAAATGAATTCTACCTGGTTCATTTTCCTTTTAATTTTTAAAACTTTTATGCATATTTTTAAAAAAATATTTGATGAGACCCAAAATCTACACACTGAGCATTTTGCTTCTAATCAAAAATTCCTTCAACCCTTTCTATGTACCCCTTCACCGACGAGAAGCCCAGTCACATTGCTCTCTCTCCAACTTTAACATTTAAAGATTTCATTCAATCATAGACAAATTAATAGGATTCACTTTCCTCTATAAATAAATGCGTAGATGGTATTTTGCCCGGGAAAAAATGTCGAGCTACTTTCTTTGGAAAATGCACATGATCTAACTATTTTAGGGCTCAAATATTCATATAACTTTTCTTTGGCTCTCATCATTAGCAGCCCTTTAATTTTTTCAAATGAACATGTCTCTTACTACAAGGGATAGTCTACTCTTAAAGGTAATTACTCCATGTAAAGCGGAGTTTCTCCAGGGGGGGGGGGAAATAATTATGACACATTTCCATGGATTTTAGGATGGAACATGAGCAGGTTTTCGGCTTATTGTCAGTTCATCCAAATGAATATGGATTTATCCATTCAATCCATGGGATTCCCGTAGAAAGGTGTGCACGTAATTCCTGTTAGTAAATAAGTAGTAAGTAATTCCAAGTAATTACAGATGGGCTGTTTATTCATATGTAAATGGGACTTTCACCATTGTGCTCCTTCATAGTATGTACATACATAACTAAGGCTTTCGCCATATGTATATAATGTAGGGGAGAGGTAACTTTCACTAGTTCCTGCTCCCTGGATACATTCAGTGCCTAATGAGGTACGTCTACCAAGGCATGTACATACATAGAATGAGTACGCTCCAAATCCTACTCCAAATGTTTGGGCGTAGCTCTCAAATGACTATATCAGATGTACAAAAATGGTTTGTACTACAACCACAAATGTAAATGTGACTATGCACCGAGCTCCATTCATGGGGCTTTGGATTTATCCACGGGAGCCCTTGACGAACTCACGTTTATGCATGGGACTGTATAATCCCGGGAATATAAAATAGATATCTACATACAAGGATTTTTCCCTTTGTAGTATATGTAGAAATAGCATTTGGCTGAGGGAGATATGAGTGATTTCCTTTGTAGTGAAGGAAAAAGCTTTCACCTGACAAAACACGGAGCTTCCACTTTGAGATCCAACGAGCTTTCCCTTTGTACCAGAGTCAGATCTTTCCCTCTGGATCTACCTCACTGTTGAAGCGGTGCTGGTGTGCGAGGCATGGACCTACATAGTCCCGTTAATTAACATGCCAAGGACAAAGAGACAGGGGAACGTGAGGGCTTGACAACAGCAAGGAATGTCATGGAAATGTACGTACTCACCGAGAGCAGAGAAGGACCTGGAGCGGGTCCGGTCTTCAAGTCCGTTTCAGTGAGATTGATCAGTTCATAGCACGATGACGAGCTTGAGGAGAGAATAGTCCCGAGTTGAGCCACAATCTGCACCGGTCTTTGGAACTTGCAAGACGGACTGTCTACATTCCGGTGGTGCTGTTTCTGAATCACTAAACCAGGATAAGTTTCAACCACTGACATGGAGTAACAGCTTGTCCAAACTACGATCGATGACACAAACATGACCCACACAGGACGGACAGGAGAAGAATGTGTAGAAAATTCTGAGTCTCTTTTTGATGTCAGCTCACGAGTCCCCTCTCCCACCACGCTTCATATCAAATGACACAGCCCTTGTGGGGACATAATGATGCCCATATGTATGTATGTATATCTACATCTAACTAATGACACCCGAAACACAGTCCCAGCCCCACACTTTCTCCTCCGAGCCGTCGTCCCAGTAATAATTATTATTATTTCCGTCCCTATGTCCCACGACAGAAAGAATTACTGATAAGTAGTCCCAGGGGAGAACATTATTGCACATAACATTTCCAACGTGCATAACATTACCACTGTCCATAACATTTCCAAGTGTAATTGAATCCCCGGCACTAAAGGTGGCCCGTGGGTTGTGAGGAAACAACTTTGAGTCCAAATAGACACAAGTCCACTGTTTCCTTCTCCAATGCTCCAAACCCCGCGGACTGTCCAAGGAGCGGGAATGGCTAACGATTATTGATTGAGTATTGTCTCCATATATATATATAATTATATATAGTGGGACTCTTGCTCCCTGTTCAAGTTCAAAGGAACTCTCCGCTCCACAAACACAACAAGTTTATTTTTTTATATTTAAAATACACACTCCAATAAAAACCTGTGCTTTATCGACTCGAAAACACGAGTGGGACTATATCATTACAGACACACCGTCCGTGGTTGTTATTGCTCCGGAGGTTCTATTCTATATACATGGGATCAGGACACTAGAAAAAACTCTAGCACGGAGTCCACGTAAATTGCCTCTATATAACTAGAGATCCGTCGAGAGCAGCCAGCTTTGGAAATCCTCGGAACAACAAATGGTCTGACATGCAATTTGTGCACGAAAACACTAACTTTGTCCAGTAATAACTACTACAGGTTTCTCTGTTATACAGCAATGCTCACCCACCATCAAACGCATATATCTTCCTGCTTTCCCCGTCTCCCCCCGTACTATTATTATTAGAGCCTGTTTCCACGTAATTTCATCCTGTCACTTGATTTCCTGGACGTTCCCACGGAGAGAGTCACATGCACAGACACGCACCCATACCTCCTAAGTACATGTATCTATCTGTATCTAGGTATGCACACACACACTCACAATTCTCCTTTTCCCCGAAACTGACAAAACAGAAGCCGAACTTTGAGAAAGGAATTATTTCTGGGGGAAAAAGTCATGCCGAATCATATTATATAGCAATAATTCTGTCTGATATTTCTTGGATAAATTCCCGGTCCGCTGTCTCAACTCAACTCACCACCGTCTGTGCTGACTTGAGCGTTCCGGAGCCCACTGTGGTTAAGGAGAGGTGTGTTCGTGTAGTATATATAGATAGTGGGTGCGGGAGGAAAATACTCAATTTTCCTTTGACAATTGTTTAATCGATAGTTATACACTCAGATAAGTGACGTTGGCATTGGCACACACACACGGGGTTATTAACTCTTCCCAAGTACTTTCACCAGGAGCTTCTGTCCTTCCTGGAGAAAGTTAGGATTTATGATTGTATTCCTATGTACAGGGGCTGGCTCTAGTGCTGGGGAGATGGAGGGAATCCTCTGGTAACAACATCCAGTCTGGAGAGTAACCAAAGGGAAGGATTGTCGGAGACACTGGGAGAAAGCAGTACTAATCCTAGGTGTTTTGTGTGAAGGTTGCCAGTGGAGAGAGAGAGAGAGAGTTGGGAGAAAGAGAGAACTCAACAAGTCACGTTCAAGGAGTGAAGGGTTGGTTTTGGTTGGGAGAGCGGCGAGAGGAAACAAACGTAGGTACAGGAATTGAAGAGAGGAGTTCACGTTGGAGAAAATTACTGAGACTGACTATGAGAGCGGAGCGGGTCTTTCCCCAGAAGTTCCTCCCGAACAGCTCCTGCTCAGCTTTGTGTGAGTGTATATGAGAAGAAGAAGAAGAGGAAGAAGAAGAGGAGGAAGCGCTCTGTGTGTGTGTGTGTGTGTGTGTGTTTGGATCTGCTGGAAGAGCACAAAGTCTCAGAATGATCCGAGAGTATATCTACACGGACCCAGCTTCCCTCAATGACGGCTGCCTGGCTGGCGTGTGGAAAGCCCGAAAAAATTTTTGGATTCGGAAGGCATGCGCCAGGCTGACAACACCATGGTCCGTCCTGGATCGATCGATCCGCAACTTGCGTTTGCTTTCACATGTTTGCTTTCACATTTTCCTTTCTCTCTTTCCTCCAGCAGGGTCCATCCGTCCCGGTCCTTGTTTTTCCTCTACGCTCTCCCGTCTCTTTTCCACTCTCACTCACTCTCTCTCTCTCTCTCCCTCTCTCTCTCTCTCTCGGTCTGTCATATATAACCGAGTACATATAACTACACATGCCCCTGCCTCCTCCCCATTCATTCTTCTTCACTCTGTTGAGTCGGTGACCACCGACCATTCTCGCACTTTGTCTGTCTCCCAAAACCATGGAACTGGATCTGTGCCAGGGAAGGAGAGAGAAAGTGAAGGAGAAAGAGAGGAAGAAAAACTCATTTTTATCAGAAAATCCACTAAATTCTCGCTTAACCCTTTCCGCCTATATGGACCAGTACACTCTTTTTTTATATACTCATCATATACAGACTGTCCCCCCGTGCAGTATGGCCTTGCTATTGGAGCAGCCCCGAAGTGACAGATCTACACTGTAACAAAATAATGTTAGCATAATCTGATCAAAATCCCATTACTGCCATTGACATTTCCTTCAGAAAATCCTTGTTATTTGGTACGTTCCAAAGAAGTCGTTCCAGTCACTGCCGTCCGGCATACCTTGGGCACACTGTACTACATAACGTATAGTCAATATCCTTCCTCCCGCGACACACATCCCAATGTAAACATACACATGTGCATACGCACTAAATGCACAGTCTTTCCTATAATTGCATGTACATGGTACGACACATAGCCTCCCTCCCAACACCCTATGAGAAGATATGTCCCTGTCAGTATCACTATCCCAGGGAGTAACGTGGCACGGTACAGTGAGCACTGTCTAAAATGAGTCCCTATCAGAATAAATGTTTTTTTTTTCGAAATTTACAATTTCCTTGGAGTTTCTCCTATTGACTCCAAAGGGGTATTTCCTTCATTACAAGAGCGGTGTTCGTGTAAGATTTATAGTTTGGCTACTTTGAGGGATGCTGTTACAGAAGGAGTGACCTGCCTGTTTGGATATAGGATTACATACAGGGGAGATAGTACAATGTCTAAATTGCATATAGTTTACTTACACACACCACAGAGAAAAATGGTTTCGATTTCTTCCTTCAGATTTCTCCGACAAACTTATAACATTTCCTTGGCTTTCTCCCTAACGAAAATATGTCCGTGTGTAGATGTGGAGGGATTTTTATGTCGTAAATGTATACCCACATGGATATCCCTATATGTATGGAAATACGGGGGCTGCATTTACGGGGATTTGTACAGATTTGTATGTCTCTCTTTGAAATGCTATGCCCGGCAAGCAAACATACACACACACGTACATACATATGTACATACATATGTACGAATGTATGAACCTCCATGCTCAAATGTACGGTCCTTTTGCACGGATGTCAGGACAAATATAAGAATATGGTTGAGTCAGTATCCCCATATGTATCCCCATATGCGAGTACATGCTCAACTCATATAGAAATCTCTGTGTAAAAAACTCATTGAGGATTTTTTTTTCCAGTCGGTGGAATTTCTCCTCCTTATTCTTGGTACTACGAGATAGTAAAGCGTCCAGTGATCCACCCTGATAAAATAGATTTCTATTCACGTGAATCCTGTGGAATCCAACTCGGCCTACTTTTATTACTTTTTAAGTTGCATTTATTACACAAGACTCGTTCCCTTTATTATTATTATTATGATGGGGCTAGGCCTAAACCGATTTTAGTTTACAAGAGAATTGATGAGATCCTTACTCAGCATCCTTGACTCATCTCTCCCTCGCAGTCCGAGGAGGAGGGAATTGAGATTATCTGGAGCATAAGTATACTGTCCCCAGCAATTTCAACTCCCACCGTTTCTATGTACACTTTATAAGGGAACAACGGACAAACTGAGACGTGGATGTACTTCCCCCTGTCCCAGTGGCGTCTCTCTGTTTGAGAGCCACTATAAGGGCACAAATTCCAACTCGTAAAAATGCATCCAAGAATAAAAATAACATTGTGGTAATTGCGGGATTTTTTTCGTCTCTTATAGGAACAAAAATTATATAAGGGATTCTTTTACAGTTGGAGTTGACTCTATTGGAAGGGACAGGGCTGATCTAAAAGCCAGATTTCTAACATCCGAGGAAAAATTCCTGGGCTGGGAGGATATCAAAGTGGGTAATGCATTAAAATGGAAATTAATGAAGACAGAGGCAGAAATGTTCCTGAGCTTTCCCTGTGCTTTCCATGAGCAAACATGGGATGCTAACGAGCTTTCCCCCGGTAAATGTTTGAGGAAAGCTACCAGTCCTTTCATAATGTAGACCGTAATTAGCATCTTCATCAGCAGAGGATAATTATGTGTGTTGTGGATTTACATCCCCTACATGGACAGAATTCCCCCAATAAATAACCATATATACCTGGATTCTTTCATTAACTTGGATCTCTCCTCCTGGCTCACCTTGGGCTCTCCCTCCTCGTCAATACTAATGAGTAGGTATACATATCCGAGATATAGTCTAAAAGGGAACTTGGAAGGGTAAATATCAACATTCGAGTAAGGGCGCAAGAGTAAATTTACTTTTTTAATAGGACCCCTCAAAGCAGGGAATGTGACGCCTATAGTGGTTTTTATATCATAAGGGGAAAATACTTACCTTTATGTGATTGAATTGGAAAGAGCCCAAATATTTTTGTCCCTCCAGAGAAAATGTTTTTATAAGAGTTTCCGCCTTGGAAATATAGCCTGCAGTTACTATATGGGAAAAAATAACATTGGAGTAATAATGGGAATGGGTCCAGAAATTCTGGTTTTTGAAGGCAAAAACTCGTTCAACGTTGTCTCTTCAAGAAACAGTCACTGTTTGTTAAATATGGTCTTTGGCGAAAAAGCGCCCTCTTCCTGGACTCATGGGACGCTCATGGGCTACCCGCACATTGCGTCATAAATCCCCTACCGCAGAACCATTGTCACGCTACCTTGTCATGGTTCCAAAAGCAACGGATCATATTTGGAACTCAGGGGCAGAATTAAGGGGTGACCCACCCTGGTCCTGCCAGTATAAAAATTAATTTATTAATCCTTCCCCTGCGTTGAATATGCGGCAGCGTAAAATATTATTTGAGTTTTTAATTGATGTATTTTCTATGTAAAACTCCTTTCGAAAATAATCATCTGTAAACATTCGCAATGTAACTCTATTGTCCATGTTGATGGACACATTACGTAAAAACCTTCCTAGCTAAAGGACAGCTAAACCTGAAGTAAAAATCATATTAATTAAAATACAAAGAATTTTCAGAGGTGGATTTACAGAATGACCGACCTTGGCCCAGCCAGCGTAAAAAGAATCTTAGAGCCAGGGTAAAAAAAAAGTGAAGGTCTCCCGATTGCATCCGTAAAGGCTCATACATCAAATTTTGAGGGGTTTAGGACTAATGGAATTTTTGTATTGATCCACCCCTGGGGAATTTAAAATATATATTAACGCCGAAATAATTTCCAGGTAATAATCCAAGGGATTTGTGAAATTATATTTGATTTCTCCCCGTTGGTTACGCTTCAATAAAATAGGTAAAATATTTTAAAAAAATCAATACCTTACTAACAAAATGTGTATTTTGGTGGTAGTATTTAAAATGAATGGGAATTGATTTTGTGAGGGGGTGTATAGCCCCTGGATGAAGGGACGTAATTGAGGGATGGCCCCTAACGAGTATTTCCTCTCCCGCTAAAGTTTCCCGCGAAAGGTGACGTCAAGAGTGGAACTGGTTGGCGTCATGATTTGAAATTGTGTTTGATTTGGGAATTTATGGTTTGGTCATATTTAGTGTTGGTGTTGTGTTATTTATTGGGCTTGAAGCTCAAAGGAATAATGTGAGAGGGGGACTGAGAAGTGTTGGGAATTAAACTAAAGTTTTAATTAGTAATTATAAAAATTGAGTGTAAGTTGGATAAATTAAGGTTTGGGTGGATTGAAGGGGGTTGTGAAGTTTGGATAATTTCGGGAGTGAAAGCGGGTAATCCCTGAGCTGTTGACCTCATGAAAATGAAACCAAGGAGCGGTGGAGATTTTAAGTCTCCAGGAGGGTCAAGTACACCTGACTCTCCCGTGGGGAATGCCAAGAAAAAAAGAAGAACGTCCACGGCGGGGTCAGGATCAAATAGCAATACTGGTGCCTCGTCTCCGGCTGTTCAATCATCTATGTCCGAATTGGCTCCTCCACCCATGTCAGGTAGCTTGTATTTACTCGGATTTGACCTCTATATTGTCCTCATGTGCCTTCAAAATAATACCCATTCTTGTAGGATTACCCATTTTGTGGATTGTGCGAATGTGTTCTTACTTTCAATTAAATCTGTTTGATTTGTATTTGATACAGAGAGGTGTACTACTCATATAACGAGGATGTTGGATTTGTTTTTTGTGATTATTATTATTATTGTTGAAATGCAAGGATACGAATTAATCATTGGAGTTTAAATTAACTTGTAACATTTTAGAGCACCGAATCCAAATATATCGTCGATGTCTCCAATATCCTTATTTTTTAATTTGTAGCTTCGAAATGTGTCTTTAATGTGTTACTTCGAAATGTGTATTTTAGTCTGTAGCTTCGAAATGTGTCTTTACTGTGTTACTTCGAAATGTGTATTTTAGTCTGTAGCTTCGAAATGTGTCTTTTAATGTGTTACTTCGAAATGTGTACTTTAATCTGTACTTTGATGGGGATGGTGATTTAATGGATATATATGAAGGACTTGAATAGAGTTATTCTGGTTCAAAAATGTGGATATGAATTTAGTTGTAGTTCTTGGTAATGAACGTTGTGCATTTCAAAAGGATTTCTGGGTGTAGTTTGGCCTGAAGAGACCTACGAGACCTTAACAGAGAATATTGTCTGTAAGGGGATTAATTAGATTCAGTACAATTCGTTACCGCTGTTGAATTATTCAATGAGGAACTTTAATATGGAGGGAAATTAAGACAGTATTTTGCTTCCTTTGGGAGCAAAAGAGGCCTTTTTTTCTTTTCCGTATTATGGATTTTGATTTTGTTTGATGGGGTGGTAGATTGATGGCACATTTTAGAAGGGACCTTGTTAATTTAATTTAGGAGTGTGAGGAACTAAACGAGTACCGTATTACAGGATTTGGAGACACTATAATTGCATCAAATCCATTCGATGACCCACCGCCTAAATCAGGAGGCGGTCCTCCTCCTGGACCCCCAGGTGGACCCATGCCACCGCACATGAGTATGAATTGTCCTCCCGGTGGCCCAAATGTGCCTCACATGCCAATGGGACCTGGTCCGGGAGCTCCTGGAGGGATGGGTGGACCTAATATGGGAGGTCCTAATATGGGTGGTTCGAATATGGGTAGTCCGAACATGGGAGGCCCGAATATGGGAGGTCCTAATATGGGAGGCCCGAATATGGGTGGACCAAATATGGGAAGCCCGGGTATGGGTGGTCCGAATATGGGGAGTCCAATGAATTCTCCCGGCGGTCCTATGCCACCATCATTTCAAAATATGGGTCCTGGAGGTCCAATGCCGCCAGGAGGTCCAAATATGCCCCCAAATATGGGAGGTCCGGGCGGACAAATGCAGCAAGGAGATCCGAGAATGGTTCACATGGGGGGGCCTGGGAATCAAATGTCACATGGTGGACCGAATATGTCCCAATTGGGAGGTCCTGGTGGTCAAATGCAGCCGGGTGATCCTCGAATGGTTCATATGGGAGGACCACCTGGGAATCAGATGGGGCCTGGAGGTCCAAATATGCCACCGAACATGGGTGGTCCCAATCAGATGGGCGGGCCTGGAGATCCCCGAATGGGGCATATGGGTGGGCCACCTGGAAATCAAATGGGGCCTGGAAGTACAAATATGTCGCCCATGGGCGGACCAGGGCATGGTGGGCCTGGTCCTCAAATGGGTGGTCCGGGGCATGGTGGGCCGGGGTCCCAAATGGGTGGTCCGATGGGTGGACCAGGGAATCAAGGTCCTCAGGGTGGCCCTATGAATTCAAACGGTGCTCCTGGAGGTGGACCTGGTGGTGGTCCGAATATGAATCACAATAACAACGGAATGGCTCCTGTTGGAATGGGTCAGACGCAGTGGAACGGGCCTCCGAAACCAATGCCTATGCAAAGTGGAAAGGTCAGTAATAGTTTACTAATTTCAAATACTCACCCCGAAGATGATTATTTTTGTTGTCCAGATTATAATCCTAAATTTATCATAATCATTTTTATGTGTATTTTGTGTTGAATTCGATTGTTTAATCTAATGTCTTAATGTTGATACGAAAATATGTGAAGCAGATATACCCCCATGACCAGCCCATGGTGTTTAATCCACAAAATCCCAACGCCCCTCCTATCTACCCTTGCGGTGTGTGCCATAAAGAGGTTCATGACAATGATCAAGCGATACCTTGTGAATCTGGTTGTAATTTCTGGTTTCATCGGTAAGAATAATCTTTTCCAGACGATACAATAATCATACCTTTTTAGTTCCTGTTTATACATTGCTTGTGATATTAACTTTAATTCTTTTTATTCAAGCAGAGTTTGTACCGGTCTGTCAGAACACGCCTACCATTTCCTTACACAAGAAGTTTATGCGGAGTGGGTTTGTGATAAATGCTTGAACTCGAAAAATATCCCCCTTGTGAAATTTAAGCCATAGCATAGGATGTTTCAATTATCAGATGATTGAGTTTGTTTTTTGTTGTTTTTAAAAAGAGCCTTTTGAAGTTTTATAAGTCAAGTAAATTATCGAAATTACCGAGGACAAGTACAATAACCTCGACTGACTGCATTTTGGAAAAAAATACTCAAAATATTATCCCCTCTTTGTATATTAGCCGTTAAACTTTACCATATGACTATATAGCTTTAGCTGTTAGATTAGTAGATAGATATTTTAATTCAGAGATTTAAAATGTCAAGTTCAGTTTTAAGGTGTTGTCTCAAAGCTTGGTGTCTTTAGGCCCTGTGACTATGATATGCAGCTTTGATTGTCTAATGTTAAGGTGTTTAAGTGTATGGAATTTGTAATAATTTTTTAAATACATTAGGTGTGACGTATGTTTCCATGCGGATTGTAATAATTCGGCAGCAAATAAATTATGAATTGTAGAGCAATAGCTAAGCACCCAAGTCATTTCAATACATATGCCATAATAATTTGTATTTAGTAGTTTACGTAGCTATAGATATTAGTAATGGTTTAAAAACATTCGACAAGGTAAGTCACTTATTAATTGTGCCAATTATTATGATTGTTTGTTTGTTATTTAGTTCAGTTATTGTATAGTATGGTTATTTATTTTCAGATGCTGCAAACCTTCACGAGACATTCATTAACTCTGATGGCATCCTAAGGATATTAAACCTACTTTTCTAAGTATTCGTATTTTTTATGTTTTAATTTATCACAAACTATAATCTCTCTAATACGAATGCTTCACAGCAATTGATAAAGTTTTCTGAATTTATCCCCAGGTTACCTTCCGGGAATTGTTCAGAAAACTTATTTCAGCATGCTTCGAAAGTCAATGCAGAAAAACAGGATTTGATCATATTTTACAGAGAAGAAGAACTTGAACATGTTTCCTTTCTACTTAATTAAATTGTGCAAACACCGTGGGATTTACTTTGCGTAATTACTAAAACGGACTTGAAAGAATATATCGTGAATTGTGGAAATAAAATGTTTCTAAAATGTATGCTTCATTTCTTAAATGGAAGTAATTCCTTATTTCGTCCAATTTTTCGGAGAAACTTCGCCTACGGAAGTCTGGAATCAACGATCTATGCCCTGGCAACAGGTAGATATTGATTGATTTCTTTTATTACTACAACGTCTTTCTCTTGTTTTTCAAGTCCTCTAAATTCCCAATGAATGTATTTTGAGAGAAAGCTATAAAGATTTTTTTATTCAGAGGTTCAATTAATTTTGCGTTTTAAAAGGTGGAGTTCGTAGTGCCGTGGCTGTTGTACGAGTTTCCGGTCCAAAGTCTCAACAAGTTCTACAAGAAATTGGTCAGTTCCGTCAATTTCCGCTACCTAGAGTTGCCACAGTGAAAAGGCTGTATGATATTTCCGGTGGATCCTTAATTGACCACGCGATGGTTTTATGGTTTCCTGGACCTAAAAGCTACACTGGAGAAGATTCTTGTGAGTTTCATGTGCATGGTGGACCGGCAGTTATTCACGCTCTCCTCCGAAACATCGGTTCATTCAAGGGTTGTAGAATGGCTGAACCAGGTTTGTTGTTGAAAATGAATTGAATTGAGAAAATAATTACAAATTACTAATTATTTGAATTAGAATTAAACTTCGTCTGAATGCTTACGTAGCTTTCCAATTACTAAAGGAAGTCATTCATTTTCTTTAATGTTATTAAGTAATACGTACTAATAGATTCGATACAGATATAGTATGTCTATTACAGGAGAATTTACTAAACGCGCATTTCTCAATGGAAAGATGGATTTAACTGAAGTCGATGGTCTGGGTGACCTGATAAGCTCAGAAACGGAGATGCAACGCGTACAAGCATTGAACCAAATGACGGGGTCGCTGGGCAAACTTTATGAGTCTTGGAGAAACGATATTGCCAAGGTTACATTTTGTACATACTGTTTTGGTTCATGGTTTATTAAAACCACTTCTACCTAAGATATTAATTGTGTTTGACGTTGGTCTACGTGTATAAATAGTTACTGAAACAGGAGAGTAATTTTTCGTGAAAGGCTTCGTATTAGACTAATGACATGCTGTGTTGCGTTCGATCAAATTAGTTGATGTATAATATCTTCCAGTGCCTTGCCGATGTAGAAGCTTTCATTGATTTTGGAGAAGATGAAAACATCGAGGATAATATTCTGGAAAATGTACACGGTCGATTGGAGTTTTTATTAAAGATTATGAAAACTCATCTGCGAGATTCCAGGAAAGGGGAACGATTGCGAACAGGAGTTACCGTGGCAATCTTAGGGAAACCAAATGTTGGAAAGAGCAGCCTTCTCAATATCTTATGTTAGTTTCTTTATTTATTTTATAACCGCTTGAATGTATCTATGCTTAAAAATGTCTCTTGCCTGGTAGTTGTAGATACATATAATTACGGAAATCATAGGCAGTAGCAGCTGTGGGCTCTGTTGTCCTTTTACTATCATGTAATTAATCAAAAAATGTTTACTATCGGAATCCAGTAACTTTCTTCATTTACGTAGTTGTTCTTGGAAATTGTCTCTCTAAATTGTCTCATGCATTAAAGATTTTTGCTACATGGCAGGTTCATATGGTTGTAATGAAGGTTATTGCTTCTTTCACTACTATTTTGTGTTGTTTGACGCTCTTGTATGTATTGCTCTTTTATGCTATTATTTATGTATCCCTGTATTTTTATTGATTTCTGTTCAAAGTACATGTGTCTCATCATGTCATTCCAATTTGGGACATGATGAGACTTTCGCTTGTTCTTCTCGTAATCAAGTTGGTGGACTAGTCAGGCATTATTTGTGGACTGCATAATTTCGTTACCTTTCAAAGATCGTAGAATGTAAAGCCATTTCCGTATGCTATCCATTATATAAATTGGAATGGTCTAATAGTGTTCAAAAAAGCTTCCGTCTCTTTTCTAAACGTAAAACTTGGGCTGATCTTGCAATTCAATTATGCTGGAAGTGGAGAAACAATGCTGCGTTCAGGTCATCTAACTATTATTAACATGTGGGTTAGAACTTTGTCCAAAATTCATTAATAATTTATTACTTTCGTCAATTTAATAATATCCTCAATGTGACTTAAATCTCATACATTTTACTTTTCAAATGGAAATATTTCGAATTTGAAAGTATTATTTGGGTACAAAAGTTGCATAATTGTTCGAGGTTTCAACTGAATCCCACTCTGCCCCACCTCCCCAAACTAAGGCTTGTAGCTCTGGTATTTTCAAAAAGTTACACTCTCTTTTGTTACTTGTACGGGCGGGTCAAAAAATATTTCCTTAAGTTTTGGGTTTTCAAGTAAATGCATGTATATGCATTATTATTGCAAAATCAAAAGTTGGATTTTACCTGTAAGTAAGCCTAACTTGAACCAAAAATTCGTAGTTTATTAAGAATGAACTGGAACGTAGTACTGTCATATATTAAGAAAAATAGTTCCGAACCACAATCCAATTTTAACTCACTTGAATTGGAACCAAAACTAGTTAAAAAGTACTTGTACTTGAACGCAGCTCTGTTTTTAGAATACAACTCAAGGCTGTAAGACTACTGTACGTCAGTGTTTGCAAAAGAATTATGCTTCAATGATGTGATTCTTCTGTGCTTCTTTTTAGTTCGATTTATTCATTATCAGATTGCCACAGGATTTCCTAGGAATTCCGTGAAAAGGCTTTTGAAGAATTATGCATGCTATGCAGCCCTTTGGGCGTAATTAAAGAGTGGGCTGATACGTAATTTATTAAGTTATGGAAATAGAGAAAACTTCTATTTAAAAATATTATCTCAATAGTGGGTTGTGACAAATGAAGGGAATACACTTTTTATGAATGTACTTGAATGGGATCACGTTAGGATATCCCATGGGTTTGCTGCACTACATACATGCAACATCAATCTATAAAAGTTCTTGTTGTTCGTTTCCTCCAAGTAGTAAAATTAAAATTTAAGTTGCTCTCTGCGGATTTTTCAGGTAGACAAGAGGCGGCGATAGTGTCAGATATCCCAGGAACCACTCGTGATGTTCTTCGCGCAACCATAAATGTTAATGGATATCCAGTTCTTTTAGCAGATACGGCTGGATTGCGCTATGATCCTGCGGATATCATTGAGACAGAAGGAGTGAGTTTATCAGTTATCAGTAATGAGGGAGATAGTGTTGTGTAAATGAGGATGACTCACTATTTCCTCTGAAACTAATCATTGATGATTTTCATAGTATAATCTGACTTTCGGAGCTACGTTCAAGCTCAAGTAATTACTACTTGACAATTTTCAGGTCAAGTCGAGGTCGGATTGGGGCAGTATTAATATTTGACCTTCGCCCGGAAAACCAACTGGGAAATTTAGGGAATTATGTTTTAAGATTTAAGTTGGCCTTGTGAAGGCCATTTGACTTGTGTGAGTGAACACTCTCAGGCAGTACACTTAAAACCTCAAACTAACTAGCGTCTTTCTCTCATTTGTTTCAAGGGACCATATTTTGGGTTCAGAAAACTAGTCCATAATTATTATTAGTTACTTTTCATAATTTAGATTTTCGATTATGTAAAAATTAAGTACAACAGCAGTGCAGCTCAAGATAGCTTACAAGCCAGGTACAACTATTCATTATAATTCCCATGTAGACGTAAATTTTAAGTGACTCCTAATTAATTTGCCCTTAAATTGACATGCACGTTAAAGTTCATAATTGGGGCTGTCAATCCTATAATTATATGTTACTCCTGTTTGAATATTTTTAAATTGATATTATCCCAGATCCGAAATTGCTCATAGTCAATTATTATCTATTTCTTTATTGAAAGTATTGAAACTATAAAATGATCATTTTATTTGAAGAATAAGATCCGATTAGGTTGACATTCAGTTCATTAAAATATTTGGCTTGAACGTATCTCTGGTAAAATTTCATTCAGATAGTTGAATGCTATTGTGACATTTTTATCATGTAATTATCTGACATGGTATGTTTTAATTACTGAGTTCCGGGCTATATGTATGCACAGATAAGGCGTGCCTTGAAAGAAGCCCAAAGTGCTGATATCATCGTCTTACTGGTGGATCTAAATGATCCTAAGCTAACCTGTGTTTCCACAGAAAGGCAACTGTTAATTCAGGAAGAAATTATGGGACCACTCAATTGGGTAAATATTTAATGATTCCTTGAATGTTTTTAAGCAAATACTCTACATTCTGCATTAATGCTGTGGTCATTGCAAGTCAGAATTGTTATTTCAGAATGAGGATATGCTTAGCCTCGTAGAAGAACGAACACTAATTGTGGGGAATAAACTGGACTTGGATAGGAATAAGCAGCTTGCTGTCAGGGAGGATTTATTTAATGCAATGATTTCATGCAAAACGTCAGAAGGTTTTGATCAGTTTCTGTCGAAACTCTCAGAACAAGTGTCCACTTTGTAAGTTTTATTTTGGAACATTTATTAGTTACTATGTGATAGTCATCCTCAGTTGTGCATTATGAATGTGAATGCATTGACGTTTTTCCAAAGTAATGGCAATGACCTAATAACTTGTTGCTCTCGACTCTATGTACAGGTGTGCCGACCCGAAGTCGGAAGAGGCTTACATTACCCATGAGAGATATAGAAGTCATCTGGAAAACTGTGTGCTGCACTTAGAAGAATATTTACAAGAATCCAGGAAATGGTCTAGCCGCCCCCAGGATTGCAATATTGACTTTGCCCTGCAATCTGTTCCCTTGAAAAATGCCATGAATAGTATTGGATGCATTACGGGCCACTTTGGCACGGAAGATATCTTAGATATTATATTCAGAGATTTTTGCATAGGCAAATGATGCCTCAAATCCAATCTTGTAGTCACGCAATCTGTTCCTAGAATAATACTTTTTTGATAATAATTTTTGGTATTTTAAGTACTTATGTAAATTGGGACTTACACATGATTCATGTCCTTTCAATATTAGTATAACTCAACCTCTAACAAATCTAAAGAGTCAAGCATATTTCCACTCATGTGATCCTATCCTCCCAGCTAATTACGATTCGCGTCATGCCTATGTTACAACATAAGGAAAAATATTAGCGTCGGAATTTCCCCATACAAGTTGTCTCTTACTAACATAATCCAGTGGGTTGTAAAAGTACGTACTTTTTGTGCTATATATGTACTACACATAGTATGTCGTACCTTTACTGTCTCACAATGCCCAACATAACTAATGTCCGTGGTTCTCAGCTTCTCAGAAATCGAGTAGCAATCGTGCAGTATTGCAATACTTTTCTTATATAGTTACAAGTTTCATTTCATCTGTAATACTGTAATCGCCAGAAGCAGAAAAAAATTAAACGTACTTATATAGTGTAAGCTCTTTTTGTACAATTGTCCAACTGGATATAATGGAAACAAGAAAGCCAGAGTAGTATATAGGGGGTGCGGAATTCCTGGAATTGAACTCAACTCACTGTCAGCAAGAAGTGAGCAAGTTTGAATTGTCAGTACTGATAAGGGTCCTTACGTAGTTTCATGTTAAAGCATAGTCGTAATTATTATTGTAAATAAAAATATTTCCAGCGCGTGTTTGCAAATATTTATGCGCAGGTGATTCATTCCGTTGATTCCTTACTTTGCGAAAAATGCTCCTCATCGACCTTAAGACGAACCTTGAGTAATTTTTTAATTTGTACAATAATTATATTTTTTACGTTAGTAAATATTGGTAGTAAAATTACTCTTTAAATGGCGAAGTTCATTTTTAGGCTTATTATGATGAGAGTGTATGGCTGCTTTCGGTTTCCCTTATTTTTAGACTACGGTAACATCTGCTCATATTTTTCTTATATGTGTGACAACGGGGCTCAATTTGGCTCCTTAACAGGTACTAAACCCACTACAAGTTTAAGAACTTTACCTAGAAACGTCTAGATATGAAATAGTAGGGTGAGCTCGTGAGGTGGCAGTGCCTTTGACAATTTAAGGTTTTTCGAAGTTGGCACAACATGCTTTTAAAGCCAGCTTCACAACCTACTGTAACATATTGGACGTGTAGTGTACTTCTCCAAATATAAGTAATAAACGTTATTTGTACGAGAGAGGTTGAGGTTGAGGGAGTGCGACGGTCTGTAACATATGGTCATGTTATGTACATATAGGATGAAAGAGTGCTGTCGGTGTGTGCGAGAGAGAGAGAGAGAGAGTTGTGTGAGCACTGTGTATACATCTCAAGTGTGAGTAACATCTAACACAGCGGTATGCGAGTGTGGATACTCTTCCTATTCCTACATGTTATGCATTAGTGTATCATACAGTTCCGTATAGAATTCGGAATTTCTCAGAAAGCGGACAACTCACTCTTGCCATACAGAGCTGGCGAAGAAACGTGGGGTGAGTTAAAGATAGCCGAATGAGACTTCTGGGTGTCTCATTTATATTTTACACTCCCACACTTGTTGTCAGTGTAGGCGGGCAACGTTTACAGTGACATGCTCTTTTACAAATGGTTTAATAATTAACTTGGCTTTAACATTAATTTTTATTAAGTGGAACTTATCCTATTGCTCATAATTTTCTTGTAAGAAGGAAGGAAATAATATTTCAATTATTATGGAATGCTAATAACAACTACATAATTTAGTGCTACGGCTTTATTGAGTCTAAACATCGCAGTATTGACCAGACAAAGATGGCCCCTTGTTAGACAAAATAAACGTCGATTCTGGTTACTTTTAATGACAAAAATCCTCTTCACCAGTTGGTTTTTTACTCCCACTTTGTCAAAATCTCGGGAGGGGGCCGGAAAGCTTAACTGGCCAATGACAGTTAGCATCGCCAGGGCTCTGATATCTGTAGAACCGCTAGGGATTTCTCCATAATTGTTGCTTTTTAGCTCTCAAAAATCAGTAATCCTTCCTTAAACAAATGTTTTTCTCTCAAAATGTTTGTTTTTAAATAATCAAATGTAGGGTTTTAATTTCGGAAACGATTTCTTCCGTAATTTCGCTTTTTTCTCCTCAAGAAATTTAGGAATCGTCATTTCAAGAACGAGTTTTTTCGCAAATTTTGGTTTTTTGCCCTACAAAATCAGGGATCGTCACTTCAAAAACGGATTACGTCTCTGAATCACTGATTATTGAAGATCGTTAGTCCAGGAACCCATGCTGGAATCCGACACCTGCATCCAACTAAGGAAATACACTTTGTAGAATGCTCTTCATAATGCTCTTTCAGGTGCTCTCTTATTACAATATTAACTATTGACAGCATATACTTGGGAATACTAATTTGAAATTATATATTACATTCAATTTATTTGTAATAAAAAAAATTACAAAGCATTCAACTTAAATTCACAGGTATTTTATACTGTCAAAATTACAAATCATCTCCTTATAATTAGTAAGTATAGAACTATTTAGCGCTATTACAGCAGTACACCCAAGCACAAAATACAGAGCGACATCCCTACTCCGATAATGGGATGCTGACATCCCTACCTCTCACAGATCCACAGGGAAATGATGGACCAGCACCAGCACTACTGCTCGCTGGTTAAGAGCAAAGAGTGCATGAATGGACTGCTCGCTTCCGAGTGAAACCTCTCTGAGTACGTTTTGATCTCCAACTCCAACACACACACTCGCACTCACACTGCTCACATATACACACTCACACACACACACACACACACTCACTCAGTCAGTCTCCTCTCGTACATACTGCGAGAGAACCCAGAGAAGAACACAACAATAATAAGAGTTAAGTTCACTCCACTCATCCTCATCAACGTAATAGTGGTTCGTTCATTGAGAGTGTGTGTCTGTAATATAGGAGTGAGGACGATATAGAAGAGACGAGTCTCAGGGTGACAAATTATTATGGCGATGAGGTCCATACACAATTTCATTGGATCCGTCATCATCCCCATCAATTCACACATTTCACACATATTTCTTCCCATGTCTACCTATTTTTGATTCATCTGGAGACTCGGAGTTGTTCGTGTTTAAAAAAATATATATTCTTCCCAGTCATTATACTAACTCTACTTAAAAAAAAAACAGTGCTGGGATAATAGAACGCATCCCGAATTATTATTATCCAATAATAACTACATAATAAGTACACCTTCGCCATTGCATGTGTCTCTACATGTGTCAATCTTGTGTCATATCCGGATTCAAATCCTCATCATATTATAGACTCTTGAAATAATAGTTACTTCCGTGAGTGTGAACTGCCCAGTGTGGAGGAATTGAAGAAGATTTTAATTTGTCCGAGGATTTTTTTTTTTGGGCTGATACTAATCACATAATTTTTAGTTGTATTATTTAAGAGATGAAGTTAAGTTTGAAAGAGATGGAAGCTTCGACATCGGAAATGACGGACGCCAGCCTCGAAAATAATAGTCACGGCCCGAGTAATGACTTTGGTAATTTGGACAGTTGTAATAGCGGGGGATCTGAAAATAGACCATTGGTTCTGAGCCAGGAGGCCGAGCCCATTCTTCCGACACCGGAGAAAGTCGCGAAAGGACTTAGTTTGTCATTGACGACCCCGGCCCCGGACCCCAACGCCCTTTTGAATGACTGTGAGGTGACCCAGGTCATTAGTCCCGTGAGTTGTCATCAGACTAATCCCGGATCTGCAGCCCTGTCAGACTCGGAAGAGCAGGTGAGGTTTCTCGCATGTTCCGATGTATCGGGATCCGATCTTGTTCCTCGGAACTCAATGGTGTTCCTAAGAATCTGTACGGAATTATCACTAATTACTTATCTATGATTGTGCAAATTGTGACATTTAATTGCATGTGACTTAAATATGCATGGTATGGACGTAGGAGGGTTGTGCGGGATGGAAGTTGTGAGAATCAAATTCAAAGGATATTTCAAGTGGTTGTTTTAAGTTGTTTTGAAATTATGTTTTTTGAGACTTTTGGAAGAATATAGGCCGTACTGTGGGATGATTGGGATTATGACCAGACAGTTTTAACAGGAAGAGGGGAAGAATTTAAAAGAATGAGATTCCTTGTAATAATTTATGAAGATATGATGGTGTTCAATGAAATTCTTGAGAAACTAGAAGAATGTACATTATTGACAGTGAAGAGGCAAACTGCACTTGATGGATTTTCGTTTCATTACAAAAGGACCTCGGTGGAGTTTGAGTCATTTCAAAAATGGGCCTAGTGCAATAAAAAGTAAAGCAAAAAAATTAAGTGGTTAGAATATACCCTAAAATCATGATGGACTACTGGCATTTAAAGTGATACGCAGTTATTCGAACTTCTGAAAGTTCACTTTGCTTGTAGTAGAACTGGTGTATTCTATTTTGCGTCTATGGAGAGGGGGTTACAAAACCGTGTACACCTTTTTAGTTTCCTGTTAACATTGAAATATCTACATCTAGTCCGTTTTGCCTCTTCACCGACGATATGATGGTTGCCTGTAGGAATTGATTAATTGGAACTCCTTCTGTGCTGGTTTTGGAACGTTGTATAATGATTAGTGAATAACTGATTGTAATGTGGAGTTTTTCAGATTTCGGTGGAACTCCAACTGCTATCATGGGTTAATTCACATTGCGTTTATAGATATTCTAGGAATTTCATTCAGATGAGCTGTGGGTTGTGGATAGTATATTTTTATTGTTTGGGAGATAAATACTACAATTTTCTTGGTATTGAATGAATAAAATTCTGACGAAAGAGCTGATTTGAGCGATTGATAAATTTAGGAGGGACAGTTGAAATGTCGAAGGGTTGACAAATTTTGTCATAGAGGTTGGAATCAGATTAAAGGGTTAATGTGGATGGTTTTTGTTTATGATTCCATATGTAACTGTAGTTATTGTATCATTCTAGTTTTGGAAGGCTCAGGAAGGTGGTGTTAAAGTGTTTGTACATCGAATGAGTTTTTACTTGTGTTTCTTTGACAGTGTACGCGAGAGTTCCTAGAGTTAGTCAACGGTGCTAGGTTGGACGCCGGAATGAGTCCCTTGTCATGGAATGCCGGTGTGAAGTTTCTTATGGCCAGAAAATTTAATGTTCGACGAGCACTAGAACTGTATGAACAGCATCATAAAACTAGATTGCAAGAAAGATTAACTACTTTTGATCCTTACTCGGAACCCCTCAAGTCCGAACTGATGTCACAAAAATTTACAGTTTTGGTATGTTCGGCAGTTAAATAATATGTTAATTTTTTACAATATTTTGATATTTCGGGAATTTTGTTTTGGGGTAATCTTAAGGAAATGAAGTTCTTGATCTCGGATCCCATCTGACCTTCAGTCTCATGGAGCTAATCCTGTTACTGATTGCGGTAGTGGTTTTGGAGAGTGAAGGGGTGGGTTCATTTAGGTATAATTTAATTTACAAGCCTGATGTTAATTGTAATAATAATTGATACGCAGCCCTCAAGAGACTTAGGTGGTGCAGCAATAGCAGTGTTTACAGCCCGGTCACACCTGCCATCAACGGTTCCTCATGAACAGACCTTACAAGTAAGATACGTTTTAGGAATAGATGTTCATATCCATAAATTGGATTGTAGTTTCCAAAATTGCATAGGGCAAAGTAATATAATCATACTTTTTACTTATGTTTCGAAGTTATCCGTAACTGTTTAAAATTTTTGTATTTTCATCATCTGTATTGATAACCCAGTAGCTAGTACTGGAGTCCCAATCACGGTCAACCCAGTAGCTGGTTGAATTATGTTGAAATTGTTTCTCAAATATTTAGTGGTTTATTTTTGCTTGCAGGGAGTGGTTTATCAATTGGATGCCGCTCTGGAAGACCCACAAACTCAGCGTAGTGGATTAGTTTTTATTTACGACATGAGTGAATCCAAGTATTCAAATTTCGATTACGACCTTAGCATCAAAATTCTTACTTTACTCAAGGTAATGTTGTATTTTTGTTTGTCGGAAGATAATTGATTCGTATTGGCATGAGCCAAAGGGAAAAACACCGTTTTATAAATCTTTTACATGTTTTGCAGGGAAGTTATCCAGCAAGACTAAAGAAAGTTTTGATAGTAACTGCCCCGTTATGGTTTCGAGCTCCATTTAGAATTTTAAGGCTCTTTGTTAGAGAAAAATTAAGAGATCGAGTTTTTACAGTCAGTCTGCCGCAGGTAAGAGCTAATTACTTTCCTACTGTGCCTTTATTTATTTGTAATGAAACCTTTGTTGTAGTTACTCAATCACGTATCCAACTTTAGGGACACATGTTGCCCGTATGTCTGAAAGCCTGAGCAAAATCTGACTTCCTCACATTATTTTCAGTGTATACGCTACTCCAGTTCTGTACTCCTAGAAGCCCCTGTAAATTTACTTATCGACTGCAAATGTGTGATTTGCAGTGAGACAAGAAAACTTGATGAATGAATCGCCGGTGCGAAGTTGAAATGTTTTATGGCTTCTTTGGAAAGAGTAATTAGTTCACGCGAATGGGTTTTGTTTATGAAAATGTTTGTTGTATAGCTTTTGTACCTACGTACTAGCTATTGCATAAGCAGTTTTGTTTATTTCCCTTTTAACGAGAAATGTTGAGATGCATACTGTAATATGTGAAATGTGAGAAGAAAGGAACGAGGAGTCCTAGAAACGTTATCCTCGTGACGTGTTTTAGTCGATGAATCCACATATTATTTCATAGTACAGACCCTTGTATGCCGAAAACCTTTGTGTGCAGTTATATATTCTTTCCAGTAACGCATGAATATTTGCACTATATGTACAGCTTGGAGTCCACATACCAAACTCGTCACTGCCACGATCACTGGGTGGACAACTTGAGGTCAACCACGCATTATGGTTGGATCACTGTCATCGTGTTCTTAGTACAACAGATTTGTGGGGAGGCTACGACGAATCTCACAGGGTAATATATCTTGTATATTTCTAGAAATATTCTTTTTGGGCTTCATGATTTAGGTGATATGTCACAGATGCACGAAAATTCTGTTTGTTGTTGAATGCATTTAAAATATTGTAGAATATGGCCAGTCGTGTGCGAGAGCCTACCGATGTCACGGATGAAGAAGTCGAATCAGCAGTTTCTAATGGTCACGAAAATACTCTTGCAAAAAAATTACGCAGAAATGGTAGGTTACGCATTATATTTGAGCTTTTATTACTGTTCATTTCAATATATAAGCATTAATCTATTTGCTAAAAATTTTATTTTGATTGGCAATGCAGGTCAATCCACGCCTTCACCAGCTCCGAATTCTTCCGGTAGTAGTGGATTTTCTGATGATGATAGTCTCCCTTTTGATGAAAGAACAGGACTAACAATATCAGAATTCGTAGAGCATTTGAAGCAAAAGGGTAGGAGAGGTTTATTAGATGAATATTCTGAAATTGTTTCCAAAACTCCTGATGGATCATTTGGCATGTCCAGGTAATTACAAGTGTAATGACATAATAGCCGGACAGATTTTAGTTACCCCATTTTACGCTTAAATTGAATTGTGTACTCAATTGTTGATATACTTTTTAGATTGAGGGGTAACATCTGCAAAAATAGATACAGCGATGTTCTCTGCTTCGACCACACTAGAGTTGTATTGTCTTCCGAAGGAGAGCCTGGTGAAAGCGACTATATCAATGCTAATTTTGTGGACGGTTACAAGCAAAAGCATGCTTTTATCTCCACGCAAGGTCCACTTCCAAGAACGTTCGGTGATTTCTGGAAAATGATTTGGGAGCAAACCTGCGTTCTTATTGTCATGACCACAAGAATAGTTGAAAGAGGACGAACAAAATGTGGACAGTATTGGCCTGCTGAGAAGGGCTCCACAAGTCCAACATACGAAGGCTTCAAAATTGAGAACCTGGATGTGGAAACCCGTACTGACCTGGAACTCACTCGTCTTTGCTTAACAAATATGAAAGTATGAATAATGGCTAAGAATATAAAACTGAAACGTAACGTTAAGCTAGTAATTAACACAAGTTGTGTGAAGAACAAAGCACTCAAAGATCTGCACAGGAATATACTACGAGCTACTGTACTTGATAGCATACTCGTAATCAATTTTACACTCGTACTTAATCCTGACCTGTTTTTTACAGACAAATGAATCACGCAATATCACACATTTGCAATTTCTGTCGTGGCCCGACTACGGTGTTCCGTCCAGTCCAGCAGCGATGCTCACTTTTCTAGATTCAATGAGGTTAGTGAGTAGTCAGATATATACAAAGCAAGGTTGATTGTACAAGGACGTAATTGAGAATTTCATTGCATTAATATGACACAATATTATCTGCAGGAGTGAACAAAACAGAGGAATTGCAGAGCTAGGAGCTAAGTGGGATGGGCATCCACTTGGGCCTCCGATTGTTGCTCATTGTTCTGCAGGGATCGGTCGCACAGGTAGAATACCAATTTCTTAAAGCATTGTACTTTTGCCACATTGCCAAATATTAAATCTATTAACTTGTTGTATGGACGCGAGGGTCACATGAGATAATATTTAAAAAATAATTAACACAGTATGAGACCCATTGTATAATTCAAACAGTTAATTTCTTTCCTGGTTAAACTTTGTAGGAACATTAATTACCATGGATATTTGTATAAGAAGACATCAAGATCAAGGAACAGTTGACGTTCAAGGTACAGTTGAGCGCATTCGGAGCCAAAGAGCTTACAGCATTCAAGTGCCGGAGCAGTATCTCTTTTGTCACGCTGCCATGATAGAATATGCCAAGTCCAAAGATCTGTTAACAGACGATCAACTGGACGGAGTACCGGATCTTCTCGCAGAAGGTGACTCTGACTCGGAATGACTATGGTGGTTTTCTTAAAACTCTTCTCTTCCTCTATTCTGTCCCTTCCTTCTTCTCATTGTTTTATTTCTCGTACTCTTTTTTCCCTGTTGAAGCTTTAATTGTTTCCTTTCTAATGCAACACTACCTCCTAAAGTTAGCACTTCGAATCAACGTGATTTAATCCTTGCAATTTCCCTTTTATCTCTCCTTACCTCTCTCTGTGTGCGTGTACGTTAACCACGTAAAGGGACGCCTTCAAGTTCTCTCTCACACTCGGAATGTGTGGGATTTGGTGGGAAGCTTATTGGATTGTGCAAAAAGAGAAAGACAATACGATACCTGATACTACAAATTCAACACTTTTTCCAGAGACTTTTACACCGACAAAGTACATGAATCACAACAACCATGCTATATTATATCCTGATATTCAAATAGTAAGATATGGTAGTCCTGCTCTCCTCAAATCTCTAGTCCTTGGAGGCCCACGAAGTTTTACTGTGTGTATAGACAAGCTGAAGGCATCGGAATTCCTATACTCGTTGTGAGTTAAATATTTTTGTCAAAATACTTTTAAAACATTAGCTCTACTAGATACTTAAAGGGTAGAATTAGACCGATCCTCGTTAATACTTACATGTTAGATACCCGTAGGAACTGTCAGCTTGGTGTTTCCAGTCGTAAATTTTGATATGGTAAGTTCTTGTGAATAATAGTATTGCTAATAACTTTTTCATGAAAATCTTACATATTTATTATTATCATCATGTAATAAGTATAAGTAATAGCCTCATGTGAGGAAGTAACATGGAAAATAATTAGTAACATGCTATTTTTAATATTTGTACTAATATGCAAGTGACGAAAAAACAAATTACTTCATCATCATTGGTATTGAACAAATTAATATATTACACACTACTATGAATATGAATAGGTCGCAATAATTTTATTGTCAACCATAGTCACCCACTACAAAGCGTGTAGGCAATGTACAGAACTTTACGAAGCAACCCAGTACAGATCAAGTCTGATGAGAATGTAAATTAAATTTTTTAAACCATCTCAGCAACTTATAGTTGAATAATTCAAGGACAAGTAGGCATCTAAATCAAGTTCATCAAGAGAATGAGCTTTATTTGTCTGAATATTGTCGTTCAAGAGTTTTACATGTAATTAAAATAATTCTTATGCATACATGAGTCCTTGTACAGCATGGGGGTTCGTAATAAACGATATACCTATTATGCAATTACGTGTGTGTATCTTAAATGTAATTACCCGCCCTCCACCCTCCGACCACAATCTATACGTAACTGTGGGACAGTAACTCAATGTTAGTTGTTGTCTTTAATAATATTTCTAATAGGTGTTACTCGTAAGTGTTATACGTATAGTAATTAATTAGTGAATGAAATTGGTTGCTCAAAAGCATATCATATACAATTACCCGAAATGTTTGGATTTAACAAATGTTGTATTGCTATACTTACAGTTCCTATGCCAAACACTGGAATTTAATTTTTTTTGGCCTATCACTACTTACATAATTATTAGTGTAAAGTAAATTTAATTTATCAGATGTCAAATACAAGCATGATAATTTAGGGCCAAAGCTCCACTGTGGCTCGCTTAAAGGTGGTAGTAATTTCCGTTTGCTTAGAAATTATGCTGTATTTTCCCTGTCTGAGTGGCAGTCTACATCGTTAACTTTAGATCAAACAGGCAAAACTTTTACAGTGTTTTTGTTTCTCTGTTTTAGTTAGTAATTACATGTGTATCTATAAGTACACTTTTCTGCTCCAGCATTGTTGTTGCGCAGTGTTCTCGCATACCCTGAATTCCCCTTGATTACCAATGCTAAATAATTTCTCTGAATTTCTTGACCTTATCTGTATTCATGGGTTCTATGGTCTTTATCTAAATAATAGTTATTATTGTTCCAAACAAGTATCTATTTTCTCCTGGGATTTCACATGGCTTGGTGGGTATTGAAGGGTATATTTATAAAATGAAAAAATGATTTTTATCAAGTGGTTTTGTTTTGTTTTTTTGCTGCTTCCAGATTTTTCAAGCCTCATTGGATAGTTTGGTAAATGGTGAGCGATGGTGGTCGTGATATTACTCATATACATAGTTTAACATTTAATTTTACAAATGTGTTGAGTCGCAGCAACAAACTTTTCAAGTCTACTGTGCATTGCAGTGAAAAACAGAACAGTAGAGTTGTTTTAAAGATCAATGCTATTTAATAATTTAAAGGATGGTTTTTTAAATGAGAGTAAATGTAATGTGTAAGATATTGTTGGGAAGGGCAGTCAACTTTTGTGTAATTTCTGACGATGTATTCTGGGATTTAGGGAAAAGTCGTTTATGGTCAAATGTACAAACAATATACTGAACTCTGACAGTAAATTTTCGCAATGGTCCAATAACAAATGTAGAAACGTTTAAAAATTATTTTCAATAATTTTGTCTCTGTTAAACCCAGTCGAAGTTCTATTTGGATAATTATTGTCTACATGTTCTCTTAGCCTACTTGGCTCATTCGTTCCTTTATAGATAGTTATATATGTGATGTGAATCAACTAATCATTTGTGGAATGACGAAGATGAAGTGTCCCTGAAATATTTTTCTCTCTTTAGAAATAAGCTGAATTTCCATTCTCTGGTCTATGAACGATGTTTTGTTGGCGTAACAATATTAATAATATGTATGCCATGAAGAATGTTTGTATGTATATGTGAAACAATTGAAATATTTTGAATTTCTGTTGATTATTTACTAGTGTATGAATTATTGATCGTTGCTGTCATCCAAACATTGTAAGGCTTTTTTCCATGGACATTGCAATTTTTCCTGTCCGATCGTTTTATATAATTGACGGACAAAGGCAAGGGAAATGCTGAAAGAGAAAATTATAATGCCCATATTTTATTAAATATTGCATACAATTATTATTATTACTATTAGTGCGCAATAAATATTTATTCGCTACCGCCGTGCAGGAATTCACCAACATAAGTAATTACATGTAACAAGTATTCGATGGTATAAATTAAATATAAATTTAAATTGTATTTTATGTTCCAGTCCATTCGAACTCGCCAACATATTTTGGAAAAATTACTTTCAACCATGTATTCGTCTACTGAGGTTAGGAAATATACGATGCTCTAATGGTTGTAAGAATTTCCAACGTGTTTAAACATAAATGAATGGGATGTACTAACGAGTATAGAGTTTCTATACTGTTTGATCATACATGTATGCTATACTGTGGAATAGTCAATTTATAAGTTTCGTACTAAAAATGTGTTTCAAATTATTGTAGTGCATTTAAATGCAGCCATTGAGTTGTGGCTGAGTATGAAAAATGCGGTTATAAAATAATATAGGTAAATTAATAATAATTATTAAGAGGACGATGGCCTTTAATGGCTCTTCGATTCTGTCCCTTACCAGAAACAAATAATCAAGGCCGACAAGAATAAATGACGATCCTGTATACTCCAACTTGAATGATGCTTCTATTAAGTATTTGTATAATCGTCTAGCATAATATCGCCATTTATTGAAACTGTTTATGGTAAAGCTATCTTAAGCTATGTACCCGTACTATATACTAAGTGATGTTTTATGAAGAATAGACCATTGTCCCAAAACAAAACAAAATATTGTGACGTTCTAAGCAGATTTTGACATTTATCAGTTTGTTTTTCTGTACACCCGAACAATATACCTGTCCCGAATAAAATAATTAGAATGTCAGTTCTTTTATTAAATGTAGTTTAACTCCAAACCAAATTTACAGCATATATACCTTTGTGGACATGGAGCTATTTGGTTGCAGCATGTTTTCATACGCACATTAAAACTATATCACACATTCCTTCCTTCAGAGCTGTTTTTGTGGGTAGTGTACTCTCTTTATCAGAGTCTCTCTTAAAGACCATTCTCTGTGTTGTCCGGAATATTTAGATTTATTTCCATCATTTCATTCGGCACCGTGTTCATCCTTCTACTTATATACATACATATAATAGCATGCCGTCATAGCCGTCACATTTTGTCACTTCTAGAGTGCTCGATCGAAAAGATTGCACTTCATTCCATGTCAAATAAAAATTAACATTTGTCGGTACATTGGTACCTCAAAGCAAAAAGGAACATTACGTACTAACAAACATAATTATTAACTAATTACCACTACCCTGGCAGACTTCCAAGACATTATACTTTTCATATAAAGTTTACGGTTTCATCATTTGAGTAACATATAGGACACATTCAAGATGTAGGGTATGTAACCAACCAGTTTTGTTATTATTATGTTTGAATTCTTGCTTAAGTACGTACACACTTGGTTTTAATGCACAGCACAGAGCTGTCATTTACCTTTTCCCAATTTTCCAAAAATGTATTCTGTGATATTCTTGCTCATTTGTCAGGACTAAGGACCAGTTCCAAGACACAATTTAAGCTATTTTGAATATTCCATAGTTTATTTAAAAAACAGGTATTAAGACAGAAACCGTCAAGGGGGAATGTGTTTTGTTCACTGTATACGGTGTATCATCTCAATAAAAAATTATTTTGCTGCTCTAAAACATTTGAGTTCCCATCAGTACTGTCACTGATTGACGCAGTGTGTGTTAATCTAATTCTAAGGAAGTAGCTTGCGTCCCACTCGACCCTTGCGCAAACATGGACAAGTTGGGGATCCATCTACACAAGATTAAGGACTTGATAAAACTTTAGCCAATAACTCAACATGAATCAGTATATAATTACATACATGCGATCAGTCACTGTCGAATTGGGGGACATTGTCCCGTCAGAAAATATCAGGGGAGACAGTGCATTTAAGGTTTCCCTACTTTACCCTAACAAACCTATAATTTTGAAAAAATGCACAGGATATCGCTTATAAAGGCACATAAAGCTAAAGAATCTTTTTAAATTGAAAAATGTGTTGGTTAATTTGAGTAAATAATGTTTGTACACACATTTTAAAAAACAGCAAGGAAACTCTTCACAAATGGCGGGTTCAAATTTTCAACCCCAGTGTACAAGCTAAATTTGCTCCCAGATTTTACAAGAAAGCTTCCCTTTTCTCTTGAAGATTAGATCAAGCCTCAGTAAGACCAGGAAAATAATTAAATTAGTTCATTCAAATCCTGTAAATAAGCATAGCGCCATATGTACATGACGAATTTTGGTCCCAAATAATTTGTCTTTTATTTTTGTTGTAGCGATTTTAGTAAACAAGAAAATCTGTTTTTAGCATGTCGTCTCTCTTGTAGTTTGACATTTGGTAGAAGAATGTAAACAAAGCTGATGAATAGGCGCTGATTTCTGGCATAATATCATAAATAAAATACAGACCATTGCTGTTTGGCTTTTTGTGCTTGATTACATTTTACAGTGTTGTTACTATTTCTGCATTGTACATATATGTACATATGAGGATTCGTCTGATACTAGGATTTTCTCTGTAGGGGAATCATTACATGATTAGCTGAACAAACATTCCCATTTTTCTCAATGCTTTTTTTCAGTTTATGAGAACATTCTACTATTATCGTATTTTACTACTTTCAGGGGTGCCCTTAAAGAGAAGCCCAGAAGAGGATTTTGATAGGAACAAGTATTATTCAAAAATAGTGAGTTTGCGATGTGTCAACACTCACAATCAGAGTATTTATAAGTTCATAGTAATTACTGCTTTACATTATGTCATGTCACAGTCTTCCCCGGACCAACTCACACAGAGGTCAATGACTGTAATTATCAACGAAGGAGATCATACGGAATGCCTAAAGTGATAATCCTCTCATAAATAACAGTACAGTGTACTCTCGCTATAATAGCCTCCCTTACAAGATCATTTCATCTACAGTGAGGAAAATTCACTTCACTTCCCCAGACACTTTCCCATGTACGACATAGCTTCTAGTTTCTCTCCTTAAGCTAGCATATTTCTTATTTATACAGTCAATTTTGGTTTTTGAAGGGATGCTCTTATAGAGAGAGAGTATACTGTAGAAGTTGCATCGTCAAAGGTCATTACATTCGGTGGCACTGGAAGAGCAATATGAAAATCGCTCTGTTGTCCCCTCAAGTTATTCATGTGTTTCTAATGGACCAATAATAGAGAGTTTCTGATCTTGAGAAAAACTTTCGCATCATACAAACGCAAGTTAAGGAATTGCAGTTATATCTGGAAATTATAAGGTCCATTGAAGAACGGTACACTTCACACATTAAGTACAGCAACAGTCAGATAAAAAAGAATATTTCAGTTTGCTTCTATGTTGGCACTGCTCTCTCTCTCTCTCTCTCTCTGATTTTTTACTTAGGCTTGTTTCCACATGGATATATATTTTAATCACTCTTGAATATTTGTTTGGGTTCATGTAATCTTGTTTTCGGTGATATTAAATATAGAGGAACAAACAAGTTCAGAGGGAGCTTTAACAGGTCAATTTTGGCATCTGTTAAAGTTTTTATCATTTTGTATTTTATTTTCAAAAATTTAGTGCTGCAGAAGTTACCATGAATTTTTCTAGGCTGACTGCTTCCGCTCCAAGTATTCCTCGAATATTGTTTCAAAGGCCCCAGTTGACGTTTTATTTAACCGTAAATTTTTTTATTATGATTTTAGCACTAATGATTATATTTTTCCTTAAAATATTTAATACAGTGCACTATCGCTCCGAAATTCCCGATAATGAGCACGTGCTCTGTAATCGTAGAATCAAATTACCATTTATAAATTTTTAAAAATATTTTTCCTTAAAAGAGCGTTCTTTTATAATTGAAATTTGATTGCTTTTAGGGGGCTCTCAAAGGAAGCTGCGTCTCTATTAGCAAACTTTAAAAAAAATAATTTATCACCAAGTTTTTCTAAAAATATTCCCGTTCTTAATGGTAAACCTGTTAAATTTTGAAGGCTCTTCGGAAACCACTCTCAACAAGTCCAACTAGATATGATTACATGTCATCCCGAGACTCAACCAGTAATAATTATGGATACTATCATAGAAACGGGATCACCTCCAGGAGTCAAATTGCTAAGGCACGAAGGATCGTGGTGAAAGTGGGGAGCGCAGTTCTGACGCGAGAAGACAACTGCGGTTTGGCGCTAGGGAGAGTCGCCTCATTGGTTGAACAGGTGATGTGTTGTTAAAGTGATCTTAAGGGACGCCATGATGTCCCGATGTAACTTTTAGTGGGTTTATATAATTTATCTAATTTTTTGTCTACCCCACGAGTAATATCTACGTTGTATTTCAGGTTGCCACTTTACAAAATAGCGGTCGTGAAATCATCATGGTGTCGAGCGGGGCGGTGGCTTTTGGGAAACAAAAATTGGTCCAGGAACTTGTCATGTCAATGTCCATGAGACAAACGTTGCACTCACAGGATCATCAAGTACACGTAATTTTGTATTCAGTTCTAAAGTCATCCAAAATTATCTCAGATTTAATTAAGAGCATAAATATTACACACATTTGATTTTGGTAAAAGTTTCTAAGCGTTGAATATTCAGATTGCTGAAATATCTGTGTTCTTTATGGGGTTTTGAAAAACGTTTACACTCACTTTTAGGGGAAAAAAGTCCTTCTGGAGCCTCGAGCTGCTGCAGCAGTTGGCCAATCTGGTCTGATGTCCCTGTACGAAGCTATGTTTTCTCAATATGGACTTAAAGTAGCCCAGGTAATTTTGGACACATGCTATGTGTGATACAGTACGCTTTCAAATATAGTAAAATATTGCTGTGATTTACGGGGCTCACAAGGGACTATGGAAATGTTTTCTCATTTATAACTAATCAAAAGTGATAACAGCCAAAAATTAATATTATTTCTACAGGTCCTGGTGACCAAGGAAAATTTCACGGACGAGTACACACGAAAGCATTTATACCAGACAATGTCTGAGCTTCTCGCTCTAAACATAGTTCCAATTGTCAATACCAATGATGCCGTAGCAGCGCTGGCCCAAGTCTATGATGCACTCGAGGGGGTAACCCTTAATTTGTTTCGATTCCATATTATTAGCAAATAATAATTAATCGGAAATAAAATCATACCAATAAAAACATTAGAATCGTTAAACTGTCCATCCCTTGAAAATAAAGTGGACGTCATTTAATCAATGATGTAAAAAAAATGTGTAGTTCAAATAATTACTAATGAAGACAGTGCATAAAATATTTTTGATCCTTTCAGGATATCACCATCAACGATAATGACACACTGGCTGCGTTCTTATCCGCAGAAGTGAAGGCAGATTTAATGATAATGATGTCAGATGTAGATGGCGTTTTTACGGATCCACCTGGATTGGAGGGATCTCTCTCCAGAGTATTACCAACTTACTGTCCCAGTGTTATGCAAGGTGGGATACGATTCGGAGCCAAATCATCCGTTGGTTCTGGAGGGATGCAGTCAAAAGTATGATAAATACAGTTCATTATCTTTAGCAGAGCATCTCTGGCGCCCTCTATTTTAAAGTTAGAAATCCAACTTAAAGTTGCATTATTCCTCGGATTTGTAATTCTCAATCAATGTTCAAAAATCAGAAAATAATTGTTTGCTCTCTTCGAAATTCAAAAGGTCTCAGCAGCTATATGGGCATTAGAGCATGGGATTGCAGCAGTGATCTGCAATGGCTCCAGGGAAGGTAAGTATAGATATAATAAGTACGCGTGGCTTATTATTACACATTTTCCTGGTTTCAAAAAATCATCAAGTTTTGTGACACTCGAGTACAGGTGCCCTCCTGGAAATAATGGAAGGAAAGAGATGTGGCACTTTCTTCACAACTCATGCCCATACTACACGATCTGCAGAAAATATTGCAGAGCTGGGTAAGTGACATCAATGGATTAAAGAAAGGGCTAATGAGATGCAAACCTCAAAACTAAAATATAATGATTTTATAAAAAAAACAGCGAAGAAAGGCGGTCGACAATTAGCGAATCTCACGGGAGCTCAAAGATCTGAGATGATCCACAGTATCGCGGAGCTGCTAATATCTCGGAAAGCAGACATCATGATTGCAAATCAAAGGGATCTGGAAATCGCAAAAGATAGCTTAAATTCAGCGGAATATGATCGATTGAAGCTAACAGATGCTAAAATAAACAGCGTGGCAACAGGTGAGTCCTCTCATTTTCACATGGTTGAGCAGTATACTGCCTAAGGTGAAATCACATTGTATGTAATTCTCTAAAACGTACAAAATCTGGCTATGATAATGGCATGCGCTTGTGAGGAGACACGTTTTATTGTGGTCACTGGAAATATTTCTCAATACTTTTGTCCTATGGTAAAATGCTCGTATAAAACTATCTCTTGGACAGTTCACAGCACCTTGTTTTATGACTCACGTATATTGCAGGGCTGAAGCAAATGGCAAAACAATCAGTAGACATCGTCGGTCGTAAAGTGAAGCGAACATTACTAGCGGATCAATTAGAATTGCATCAAGTCACGGTTCCAATTGGCCTCCTAATGGTTATTTTCGAAGCAAGACCTGATTGTTTGCCCCAGGTACAAAAAAAACACGCTCAAAATTCCACGTTGTTTTTTATTTACCACAATTTTTCTATGTCATCCCTGAACACCCTTAAATTTTTAGATTGCTGCTCTCTCCATTGCATCAGCGAACGGTCTGATTCTTAAAGGTGGAATTGAGGCTATCAATACAAACAATGCCCTCATGTCCATTGTTTCGGAGGCCCTGTTAGCTCATGGAGTCCAGCATGCTATTCAATTGGTACGTTCTGGGTATACTGGATGGAATGTTAGTCTCCGGGGAGGCTGAAAATCCAATGTATAGTTCGGATTTAAATTTCATAAAATTGGACAAATTCGTTGTAATGACAGGTGGCTACAAGAGAGGATGCAAATGAAATCATTAGTTTGGGAATGGTTGATATGTTTATCCCTCGGGGTTCATCGTCCCTGGTCAAATCAGTCACGGCTCAAGCTCAAGGAGTTCCTGTTTTGGGTCACTCTGAAGGAAACTGTCATATTTATGTAGATATTGACGCAGACTTGGAAAAAACTTTACGGATAGGTAAATCTTTAGCTACACATTAATCTGATTTCTTGACTTTATTGGCCTTTGGTAGAGAAAAACTGTGGTCTGTTGGGGATTCGAGTCATAGTCGCAACGTAACTCCATTGATAGCAGGTTCAGAGCATTTGGGTCAAATAATGTAATTAATATTTTAGGATGATTATAGATAGCCAAGTCAAAATAACCAGGCGACTGACTGCAAAATCAGTCCAAGATTATTTTTCTGAATTACTTATTCAACTTTAAATAGAACATTTTGTTACAGTATTACAATTTAAATATTAATTTATTGCGACCTTATGGTCTTTCAAAATTGAATGGCCCCATTGAAGCTGTAGTTGAAGTTACTGCGACTGTTACTGTATTGCTAAATCTTACTGGTCTCTGAAAGATGGTTGATTTTTTCCTCACAGTGAAAGATGCCAAATGTAGCTACCCGGCAGCTTGCAATGCAGTCGAAACTATTTTAATACACAAACAATTGTTGAGCAAAGGCAAGTTCTTTGCCACTTTATGCGATTTTTTGAAGTCCAACAATGTAAGTATGTTGTATGTTTATTATATTCATCGAAATATTTAGACGGGGCACAAATATCTGTACATTCTAAAAATTTAAAACATTATATGATTTTCTGCATGGACTGGTAGGTGGAAATTTATGCCGGACCAAATTTATCCAATGAACTGACCTTTGGACCTCCACTTGCAAAGACTCTCAAAACCGAATATGGAAGGTTGGCATGTAACATTGAACTAGTGTCAGATATTACTGAAGCCATTCACCACATAAACACTTTTGGGTCATCACACACTGAAGCAATTATCACAGAAAATGGTTTGTACTAATTATATAAGAACATATTACACTGTTAATACGTTTTTTAATATACCATTTTTTGAAGGAAATTTGGCATAAAAACATTTCCTACTTAGAACTACTACAGAATAAAATTTCCTTCTGTTGTTGTTTTGCTTTCTTTAATAGAACGAGCGGCCAATGAATTTTTGAAACGAGTGGATTCCGCATGTGTGTTTCATAATGCCTCCACTCGATTTTCTGACGGGTATCGCTTTGGACTCGGAGCTGAGGTAGGAATTAGTACTGGTCGGATACACGCCAGAGGTCCTGTGGGTGTGGAGGGACTCCTCACAACAAAATGGATCCTTCACGGTCAAGGTGACGCATCGTTGGACTTCGGTCCCGGAGGCAAAACTTATGACCATGTGCGTTTACCACTTGATGAGGATATTCCTGCAGGTTCAAACAATTCTACTCAATCTCCAGTTGATTTGGAGCCCTTACCAGTTGAAGCTCAAAAAAGCCAACAGGCTATCTAGATATGAAATGAGTTCAAAATAGATGTTGACTGCTACAAGTTGTGGCATAATTTGGAATTATTTTTAGCCAAGGACCTGCTGCATTAAGAGATTTTAAAAATACTTGTAACTATTTATTTCAAACTGAAACTAACCTTGTGATGATTTTGTTTTCATTCGGTGACCATGCCCCATTTATGTTATTTAAGTATTTAGGGGTTAAAATTGTGGAACATATGGGATTGAATGAAAATTCAACAGAGTAAATATGTAAAATGCTATTTGAGCCGCTTTTATTATTTATTATTGAGTTTTGTCATGGCATTAAATTTTGCGAAGGATTTATACAGAGCAACCAGGTTATTTTATGTATGAATTTACCTATGGTAGCTCACAATTTCCTAAAATATCTCTCGATTTCACAAACATACTAGAGTTGTGCTTATGCATTTTTCGAGTCGGTTTAACATTCCATGAAAATGTATTCCAGTGAAATATACAACAAGCCCAGTGCTTTCAAATATTTTTATCGCGTCCCCGTCTTCCATGATAAAATGACATGAGAAATTCCACATCCCCCGTAGTTTCTCCATCTGCCCTTCTCAAGCAGAATACCTCTAAACCTTGATTCCTGCCTTTTCCCGTCTTGTCTACGGTTCTCTACCTAGAGGCCTGTTTAATATAGCTCCCCTGATAGGCCATAAATCTTTACTAGCGAAGGAAACGAAAGACCGTCCTCAAGATAGCTGTCGAACCAATGGCAGCACACAACTCAAACTTTTTAGAGTGACACATTACCTCATGTGTGAGAACCCTTCTGATGAACTTTATACCATCATGGCCAGGGCTGCTATCAAAAAATCAGGATCCGCAGCTGAACCCGACCCGTACCTGACATTTCAGGTAAACAATTTCTTCGACCCGAACTTACTCAGTCGGGTCCGGGCAAATACTTTACTTGTCAGGTATTTTTCGTAGGGTATAACTAGGATACCCGTACCTGAAAATTTAGCTGATGTTCGGATCCGATGTAAACCCGAACCGAACCCGAACCTGAACCTGCACTTGACTTTCAGGTATTTCAAGCTGGTTAATGTTAATCTTATTGATAGCTCTAGAAGTTTGAGTAAACTGACTAATAATTACAGGTGTAATTATTTATGAGTCTCACCACGGTAAGTGAAATAGCTGTGTGCTTTTGATATTTTCACTGGCTTATGGCATTGTCTTGAGTCATCTTCACTTTGATTTACTTCTTTAATGACTTTGGCTACTTCTTCACTCATGTTGAAAACTTAGCTTCTATTTAAACGCACTTAAAGTTCTTGATAATTATATCTAAATTATTACTTGCTTCTAATCATCAAATAAAAAACCATTGCACTTAACTCATCGATAATTTACTACACAAGACTGGTTGAGAGTTTGCTAACCCCTTCGGCATTGATCGACCTCACTGCAGGGATAGGATATTTGTAAATCTCCCTGGAAGATTCTTTCTCAAGTGCCCTGCTTAATCATATGTCCCTGGAAGGAGGTCCTTAACAATTTCGAAAATCCCTGTTGGCAAAAATAATATCCCTGTACAGTAATCCCTGCCAAATAAGATGAACCAAACTAAAAATCCCTGTTTTCACAACAAATTTCCCTGAAGCACGCCAACAAATTAGAAAATCCCTGCCAAAAGAAGGTCAAGGAATTTAAAACTTCCTGTTTTAAAAAAATGCCTTTTGCTTTTGAGATTTACCCTGCCAGAAATGTTTTGCCCTGGGAAGAATCTTCCCACAAAAATCCGGCCCCTGCCTTACTGTTCTTCCCAACCAAGTGCCTTTATAAATATTGCATGCAGAATAGAATGTTTCATACACGTGAAGTTTGAATTTTATTCGCGGAAATAAATACCTGCAAATTACCTGAAATGTCAAGTTCGGGCTCAGGTAATTATGTATAATTACTTGAACTGTATACTGAACTTGAACCCGCTAAAGTGTTCACGTATTTTATATTACCCGAACTTGACGGCAACCCGATCTGAAATTTGAGGTACGGATCTTGCAAATACCCGAACTCGACCCGATAGTCGGGTACTCTATTTTAGCTAACCCGAACCGACGGATATTTTTCAGATACTACCTGATACTTGTAAGCAGCTCTGATCGTGCCACAAGTGCGGCATACATTCATGATGCTGCATCAGCAACTGTGAATAAAATGTACAAAGTTGAGTTCTGGTTAGTTGGAAGGTAAGTTATTTTTTGTTATTGGTGATTGATTGGACATTTATAACTTACAAGACATTAATGACTTTTATGTAGATAGAGCTATTGAGATGAGAAATTGAATGGAAAAGGCTGAATAAATTGAAAAGTTAAAAGTGGTAGCGGCCAAGTCCCAAGAAACAATTGCAAATCAGTAATGTCTATGTGCAAAAACAGTAGTTTATGAATGTACTTATGGACTAGGTGCCATAAAACTCTCCGCCCATCAGTCTATAAACAATCAAGGAATAAAATTTTTGACTTCCCTACTTTTTACCAGTTTCCTCCAGATTTTTAAAATTAGTTATATGCTCATAGCTCAAAACCATACAGTGGTCAAGAAAGTAAATCAAAAGCTGCTTTACTATTTTGATGACAGATTTGCTTTACAGAATTGCTTTGAAATCATTTAAATTTGGAAAGCTTTTGATTTCCTGGTCTTTCGTAACATTGCCACCGTTATTAGCCTGGGGACCTCTGAAATGCCCTGAAATTTTACAAATACAGCAGAGGATGTTTTACTTCTGATATTTCAATAAAAACCTCAGCCTTTACATTGCGCGTACAGGTATGAAAAATTTTTATCCGGATACTCGGGTATTGGTACGGGCATAGTTACCATATACAACAATTCCCACACTTCGGGTATGGGTACCGAGTTTGCGTACCCGTGCCGAGTACTGGAAAGAAAGCTCAAAAAATCGAAACAACCTATCTAGATTTGATGTGACAGGTACTGTCACTACAGTAAAAGCATTTCCGAAACCTTTATTCAAACCCAAAATACTGATAGAATACTTCATATCACATATTTGGTATTTCCGCAACTGTTACATATTTATTCAAGTTCTACACTAAAAGTATTTAACTGTATAACATATTGGATTGAATTGAAGTAAAATTTGATTATATTAAGTAAGGCGCTACAGTATATCATAATTTATTATTGCTTTTAGTTGCATTGTGCAATTATGGGATTGATTTATGCTGAATAAGTAGATTTGCAATTCCTTTATTTAGCTATATATTGGTAGCCATAAAATGCTTAATTACGTATGTATTTAGTGCTTGCAAAAGGATTTTGTTCTTCTAAATTGGAAAGTGAAAGTGGAGATTTTTTTTTATTATGGCATATGTAATTACAATATGTAGCTAAGTATATAATTCCAATGGTATGACTTACCAATACGAACAATGATGGAAATTGGTATTCAACAGCGAATGAACACATTTTTTTGTCTTGTTGAGCACGTGTGTCGGAATTTATATATGATGGGGACATATAACAATTATTACAGAATACTATAATAATTATTTCAATATTGCGTGACACATTTATTTAAATCAGGCAATGAGCACACCACAATTTAATTAATTAATTACTAACCAGCCAATATTATGATGCAGTAGAGGTTCAACAGTTGCATTTCGGTACTATTGGTGCAGTTTAAACTAGAAAAAATTATGACAAATTCTTTGTTCATATGATACCTCATAATTTCCAAAAGTTCCTTTTACTTTGACCAGGTTGATGAAATCCTATCACTGCTTTGCACGATTCCTTTCGCTCAATTGAGAGGCAACATGCATACACAAGAACAGGAGGTATGTATAAGTCCGGCTGTATAAAAGGTTATTCTGAATACTGAACCTCGTACTGTAAAGGTAATTTTAGAGACTTCCAAAAGCTCCGTACGCCTTCAGAATTTCATGATAGGCTGATTGTGAGTGAAATCATTATTTCCAAACAGGGGTGTATTTATAACAGTCAAATATTAAATAACATAGACCCCTTTGTGGTTTCTATATAAAGCTATTTATGGATTTTTAATTTCATTCAAGACATTCACTAGCACAAACACACAGCAATAGTATTTATAATCTACTAGATTGCAAGCTACGCCCTTCTTCCCGTCCTTATATTAGGACCAACATTTAGCATTTCTTTCATTCAATTCTTCATTTTAAGTACTTCAAGTATTCTACTGCTATAAATTCTTCTCTGGTTTGTGTTGTTAAACCCTTTGATTCATTCAGCTCCTAAAAATGAGTGCCACATCTACTCAGGTATCATTTGAAGAATAATTATTTTAATTCTTTTGTGTCAATTAATATTTAATTATTTGGCCAATCAAATTTTGAGGAACAGCTCTGCTGCATATTTACGTTTTTCTGTCTTAAATCTGTATAATTTATACATTCCGCAGGATAAACCAATAGCGACCTCCATCTCCGAGCCGGACTGCATTAGCCCCAGTAAAAATGGACACAAGTTCACAATATCCTCAAGGAGTGAAATTCCCAACGCACGAAGAATTGTGGTGAAAGTTGGAAGTGCTGTTCTTACACGGGATGATGATTTTGGCTTGGCGCTGGGAAGGGTTGCTTCATTAGTTGAGCAGGTACGAGTTGATTTTTTTATCAGTCTGTGTAAGCACCAAAATACATTATTTTAATTTTGTTTTTCCTAGTTCATTGTAAAAAAAAATTAACCAAATAAATTTGAAAACCAATTGGTTTAATAAAGCAAAAACTACATTAGTCTAGTTTCAAAAGTGACTTTTAAAGGATCCCCATATGTGATAATACAGGTTGCAAATTTACAAAATGGTGGTCGCGAAGTTATCCTGGTGTCGAGTGGTGCAGTGGCACTTGGGAAACAATTATTGGCTCCAAAGCGGGATTTGTCTGTGAAGCATTCGCCAAAGCGCTATCATGGATTGAACGTGAGTTTATAAGCACCGGTCATTTTTCACACTATTATCTGGTACTGTGTATGCTTATACAGTGCCCTGGTTACGTTTAAAAATTCAAGAGAACTTTACCTTTAACTAGGGGAATAAAATCCAGGTGGATCCTCGAACTGCTGCAGCAGTTGGTCAATTGGATCTAATGTACACGTACAAATCTATGTTTGCTCAATATGGAGTTCAAATTGCACAGGTAAAATTATTTCGAATTTTTATTATTTTTTCTCATTGTTAAAAGTCTTACAAAGTATTCTGAGCTAGCAAAAACATGGAATTTAAGTTATTCCAATTTCTGTAGGTACTACTGACCCAGCAGAACTTTGCAGATGCGTCTGCCCGGAAACTATTTTTTGAGACTATATCGGAACTTCTGGCGCTGAATGTGCTTCCTATAGTAAATACTAATGATGCCGTCGAGGCTTTCCAAATCTACAACGAACTTGAAGGGGTACTAACAATTTTCTATGCGTAATGTAAATTACATTTCCAAGGGTGAAACTAATACTTTCTGAGTATACAAAAGACGTTTTTTTCCCCAGGGCATCACCGTCAATGATAACGATAGTCTGGCTGCTCTAGTGTCAAACGAGTTCCAGGCGGATTTAATGATTCTCATTTCAAATGTGGACGGTGTTTTAACTGGTCCTCCAGGAACGTTTGGCTCTAGATTGTTACACACCTATTGCCCCGACACTATTCAAGAAGGCGTAAAATTCGGGGAAAAGTCTGCAGTTGGTTGCGGAGGGATGCAGTCAAAGGTAACTAAACAAAAGATTGAGCTCTTTAGTGTAATATGGAGTTATTCCAGTATGGTAAAAAGAGAAAATTCGTATATTATTTAATTATTTAAATATAACAAACATGTACTTTCAGGTCTCAGCTGCAATATGGGCTTTAAATAATGGTACTGCAGTGATAATCTGCAATGGCTCCAAGCAAGGTACGGGATTTTAAACCTTTTCCGGCCTTCGTTATTGCACATTTTAAATATCACAGGAACACAATGTGAATTGTTTTTCTGATTTTTAGGAACGCTCAACGGCATCATGACAGGCAAGAGAATCGGAACGTTGTTTACAGCCCACGTCAATGGTACAAGATCATCTGAAGCCATTGCAGAACTTGGTAATAAGATCTCTCTTTTTTCGAAAAATTATTTTGTATAATTATTATTATTGTCTGTAAAATATGTAACTTGTAGCAGTGCTTATAGTGCGTAATATTACTTTCGTAGCAAAGGAAGGTGGAAGGAGACTGGCGAACCTGGACGGAGCTACAAGAAGTGAGATTATCAAAAGGATTGGTGAGCTCTTAATTACCCGCAAGACAGATATTATGACTGGAAACAACCGAGATTTGGAGAATGCAAAGGAAAAACTCGGATCCGCTGAATATGACAGGCTTAAGCTCACAGATGCTAAAATTACGAGCTTGGCTGCTGGTGAGTAAAAATCTGATTGTGCATTCTGTACAAAAAATTACGCATTTTGACATTGGTTCGAACACAAATGTATTGTAGGATTGGAGCAAATGGCAAGGGATTCAGTGGATATTTTGGGACGGACAGTGAAGAGGACATTGCTAGCCAACGGTTTGGAACTGCAACAAGTTAAAGTTCCAATTGGCCTTCTCATGGTTATTTTTGAAGCCAGACCGGATTGTTTGCCCCAGGTAAGAAATTCTAAATCGTAAGTTTTTTTCAGATAGCTGTCGTAGAGCTACTGGATTGTATATCTGATTATTATATATTATTTATAGCATAAAAATTGAACTCATCTCTGAAAATAGATTGCTGCTCTCTCAATTGCATCTGGGAATGGACTGGTGCTGAAGGGTGGAAAGGAAGCTGTCCATACCAACAATGCTCTCATGTCCATTGTTTCTGAGGCTCTTTTGACTCAAGGAGTACAGAATGCTATTCAGATGGTAATTGATTTAATAGTGATGTAAATACTGTAATTAATTGTTAAAAATATATTTAAAAATATACAATAGAATTGTTCCCAATCTGATGCAGCTGTGTTTTTAATTTCAGGTGGTTTCTAGAGAAGATGCAAATGAAATAATTGGTTTAGGAATGGTTGATTTAATTATCCCAAGAGGCTCGTCTGCACTGGTGAAATCAGTGACAGCCCAAGCTCAGGGTGTCCCAGTGTTGGGTCATGCTGAAGGAATTTGTCACATTTATGTGGATACTGATGCGAACTTGGATAAAGCTCTCCATACAGGTCCGATTCCTTAAATTGCTTACATTACAATAATCCGCACGTCTATATTTGTTAATTATGCGCGACACTGCAGTTTACATATGAAATATGAATTTTGCAATTTAATAGGAATTTAATGAGAGCATATTTATTTGCTTAATTAGATTTGTTGTACAATAATTGAATGAATTTTATATTAATTGAAACCGGCGGCTGAGCTGTTCAATAAGGGTTGTGGAAATTCTTCATTTTAAATGGAATCTCTAAAAATTGTTTTTGTTTTGCAGTTAAAGACGCTAAATGTAGCTATCCAGCAGCATGCAATGCAGTTGAGACTATTTTAATTCACAAGGAACTCCTAAGTAAAGGGAACTTCCTCACCAGACTTTCTGATTTGCTCATGTCCAACAACGTAAGTTTATAAAACTAGTGCTATATCATTGTTGATTACAGATATAATACTTTCCCCTACAATTTTACAGGTAGAGATTTATGTCGGTCCAAATTTACATAAGGAAATGCCTTCTAAATTTCCCGTGGCGAAAACTCTCAAAACTGAGTATTCCAGGTTGGCATGCACAATCGAAGTTGTGTCCGACGTTTCCGAAGCTATCAGTCATATCAATTCTTTCGGATCATCCCATACTGAAGCAATCATCACAGAAAATGGTTTGTAAATAATTACTCTGTTGTGTCCAGTCCTGTTAATGATTCTGATAATTTTTTGAATATTCTGGGGATTTTTGTAGGGGGGAAACGCTATTACGGAAAATATTACATTAGATAATGAAGAACCAACATCTGAGGACTTTAAACTTATATTTTTAATTTCATAGAGGAAGCAGCGAATGAGTTTTTGAAACGGGTGGATTCTGCTTGTGTGTTTCATAATGCATCCACTCGATTTGCTGACGGATATCGTTTTGGACTCGGAGCTGAAGTGGGAATTAGTACGGGTCGGATTCACGCCAGAGGTCCTGTAGGCGTGGAAGGACTCCTCACTACAAAATGGATCCTTCATGGTCAAGGGGATGCAGCCTCTGATTTCGGTCCTGGAGGAAAATCTTATAAACATGTACAGTTGCCCCTTGATCCTCAAATCCCTATTTAAACTCAGTTGTTATTTGAAAAGGTGTCCAGGTGACTCTGAAAAAGTCAAAAGTTTATCTAGACATCCAGTATATATGTAAATGAGTACTTGAGCAAAACGTCGGTATCTGTAATTATGCCTACAGAATATTTCCTACCTATACTAATTACATATCATATATTTCTGTTATTTATTTATTTCGCGTTTATACTCCACTCCTGTAAGGATCATTCCCTGTATGTATTTCATACCGAGCATATATACACACAGTAAAATAAAATCAATTAAATTCTGTTAATGTTTTCCTAATGTGTCCATCCTTTGTAAGTAGATATATCCATGGATGAAAGGTACGTGATAAAGCTAAACTAAAGTTTCCTCCATCATCAAAATCACGTTTTATACAATTGAATGCAATTATTATCATCTTTTCTCGAATTAATTTCTAATTGGTGTATTTGATTCTTCATCGCAAATGATAAACTTACGAAATCTGTTGATGTCAACGATTTAACCTCCAATATTTATATCTGCTGTAAATTGTCACGAGTTATGTATCTGATATAATTACTTACACATGAACCTCCTCTTCTAGCGCATTTCATTCTTGCTCTTGAAATTTATTCCGAACATATACACAACACCTAATTTTTAATTTGTAAAGTTACAACAGAGAAAATGCTACATGCGAAGGAGAGCCTCAAAACAGACAGGTAGGGTAATTATGATGTCATTCAAATTGTATCTAAATATTATGCATTGTATTTCTATCCATACCACTTCCACAAGAATTGGAAGTGTTCCTTTAATTCTGAATTGAAAATCTTAAAAGATTAAGCAGAGCTATAAAAGAGTTTAGAATGCCATTAATTATTAATTACTAATTACTCTAGGAAGCCCTTATACCTGGTTGGTACATTCTATATTATTGTGTTATGGTATTTGTATATTTATATATATATAAGTATAGTTACATCAGTATCATAGATATTACATCTACATACCTTGTCTGTAATTTACTTTGTATAAAGGGAAAGATACACTTACATTAGAGGATAAAATATGTAGGTGTTTTATATGCATTTCGGAGAGATTGATTCCTCCATTCTTTAGTAATATTTATTGAGAAATTTAACATGTTCCTCAAAGATTTCTTGTTAATTATTATCTCTTGCAGTAAACGCTCTTTGGATGAGTTGTAGACGGATGCGTTTTACATCCCTTGATTTACTTATACGGGTACTAATCTGTGTTTATATAAAATGTGGATTTACAAAACTTCACCCTGACCTGTTCACATCTCTTAATCATAAAATCCTTGATATCCCTGTCCTAGGTCTAAAACATTTTGAATGAAGTTGCTGGAGTCAGAATTTATAAATAAGAATGGCCCCCTTTGCTAAACGGGATAAAAAGCTGTTCACATTATTTATGCATGCTTGGAGTTCACACTGGCTGTGCTCATACATGCATTCAAAGCGTGGGAAATAATGAGCCGGTGTCTTTCAGTTTCAAGGGACCCGTCAAAATTTAATAATAAAATTATAATTATGCATCCAGTTTTTTTAAATACCAGGGCGGAATTATTTTTGTTCCTGTTTTGCTAGATCAATCCGTTCTATATAAAACTTTTTCAAGGGCAATTTGGACATAAAAATATTGTAAAATTTTATGACAGTGAAAAAATCGGGTGGTACGACTTTTAATTGACTATAGTTTTCGTAAATAATATCAATTCCAACCCTTGTAATTAATGGTTCACTATTTATACACCCTAAACGAAGTAAAATTTCTCCGGTTTAGTACCATATGCTCTAATAACTAGGAAAATTTATTTGGGGTAAAGTGGAATGTTCCCAACGAGGCGGGTTTCTTATAGAGTAGTAAAATAATGTAAATATGTATTGCATTTTCAGTAGCATCGTTAATTTAGCAGCTATGTACATTTTCTTATAAAAACATTACTACAATTAATAGCACTGACACGTCACACTGCATGTGATGACTCCACACCGAATGAATTTCTCAATCATGACAAAAATAAAGTTACTGTCGTATGCAGTTCCCATTGAAAATATTTTAACGTAAACAATATTACTTGTCATGCACAAAAAAAGTGAATTTGGTAATGACAAGGAAATTTTTTATTGGGTATTTAGAATGAAAACAGTAGTGATAGTGTAATTCCACAGTTGGTTATTTACAGCGCATTTAGTTTGAATAGCCTGATTTCCCGAGACTACAATATATTGTTTTGCAGAATTAATTATTATTGTTTATTCTTATATGTACTTTTGCACGCCGTAGAATTAAATTCTGAGAATGATTTCATGTGATTTTATTATAAATTCCCTTCTGCTTGCTCGCTGTTATTAAGATGGGCTTGTTATTAAATTCATTGCATTCTGATTTACTTCCACTTGTGCTAACAAAATTCATTTTAAAAATAAATCCCAGAATCTTGGAAACATTTATATCTATAAATACGAATTCTATAAAAAAGAGTACATGGAAGTGTATACACTCAATTTGACTATTTGTTTTCTCCCATTAATTTTTTTGCTCATGCGGAATTGGTTCTTGACCCCTGAGCAGACCCATTGACTTACCAGAACCAGATTTAGGATACAATTTCTTATTTACCCTATAGATAAATGCATACGAAATTACATAAAGGACTACATTTCCACCAAGCAAGCTTCGATTCATCAATGGCCCTCTGCAGAGCAGACAACACGTACATTGATTTAATTATCCCATCAAAACGTATTTTACTTGTGAGACACTGCATATACGCATCAGCCTAAGACAAATAACAATAATCAAGATGTAACCGCAAGTCTTCCAATTAGTGTAATCTTCCACTCACAAAATCAGTGCTAAAAGATGAAGTTTTAAGTGCAGTTCTTATCTGCACAATATTTTAGAAAAGTAACTCCTTCACCCAGGTTATGTCAACATAACCTCCTTGCATAAATGCAGTCATTGTCCAAACTATCAAAATTCCCTGTCAGAAATATATTTTTCAGAAATATTTCCCCCTAAAACGGTCTCCAAAATTAGAATCAGTAATTATTACTTCATCTGAGGCGGCGGATATTAGTGGCATTATGACGCTTGTAAAACTATTTTTATAAATCTAAAATGATCAACAACAGTGAATTTACGCAGATGAGCTACTCAACAGGAATATGGAGAATTGTATAATCATTTACTAATGTATGAATGCCATAGTTGTTGATATATATTTTAAAAACTGGAGAACGAGGAAGTAAATGAGTATATTTCGAAAGAGACATGGTAACTACCATTTAATGAAGTAGGGTTCAAAGCACGTACGTATACATAGTACTTACAAATCTAGATATATGTGTATTTAAAAAATATATAAAGACAAATTTTCCTGGTTCCGTAATATTATACTTTTGTTATTTGCATCTAATCTCACCCCATTAAATCATCTTTTGGCAATACAATATTTCTTGTCCAGACTCCAGACACTCGTATTAGTTGGTGTGATTTCTGGCACTTAATTTTAATGTACACGATGACTCTATCCCCCACTTACCTATTCATTCTATAATATTGAAGATGATACATACTACTCCAAATGCTCTTTTGCTATTTTTTTTAAGAGTTGGAATCCCTTGAGAAGTTACTCTGCTCCTATCACGTTTTCCCCACTAGTTGAGCATCCTGTTTGTATCAAATCTTTAGGATAGGAACTATGGACGAGAACTCCTCAAGTCTACTCGTTAATCAAGTTGTTGTTCTCCCAGTATTGACACACTATGGGCTGGTGTTTGACTTTTAGTAGTAAATATAACTTTTCCCAGATCCTTCCATTCAATATATAGGGGATTGCGAAATTGGACTGAAAGGCCATTGTAAGTTTCCGTTACATGATAAGTTATAATGTGGAGATACTACTATAGAGTCAATTATGACAGTATAGTAAAAGTCCCTATCTACTGTATCTTACGAGACCTGACAGATCCACAATAATACAATTACTATAGTTCTGTTGACAATACAAAGTTCCTCTCTATTTATTTACATTGGGAAACTAAACCGTGTGGGCTTCACTATTTAATGTACACGTACATCCATGTGTATGTATCTATATGTGGATGTAATTCATGTCAGTATGTACAAAAGTGTGTGGAAGAATTATATAGAACAACATGAGTATACATACAATAAAAACTTGCCTGTTTTATTCCATTTCTTTCCCCAGTTCTTAAACTTATCTAATAATTGAAACATTTACCGTGTGTCCCATAATCTCAGCTCCGATTCCCAATGATCCATGTGGAGCGCATGTTATGCTTTGGCTGGTGGACTAAAACCATAATGTAATCTAAAAGTAAAGTAACAAACGTAAACAAAAGCCTCCTTCATTCTTCATCATCGGCAGAGTCATGCGTCGACGGCTAAGGAGTAGAACTGAATTATACATGTGACACTCAATGGACAAATTCATATCTCCTTGGAAAATATTTGAGGAGAAAAGTGAATATTGTAAGTATTCAAAATACTGCAGAGGAGCATGCTCAAATTTTTAAAACAATTACAAGCCCTGTTTATTATTTTTGTTTTCAACAATTTATTTCCTGGCCTTCAAATTAGCCTGTACACATGTCGCGTGTAATACAGGTCACACTGGCTACACCTTATAGCCTCTATATAGGGATTTTTATCCCCAAAACTTCCCCATTATAGCCATACAACTAGTAACCATCGTCCTTATCCTTAAGGACGATATTTACATTGAAGGGGCCGAGCAACAGCGTTTGCGTTAGAGATACATATCCCGCAATATAGAACCCACCGTTATAGCGAGATGACCATGTGACTTTGAGCAGGTGTGCTGACTTTGGCTTCTAGAAATTGTGGAGCTTTTAATAATAATAGTTTGTAAGACTTGTTTGGGATAATTCAGCCGTGGCTTTTGTAACCAGCAGTGGTCACCGCCTTAATAAAAATAAATTGCAAATGAATCCAGAGTATTTAGTAAAGGTCATGTTTTGATATTTTTCCCGGAATAAAGTAAATGTACATATGTTCTTTCAAAACCTGGCTTTGACTAGGAATGTACATTTGAGTACGGTTACTTAAATGTGACTATTTTGGAGTGCGAAGACTGAATAAGCGATAAGCTTGTTTTTTCTCACATGTTCACTCCATAGACAGAGCATTGGGTTTGCAGAATCTGGACACATGTAAATTTACAAACTTACATTAGGTCAACGTACAGAGCAGGTTTTAAGGAACACCAGTAAGAATTGCTGTATGGTACCTAAAAAAGGATTCAGACATGGAAGTTGCATCGCCAAAGGTCAAAATATGTTTGTGGCATACTCAAACTCATAAATGCTTGTATAATAGCTTTGAACAGTAGGAGTACAGAGAGCGATAAAAAAAACCATAGAAGCTTTAAAAGTCCTTTCTGCCTCAGTTCCTAGCGTCAATTCATTTACGTGACTACATTAAGGAGAGGAGGGTGCCTACACTCACACAGACTTTGCACCACCATTCAGGCACGTTGGGCGAATTGTAGTTATATCTGGAAATTGAGTAGATTATATAAATCCTACTTGACACTCTTAATAAGCCAAAGAAGAAAGGAGACTTCATTTGGTCTTCTGCTACACTTCCAGTCACCTCTCTCTCTCTCTCTCTCTGACTTTTTCCCATGAAGACCTGAAATCCATATTGACATCATCCCATAACATTTTCCTAATCGTTAGCTCAAACCTTTTTTCGGTTAGAAGGGGCTGGAAATCTTGGGTTTCCAGTACACATAGGAATTTTACCATTGTAATATTTAGTAACCTAGCAGTTTTATTCCAAGTCCCATTACACACACTTGCAGTAGAATTGTTCCTAGTTCTAATTTACAGTATTACTGATTTTCAATAACACTCAATGCTAACAGCCGAGTAAGCATTTTACTGTCAAAGTTATAACTTCCGAGTAATAAACAAAATACGTAGATTCCTCCGACTTGCCACATCAAGTTTTTATGATTGAGCTCCTTGGAACATCTGTAAATTCAAGACTTGACCAAAGCAACAATGAATTTCAAGCGTGTTTTCACCCTGGTACCTCGCATGCGGTTTTTAATCCGGCCGCCATTCACTTACAAGCTACCTGTCGGCGTTACCACTGTAAGGAATTATTTCTTTCCCATCACTACCTACTACTGCTTTTTTAAATTTCATATTTCTAACACTGTTTTTCAAACTTTTGATGTCGCTAACTTGCAATGTGACGTGGGGGTTGAATAGGTTACAAAATTTTATGGGGAATAAAAATGCTCCATTGTAAACTAAATCCATTTTTAATTCCTGTGTTAATGTATAGAAAACAATAGTGTAAAAAGATATATTCACAACAATTCTTGTAAGATTTTAACAGACCATTTGTGGTATTGACGCAGACTACAGTAGTTTAAAGCTTGCTTGTACGTTCGGAAATTTCCATAATATTTATATGCATAGTCCGTTCACAATAATTGTTTTGAATCTTGCAGTCTCTACGAAGACCACTCTCAACCTCAACTACCAGGTTTGATTACGTCTCCCCCAAAGACAATGGGAACAATCATGGACATAGTAGGGCTACGATCACGTCCAGGAGTCAAATTTCTTCCGCAAGAAGAATTGTGGTCAAAGTTGGAAGCGCTGTTCTGACGCGGGAGGATAATTGTGGCTTGGCCCTGGGAAGAGTAGCGTCATTGGTGGAACAGGTGGGTTAGAGTTACAATTTCCAATGTTATTTTTTGAACTAGAATTTTACATATGATGCTTTGTTGTCCTTCATTTTTCGTCATGTTTAATTCTTCCACGTGCGTTTAAGAAAGATTCATATAAATTCTTCAAGGTTGCCACGTTACAAAATAGTGGTCGCGAAATCATCATGGTGTCCAGTGGGGCGGTTGCTTTTGGGAAGCAAAAGCTGGTCCAAGAGCTTGTCATGTCCATGTCTATGAGGCAAACCTTGCATTCAAAGGATCACCAAGTGCATGTGAGTTTAAGCATTTCAACAGTTTGTGTATTAAATAATAATACTATTTTTTTTAAATTACTACACACAAGCTGGATAAAGCTACTGTTTGTATTTACTGAACAAATATTGTCACTTCATGTGGGTAGCATTACATGGAGATAGTAGCCACACGTACACACTTGTTGGAGATAATTCATAGGTTCTATGTGTACATATGTATGTATGGTTTAGTACTACTTACAAGCGTTGATCTAAAATGTAAAAACCCGTAGTTTTTCTTACCAGTGTTTATTCTGCTCTAATATTTTTAAAAAGCCTTAATCATACCATGGAATTTTTTACACAGGGTAGCAAAGTGGTACTGGAGCCACGAGCTGCAGCTGCGGTGGGCCAATCAGGTTTGATGTCGCTCTACGAAGCAATGTTTGCTCAATATGGGGTCCGGATAGCGCAGGTAACGGTGCAATCATCCTTGTCATCAGTTTTTTACGCCCAGTTTGGATTTCATAGAACTTTCGTGTGTCTCAATACAATTTTTTTAGTTCAACTCTTTCAAGTCAGTTATATGTACAATAGCGAGAGTACTCTATAATATGCATTCTGTACACTTATTACATATTTGGTTTGCTGGTGGGAAAACTATATTCGTAGATCATTTGGTATTTAGGGAGGCTTCCCCTCTGTTTCATTTTGTCTTGAAGGGAAATGTCACTTAGATTAATTGGGCTCTTCACCGACATCCCCTTACGTACATGTATATAATTATACATATCTGAATTTGTATTTACACAATATCAAATCCTTCCAGAAATTGAACCGAATGACGCATTCCATATGTCCTGAACTTTCGGTTCTTCAAACAAAAGGACATACATTTTAGTCAACAAGGGATGGAAAATTTGTAAAAACTTATTGCCTTGACTCCTATCAACCTGTCAGCCAGATTCAGGAAATCTAATCCAGGATGACAGTTACTTATTATTATTCTCAGATTGAGTGTTTGTCCCTCGGCTCTCACTTTATCTAAAGCGTTGGTGTCCATACTAAATTAGAGGCATGGACAATCGCGTGTACGTCATATCTAGAAATTTCATAGCTATAGTTCAAAATAGTATTCTTCAAGGTCAGGTAGCAAAACATGTGGGAGAATTTTCCATTCAATTTCTAGGAAGCGTGTGTCGTTCTATTAATCCTGAATGAGACTGTTACCATATAATGTGCATGGTAACTTTGGATATAACTTGTAGCCCTATGCTTCCGGCCATTAGTAGATTATTATGAAGAAAAAACAGATAAATCAATTCTGAATATTTTTTTACCGGATTTCTCAATAGGTACTGGTGACCAAGGCAGACTTTGCAGATGCTTACACAAGAAAGCATTTGTTTCAAACTATGTCAGAGCTCCTGGCTTTGAATATCGTTCCTATTGTCAATACTAATGATGCTGTAGCCGCACTCCAAGTTTATGATGCACTTGAAGGGGTAATATTTTTGTGTGAAATTTCAGTATTGTTTGGAATTATTAGACCATTCCTGTGGTATTCCTTGAAATATCACGCAACATTTCACACTCATTTCTTGTAACCCCTTTAGGACATAACTGTCAATGATAATGACAGTTTAGCCGCACTCTTATCAGCGGAAGTACAAGCGGAGTTGATGGTTCTGATGTCAGACGTGGATGGTGTTTTTACGGGTCCGCCTGGTTTGGAAGGTTCCAGACTATTGCATACATATTGCCCTAACCTTATGCAAGGTGGGGTTAAATTCGGAACAAAATCATCTGTCGGTTTAGGAGGGATGCAGTCCAAGGTGCGTTACTCATTAAAAATATGGTGTTAGCAATGAATCCCGTAAAACCTGTAAAGCCAATGTTTTGATCATTGGTGATTGTGAGAGCCTCTGAAATCCGGTATTTAGAGTGCGTACAATTACAATGTTGGGAGTTATAGTACGCTGTGGGAATGATGTAAGAAGCTAATTTACAGGTTTTACGGTACCCGAAATAAGTTCTGCGGAACGTTAGCAGCATTTTGAAATGCAGCTATTTGAAAATGCTTTGCTTAAAAATAATGCTTTGAGCGGTGAAAATTACAATAATACTTTTTCAACAGCAGTAAATTTTTGCACAAACATACTGATGTGCATACATACATACGTAAGTGGGCTTGTATTTTATAAGCAGCTTCACTAACAAAGCAACAGTAGATGCTCCATTGAAAAAGGAGTTAATAAAGTGTGAAATAGTAAATGAGAATTTCTTATTAAGTTCCCGTATCTCCAGGTATCAGCAGCAACCTGGGCTCTCAACAACGGCATAGCTGTGGTCATCTGCAATGGTTCCAGGGAAGGTAAAATACGGCAGAACTAAGCAATTCATTATTGTTACAATTATTACATTTTTCCACTTCAAATCTAATGTCGGACTTTAGGAGCCCTCAACAAAATCATCGACGGGAAAAGACTTGGCACTTTGTTCACTACCCATGTTCATGGTACAAGATCTCCGGAAAACCTTGCAGAACTCGGTATGCTAAATAAAAACACATCGTGTGGATTAAGTGTTCTCTGACTGAGGAAAGCCCGTTGAAGAGCATTTTCTCTATTCATGGAAAATATTTGAATGAAATTATATTTTAGCGTAATAATTTGTCTTCGCTTTATTGAAGAGCCCCTCTAAGAGTAATTGTCTGAAAGTGACTCTAGTTACGACGTGTTCATTAAAAGAAAAATTAGCATTGTATCAAAATAATTTGTCCTCCTAATAGAGACGGTGCTCTTATGATTGGACCCATTACATCGACAATACATTGAATGTACTATTATTACGTTGAAATTCTCAATCGTTGCTTATTTTTGCAGCCAAGGAAGGTGGAAGACAGCTGGCAAACCTGGAAGGAGCTCAAAGGTCTCAGATGATCAAAAGCATCGGGGAGCTTTTAATTTCACGCAAAGACGATATAATGATTGCAAACAACAGAGATTTGGAAAATGCAGAGAAGGAAAAACTTGGATCAGCAGAATTCGACAGGCTTAAGCTCACGGATGCTAAAATTACGAGCTTGGCTGTTGGTGAGTAAAAATCTGATTATATTATTCTGTAAAAAATGTGATAATTGATCAAACACAAATATATTCCAGGGCTGGAGCAAATGGCAAGGGATTCCGAGGATATTTTGGGTCGGACAGTGAAGAGGACATTGCTAGCCAATGGTTTGGAACTGCAACAAGTGACGGTCCCAATTGGTCTTCTTATGGTTATTTTTGAAGCCAGACCTGATTGTTTGCCACAGGTAGGAATTAAGAAATAAAATAAACTTTAACATGGACGCTATAAGAACGTGCAGAACGTATATGGAAATGGAACATCTGAGAAATTTGGCAATTTTCTATACATGCTCACTATAAATTCTCATTTGTTTATTTAAACAGATCGCTGCTCTCTCAATTGCATCTGGTAACGGTCTTGTGTTGAAGGGTGGAAGTGAGGCTATAAATACCAACAATTGTCTCATGTCCATTGTCTCTGAAGCCCTATTAGCTCATGGAGTACAGAATGCTATTCAGATGGTAAATAGTTTTTGTACTAATTAAGTACTCCCAAATATTTTGTTCTGACGTAGAGGATTTAAAAAATCTTAATGCAATAGAACTCTCTCTCTCAATCTAGCCCATTAATATTTTTAATTTCAGGTAGTTTCAAGAGAGGATGCAAACGAAATAATTGGCTTGGGAATGGTTGATTTAATTATTCCAAGAGGCTCATCTTCACTTGTAAAATCAGTCACAGCTCATGCTCAGGGTGTCCCAGTATTGGGTCATGCTGAAGGAATTTGTCACATTTATGTGGATACTGATGCGAACTTGGACAAAGCTCTTCATATAGGTAAGATTAAGTATAAAAATTAAATCCATACTCTGTCAAGTTCTATCAAAATATTCTCGGTTGTTGGGCTGAGTAACTATTTTACTACTGCGGAGATAACAGTATCACAAGAGGGCGCTACAAATGCCTAAGGAACGTTTGCGCTTTCATCTATCAGTGTGTACATAGTGGCAATTGTCACAGTTCAGAATTAGTCATGCTTCCTCAGCGTTATATACTTAAATAACTGATATGATAAGTGTTACTTCGGAAATATATTTTGTAACAATATGAAAACAGTATAATACTAAAAATCCAATTATTTCCCACAGTGAAAGACGCCAAATGTAGCTACCCAGCGGCTTGCAACGCAGTTGAGACAATTTTAATACACAGGCAGTTGTTAACTAAAGGAAACTTCTTTGGTAGACTTTGCGATGTTCTCAAGTCCAACGACGTAAGTTGTTCAAGCATAAGTTGTAACGTTGGTTAAAATAAACATTTTTTAAACATATATTAAAGTCTCGAACATGAGCGAACATTTATTTTTTTATCTCAGGTGGAAATCTATTCCGGCCCAAACCTTTCCAAGGAGCTTACATTCGGACCTCCCATTGCGAAAACTCTTAGAGCTGAATACGGTAGACTGGCTTGTACCGTTGAAATTGTATCAGACGTCATTGGAGCTATTGATCACATTAACTCATTTGGCTCGTCCCATACTGAAGCAATTATTACGGAAAATGGTATGGAAAAAATATTTGTACATTTTTGTCGACAGCATTAATAAGGCGTTAAACTATTCAAATCTGATTTTACTTTTGGCAGAACGTGTTGCAAAAGAATTTTTGAAGAGAATTGATTCTGCCTGCGTATTCCATAATGCATCAACTCGGTTTGCTGATGGATATCGTTTTGGACTCGGAGCTGAAGTGGGAATTAGTACTGGTCGGATTCACGCCAGAGGTCCTGTGGGTGTAGAGGGACTCCTCACAACAAAATGGATCCTTCGTGGTCAAGGTGATGCTGCTTCTGATTTCGGCCCCGGTGGCAAAGCATTTGAGCACCTCTCATTACCCCTCGATAATAAAATACCTGCTGTATCATACAATTCTCAATCTCAAGCTGATTTTGAAAGCTTCCCGGAAGAAGTCGAACAGAGTCAGCAAGCAATTTAAGCACGGACGTAATTAATTATACAATAAGTAATTTAATTTTAAGTGACAAATTTTATCTTACACACATTCCTATAGTTCGGCAGTGAAGCAAGAACAGTAGCAATTTGTGAAATATTGTGGACTTTTGTAACTTTCAATTTTGGTATTATGACTTAAAGCTAGTTAATAATTTTATCACATGGAATATTTACGGCACCCACCATGTTTTTTTTTGGTGCAAGGATTCTGCGCTGCTTATTTGTAGCCTTTAATTTATTTTAGATAATGAAAAGTTATTATAACAATATAGCATACAGGATACGCACTATCAACAATGATTTATACGAGGGATAAGGTGTTCATCCCAAAGCTATCAAATAAATGAAATGTACTAAACTATTTCTCTTTAACGACTTTTATCTGTAATCCGAAAAACACACCTGTCCTGAATAAAGCAATTAGTTTGCGAACGCTTTTATTAAATGCAATTTTTATTTCCAAACGGCACCATGAGTGAAGCATGGGTAAAGACTCAATAATACTTTATGCGTGTTTTTTGTAAGAATTGTGGTACTAAATATCTGAATGTATCAATTAAAAAATTACAACAAGTATACTTAAAGTCTCATTTATTCAGCGTAATTTTAATTTGTAACACAACTTTCAAATGTGATGAAAAACTACAGTAGCGTCCTGACTAAAGCAACGTAACTTAATAGACATTTGTTTGTGTGGAACCTATTTTTGAACTTCAAAGGAAACTACAGTTAGATTATATTCAATCAATGAAAGATTCCAAAATTCATAACCCCAATACTGCTTGTGCATTTCACACAAAAACTGTTAATAATTTTATATAAGTTAAATTTCAACTACTTTCGCACACGCACCCGCATGAGTCATCAATTCGAAAGAGTAATATTACCGAATGGTTCACAGAATTTGCTCGTGAATATTAATCACTACTTAATATAAGCTGGTCGACAATTATCTGTAATTTACAAATGAGTTTACATATAAGGAAATGTAGCTGTAGCAAATTATATGCACCTCCGGGATGTGTTAAAGTGATCCTAGTAGCCAAAGAGCTTAAACAGTACTCGGAGCTTTACAGAACTTATTGTTAGAGGCGAAACAAGAATTTTCTTGCAATCATATTTTCACACTGCGTCACTGTTTAGGGATCGAGTTTCGGTCAATTCCTTAAATCGTGATAACAGCTGATCCAGAGATCTTTCACCGAGTACTTTGTTATCACGGGTTCGTACATTTACAGTGCCGGCTTCCTTCTCCCTGTCTCCCAAAACTATAAAAACAAATTATGAGTTAGCCTGGATCTTAGCTGACATTTTTTAACAATCTGGCTCTTCTAAGTTCTTAAAAACTGAATTGCCAATGTTTTCAAACTCACCCAAGATGAAATTAAACTGTGCCAACTGTGCATTCCGGATTTTCTTATTTAAAGTGTCTCCTGGGTCAGTATCAAGTTCCACCTGATATCCAGCCTCGTAGAGTTGCTTTTGGACAGTTCCAGCATATTCATTAATAGAAGGACCCACTGGAACGATACACGCCTGTCTTGGAGACAGCCAGAACGGCCACTTGCCAGCATATGACTCCGTCAAGATGGCAATAGCCCTTTCCAATGATCCTAGAATTGCTCTGTGAATAATGACAGGTCTTTTTTTCTCTCCATTCTCAGCGATGTAATTCATGTCAAACCGGATGGGAAGCTGGAAATCCAGCTGAACAGTAGCACACTGAGTTGGACGCCGGAGAGCATCTAATATAGTAATATCAATTTTCGGACCATAAAAGGCTCCATCCCCTGGGTTCTCTTTCCATGGTTTCCCAAACTTATTCAAGCTGTTCGCCAGTTGCTAAAAGAAATTAAATCCATGGAAAATGAATGCGAAAATTAGTAAAGAAAGCTTGTATACCCTAATCACGTGTGAATATCCGATGGATTAAAACATACTAAAAGTATAAACCTAACGGAGCTAAGGAATTTCCTCGATTACTCACTCTTTCAGCTTCATTCCATACTTCAATGTCACCAAGGAATTTCTCAGGTCTAGTTGACAATCTGAGCTGAAAGTCGAATCCCAGAACCCCGTAGATGTGATTTAAGAAATCAAGAGCCCCATCAATTTCACTTCCAATTTGTTCTGGTGTACAGAACATATGAGCATCATCTTGTTGAAATCTTCGTACTCGGGTTAACCCAGTAAGAGCCCCGGATAATTCATTGCGATGCAAAACTCCGAAGTCAGCCAACCGAATAGGAAGTTCTCTCCAGCTTCGAGGACGATGATTAAACATGACACAATGGCCAGGACAATTCATTGGCTTTAAAGCGAAAGTTTCTTTCTCCACTTCGAAAGAGAACATATTCTCTGCGTAATGTTGCCAGTGACCAGAAGTTTGCCATAGCTTCACATTGTACATATTTGGAGTGATAACCTCTGTAAAGCCTCGCTTCCGATATTCGCTTCTTATCAAATCCTGCAATTTGTTGTAAATAAGAGCTCCTTTGGGTAGAAAAAAGCATGAGCCAGGAGAGAGTTCATTGAAGAAGTATAGTTCTTGTTCTCTGCCTGTAAATATTTCCGTAAATTAACTAAACCGCTTACTAACTAATCGCTTTACTTAAACCAATTATTAATCTTCCATAAGCATTTTCTACATATTGAAAACCCTGTGATAAAAGACCTGCTATGAAAAGCCTCACCCCCATATGGGCTGATCCATAAGAACGTCATTATTATATGCAAATATTTACTCCCACCTTAAGTGTCCTCATGTCAGAATGTAAATATTGCATTCCGATGTAAATGCGTGTAACAATATTTTGATACCCTAATTGTACGTCCAGCAATCTCGCGGCAGCAATGTTAAAATAAAATATTGAGAGAAACTATGCTGTCAGTATTGTCGCAGACATGAACGTATTCAGCGACATCAAATCGATCAAGTTCTCGAGCATACACCTTTCTTGACAAATAATTTTGCAGCTATAATCTTTTTGAAACTAAAATAAATCGATGATCTTTAAAAAACTTTCCCCGACTTTGTTATTGCTTATGGCAATCGTCAATTGCATCGCAGGAAAAATGTAAACACTAATGGACTGAATCTACTTTTACAAGATTTGTTATACATGCACTAAGCTAAACTAGTAAATATATATTACCTAGTTTCCTGTGATCTCGTTTCGCAGCTTCCTCCTGAAGCTGTTGCCACTGTTTTAACTGTTTGGGTTCAGGAAATGAGATTCCATAGACACGTTGCAGTGTTTCGTTGTCACTCTTCCCCTCCCAATAAGTAGCGGAGTTCTAAGTAATCCCAAGAATATTTCTCACAATTGCTTACAGTAGTACAAGTAGAATAAAAATTACGAAAAGAAATTGAAAACAACAACAAACCTTAGTCAAAGCCAAGGCTTTGATTTTCCCAGTGTTTCTGACATGCGGTCCACGGCACAAATCAATTAAGGAGCCACAGCGGTAGACAGTAGTTGTAGGTGTGTCGACTTTTTCGTTTAAAATCCTCTTTTTAAACATATTATAATCAAACATTTCCAACAGTTGAGCTTTAGTCAACTCCAGACGTTCAAAAGGTTGTTTTTCTTTGACAATTCCTTTAACCAGTGTCTCCAAAACAGGAAAATCTGCGTTTGAGACACCATCGCCTGCAATCTGCATGTCGTAATAAAACCCTTCCTGAATCGGAGGTCCGTAACATAAACATCCCTCGTAAACTCTTTCCATTGCTTCGCCCAAAACATGAGCCGATGAATGCCAGAAAACGGCCTGAGCCTCCTCATCGTCAAACTTGAGAAGCTGCAGTTTGCACGAAGATTCCAAAGGTCTTTCCAAATCCCAAAGTTCACCATTGACTTTAGAAATTACGGTGGCTTCAGCCAATCCATTGCTGGTAAAATTAGATTTAAAAATATCGTTCGATATAAACTGTCAGGTAAAACCATTTTCTAGTTTTATTCTTTTATCACTTTACGCAAGTAATTAAACCTAAGAACTTGCACTTGTACCTGATTCCTTTTGCTACTTCAAAAGGGGTAGTCTTCCAGGACTGTCCAGCAACTTCTTTCCCGTCAGGTAAAGTAATGGTGATATCCTCCGGAGTTTTACTGGCAAGGCTTTCTTCATACTCCTGTTTGAATTTATTCCACAGAGTCAGGCGGTGCTACATACAGTACAAAAAACGACATGAAATGTCTGTTCGTAATTAAAATCTGATAACAAAACAATGGCATAGAACTAGTTTTTAGTTTTAAAATAACCGTACCTCAATGTACTGAGGCCAGGGCTGAAGTTCCTTCCGGGTTTCGGGCATTTTTCTTGACTTTTCTTGAGCTTGCTTCAATTTCCACTTTTCTTTGGGAGTCAGCACCTATTAAAAAATTGAACCAGTCACTTAATTACAATTCCAACGTTGAATCTCAATGTTTCCCATGCAAGCCACCAAAACAAAGTCACAGTAAACCAAATAACTTCCACTGGAATAACATAACTAGTTCGATTCCAATGTTGAACTACATCTCCACTAACTGAAATAAAACATATATATGATATCACACCTGAGCTACCCACAGAAACTCATCCAGGATAAATTATGCACTATCCAATCTCTCACTTTCATGAGATTTCCACCATTTCCCCTTACACAATAAATGATGAAATGAATCTGTATATTTACGTAACACACCTGTACGTATAAAAAAGAATTCACGGAATCCATTACCAACATTCTGAATCACCTGAACAAACATTTCGTTCAAAACGCCATGTGACAAAGATATTGCAAAATCTGCAACCCTATTATTTACTCCTACAAATACCGTACAAATCTGGCCCGGCTACACAACTGTCTACTACAATTTAGCATAACAAACCAAATCCGTCTTTTATCATTATTAAATTCAATTTTGTACATAACCACTGCAGTAGCTACGTATACACATGTACTATTTAATACTCCTTTAAAATCCATGCACCAGGTAGATACCATACCCTCTCCAAAATTTCAAGATCTCCTGCCACCACAAAAGTTGATACTACTATTAATAATATTTATCCTTCTCTTCCGAGAATCTCAAAATCGTATTATTTAGGTTGGAACAAACATTGGAAACAAAAAGCCTGTTCGATTGTCCGTCGAATCTGTTAATTAAGAATACAAAATACTAAATCAGAATTCAAAAAATACAATGATTATAGAATGTCATACATACACAAGGAGCATAAATCTGGCAAAATTTTTTAAATGCAATTATTTCAACATACGATTTCATTTAAAATTGCTTGAAGGACAGGTCTACAATATAATATGTACATTATACCCTATAAAAGTCGATATTACATATAATATTCCACATATGTTGCACTCTAATAATTATACATATGTCACGCTAATGCTATATCATATGCTCAAATGTTTAATTCACGGTGCGAAATGTGTGACAAATCTTGAATAATTTTGAATATAATTTTAAAAGTAAATAAGATGAGTAATCTTTTAAAAACTTACGGAGTAGGTTCGGCAGATTTGAAGAGCTGATCCTATGGAATGACGCTGACAATAATTGTTGGGAATTGGAGATGAAAAACTGGAAACTACGGAATGTCTAATAATTGTTCTAAATCGTCCGGCGTTCATTCCTTTCCCCTTTTCTGTGCAACGTGCATGTCACATAGAGCATGCACCTGTGTTTGTGTGTGTGCTCAATGCACAATGTAAAGGCCCATAACACGTTATGTACATATATAGTACGAGCTCGAATAGTGTGTGCAAAATATAGGAGCAAGCAGCGGCATAGCGGCACATGCAAGCCAAGACCATATTCGAGAATCAGCTCCCAACCGGCGTGTTTGATTACTCGCAAAACTGCAAAGATGTCACTATTTATCCCCATTGGCTTCAGGAAGCCCAAATACTTACTTTTTCATCGTAAATACCTTGCCTTACCCCATTTCGAAATGTTCTGGGGACAGGAGTACGTAAAAACGTACTCCTTCATGAAATTGATGATTTGAAAGGAAAAAAGCCCAGGTCGAAATTTTTTAAATTTATTTTTGTATTAAAATAGAGAGCTAATTAAGTAGTGAACGAGGACAGAATTTATCAAAAATTTAGGTACGATATCCCTGCGATTGAGCCATGAAGATTGTCAGGAACTTTTGGCAAGTGAGTAACTAGATGAATTTATATGACAATTGTGCATATTCATGTAGTAAATTAATCCCGTGCTGGACATTAAGGGCATTCCATGTCTCCCAAGTAACCCTTCTGCACGATGAAGTCCCATCTAGAATTAAATAAAGATGTTAATGAAGTTACTTTCGCTGGGGGGGGGGGGGGTATTATTATTGTGTAAGATTGTCTTCATGATATTTTTTTAGTTTAAACTACCTTCCGGATAGATACTTAATACATTTAATTCACGACTCAAATGTCATTCACACAAAAGGGTGAAATGAAAGTGAATGAAAGTGTAGGTAAGGACTATAAACCTTCTGGGGGCCTTTCAAATCATCAAGTAATGTAGTATTGATGTAAGAGGTAAGGTGTCATGTTTTAGTATTGATGGGCACGTACCGCTTATTAGGATCCGTTTCTAGATACTCTAAGAAATCCGCTGAATATCTAACATCGTTCTTTACGGGGACCACATCTCTCCAAATGTTTGCTTTCCAATTGTAAGTGAATTGCTCTAGTAGAAAGGCTATTTTTGATTCGTCCTAACGCCATCATGTGGCAAAGTAAAATTAACAGAGAAAAGCAAATTATTACACATTGTTGTTCAAATTCACTCCATACATTCGTTGACAATTTGCAACGAAAGCAGTGGAGCAAGTTATATAGCTGTACTAACCGGTAATATATTCAGAGGTGGTGGAGGTTCCCACTTCTCTCGTACATTCTTCAATATAATGATTCCCCGAATCGCAAACCAACCGCCATATTCCGGGTGAACCGCGACTCCAAATAGCTTCTGAGTAAAGCAGTAATGCTCAATTAACGGCACATTCAGGACAATAAACAGTCTACTACCATTATCAGGATCAATTAAGTAACGTTTATGCAATTGGCTGTAGAAATAAAAAGTGCTACCTTTTTAGGAATCGACTCCAAGCAAGTCAACCGACTTTCAAGAAAATACTCAGCTGCCCCTGCCACATGAGCTGCAGTTTGAACCAAGACTTTTGGACGGCGATTCGGAAACAAGTCAAAATCATGAAATGCTTCTGTTTCAAAACCTTGAGCTTCCAACTCCTGTACAAGGAACAAAAGGTTGAATGATTGCCATTAAAGCACTTCAGATACCATACCGAATACTCTGCAATAATCGTAAATTGTCTCTAGTACCTTCAAAAAAAGACGAAACATAAATTTCATGGTCTCATCCAAAGGGTCAATTGTACAAAAAGAATTATTACGTCCAACTTGATTTCTTAAGAAAGGTATAACACATTTTTCGAAAATTGTAGGCCCACTAATTACAACAAAGGCGACTGTATCCTCTGGAACATTCAGAGCGAATTTGCTTCCAACCAGTTCATTGTACCAGCCAATCTGGAATTAATACCAAAAACTGTTCGATGATCATCAATCAGTGAATGATTACTTCACTCATTCAATTTCAGTTAAGTAAATAAATTCGTTTAATCAATTACAGATCACTCTCTATGCCCACTTCTTCAATTCTATTGCTCCATACCTCACAAAATCATCTATATACATACAACACTGGTCATAGTCACATGTAAATTTATACCTACAAGCAGAGATATTTGATATTTCACCCACCAGAAATGGATGAACGTGCAAATCTGCCGGTCCGAAGATCCGGTGTACAATTTCGCTGATTTGTTCTGGAAGCATTCTTGAATTGCTATTGATGTCCGTGTTTGAATTCTCCATTTTTACTTCTTCAGCATAAATCCCTCCTTTCCAACATCCTAAATACAAAAAGTCAGTACTTATATATAATCATTGCTGACATTAATACCCCCAGTCAGGGATATCTTATAATACAGTGAACTCTCGCTCCAAAGCTCCCCTCAAAATATAGACACCAAAATTCAACTCTCATGATGAATTGCTCTTATACACACAAAAACTAGAACTACCACGTTGTTAAGCGGAATATGTCCAAAAATTTTTGTTCCTAGAGGAATGTTCTTACAGGGGTCTACATCAGCCCGAGTTCACTGTCAACTATAATAAATTATATCAACGGTTTCCATCATCATATTTTACACGTAAGAAAATGCAATTTACCAAGTAAACACTTACCAAAAATTGTGACGGGACAATTTAATAACGCAAAATTTGATCTCTATGCAATTTCATATTTAGCCAACTGAAATATTTAAACCACCAAAAATTTGTAAACAGTACTTATTTAATTAATTTTTTGTAAAACATTAAATAGCACACAGCAGTGGAATAGTGTGCACTCTGCACTATTTTAACAGTGAGTGAGTATTAGTACTTTAAGAATCAAGCTTTACAATGAATATACATATTTTTCTTACATCAGCAAATAGCACCAGATTATTCACACAGAAACGTGTTTTTAGAGTTCCGCTCGCCGGCTCAATTCCCTGAGAAAAAAGAAGGAAATTGTCATTTCAGCATTTTTTTTTAGTCATTTTTAGTTCACTCTACATCTACAGTAGTAATAAATAAGGCTTGATCTAGGCACATTATAGCGCAGGTTGCATGTTTGTACTCGAATAAAAGTAATTACTTTTAAAAGTACTTGGTATTTATATGTATGTATGTAATGACTCAGGATTATAAAATCTCCTTGTTTCTAAAATTAAAATAATATAATACATAATATACATATATTTAATTATGTAATATCGTAATAAACTGTACCTTTATTTTTCAGGAAGCCTTGCATTAGTGCGTTCGAATTATGGCAAGAATCTACTTAAACTAATAACTTGAAGAACAATAAGTTAACATTGCACAATAAGCTCTACAATTATAATTTATTACACATATTTCAAAGGGGAATGTCTACACACGAGTTTGAACATAATTTTAATTTAAATGCCGCCTAAATGCTGTCTCTGTGTACAAACAATTTGGCGGAAACGTGCTCTTCAATGTCATTCGTAAGTTGCATACAGGGAGCTACACAGCACTTCACTCCCTGGCCTTGTAACCAGTAGAAATGGCAATGGTAAAAAACGGGGGCCCCATTAGCAAATAATTGCCTTCTAGATTTCTCAACTTTTTCATCTCCCAAGCTCAAAAACTGTGGATACAACGATACAAGTTTCGCTTTAGGAAGCAGAACAAAAGTAGGCTTTAAATTTTTTTAAATATAAGGGGTCAAAGTTCTTTTTAAAATTTTGAATTAGAAGATCAAACGATTTCAAATTTAATATTTTCATAAAACAAAATCTTTCCTTGGCTCCACTTCTTTGAAAGGTGTATTGAAAGTCTCTGAGTAATAGGGAGATGGAACAAATTTTGATAACTCTGGGAGACAATTTACTAAAAAGTAGGAGTATTAAATTCTTTTAACGTTTCCCGTTATGTGGGATATGGGGAGAAAAATGATCTGTGGTGTGTTGTACAGGCTGTCATCTGCGCTAAATTTCCTTTGACCATACCCTGACCCGACCCCTTTAATTCCCAGAAGGTCAACGAAATCTCGTTATAATGTACAAGTTCACACTTCACTCTTTTACAAGAGTGTTCGTAAAGGGACCAAAACTTTCTACCTGAACGGTTCAAAATTTGAGTGTGGTAACATTTAACGGTTGTGTATAGTATAAGAAAAACTAACATTTCGGACTGTTCCTACAGTGGGATCGTAGGGATATATGTGAATATATATAAATATACGTAGATATTCTTGTTCAAATATAAATGCTCTTACAATTAGAGTGCCTCACAATCACATATCTAAAGTACAGTGCATAGGGTAATTCTCTCTATAAGGGGCGCTATTAATACTAGGTCCCACCCTCCAAATTCACAGAATGAACTGTTGCTGAGGTGTAGTTTTTATGTAGGGCAAAATCAAAGCAAAAAAGATAAATAAAGCAAATCTTCTCCTAGATTTTCAAAACATGTCTATAGATTTTTTTGCTACTTTTTTTTCTACTACAAGGGTATGCAAAACATCGGGAGAGTCAGGATTGTGTGAGGGATTAAAAACTGTCTATTGTTATGCTAAATGTTTTCAACCATTATTGTAACACCATTCGGTAGAAATTCATTTAGGTTTTTAGAGTTCTTTACGTAGATCCTTCATGTACATACATCCTTTGGTTTCATTTGGTTAACTTTTGAAGCCTGGTTTCCTACAACCCTGATTACAATTAATTGGATCTCCCATGTCCAAAATACTCTTTGCACCCACTCTTGGACCATTATGATGGAACAATTTGAATCCCAAAGATATTTTTTACCAGAGTAGAAATCATTTTGGATTTTTTTGAAACAAAATTCCTCACATTACTACTCTCTCTCTCTCTCTCCTTTGACCGCTCCTGTAGGGTTCACAATGACCTGTCCTTACACATTATGTAAAGGGGGATACAAAATCTTTTGCATGTCCTGTACACACACTATGTACTTGTAATGATACCTCAGGTACCTGGCATTCAATCAACTTCAGCTCATTGGCCCACACGTGCTTCTTCGAGTTAAAAGTTTAATAATAAATTAAAAATGTACGACCTTCCGTCCAATCTGGTCATATATCCTTCTGTATAGAAAAATTAATAGGAATCAGTGTGTGATGTGTGAAAGTAAGTAGTCTGAATCTGAAGGTAATAATAAATTTGCGTACGCATGTTATAAAGATCTGAATTTGTTTTATAATAATTCTATGACTTAGTTACATATTACCCAAGTAAGTCCATATTCCGGGGGGTCCGAGTTATTGAGTAACTTTATTCTGTATTCTGTACATAGCTGACAATTGTATGAGAAGGGAATTGCACTTTATCATATTTTGTCACCTTACAGTCCCTACTGGCTCTACTCGTTTCCCAATCCCAGGTTATCAGGGGGGTTTAGAACTTTGAGCTGGAGTTGGGTTACCTAGAATTGAGCGTATTCTCATCATTGTCCGTGTCAGTCAATATACATATTTATCTGTGTATATGTACTTACCTATGTAGCAATCCACCCACATATAATTATTATTGTCTGTGCAACTTCTGTCCACTAGAATCGTACAGTAGGTCCAACGTTATCATTCCCATCATCACGCATCCCACACATTTGTTTAAATCTAATCAAGCAGTGATAGAAATTCTTTGATATGGAATCAAGAATGTCACTGATTCTATAAACACACTCCGGAAAAGTCACACATTAATTAAATTCCAGGCACTTCTTATAATTAATAGTGGCTTGCCAGCATAGGACATTCAGTAGTTTGAATTGTTTCAGCGGTACTGGAGGTTCAACTTAAACTTGCTCACGGGCTCTGGAAATTTTTCATCAAAGAATTTTATTTGATATTTTTTTGGCCTCAAGTCTTACTTATAATTTAAGGAGAAATGTTTACTATTATTTCTGAGAGGAATTTTGTAAGCTGACTGTCACTGATTGTGAGTTGAATTATTGAGTGTCTGGTTCTTCAATTGAAACCGGTAATGAACAAAAATATATTTTTTTTTAAATATTTTTGAAATTTGTAGAAAGTGTCATTTGTGTAAATTACTTTGAAAGGCCTGCCTGTATTTTATTGAGACCCCTTTGATCTGCTTTGAAGAATTTAGCAATTCAGTTTAATAAAAAGAGGAATTAAATTATAGTGACTTGCATAAGGAGAGGTATTGAATTGGAATTAATTTTATGAGGAAAGAAATTGAATTTAATAATTGTATTTGTAGAGGAAACTATTTGGAGCACATAAAGAGAGAAATTTAATTTTGAAGTGATTATTCTCAGCAGAATTGAGTGAGATTGACATTGTGTTAAAGGGGATCATGTCCATTCAATTGTCATGCTACGAAATATTTTTGATTGTATCTGCGGAAGGACACGGAGACATTTATTATATGAATAACTCTAAAAATCTAACAATCAGATATGTTTAAATCTCGTTAATCATGATTGAATAGGAGTCATTATTTATGACTATGAGAGCCAAATCAGCCAATTCAGTTACAGCACAATCATGATTGAGGGTGGATGTGTCATGATTTATAAATTGTAACATTATCGTAAGATAATTGCTTGGTCGTGGTCATATCTATGTCAGTGGTACCGTGGCTCTTAATGTATGAAATAATTTAAACCATTTGAAATGTCAATTTTAAGTGCATGTTAATGGTCAAGCACTCCTACGAAAGTGGCTCTTTTTTGTGTAACCTGATGTAGATTTCGCATAATTGACGTCCCGCGATTAGGGCAAGTGTCCAACAACAGACAATTGGCTAGTAACTTTTTAATGGGTTTTATGTAAGATTTTTTGATATCCTGAATTATGGGATTTACTTCCCGACTTGCTTTCAGTTGAGGTGAGTTTAAGCTCAACCCTTAGTAGTAAGGAGTTGGGAAATTTAAAAAAAAATTAAATTGATGTCAAAGGGTTTACAAGCATATTTTGAATTTAATAAATCCAGTATTGGAACAGGATAGAAAAAATCGGGACATGTTTGTAGTGCAACGAAAGATATAGTTAATTTCTGTGGACGTGCTCCATGGAGGGTGTGTTTGTACAGCCGTAAATTTGCACAGTGCACATGGCTTACTTATCAGTATTTGTATTTATGTAACTAACAATAAGCGTAGAAACGGTTGTAGATTGCTGATTGCTCAGGATGTTAAGTGTGAACATGCCCGAGTCATGTGTGAATCTTATCAACGGGGTATCTTAATGCCATCAGAATAATTTTGTTAATTGATGAATTTAGCTGTTATTGTCAGGTCACTAGAAAAAAAGTGAGAGTCGAAAGCATTTCACGAAGATTTACCCTTAATTAACATTTTCAACATTACTAGCATTAATCATTTAGTAACTTTTTGAGATTAAGAAGTTATATTTAGAATTTATACTAGGGTTTTGTAAACTTACGTAAATAATGAATAAATTATACTTAACATTTGCTAATTTACTCAGTTGAAATTCTTATGTACTTATTAATTTAATTTTGTTAACATTTACCAGGCAGAGAGCGCCACCTTCTACGTGCTGTGTGTGAAGAAATCCTGGGAATATTTCCTTCCCCGCTTGATACACTGTCATGTCAATCACACGTACATTTTTGGTGGACTTCCTGTGCGTCCTGTTTGGGATTGGGACCTGGGTGTGTGTCAATGGACTATGGGTTGAACTGCCTTTGCTTGTCCCGGCTCTACCGGAAGGATGGAATTTGCCCTCTTATATGTCCGTCGTCATTCAAATTGCTAACATTGGCCCTTTGAGTTTCTCCATCTTGCATTCATTATTTCCGAAGTATATTCGTGAGCGGCCTGCCATTTACCTAACCATGACAATCGGATGTGTCTCTTCCATTCTCCTAGGGTTTTTTTGGGACGATACTTCGTATGTGTTTGGTCAGAGCAGATCTACCGCCCTTTTGGGTAAGTTATTCTGTCGGGGTCTGTTTTTTATGCAGTCCGAACCCGAAATCCAAAAGATTTTATTCGGATTTGTTCGGAACGAGAATTTTGTAAGAAATTATGAGCTTTACCAATGTATTTACATATAATGACATGTATGTTTCTGTTTTTGTTACCTATTAAAATAGGGCTTCTATTTTGCTTGGCCATGGTGGATTGTTCCAGCCGGGTGCTCTTTCTACCGTTTATGGCGGCGTTTAAAGAAATGTACTTGACGTCTTTTTTCATCGGAGAGGGTCTCAGCGGGTTTCTGCCAAGCGTGTTCGCTTTAATCCAAGGGGTTGGCGGGAATCCATCCTGTCGAAATGTCTCCATCGAAAATGAAACTGATCAGTACAGGATCGAACCAGTGTATGCTGATCCAAATTTCTCGGTGGATGTGTTCTTCTTTTTATTATTTGGAATGATGGTGGTCAGTTCCATCGCTTTCCTGCTGCTGAACCAGAAATCAATTGTGAAAGGTTCCCTGGTCGAAGTAGCTCTTCCTAACCCCAGTATTGTCTTGTTGGGAAACGGAAATCAAACTATACCAAGCTACCAGGCCACTGACCCAGATAATGGTAGGCAAAACGTCCGTGAGAACTTTGGAGATAACCTATCCGACTCTGGGAGCGATTACAGCGTGAATTTTATGGACAATGTAAAATCAAGAAAAGAGTCGGCAGATGGAAGCTTGACAATTAAGGACGCATTTTTTACCCACATCTCAAAACCTATATTTTTTTACTTGTTGGTCGTTCAAGCAGTCGTATGCTGTTTTGCAAATGGCATTCTCCCCAGTATTCAGTCATATTCTTGCCTTCCTTACGGGAACGTTGCTTATCATTGGGCAGTGACGTTGTCAAGTATTGCCAATCCGGCAGTTTGCTTTCTAGCGTTTTATGTGCCTCCCCCTACAAAGGTTACCATAACAAACGTGATGATACTCGGATATGGAGTCGCTGGCTACGTACTGACAACTGCCATCATGAGTCCCATGCCTCCATTAGTTGATGCTGCGATGGGAGAAATTCTTTTGGTACAGGAAATTAAATTTTATTCTCACATATAGTATGATTTATGAATTTCGATTTTAAAATTATTTCTTATTTCCATGCCATTAACAGGTGCTATCCTGGATTTTGGTTGTAGCTTTCTTCACCTACGTCAAAGTATCTGTAGCTATGATTCTTCGATCGGAAGGGAAACGTGGGCTGTTCTGGTGCGGTGCTGTGACACAATTGGGATCAACTATTGGTGCTGCTGTCACATTCGGTGTGGTGAACTATACAAATACTTTTGAGGGGTATTATCCATGTCAAGGTTAAATTTTTAGCAAATAGTCCGAGTTTAGTTTTTGGAGTGTAAAAGTTATAGCTCGTTTTATCCTGTCATTAGTTAAGTCACTGTGTACTTTTGTTGATCAAAATCTCATGTAGTGATAAAGTTGGCGGTAATATTCATTAGGAGATTCCTGGATCCACTGGATCTTGAAGATTTATATTTGTACTTCAAGAAACTACTTCGTAATGTTTTGTTAGTTTGAAGATTCTCGTAGTCCAACTCCGGTGATATTAAGAAAAATCAAGTAATCGTTTTACAAATAGTTGGCTAACGATTATAATGATATATGCGCATGTTTTTTTCTTATTGTTAGTGGAAAATGAGTGACAACAATAATTATTACTATGGATGTTTTATGGAATCAGTATAGTAATTTAGTGTTAGTAAATTAGCGTTTGAAAGTTGTACTTACGTTGTTGTAGACAAACTGAACCGCTAATGACTTATGTAATCGCTAAATGTACAGGGTAATAATATGGCAGTAGTCCTATGTGATGAAACTTAAACAATCATTACAAGTACTTACTTATAGAATGAGAGTTTTAATATTTTTAGTGCACAAAGTTCCATAGTTTTTAAGCGGGTATGAGGGCAAATTGTGTTATATCCGTCCTAATGCACTGCTTGCGTTATTCTTACTTTGTTATGTGAAATACTCTAGAGTTGCAATAAAAGACTGAAGGGAATTTTTCTACTCTCGATAGTCTCGGTAGTTATATTTATGCAAATGTTATACTTGTTTTAGTGCCTGCAATACTTGATACGATTAAACTAATCATTTAAGTTCATCAAAAATTGTAATCAATTGCCTAAACCACAATGAGTATACATAGATATGAAAATTTATTTTTATTATGACATACATACATATATACTGACCAAATTGTTGCTTGCATTTAGTTACCACATTTTACTGTTGTGACAACTGTGTAATAAAGCACAGTTTTATTTTTAATTTTATAAAGCGAAACAAATTCGTGGAGCTTTGTAAGTACTTACTTACGCTCTCATTAAAATGCATAAGGGAGACTGCTCAAACAAATGTAGTTTTTATGGTTTTCAGAATTAACGTTTATACAAAATGTTTTATAATCTCAATTTGAAATATTGCGTGCACAGAGGAGGGATCAAAAATAGTTGACCACGATTTCCCACCGGCGTACCTAATCTGTCGGTCATTAGGGTTGGGAAATGGCAAATAGTATATTGAAAAAAGTAATGAAGCCAACCATCAAAATTATATCAAGAGCTAACAACAGTTATCTACCTAAATAAATATTATTATTTATTTAATGATGGCAAAATGCGTTTACAAGTTTTTAAATCTACGCATCTCTAATTTATTATGAATTTTTTAAAACATTCGAAATATACCCATTGGACCCGTGCTACAGCGTATGGCTTGACATTAAACAAAGTCCGAATTTTTATGTCTACCCATATTTTTCTACCCATTTGCTTGCATACATATTTTGGAGGGTGGACGTTTCTGTATAGTACCTTGTGTAAGTAGGTACCTCGTACAATGGATGAGTCTGATGTTATCATATAACGTGCCGATACTGAGCCGATGATACTTTCGTTCTCGTTTACTTTCCTTGAAGTCTATGTACTACAAGACAGCCCTATCCCCATGTCCTTGCCTACCCTATTTTTTCATATTTTGCCAACGACCCAGAGAGCATAAAATTACAACAAATCACCCTCAAATCTTATATTTTTGCAAGCTCTGTAATCAAAAAGTAACTACCTTTAGATAGTTAACTAAGTAAATAACCATTACTTTATGTGTGCACAGACAGTGTGGTCAGCTCAGGTCAGTTATGCAAATTTCTGAAAAATTCCAAAAAATACCAGTTTATTGGGTTACTATTACTTTGTTCTGTTTTAATTATCTGTAAAAAATTTTGAATAATTTGTAAAGCCAATCCTACACACCATTATTGTACAAACAGAGAACCCCAGAGAAAACGAGATTCTTCTATCGTATAAAAACGACATCATTAGAAAACCTTTAAAAAACTCATTAGAAACGTCATCTTAGAAGCATTGTGTGAATTATTTTAAATAGGTAGAAACTGTATATAGGAGAAAAATCGTTTATGCGAACAACATCATCAAATTCACTACGGGGCGACGCACTACACTGTAATGTAATATCATGAGAATATGAGATATTAGCTATACGTTCCCTTATGGACACCCTAAAATGTTTATAATCATTCTTACCAGTGAGTGTTCACAAATGGTCATTAAAATGCTCATACATAACGGTGCGCATTGAAAAGTTTCTGGATAAACTGATCTACTTCCTGTACTTTTGAACTGTTGGTATTATATTGATATATAAAAAATTCAAAACTGCAATCGATGAATCGATTACAACAGAAGCGAAGCGCTAACTGCCTCGCTAGTGTGAGCTCGATTGAAAATTGTTGTAATTTCGGATGGTTGGGTAGTTGTTACGCGAAATGTATGTTTAGAGTAAAGCACGTTGATATAATAACCGTTTATTTTGCGTTTTTTGTAAATGTCATCGAATGTGCAATTTCTGAGTGTTGGGAAATATATCCCCAGCTCACATCATGAGTCTTAATTATTTCCAGGTCTTTGTATGGAAGGTATTTTATACCTTGTCATCATCGAAATCATTTCCGTGGTAAAGACGAAATTTTAATTTTAAAGTTTGAAATTTCACTGCGTCGACCGTGTTAATTATTCACAATGTTGTCAATACACGAATGCCGTGGCGGTGGCGGGGAACGTATTTTTCACGTCCTTGTAAATCAAGGAATTCGTTTCTATGGTTAAATCTGGTTTGTACATTTCGGAGTTTTTGCAAAAATTTGATGAAATTTCGAGGCGGGGAAGGATTTTTTACGGCCTTAGCGATCAACACGAGTATGTTCCTGTGGTTAAACCGCAGGCTTTCACGTCAATTCGAATTTACGAAAGCTCATGAAATTTCGAATTTTGTGGCAAGGAAGGTATTTTTCACGATTTTAGTGATCAAGGAATTCGTTTGTGCGGTTAAATCAGATTTTTGCGTGAATTCGGTAAATTTTCAAAATTTCATGAAATTTCAAAAACAAAAGTAAAGGCGTTATGCCATAGTCCAGGTCCAGGACCCAGCTGGTCGTTTGCCGCTAGTCCGGTCGTTGTAACTCGTCCCGCGCGGGAGCCTTTCGCGTGGGACAAAATCAAAAACGACCAATTTACAAAAGCGCTTCGCTTTGTGTAAAAATTGAAAGGTTGTAACGGCTGAGGGTACTATATCCACCAATTAAACTCTAATATTATTACATTGATCTAATGATTAACTAAAATTCTCGCGAATAAGCCTATTCACTATGCAAATACACATTTTGGAAAAAGTTTGCAATCATTACGCAGGGGCGAGTTCCCTCGACATCTGCCGGTTGATATGAAAGGCAATGTAATGTAAGTGACAATTCCGATTACAGATGCCACAAGCTTAACATCCCGGTTTCTCTACATATGTATTTACAGGTGTTTATACGTGACCTCATTTAATTGTGAGGCCAAACGGATGACCCAATTTGCCTAATTTGTCCCCTCAAACAATTTAAACTGTCCAGTGTCATCGGTTCGGCCGTCTTCCTGATGTCAGACAAGCAGACCATTAGACGTCCCGACAGCCGGCGTCTTTCAGCTTCACTTTGCCCCTAAAAATATTTGGGACCACATTAAGCCCCAATAGTGATTCCTTGTAGGGGCGCTGTGCTACTTACAATAAGGGTCCTCTTAATAAACAGGGTTTAACTCCATTACTGGTTTAGTGTAATGGTAAGGTAAGTTCACATCACTGTCCCTCAGCATGAGGAAGCACACTCGTATTCGCATATGTATTGGGCTTTGGTTGTGTTCCTTGAATCTCATCCTGCTCTCGCTCTTCGGAACCCTATATATATGTAAGCTGTGTGCATAGTTCCTAGCCCTATTATTATGTGGCATGGCTGAAGTATGTACATGCTTGGTCGCTTATATATGGCGTTAAATAGCAGGGAAAGAGGCAGCATAGCCAGAGTCTGAGTCTCTCCATTCGGATTTCGATATTGGACGGTCGTGTTTCGTGTGGTGTAACGCCATTCAGTGCCAGATGTGTCGTAAATCGTCACGTGAAGTATTTGATACTGATTAATCCGAATATACAAAATCCGCCCGTCATTAAGTAACTCGATTTACCAGGACAGTTGTCTCTATCTCCAGTAGACCACACGGCCATTAACTAATTATCAGCAGTCCCACAAAACTCCACGGCTTTCCTAACACCCTTGGGCTCTCTCCTTTAAACAATTACTACAAATCCCTCAAATATATATGTTCTACAACATTAATACAGGTTACATCATTCCACGGGTCTGACCTGGGAACTAAATTTTTTCACCAGTCCACACACAACTATACTCTCAACGGAGTTAAACAAGTGAGTGTGTTGTCATTTCTCATCCCTAATTATTTCCCTAGTTTCAAATATTTAATTTAATTTATTTGTCATTCACTCAAGTGTACGTACTTTCCTGGAATATCCGAATTTTTTTTGGAGTCATGGCATTAATGTAGTGATATTTGACATAATTACTAGGATTCTGTGTTGTCAATAGAGCCTCGATATAGTGGACTTTGTCTGGGAGCTAAAGTGGGGGGAAAACGTAATTATTTATTTGGATCGGAGTATATAGAGTAGTCGTCAAGTTACAAGGCATTTTTCCTCAGCTGTCAAATGGGGATATGGGTGGATAAATGTGGACAAAAGACTGACAAAGTGTGACGTGATAAAAAGAGTTTAGAGCTCGGCTATGATGGGATATCAAATATTTAAATTGTAATTAGGTGATTCATCCAAGTTAGTTAGGAGGAGTCGTCACCAGTACATAGAAAGTCAGGGATTGTAGGACTGTATGCAAACTGGTTGTATTCGTCATTTTTTTTTAATGGCAGGAAAATTATTGTAATCGTATTGGAGCGATTTGAATATGCTGATGTGTTTTAGGCTAACGTTTTTTAAAATTTTAATGGGACGATTGCCCGTAGGAACTGTATACTGTTTGATGGAATAATTATGACACGGCGCCTTGTTATATGTGATGCTTTGATTTGTGTCCCTTCAGATTTCTTTAGTCAGGTGGGGAGAGTCATTACAAGAAGAAACCTGCGTTAGGGGGATTTCATTTGTAAAGAAATGATCTGGAATAGCTAAGTTTGTTGAGTTTTAGCACAACTGTGTTTTGTGGGGTTTTTTATTCATTGTAGAAACCGTGGGTGAAGGAGCAAATTGACCCGGGTGAACTTTTGATTTGAAGCCAAATGGGATTTTTGGTTTAAAGGGAAAATAAGCATGGAAGCATCTTCAAATCAATATATTTATAGGCAGTTTTGATTGTAAGGGAAGTGAATGAGGTGTGCCGACAGATTTGATGGAAGTAGTGTAATTTTGATGTTAGGGTAAATTGTTGTTGGTGGTTTTTTTATAGCCGTTTAATACAAATTTTTCGGCCCGTTTTGAAATTATGAAAACTGAGTGCAGAGCATTTTGGATTGCCAATTCCATTTGACTTGAACGACGAGGTAGTGTTTGATTGAGTTAGAAAAACAATAAATATTTTACATATTTCGTGCAGGAGCAAAAACGTCTTTCGGGTTGGGGTTTTAATTTTTTGAAATGTAATTTTTTAAGTATAGTGAGCTGTTTTTTGTTTGTGTAATTACGTGATTATTACATTTTCCTGGATCTAGACATATGTTTGTAGTTCAAATACGTAGAATAGATAAGGGGATAGTTTATTCCTGCAATTTTGTGGCAATTTGGCATTTAGGATAGATTGTACCAACTGATACTTTGTGCAAGCATATCAAATAACAGAAATGTTAAATGCGTGATAAATGAATAAGCCTGTAAGTAGAGAATGTTTGTAACGTGTTATTTGGGCGAATATTGTTAGAGGCGAATCTGTGAAGTGTGATGTAAAGGGGGTTCTATGTATGTTTGATAAGAAGCAGGTATGTTTGATAATTAACCCTTGAGATTAAATATATCCCTCGGGTTTTGTGTAGTTTAATGAGCATTCTCATTAGTTTAAATAATTAGTACGATTGCGCGCCCCCTTGCTGCTGAATAAAACGAAAATAGCTTAAGGATACGTGCATTCAGATTAATTAAGCGTTTTAAGGATTTCGCTCAGGAAATGTAACGATGCACATAATTGTAAATTCTGTAGTGTGTACCTACTTTTTAGTGACAGTTTGATGGTTGTGTTACATTATGTTTGATTGACTGACATATTTCAATAATTTATTACTACCGCATTTTCTTTGTATGCAGGTTTGGATTTGGAGTTGAGATAATATTAACAACAACTGAGGTGCCCAGGACCGTCTTCATACGGACGTCTTCAATCTTCCCTGACTCGGAAATTGGTCATTAGACAATTACTTGTTCCGTCAGATTGTTATAAACGCAGATATGTCCGGTTTCGATGATAACCCCTTCGGGGATAATCCATTTCAGGTGAATAGTCTATAATACTAAAGGGTTTTGGTCCAACATACTGCCGATATAAAGTGTGATTGTTCTATGATGATTTTATTGTATACTTATTATTTCAGGACCCATCAATTCAGCAGGCGACGAAGAACTCAGCCAACAATCCAGCCAGAGGATTAGAGGATTACAATCCATTCGAAGACACCCCTCAAAACCAGAGACCCACTACGGTACCGATCTCACCTACAGACGCCTTTGATCCCGTAAACCTGAAATTAAAAATTCTGTCTTCGGTCTACGAAATGTGCTAATTTCTTCCTTTGACATTATAGATGGTGAGAGGTGCCGCTAATCCCCCTCAGTATGGATCAACTGGAAATCCTTCACCTGCTGTTATGTCCCCCACGCAGGAAATTCCTCCTCCGTATGCCAAGCCCATGTCTCAGCAGAATGCTCCTCAAATATCAACCGAAGAATTGCAAAGAAGGCAGGAGGAGTTAGAACGGAAAGCTCGGGAATTAGAAAGAAGGGAGGAAGAGCTTAGGAACACACCCTTTAATGGTAATTAAATTAGGGCTTTTATTTTACCTTCGGAATATATTTCAGCGGATTGTATTTCTTTAGTTGCAATTTGATGGTTTTTGTGTTCATAGCTCGCAAGAATAACTGGCCACCACTGCCTCAGATAATACCAATTCAGCCGTGCTTTTATCAGGATATCAATGTAGATATTCCAGTAGAGTTTCAGCGAATCGTTCGATATTTGTACTATATATGGATTTTGCACACCGCTGTACTGATTGCAAATGTCCTGGTCTTTGTCCTAAGATTGACGATCCTAAGCTTTACTGACTATTTTGGATCGTTCTTCACGGCGATAATTTACTTGGTTGTCTTCACCCCAACTTCTTACGTCTGCTGGTTTCGTCCAGCCTATAAGGCATTTAGGTATTGTCTCATGCCACTTTTATCCGTTCTCGCTATTACGTTATATTTTATCCCAACTATAACCAAACAATGCTATTCTTTTACAGAAGTGACAGCTCATTCAACTTCATGGTTTTCTTCTTCATTTTCTTCTTCCAATTTATAACCAGCCTGGCATTGAGTACTAAACTTTATGGAGCTTGGTAAAGAATATCTGTTGATTATACTGTAGGATTAACTGTAAACGCTATCGTTACTACGGTATTACTAATCCGAACTGATGAAAGTATCTTGAACTAGAATGAACTCAAAATGAATGGGTTATTTGTGGGTAATTTTCAGCGGGATATACGACGGAATTGTTGTCATAAATTCAGGAGGCGCAGCCAGTGTCGTCATCGGAATCCTGGTGCTGATTGTTGGAATTGCTTTTGTTTTGATTGCAGCCTTGGATTTGTACTTGCTAGTCAAAGTATGATTTTAATAATAATTGCTTCAGTACAGTATGGCACAATGGAAATTGTGATTGATTGTTTGTTGTTACAAATCAATAATTCTATTAATCAGGTACACCGGATCTACCGTAGTACAGGAGCAAGTTTTGCCAAAGCGCAGCAAGAGTTTGCAACTGGAGTCATGAGGAATGAACATGTTCAAGGAGCCGCGACAAATATAGCTTCAGAGGCAATTCGAGCACAGATTAATAATATGGCCAGTGGGAACAATGCAAATGCTCCACGATACTAAACCTCGATTTTAGCATCGCTTCATTGCGGGAGGTCGTTGCTTTATTCTTTTTGCCACAAAATTGCTATTTCGACGAAGTATGGAAAAAAATATTTGGATTTGTTTTTCGACATTCGTATTTTTGTTTATTAAATATTATTGTTAATGTGTACTCACAGAGTTTGTAACCCTACTCGTGTACTACAGCTGCATTGTGTAATGCGGTGGAACTGCAAATTCGGAGGAAACATTGTTGTACTTTGTCGGCAGATGTTCGTACTACTGCTTCTAATTATTATTTCTTAAATGTAACTTTAACGTAAATAATGTGATTATTGTTTTCCACGTTGGCAACTTTGTTGAAATTAGACATATGTAAAAGGTGGATTAGTCCCCTAATCTTTAAGACATAACTAGGTCGTAATTATGTAATAGTAATGAATTGTTAGAATTAGTAATGCTACTGTTCACACCTTTTTACTTGCTTGTCATAATAATGTTCTTTCAGAGAGTTGAATAATAGCGATGACCGAGTAATCTTTCTTTGCACCTATTTTCATGTGGCAAATAATATCTAATACTAGTTGATAAATTAGATAATGTTATAGAACTACTGGAAAGTCTTTGATACATCAGTTGTTAAGTACCTAGATGTATGTATTTATTTAAAGCTTACCCCTGTAGTAACCAGGAATATTACCTTAAGCTGATGATATGATTATACGTATCGTAATGCATATATCAGTGTAATTAATTAAATATTGAAATTCCATTAAAACTTGAAGATGTGCGTTATATGAAATAGGATCAAATATAAATACTGAATGATATTTTATTTGGTGTATTTCCGTCGGCGTGCGACTGATTTTTTATGTGATTCAGTTGGGAATTTAGGATCAAAGCGCCTGATATCTGCAGATGTAATTTATGGAATGAAAACAGATTCTAGCGCCAGGATAAGTCTATTGGTGAAGCTCTACTCCGAATCAATTAAAACATTATTCTTCAGATTATTTTCTAACACTAAGTTATTAACAGAAACATCGGAATATGCAAGAAATAACTTTAAAGGACACCTACGAATTGGTTATTACCGAAGAGGGAAGAATACGTCGGTTACAAAAACAATTTTCGAATACAAACTGAACTTGTAGTGTATTTCTTGGAAACTGTTTGAAGTTCATTTTGCATTGAGTCTCGTAAGTACTTAGCCATTTTTGCTTCTTAAGTAGCGGTAATTCTCTAAATTACTGTTGTGCGTCGAATCAATAATACAATAACTACGTGTTGTGCTGTAATATCTACACTACAGTGGCTTCAGTTTACGAATGTAAAGTATTATTTTCACGGTGTTTAAGTGCTATTGTTGTTACGATACTCTATCAAGGATTAATAATAAATAACTATTGAAAAATCCCTCCACATCTGATTTCTTATTCATGATTTGGAGTATGGCTGATTAAATTCACATGCTGAATGACAACACGCTTAATGCTTCCGTATATAGCAAAACACAGTAGAGTAGTTTTTTTCAGAAAAATTTTATTGAAGGCCTGATGATGAGCCAAATAAAACTCCATGTTTATTTAAACTTATTTACTCGAAACAGAAGACTTGGATTCCCTAAGAGAGGCAGAACGTCTTCGACGAGCTTCCTGTTGCTTCTTTTCCTTACGTTCCTTCTGCCTTTGGGCCAACAATTTAGCATATTGGGCAGCTTCGTCCTTAACCTTCTCTGCACGACGGCGTTTCAAAGCAATGCGATGTCTCTTACGCTGTGTCAAACAAATAAACCAATTAAGATTTGTTCCATTCAAATGCATACATTACATTTGTAACCACTACAGGTCTTTGATAATTTTGACAATTCCTAATATCTCAACGGTACACTGAGACCATTTTCATTGTATCAAAAATGGCCTCAAATCAAACACTGAATTTGCTTTACCACACCAATTGAACACTGACGACCAACAATAATGGACTCAGTTGCCTGGTTGTGGCCAATACTATTATTTCCATGCAATCCCACCCCACTTTACCTGGAGCATATTAGGAGTAATGAGACGCTGAATCTTGGGGGCCTTGAACCGTTGCTTCTTGCCCTCCTTTTGGGGAAGTGGCCTCTTAATAACATACTGACGCACATCATCTTCCTTGCCCAAATTGAACAGTTTACGGATCTTAGAAGCCCTCTTGGGTCCCAACCGACGGGGGATTTGAACATCGGTCAGTCCGGGGATTTCCTACAATACCCAAAATCAACACATTAGTTCATCTAATCACCATAACCAACATCACCTTCATAATACAAACTACTACTACTCCGTGGAACCCACCCCCTTAATCCACACCATATCCCTTAAAATAATCCAATCTCATCCAAAATATTACCTGTTCTCCTTTCTTCACAACGACGAGGGATAACGCACTCAAGTTACCATCAACAATGCATCCACGAACAGATTTACGCTTCCTTTCTCCGGTACGACGGGGTCTGTAGCAGGAATGACCCTTGGATAACAACAAGCGAACACGGGCTGTAAGGTCACACCACATCAAATTATTAATCCACCCTTCCTTCACACTTCCAACATCTCAAATTCCAACAATTACTCCTTTCCTTCATTACCACACAACCAACCTTCCAAAATTAATTTTAAAAAAAACTTGAACTCACTATTAGCCAACACTCCTTGTTTCATGGGGAACCCCTGTTTGTCGTTTCCACCGGCAATTCTCAGAACGTATCCTTTCCATTCATCTCCAAGAATGTCTGCTTCCACTTCAGCTCCCATTCGCTTCTCATAAAATACTCGAAGCTTGTGGTCATCGTGGATCTCAAAAGACTTTTGGGCCCCGGTTGACGGGATGGCCACGTTCAGCTGGAAACAAAATCAAACTTTCACATTATAGCAGATGCAACAAGCGGATTTCTTAGAGACCAAGAACTTTTGTCTTCTTCTTTTATTTTTGTTCTATAAATAATAATAGTAACCATAACGAAGTTACTTTCAGAATGTTTTACTCAAATAATTAAATGTAAAGTTACTTACTTTCATTTTAGCTGAATATTTTGTGCCTTAAGTTAGATTTTTGGTCCTGCCTTGCCTGAACTACCAGCCGAAGTCCGAACGCATATGCAAGGAGTTGAATGGAGGGCGACATGCCGACATCCACTTTTGAGGGGAACATTCAAATAACTAAGCACTCGCAGCATATAGTTACTTCTTACACAGCAGGCCGGCAAAGCACTCATTAGTGCTCATTACATTCAGTTTTAGAGCTGTAGGTGGCAGCCCATGCACCAGTTAAAACCTGGAATCTCCGGAGATTTGGCTGTTTGCACTTGAAAAAAAAAGCAAAATAAAGGTAATTACAGATAATTGTAAGTACTTCCTGAAAAATCGTTCAGTCCCCTTCTGAAGCCTTCTTTGAAGGTTAGCCTTCGAAAGCTGGACATGTCTGCCTTAAACATCAAATATGTGGAAAACAATTCATTCGGCGCGTGAAGGGTGCTTTTTCAATTTTTCGATCAATACGCTGATCCCTTCCCTTCATTTCTGCAGAAAGAAAAGATTTCCTTCCTCGAAGGAAACCTTGATTGAAGGGTACCTCTCTGATTGCATGCGTTTATATGCGAGCTCATTTAATTTTTGGAGGTCAAAGGGATGACCCAATGTAAAGGCGTGGCCCTAGTGTTTCTGTCGGTGCAAGTTTTGGGATTAACCGAACTTGCAATTACAATTATACTTGATAATGCAAGTACTAGTATTGCCGTAACTGGTACTTGCTAAAATGCGCCAATTAAATTATGCAAATAACCGAAGTTGAACTTGCAATTAGTTCATAAGGTCCTTGCAGTTGGTAAGGCAATTGCAAAAACATTTGGATGTAATTGCATCGATAAGTATAATTGCAAGTGCAATTGCAATTTGTAATTGCAAGTTAACTGATATATACACTATAAATCAGCGAAGAGACAAAATGACGCATTTTTGAATGCTAGCAAGATGATATATGTACGTGCTGTTTCACTCAATTGAACAAAGTGTATTAAATTAAATGTTCTAGATCAGAGATGTGTAAAATACCTCATTTTTGTTTCAAAAATACTAAATACTTTTAATTTTTTTCTTAACACAAAATACTAAATACTAAATAAGATACCAGCTACTAGTTTTCTAAAATACTTAAGTAAAATACATATCGAAGACCGCTCGAAAGATACTTAAGTAGAAAATACTATCTTAAATACTTTAACTTCAGGAAATACATCTAATAATTATTGTTTTGGAAATCGAGTACAGAACTTCAAAAATACAAGCTTTTTTTTCATCCGACAACCTAGCTCTACGCGAACTAAAAATTAGTCCTTCCGGTGGTCCGTCTTAATTAATTAAATTATATTTAATTAATTTAGTTTAATTTAATTTAACAAACTAATTCAATACGATCCCAAGATAAACATTATTTGCTTACCAAGGGCTTTAAAACATTTGACGTTGATGACAAAGCTTTTATCATCCCACTAGTTTTACTAGCCCTCGCCGTTTTGGTTCCGACTCGGAGGTTCTTTTCACAAATAATGCCCTGGCGACCACACTTCCATTGTCTAGCTCAATTACTCGAAAATAATTACCGTCCAGAATTAAGGGTAAAGGTCACACCGATGATGACATTTTGAAATGCTTTCTGAACTACCGATTTCTTATAATTTATAATTAAAGCATGCTAACGAGAAGGACCATTCTCTCTGACTTTGCAGTGGATAGTCTGAATTTACCCTGATTAATATTTCCCGTACGTACGACGTATGTAAATCGCTAAAAAGGTTGTTCCTGTACTTAAGTAATGCTAACGGTAGGAAATAGTTTGACAATAAGTACGATTGTGGCAATTTCAAAATGTTGAGTACTTAAGTATTTTGATAAAGTATCTTATTTTAAATACTTATACTTACTATTAATGGCTAAAAATAAAATACTAAATACTTACCAGCATCGTATTTCGTAAATACCAAGATACAAAATACCCGGTCGACCCCAGTAGGTTTGAAATACAAGATACAAGATACGTATTTTGTATTTTAGATAGTATTTTGTATTTAAGTATTTCAAGTACTACCAATCTCTGTTCTAGATGCAATGTATAATGATTCGAATAAAGTGTAGTGATGTAAATATAGCCTTTGTTTAAGCCTTCCAAGGCTAAAATATTGTAAAATTTCATTCTTTAACATCTTTACAATCCTTAAAATATTTGGCCTATTTTCTTTAATTTTGTGTAAATTGAAACATTTTGATGCTAACCAAAAATTTACTTCCATCAATTTGCTTACTCACCGATGAAATTGTACAGCCAGTACAGTAATTACACTCGTTGAGACAATACTCGTGATTGTTATGTACATTAGTTAATAGAGCGGAATGACTTATTGAGGCATTTTGCGAAATTTTGCGCTCAAATTAGAAACGATTGCAAGTTGCAATTAACTTGTAAGTATTTTTTAAATTGCAAATTTTTGCAGTGCAAGCACTTGTAATTGCAATTGAATTTCTTGCAATTTCAGTTGTACTTAACAGGTAATTGCGAGTATTTATTGCGTTTGTAATTGCAATTTAAGTACACAGAAATGGCACTTCCACCGACAATTGCAATACCTTGGTGTAAAATAACCGCAATTGAACCGAACTTGCAAGTGCAATTAGTAATTATTGCGGTTAACTTGCAATTGACAAGAAACACTACATGGCCCGCAGGTCATTTTCTAACCCAACCTGAGTCTTACCCGCAAATACGTAACCCCAATCTCCGCCCGACCGGAAAGTCGATCTCTGAAACATTGGCCAGGCCCGAGGCGAGGACATTTTGGCAATATTTGTTTTAGGCCCACACTAGAACGGATGAGCCTGCTGGGTTTCAATTGACACGGCCCAACCCAGCTGGAGGACCCTCGCGGGAGCCCGTATATGTTTTATAACTTACCACATTTATGCAAAATTATTAAAGAGCTTTCACCAGGAAGATCGAACAAAAACGAGTAGTACAACTTGTAACAAAATGAGCTGTTACAGAGGGAAATTTGAGCATCTCAAAGTTAATCAAATTCAGAAATTAAGACATAATACACCAATTGTAAGATATTTTCTGAATATGATCATTTAATTAATAAAATTAATGAATGCACGCTTTTGAGTTCAGAGCACAAACTTTCGAAACGTTTTACAAGTCACAGCCATGTTTAGTGTTTAGAAGGAAAAATGAAATTCTAATGGAAAAATCCCAAACGTCGTTGGTTGAAATTTGAACGTTTTGCTGGCCCCGCACGTATTTAGAACCAGGCCGAACTCACCCGCAACCCGCACTACGTGCATAAAGTACTACCCGACCAGCCCCATTGAAATACGATAACAACCCAGTCCGAACCGGAACTTGGAACACAAAAAAGCATTAAGCCCGAATCCGCCCATAACCCATTTTTTAAATTTAAAACTAGAATTTGAACTACGAAAAATTTAAACTGGAATTTGAACTACGAAAAATTTAAACTGGAATTTGAACTACGAAAAATTTAAACTGGAATTTGAACTACGAAAAATTTAAACTGGAATTTGAACTACGAAAAATTTAAACTGGAATTTGAACTACGAAAAATTTAAACTGGAATTTGAACTACGAAAAATTTAAACTGGAATTTGAACTACGAAAAATTTAAACTGGAATTTGAACTCGAATGTAACATCATCTCGTGTTTGAACATTGAACTTTTAAGTAGTGTTACTTGAAACTCGAGTTTGCACTCAAGCGTGACTCGTTTATCCAATTTGATCTTATTCTTACATTTCACACACGTATTTGACCAGAAATCATTTAAAATCGAATCTTTTTCCGTGCACTTCAAACTTAAATAATGAGGTTTAGGATTACAATTTTGGGGATTTTATGGATTGTTACAAAGATTTGCCATAACAATAAATATTTTTTCTTTACTTCACTCTTGACCCTTATTTTCAGGTTTTGAGACTTATTCGGTATAGAACTTACAAAATTTACTAAAATAAATCACCATAAAATTTTGCGGCAAGCACAGCTTCACGGCAAAAAATTATGACCCTGGAAAAATGACAAGATCCTTCTTTTCCGCATCTTTCTAACTTTTCTTCACACTTCATGAAGCTTAATTTCTTAAACATTTCTCCGTGGTTTTTTATGGCTACGTCCACAATTCTCGACGTAGGGACCTATCAAATAGCTCGTTGGAAAGCCCATGCCCTACAAACCAGTGTCAGAACATTTTCTGAAAATCGAGACATGAAGATATTTTGGAAAAATCAACATTGCTTGACGTCGGTATGTGGTCTCCATGGGGGGACAAATGTCTGCGGTCACCGTGCAAGTAAGTTGATTATTATTTGGGGGTTTGGTTACAGCTACCTCGTAATATTACTTATGTTTCATAAATCCTTGAAGATGATCACGTCCTATATTTCATGTTGCAATAAATCATTTTTAGACGTTCGAACTTATTTCAGCGCTCACGCGTTCACAAAAATCTCCAACGTTCAGCATAGCTTTGTTCAAAACATTCACTTCATTGTAATCATATATTAGTTGTGTAGATGGGAAAATGAGTGTGTGATGTATTGAGCAGCCAGAAGTGGGAAAATGCAAGGTGAAACTGTTGTGAGTCATTTGGGCAAGATACAAAATAAAATACTTTCCTTCCAACAAAAAGCGAAAATATGAAATAAAAATACCGTATTTGAAATACGAAATACATATTGAAAATACTCTCGAATATATCTCAGAGTAATTACATATCTGAGATGTATCTAAAGTTTATTCTCCCAAAGTATTTTGTATAATTCGGCCAAATAATGCGATATTTAAAATTAAATCAATTTACGTAAGGTAACTGCATGTTATTAGACTTTAGAGTTGTGCATTTGTGTATTAAAGTAAATTAACATGGCCGTACGTACAGAATATTTTTCCTTTAAATAAATAATCTTATAACTCTTGGGCAATGTATTTATATTCGCGTCATTAAATTAGCTAGCTTTATAGTCAGATACATTGAATTTTATGTATTTATACAGTAATTTCTTCAAACTAGTGTTTCTGTTCGGTATCGGGAATTCCCGAGGTTCCGGTTCGGTTGCGGGTCAACGATTTAAAGAACAGTTAAATTTCGGTCCGGTTTCGGGTCACGGGTTAAAGAACCGTTACATTTCGGTCCGGTTTCGGGTACAAAAATTAAAACCGAAAGTGTTCGGGAAAGGCTTGTTAAAGCTGTAGTTTTGGATGAAAACGCGAAACATGCAATTGTCAAGCATCTGTCAACTATCTTTTGAAAACGCGACAAATTTTTCTACCGGTTCGGAAACGAACCGGAACCGGTTCGGGAACCGCTTTTATTTTCCGGATCGGTTCCGGGAAGGCAAAAATGTCCCCGACTCGAATATATCGATTCCGGTTTCGGGAACAGAAATGGGATTTTTTTCGGTTCGGGAAAACGATTCCGGTCGAGTCCATGGTACCGTTCAGAAACACTACTTCAAACCAGTGCTCGGACTGGGTACAGAAACCGTGTACCCGTACCCATACCCGTACCCGAATATTGGGTACTACAAAATGGTGTACCTATACCCGTACCCATACCCGAGTACCCGGGTAAATTATTTCAGTACCCGTACCCGTACCTGAAAATACAATGTAGTACCTGTACCCACATTTTACCCGTACCCGTAATGTACCCAAAACCTGTACCCGTACCCGAGTATCTATTGTGTGTACCCGGGTATTACTCGGGTACTGGAAGTTTGGCCGATTTGAAATCCCCGACGACATTAGCCTGCCCAGCTGAAAAATTTTAATTTGTCAATTTTTTGACCTCCATTAAAAGTGTCCTGGATTTTGGGAATTTTCCCTAGGCGTTAAAGACATCCTATTTGAATTTTTTGAAAACATTATTTAAGGCATTTTGTGATTTTTTTAATAAACACTGACGAAATTCAAATCCTACTACCCCAAAATAATAACTTGCTGAATGAAATGAAATGTGTTCTCGCTAATTGGAATTGGGACGGATTCTTTAATACTAAACTCTCCATAACTTGCTTTTCAACTTGGAGAACAAGAAACAATTTTTTTTCCGGCTAATCGTTTACGGCTAATCGAACTTTGTGTATAGAAAATGTTATACGGAAAAATTGAGTTGATCATAATTTTTCCAAGTCAAACTTTGCGGTTTCAGGAAATAAATGTGGGAGGCAATATTGAATATTCATTTTATATTACAGCTTTATAAAACAAACATTCGTAAACTGTCTCTCACATTTATGAAGCCCGAGACGGAGATTTTCGAAAAATGCAGGCAAAATAGGACTAAAATGCAACCCCATGGAAGTTTTGAACGTCAAGTTCAGATGTCTGTCAAGTTCTTTTAACAACAAAATTATCAAGATTAATCAAAGGGACTGGAATATAAATATTGCGTACAAGGAATACCCAGAATTGACAATGCTCAAATTGCCTGCATAAAATGCCTCGGCGTTTTCATTTGAGCAACCCTGGGTACTTATAACGTTAAGAAATGGGTCTGCTAATAAATGTATATTTATTCCGATCTTATCTCGTAATACGTCTTCAAATAATTGTAATGTTACGCTCCCAATGAAGCTAATTAAATATAATCCCAAGAACCTCCAACTTTGAATTCTTCGTTGATGAGCTTCACTATTTAAGTCGATAAACACATGATTTCACTACCACGTAATCATAAATGAGACGAAGCCACTTGGCTCTGTCACTAACGCAAGTATCTGTATACTAAGAAATAAGCAACTCCACGGTTGGTAGGTCTTATTTTTAGCCATAGTATATAATCAATCCCATCAGGAATCCTTGAAGTTACCCAAAAATACTCGGGTACAGGTATTTTGCATAGTGATACCCGTACCCATTGGGTACTAGCCGATTGCCACTGAGTGAGTTCCCATACCCGTACCCGTACCTGTACCCACTTTATTGACTAAAATCAAGAGTACCCGGGTAGTACCCGGCTACTTGCGAGTACGCAACTTCTGTACCCGGGTAGTACCCATACCTGTACCCGTACCCATTTACCCGAGTATTACCCGTACCCAGTCCGAGCACTGCTTCAAACCCGTCAAACATGTTTCAAAATCTCGTTTAAAAATGTTTTAAATTTGTGCTTTTACATTAAAAATATTTATTTGAGCATGTTTTAGAGACGACCTTAACAATTGCCAGAGTCATGTATTTTAAAACTATAATTTGTATTTGAAATACTGACTGGGTAAATTTTATAAGATAAATAAATACAAAATACTATCACGTTCGTAATCTTCAAAATACGAAATATAAAATACAGTAGACATGTTGGTGCTGACAAAATACGAAATACAAAATACCTTAAACAATTTACGGCTAGAAAAATACCAAATACGAAATACTAAATGTATTTCAAATACTATTTCAATTACAATATTTCAAAATATTCCACACCTCTGGTAATTAGTAACAACTCTACTCATCAACCTATTGATTTGGGAAAAACCTTCCATTTTTCGTACTTTATTACTTCATTATGTACTTAAAATCTAACCCTGTGAGTGATTATTCAGTAACTACAAAGTTTTGCCAACTCAAATAATAGAGAACTTGCATTCTGGAGGCACAAAATATTAGATATTGTTTCCTTGCGGAGCGGAATGGCACTAGTATTTTTAGGGGCGACGTGAAATGAAGTTCCCTTTTGTTATTGTTTTGTATCCGATTGTGTGCCAATCTGCGTGTCTGTTTAATAACGGTCGAACCAGAAATGTACAAATGAAATTGCCTTCCTTCAAACCTTCGAAGGTAATTTTTTGAAAAAACGCATTCCTTCATCCTTCTACAGATATTAAAGGAAGCCTTCAAAATATTTTGCCTTCCTTCAGCCCTATTTATAAATTTAAAGCCTCAAGCCTTCAGCCTTCCTTCCTATTCAGCCTTCATAACACGAAATACCATAGCAATGCATTTAAATAACCCTTTTGCAGGTAAAACACCTGAAAATCAGCGATACAATTTACTGAATTGAGTTCGTTTATTAAAATCAGAAGCAATGAAGTAAGTCTCATTGTGCATATAACTGTACATTTGTGCATTTTTAGTGTTTTAGTACACTCATTGTGGTATTTGTAACTATCTATTGTAGTTCATTCCATGCGCGAAGCCTTGTAAGGAGCACCATACATGGGCACCCTCACGAGGGATTGAGGGATGCCTCGCCCTCTCCCTCGTCCTCGCCCTCACAAACTGCGAGGGTGATGGCGAGTACACGTTGATTTTAGGCGCCCTCATGAACATGAGGGAGAGGACCTATGAATAGGATGTGAACGAAAGAGGGGGAGGCAGAGTACATATGTAAGCCCTCATGACCTTCTCTTACCTTAATCGTTATGCGAAAATCATACATATACATATTTTTCTGTAGCAAGACCAACTTCATACCGCCTTAGGTACCTGGTTTATGGCCCTGTGCAAAAATCCTAGTTTTAATTTTTAAAAGTAAAAGGTCCTCTTGTTTAGGTTAAAATTTCTCATATTAAACTCCAGAAAAAAATTTCATTTTAGGATGTCGGGGAGACATGATCATTTATAAACAAGGGCACCTGGGCTTTATGATTAATGCTGTTTTCAGACCCTACTATTGAGTATTACTGGTATGAGGTTATAGAACCTATTTGTGACTAATCTTTATTAACCAAAGACGTAGAAAACAGCTTTGATCAGTAATAGTCATTTTCTGAGCTACTGAATCGATTATAATGAAGAATTATTATCATAGACCAACAATTTTTTTTATAACAAAATATAGTAGTTTGACTACTGAATGTTTTCCATTTTGGCGACAATTAAAATGTAAGGAAGATATGCACTTTGTACCGATGAATTAGAATTTTAAACTTGTTTTTCACGTTATTTTCAGGACAAAATCGAAAGAACATTGTAAATTTTTCAAGTTTTTTATACTTTTTACAATTATGTCAATCACGAAACCTAGTATGTACCTGTACCCTAATACCTGTGTAAAACCTGCATCAATAAAGGGCACTATTTTGAATACAGTAGTTTATTCCAACAACAATTTTTTAAAAATTTGTTTTGAACGCTAGGTTGTAGAAAATTTTATAAACTTTGTAAGCTATCCAAAAGTTCCGTACGTTCAGAACTGGGGGGAATGTCGACACATATTGAAGTTGTCATATTTTAACCAAGTGTCAGCGAAAAAATTATTTGAAGGCAAAGGTAATGTAGGAAATTGTAGGGGGATTATTTACGTGTAATATAAAATAACGAGGGCCCTCATGAGTGCGAGGGAGAGGGATGTGTTTTAAAAGTAGCCCCTCACGAGGTCGAGGGCGAGGACAACCCGTAACGTGTTGCTCGATTGATGACGAGGGAGAGTGCGAGCAGGTTATATTCCATCCCTCGCACAAAGAGGGAGAGGGGGAGAAAAAAGCCCATCTATGAGGAGCACAGGCCGACAGGCCTACTTTAAATACTTCCTTCCTTCGCCCTTCGTTTTCTGTTAATACTAGGAAGGCCTTCTTCAGCCTTCCCGAATTAATTCAGCCATCCCGCCTTCCCTTCTCAACTCTCTGGAAAATTGATATTCCGCCTGCAATGAAGCCTTCATTGAAGGCTAGCCTTCGAAGGCTGGACATGTCTGGGTCGAACCAATGTCATCACGCAACTCAAACTTTGTACAGTCAACCAGTGCTCGGCACGGGTATGGGTAATACTCGGGTAAACGGGTATGGGTACGGGTATGGGTACTACCCGGGTACGGATTTTGTGTACCCGAACAATTCCGGGTACTACCCGGGTACACTTTGGTCGGCTCAAAATTTCGGGTACGGATACGGGTATGGGTACGGGTACAAGGATTTCAAAATGGGTATATACCCACCGGGTACGGGTACAAGGGTGTCATTTACCCGTACCCGCGACCATTGTACCCGAGTATTTGGATATGTTGAGATTTGATACATTTTGATGAATTTTATGAAAATAATGGAACTTCCGTTGGAAAATTCTGTCGGTGTTTTTAGTAATTCTGAATACATATAGCTTATTGTTAATACCCTTTTAACCTTACAACATGCAGTAACTGTATTTCAGACTGTGTTGCTAAAATATGTATTTATATCTATAATAATTATATATTTTTATGAAAACAGGTTTTAGGAAGAATAATTATTAATAAACAGACGAGGAATAATATCAAAATAGAAGTGGAGAACAGGATTCAACGAAATTTTATACAAAACGTCTTCATAATGTAGTATTTTGTCACTAATTGCATAAATAGTCTGATTGACACGTATGCACATGATACTTCATTAGCCACAATGAATACAATTTAAAAATTAGAGTTCCGATGAGTTGGATGGCAAGATATTTTTTGTAGTTGGTAGTTGATTAGGAAAAGGCGGATATTTGTAACAAGATATTAATGAGTTACATGTACTTAGAGCTACTGAGGTGAGAAAATTAATGTAAAAGGCCGAATAAATCAAGAAGTGAAAAATCGAGTCGCCAAGTCCCAAGCCAAAAATGCATGTACATATGGACTGGGTGCTATAAAATACTTCGCCCATCAGCCCATAAACAATCAAATGGGGATAATTTTACTTCTAATCAAAAACGCTCTACTCTTCAATAAAATATATAATGTCAAATACCTCTCTAGCTAGTCAAAATTACCCACTCAGGTGTCATACATTATTACATATAACGTACTATGTATTACATTAAAACATAATCTGGATAAAGTACCCGGGTGCGAGTACGGGTACGACACTGAGATACCCGAGTATGGGTACAATTTTCGAGTATTTTCGGGTACGGGTACAATGCGGGTACAGGTACATGGATTGAGATAACATTGCGGGTACGGGTACGAAAAATTTGTACCCGGATATTCGGGTATGGGTACGGGTATAGATACCAGTTATTGAAATACCCGCACTTCGGGTACGGATACGGGTACGGGTACCGATTTTTCGTACCCGTGCCGAGCACTGCAGTCAACCGTTGCCTAACGATCCAAAACCCTACTTATTTTGGAGAAGATTGGGTGATCCGGTTGACCTTAGGAAATTACAAAATGCCACTTTGAAATACAAGGTAATACACGCAATTCCGAGGTACTGTCCAAGGTAAAAAGTTCCCTGGGCAAAACTTTTATGGACATTGTCATAAATGATTTTTTATTCAAAAGAAAGAACGCTTAAGAGAATTGGGCTCTTTGTAGGATTACAAAACATTGCATTTTTGTACCTCCTACGTTTATAATGAAACAATGTACAATGTAACACCGGAATGCAATAAAGGTCACACCATACTGACATAAAATTGTTTTGTTTTTCAAAAATTACTGCATATTTTTTTGTACAATTTATTAACTTTCCGGAGTAATTAGAAGGTATTTCAAAACGTCTTGGCACATTAGCTAATTACCTGGACCTGCCTTTATGGCTTTAAAGTATTACCCCCAACAGCCCCAACAGCAGTAGCGGAAGCATACAAAATAATTATTAATATTAACAGTAAAGATTGCAGTGAGTTTGATAAATTATAAATACAATAACACAGACCCCTACAGTAGCAGAATAGCATATCATAATTATTAGAATGTTGTAGAAGGTTTAATTCTGCAACAATTATGCTACCTAGCGGAACCCATTGGAAAAATCGAGCATGCTATGTGAAGGCAGTACGGCAGGACGGGTGCTAAGCTTCAAACTGTCCTATGCTCACTGTTACATGTACATATGCGTGTGCTTCAAGCTCCATGTGTTGTCGTATCTTTCGCCCATTCAATTCCTCACGTTGAATTCGGATGGTGTATCCGGTGGAGCGTTATTCTTAAAGTTAGTGAACGTTCAAATAGGTTTATTTTTCCAGCATGAAGGTAAGTCAATATTTTTCATAAATATTCCAATAATTAATTGTTGATTTAGTTTTTATTCCAACATTTGTAATTATAGTAGAATATTATCAAATGAGGTTCATTTCTGAAGAGGCATGCTCACGTATATATACAGATACTGCATATTGTAAGTTATACAACGTAATATGAATTTTGTTCTCAGCTGAACGTGGCCATCCCGTCAACCGGGGCCCAAAAGTCTTTTGAGATCCACGATGACCACAAGCTTCGAGTATTTTATGAGAAGCGAATGGGAGCTGAAGTGGAAGCAGACATTCTTGGAGATGAATGGAAAGGATACGTTCTGAGAATTGCCGGTGGAAACGACAAACAGGGGTTCCCCATGAAACAAGGAGTGTTGGCTAATAGTGAGTTCAAGTTTTTTTTTTTAAATTAATTTTGGAAGGTTGGTTGTGTGGTAATGAAGGAAAGGAGTAATTGTTGGAATTTGAGATGTTTGAAGTGTGAAGGAAGGATGGATTAATAATTTGATGTGGTGTGACCTTACAGCCCGTGTTCGCTTGTTGTTATCCAAGGGTCATTCCTGCTACAGACCCCGTCGTACCGGAGAAAGGAAGCGTAAATCTGTTCGTGGATGCATTGTTGATGGTAACTTGAGTGCGTTATCCCTCGTCGTTGTGAAGAAAGGAGAACAGGTAATATTTTGGATGAGATTGGATTATTTTAAGGGATATGGTGTGGATTAAGGGGGTGGGTTCGGCTGAGCAGTGATTTGTATTATGAGGGTGATGTTGGTTATGGTGATTAGATGAACCAATGTGTTGATTTTGGGTATTGTAGGAAATCCCCGGACTGACCGATGTTCAAATCCCCCGTCGGTTGGGACCCAAGAGGGCTTCTAAGATCCGTAAACTGTTCAATTTGGGCAAGGAAGATGATGTGCGTCAGTATGTTATTAAGAGGCCACTTCCCCAAAAGGAGGGCAAGAAGCAACGGTTCAAGGCCCCCAAGATTCAGCGTCTCATTACTCCTAATATGCTCCAGGTAAAGTGGGGTGGGATTGTATGGAAATAATAGTATTGTCCACAACCAGGCAGCTGAGTCCATAGTTGGTCGTCAGTGTTCAATTGGTGTGGTAAAGTAAATTCAGTGTTGGTTTTGAGACCATTTTTGATACAATAAAAATGGTCTCAGCGCAACGTTGAGATATTAGTGATTGCAAAATTGTCAAGGACTTGTTTTCTTTTGTAGTGGTTTCAATTGCAATGCATGCATTTGCATGGAATGAATCATAATTGGTTTATTTGTTTGACACAGCGTAAGAGACATCGCGTTGCTTTGAAACGCCGTCGTGCAGAGAAGGTTAAGGACGAAGCTGCCCAATATGCTAAATTGTTGGCCCAAAGGCAGAAGGAACGTAAGGAAAAGAAGCAACAGGAAGCTCGTCGAAGACGTTCTGCCTCACTTAGAGAATCCAAGTCTTCTCTTTCGAGTAAATAAATTTAAATAAACACGAAGTTTTATTGGGGTCGTCATCATGCCGGCAATAAAGTTGTTCTGATAAAAATGATGCCCTTACCTTGTATTTATTTTGAAATATAAGTCATGTCTACTGTATTTTCGTTCATTTTTATGAAAATTGTTTTACTGGATAATTTCGCTACATATATTGCGACTCTGAAGGAATTTTGTTGTGCAAACGTTTGCTACTGGAGATAGGGGTGGATGGGCCAAAGTGTTAAAGGTGACGACAGTTACACCGACACGTGTACACCACGTACTCAACTATAACATTTCCTTGTAGGGGTGTCTTGGAATTATGCATGTTTAGTATTGCTAATGTCGAACAGCAACCCAGCGTCGATACTGTACATTAAATATCCGCAGCATAAATGCTGATTTCAAATTTTTTATTATTTCACTATCTGATTGTAGAAATACAAAATCTTCTAGCTCTTGGTTAGATGAACTTGAACTTGAAGTTAAGAAATATTGTCTACCAAATGTGTGATTTACTTCAGTGGGGGGGGGGGAAACTCATACCGATTTTAAAAATTTATCATACTCTCACGCTGTGTATGAAACGAGTGGGCTCCTAATACATCAAATAAGTACTTTCATGCATCATCAGTAGAATACTACTTATTTGGCAATGTCAAATTTTGGAATACAACAAGACTACTCCAAAACTTCAAATCATTAATAATCAAGTTATAGATGATATTTTCGTTACAATTTAAGCGTAAACGAAAATCTTCAAATATTTGGATTTTAAAAAATTAGGTTTAACATACTCCATCTCATTTGGGATTTATAGAAGGTATACCGTCAGTTTATAAATACATATTAGAAGCGTATTTTAAAGGCAGGTTAACCTCTAAACCTTAAAACAAATTAAAACTATTGTAACTTCAAGAAATATTATTTGGGAAAAATATTCTAATTTTCTCAAGCTAAATTAATCCAAGAACCTGTCTTTGTAATTAATTCTTTACTTAAACATTTTCATTTATAGGTTACTATTTTTCTACAGTTCTTTTTCGTAAATTCCCCTTAAAAAGGGGCAACAAAATTTTTCACATTTGTAGATTAAAAGTATTCTAACAAAAAAAATAATCCCTCAGAAATGCAATTTTGAGGGGTTTTAATATTTTTGGTACATTTTGCTCATTTACACTTTATCCTTAGGCCTGCTGAGCAGGTTACTTGCCAATCGTTGAGTCCAAAGTATTTTTGACGTGTGTGTATGGAATCTGTGGAATATGACAGAACAGCTGCATTACAACTGTATTTAAATGCGCCCAAGTTTCGAAAGTTACGTTAATATATAGTAGTGGTTAATTTTTTTACTGATAATCCTCCTGTGCATTTACAGTGATTTAAATATTAAGACCTTATAGTCTGTATATGTAGGGATTTAATATTACAGATGTGATTAGTTCTTGAAGAAGTTTGAATCTAATTTTAGTTGGCAGACACCGGGCTCATTGAAGAATGTGGCACGACTAGACATAAGTACTGTAATGGTTTCTTGTCAAACCAGATATTATGTGCAAATATACAAACTTTAACCAAAGTATCCTTTAACTTATAAGTGAAGTGGACTCCGGAGTTCTCGCTTGTGTAATAATTCAATTAAATAGAAATCCGACAATACCGTCATGCTCAAAATTGTTTACGGATTTTAATAATTGTTCGGGGAAACATCATCTTTAGAAAAAAGTTACTTTTTGCGTAATTTAAATTCAGTTGTAGTAGTAGTTGTGTATTTGTACGGGGTTGCAAAATGGAGAGGTCATTTTCGGTCAACGATGGTCTGGACTACTCAGGGGATGCTTCTGTAGGATCATTTTTCAGCTCTGATTACAAAAGGTAAGGTTCATTAGGACATTCAGCCTAAAATAAATTAGTATTATTAGTGTTAGGAAAGTATGTCATTGGGATTTATAATATTTATTTATTTTGTTATTATTGTTGTTGTTAGTGTGTTTTAGTATTTGAAATATGATGGTGAGGGTAATTATGACTGGCGGTGGCATTATGATTCGGGACTATGTTAACATTATGGTATTAATATTTTGGTATTACTTTAGGCATGATGATCTGAAGCAGATGCTCGACAGCAATAGGGATAACCTGAAGCTGGAGGCTATGAAAAGAATCATTGGCGTGAGTATTTTAAAGTTTTAGAGTTAGATATTTTGTATAAAATTATTTTTTTAATGTAGTTCAGAATGATGATAGTTAAATAACCTGTTATGTAATGTTTTGCGGAATGTTATGAGGAATGTGTTTGAAAGCATTGGGATATTTTGATATTTTTCAGATGGTGGCTAAAGGTCGAGATGCTTCAGAATTGTTTCCGGCAGTGGTCAAGAACGTTGTTTCAAAGAATACGGAAGTGAAGAAATTGGTGTACGTGTATTTAATGAGGTATGCGGAAGAGCAGCAGGATTTGGCTTTACTGTCAATATCAACATTTCAGAGAGCTTTGAAGGATCCAAATCAGTTGATACGAGGAAGTGCCTTACGAGTCTTGTCCAGCATTCGGGTTCCGGTCATTGTGCCAATTGTGATGCTGGCAATTCGGGATGCCTCTGCGGATATGAGCCCGTATGTGCGTAAAACTGCGGCTCATGCTGTTCCGAAGTTGTACAGGTATGTATTTAATGGATAATTGTAAAACAACGTATGCACAGTTGTAGACTACTCGATTGATGGTCCAGAGTTCACAACAAGATTTGTGAGATGGAATGCTGATTTTCTTGTTGATAAACTTGGTTTTTATAAAATTAGTTTGGACCCGGAACAGAAGGATGAATTAATTCAAATTCTCGACAAGCTTCTGGCTGACAAAACCACTTTAGTGGTGGGGTCTGCAGTCATGGCATTTGAGGAGGTGTGATTCCCTTGAAGAAATTAATTATTCAAGTTTTCAAAAATGGAGAATTTTATATGTTGTATTTTTGCATGTAGGTCTGTCCAGAGAGGATTGACATGATTCATAAAAACTACAGGAAATTGTGCGCTCTGCTTGTGGATGTTGATGAATGGGGCCAAGTTGTCATTCTCAATATGTTAACTCGATATGCGCGGTCACAGTTTGTGGACCCCAATATTGGAGTAAGATTTCAATTTTAGTAGTGGTCGTTTAGTTTGTTTGTACTTTAAATACACAGCAACACAGCTACGTAAAAGTTAATGGATCTATTTTTTTTACACTAATTATCTTTGAGTTACTGTTGTGTCAGTTATTACATTAAAATCTTATTGTGATGAATGCAATTTTCATATGTACTGTCAGGATTTAACGATTGATGGTGAAGACAAACCCTTTTATGAAGATGAGGATGGAGACGAGGAAGAAGATGAAACTGTGAAAAATGCAAGGGAAGCTGCTAAAAATAAGCCTCAAATGGATCCGGACCACCGGCTTCTACTAAAAAATTCACGTCCTTTGTTGCAGAGTCGCAATGCCTCAGTAATTCCTACGATGAATTCAATAAATTATTTACATTCATGCAAGGGACGTAATTTTGAGTGGAAAATGTGCATTCAAATTTTTGCTCCCTCAAATATTTCTTTTGCTGGACGTTTTCATGCTGTCAAATTCATTTATTTTATTCGATTGTCTACCAGGTCGTTATGGCTGTGGTACAGCTGTACAATCATGTCGCGCCAAAGACGGAGGTCCCTATAGTGGTGAAAGCCCTAATAAGACTGCTGCGATCGCATGTAGAGGTTCAAGCTGTGGTACTAACCTGTATTGCCGCTATGTCAACTGACAGAAAGGTAAGATATTCTCTTGAAAATTGGTTTAGTGTTATTCTACATCATTGTAAAAATATTATTATAATTAACTGTTTTTTCTTCATCTATGAAACCTTCAGTTATCTATTCGTTACTTGAGTTGCTTAGCATAAATATACCGTAAAATCTGTATTACGATTCCCGATGTTATTGCCTTACATTTATTTTGGGGTGATGTAGCGCACTATCTGTGTGCCATATTTTGACATTTTCATATTCTTTATTAATATTAATGGCTGACGTGTAAGTTTAGCCTGTGTCAGTAGTAATACATAGCAACAGTGCAGAACTATAGAAGTAAGACAAATTCAACTCCAAAATTTAAAGTCCCACATTTTTTAATGCCATGTGTCCTATCTGGTCTATATTTATTTTTTGTTCAGTGTCGTCGCTGTTGTGATTACGACGATGTCTGCTTTTAGCAAAGTTACAACATCAGAGCGTATCGCACCAGCTGTGCAATTTAATGGAATTGCTGAAATCAAAAGTAACCTACCTTTTCCCTTTTATAAGTGTCGGGTGTCCAATATATAAAGCTATTTTGTATTATGGGTGGGCCATCGTATTCTTTTTACATGGTATTTAAAGTACTTAATGGGAAAAGACAACGTTTTGGAAGTGAAGATTCAAAATGAACGTTTTACGGTATTTTTATAAGCAATTATTGTAAGTTCTATTGCATCTTTTATACATATTCAAGTTTGAATGCAATTTTGTAACATAGTATAGGTATGTAGTTATATATGTATATACGTATATATTAAGAAATAATTACTGACGATTATATTCATTTTAATTTCGGAATTGCTTTTGATGTCTTCAATGGATGAACTGGTCGTGCTGAATGCGGGGTTGATTGTTGCATCCAAATCCGCTTGCATTTATTTCTCCCCATTCTCTTGATGTAACTACCTGCCTGTACATGCCCTGAACTTGAATTTACTATTCTGTATGTTGCGCTTCCTGCTCTACTTCTTCTTCTTGGTCCACTGCAACCTAAACCACGACAGAATTTAGTAATATCCTTTAATACTGGTTCCTTTTCTTTCGTCTTTCACAATCTCTCACAAGTTTTTCAGTAGTCTTTCCTTTATGTAGGATGGGATGGTAGTAATGAGCTGATGTAATTTGTATGAATGTGCAGTCCCTGTTTGAGCCGTACATGAAAAGTTTCTTCGTCCGAAGTAGTGACCCAACTCAGATCAAACTGCTCAAGCTGGAAATCCTCACTAATATTGCTAATGAGACGAACATTCCGCCGATCCTCCGAGAGTTTCAGACTTACATTTCCAGTCAGGATAAGAAATTTGTGGCTGCCACAATTCAGGCCATTGGAAGATGTGCTTCGAATATCAAAGAGGTGGCTGAAACTTGTTTGAACGGTCTAGTTTCTCTACTGTCTCACCGGGATCGTAAGTTTTTTTCAAACTAAAATACCCCCTCCGACTTTTCTCCGTTTCACTAAATTCTCCCGAGAGTTTCATTATTTCCCTTTTCTTATCCTTTCTGTGCTGTACCGACACCTTGACTCAATAATTCCGTTTTAAAATAGGGACCTTTTTTAGTAACGGGAAAACTTTAATTACAAATGTAATCGCTTAATTACTATGTTTCCTGGTTTGTATAATGTTAATTTCTGTTTTAGACCAAAATTTACTGGCAAACGTGATGGTCAAAAGGTAGATTTGTAAGTTGTACTAAAATGTTGTTATTGATATTGCAGCTGCTGTGGTGGGTGGTGCTGTTGTGGTCGCTAAAACTCTCTTGCAGACTCAACGAAGTGGAAATAAAGCTGTGATTGCTCAATTAGCCAAAATGGTAGATCGTGTTACAGTTCCTCCTGCCCGGGCAGCGATTCTTTGGTTGTTGGGGGAGCACTGTGAGCGACTACCAAATTTACCGCCTGATGTTCTTCGAAAGATGGCCAAAACTTTTTCAGATGAAGTGAGTTGGATTTTTCTATTTACTCTTCCAGCGTCTTTCTCGTGTGTTATAGCTACTCTTTCTCTGCAACAGAATGTATATGCAGCTATCTGTATAAGAAATTGTTGTATCCAAAACTTGCTAGGGGCTTTTACCTCCCTTTTTTGTGCCTCTTCCAATAATACGAAACGTATGTATTTATATTATGTACAGATTCCTTACATGACATTATGACCTGCAGTTACAATATATAGTACATGGTGTAGACTTAGTGGAAACAGCCCACGTTCACCTTTTATTTTTGTCAATATTTACTTGAGATTTTTGAACAAGTTGGGGAGATTTTGCTTGTTAACCAACAGCAGATCACGCCAACTTCAGCAGGTCAGTCTTACACATGTGTGAGTGCTTAGTGTCTGTTTGCGCTTTGGATTAATTTATTGTAACGGTAGATACACAAGGGTTTTCAACTTTTCCCCAGCAAGTAAAATGTTATGGTGGTGCAGCTGACTCGTGTAGTTCGGTCTGAATGATATAACGGTTGTAATACAAACTGTTATATGTAGATATGTATGTGTTTGTTCCAATAACTACAGGGGGTCTCTGTTGTTAGTATAGTATAGTAGTAGTTAGTATGTTACCGTTGTTTTCATGTAAGTAAAGCGTTAGTATAAACTTGTGTTTTCTGAGCTTGATAAGGATTTCAGGGATTTATTTGGGAAGGAAATAAAAATGTGAGGAAGAAGGAAACCTTTATTTGAATAAATGATGAATGCACAAAGAAAGGAATCGACAGATTTTGCGGATATAATTTGCGATATGTGGCTTTATTCCTAAACTAATAGTTGTTGTTATTTTTTTTAAATTCCAGGAGGATATTGTAAAGCTGCAAATCATCAATTTAGCAGCAAAACTCCAACTAACAAATCCAAATCAAACTACGCTTCTGTGTCAGTATATTTTAAACCTAGCCAAGTATGATCAAAGCTACGATATTAGAGACCGAGCTCGTTTCCTGCGTCATCTCCTCTTCCCCGAAAATCCAGAGTCAGCCAAATTGCCTAAACTGGCAAAAAGAATCCTCCTGTCCTCCAAACCTGCACCAGTACTGCAGTCGAAATTCAAAGACAGAGATCATTTCCAACTGGGATCCTTGTCTCACTTTTTAAACTCAAGGGCAAATGGCTATCAAGACCTGCCGGCGTTCCCAGTGGAAGCACCTGATTCCTCTCTTCGGAATGTGGAGCCTCCACCGAGTTCATATGAGGATAACTTGTTCGTAGATTTGGATGGGAAAAAAGGAACGAAAAAGAAAGGGAAACAGGGTAGCAAGAAAAAATCCTTCTACTCTGATGGCTCTGGTTCGGACAATAACTCCGGCTCCGAGTCTGGATCAGGCTCATCAAGTGGCAGCAGTGGGACGGAAGACTCGGAGTCGGACTCGGACTCATCCTCAGATGCATCTTCCTCTTGCTCCTCCGGTGCCGGAACTTCGGATGAAGAGACTAAGGCCAAGGATAAACTAAAGAAAAATGCAGCGAGCAGTAAACTCAAATCAAATTCCGAAGGAAAGTTGAGCGACAGGAAAGTTGTGCGTTATTCCGAAGATCGAGCCGAGTTAGACTCAGGGAGTGGAACTGACAATGATGATGGTAAATCTTCTTCGGGACACTCTGATTCATCCGCCACATCCTCATCAGACGGATCTTCCGCATCCAGCGAGTCGGAAGAGGAGGACCAGAAGAGAAAGACAAAGAGTAAGAAGAATGACAAAAGTGCAAAAGTTTTAACGAGGAGTCAAACCCAAACAAAAGTCAAGACGGGAGTTAATACTGGAATGTCAAATAGTACGGGCAAGAAGATCAAAACGAATACTGTGGAAGAGCTGCTTCTAGATTTGGATCTGGGTGGGGATGCTTCTGCAGCTGCAAGTGGAGATAATGGAAGTCAGCCCTCTGCTGCCATGATCTCCTCATTAGGTGGAATTTTAGCTCCCACCATTGGTCAGGATTCCGCCAGCGTATCATCGGCCTCTTTGGCTTCCCTCAGCACCCTCGAGGTACGCTCTATCTTTATCTATCCTTTCTTTGAAAATACCTAAAAATACACGTAAAAGTAGTTTTTACTTTGGTTCCAAATCTCCATTCCCTTGTACATTTCATTTATGGTAAAGCTAGAGCTGCGTTCGGGCCAAACATATAATATGAAGATCCGAACTTTAACTTTTGTAAACATTTGACGTATAACAGCACCGGAAAATACTTTACCTAGCCCTTCACTGACTCATGAGAATCCAAATGTGATTTAGGACTTGACCCTATGAATTTGCCCCTATGATTATACCAGACACACCCATATTTAACCTGTACTTATTATTAATTACCAAAAATCCACGTTATGATACATAGTATAAACAAACTTGTACCCAAAAGTGGCTCCAAAAACTGACGCAAGATTATTTTTGACATTGACTTCAAACCCCCCGAATTAGATAACCTCCATAGTTTACCCCAAATCTCACCAGAACTTAACCCGACTTGTAAAGCATTGTTTAAACTTGAACGCAGCTCTAGTATATGCGAATTACACGAAAATATCCATAGTAGTGGAGAGGCAAAAGCTACCTATACTAATGTAATTAATGGGACGTACGTGAGTGCTACCGAGACGTGGTAAACCCGAGCGTTGATGTGTGTTCATTTGATTGCACAGAGTTCGAGCTCAATGTTCATTCCAACTAAAACTATGGAGCTGGTGAATAAAATCGGGTCTGGTGGCTTACAAATCATGAGCAGATTCACGCGGTCACCGCATCTCGAGTCCTCCTCGTTAATCTCCATCGAGCTTACCATCTCCAACGTCTCCACCAAAGAAACTTTTAAACAAATACGCGTTGGTAATAAGGTAAATACATTCGTTTCATCATCTAAATGCATAAGTATTTTACATGGAGTTGTCGGGGAAAAATTCAAATTGTTTGATCTCGCCTCTGCCATTCCGGCCCTATGATGTGCTTCCTCATTCATTCTCGTCAGGTTCCCGGTTTATCGCCCCCCGACCTTCCTCTCTTCAACATTGTCATCAGATAGTGGCTGACACTACACACAAAGCTCCTTGCTACTCTGACATTTCACATTCACATACTTGCGGCTCTTACTCTTGGCGAGAATGAACCTACACAGTTGCTACTTTCCCTCCACAAAAGCTCCTTTCTATAGCTTCTCATTTACTCTACAAATTTTAATTTTGTATTTTTCCTTGTCTCCGTAAATAGTATCTAACTTTGAGTACGTTTTGAACTTGTGTAATCCCTTATAATGTATACTTGCATTTCTCGGAGGCAGCTTTCTCCCACCCTTGAACGGCGTATTGGTTGACAGAGCATGAACGAAGTTCCTAAATTAAGTATAGAATTTTATATCAGCTTTTTTAGTTAAATCAAAATAATTAACACAACACGATACTGGTATTGTAAAATGTAATATGACACTCCCCTGCGAATTGTTGTTTTTATAAGCCTTGTTATAATTAGATATGTGTTGCGTTACAACATTATTTGACATAAGAGTTCCTTCTTACAATGAGATACAAAAACAAGACGGCCACCTACATACAGTCAGAGACCAAAATCCAGTTCTAGTGCTAGTTTTGAGGACGCTGGAAGCAGCGTCTTGAGACCATTTTACGCCACAACAGGCATTGTGTAATTTCTTTTAGAAACGTCGAACTGATGTCAAATAATAATAAGAGGTTGGAGTGAGAGTCCCGAGAATTTGGGCCCATCTCCCATACCTGCCCGGGTTCAGATTATCAGCCTTGCGATCAATCCAATGCCATGGAAGGCCTTGAGAAGGAGTTGGTCGACTTTTTTAACCATAACTGATCTGCGTACATACTGGGAGTTAGAATCCAACCTGTTTCGACTTTTAATTTTGTCCACCTACGTGCCACCACATTTTTTGACCCATTTCGTGGGTCGGGGTAATTTGGAGCCATAATAGTAGTGTCCAAAAAACCAGTCAATGTGCACAGACGGGGTGAGATTCCTCGTAATTACACTTCAAAGGTTACACTATACAAAACTAAACTTCTTGCAATAATATCTCGGAAAACAAAGTGACTCTATAATGTTGACTAGACCCTTTACTTATAAGCAAATTTTTATTTGTGTAGTGATTTTTTTATGTTTAAGAGGAATATAACAGTGTGTATTTAAATAACTTGGAAACATAGTTCATTTGGATAAATTCCAAGATACAACGATGGCACATAGCTAGCTGTGCATAGAAAATTGCAATTAGTTGTTATTATTATTATATTTTTCATTATGATGGGTCACCCCATGTCGAAGCATCCAGCATAGATCGAGTTTTTTGCGATCTTTTCAATGACGCTAATAATTGTAGAGTCCTTCAAGCTCAATAAAAAATAGTCCAGCATATTATATACATATGTAAGTGTGCCAAAATAATTATACAAAAATGCATATTTGGCGCTGTAATTAGTTTTTTTATCGTTGTGAGTACAGAAGACTATCACGGAATAAAATTCACTGGAAGCGCTATTGTCAACACTTTTGCTTCAGAAACGTCACTTTTATCGTCTCCAAAATTAGTGCTAATGACGCTAGATCTGGCTTTTGAGCTCCGGCTGACATAAGTATCGATGTCATAGTAGTGATTGTATTTATCGGGCCGTTGAGGCTCTTGTGTCTATGTTTGAAAGGGACAACAAATTTGGTTCCGTCTGTGCATTCCCTAAGCTAACAATTGGACTTGTTTAATATTGGAACCTTTACTCTGTTTGCCCCATTTTCTGCCATATTGCAGACTCTTAACTGAATTATTAGTAACTACAGTCGACTCGATCTCAAAAGTCACACTTACCTTCACTACATTGTGAGATCTGGGTTTATCCCAAGAGTATGTCACTTTGTGATCAGACACTAAATCATACCCTTATAACACTTCCCATATAATAACGACACAAAGATCCATGCTGTCGGGATGTTGTTTTAAGGAGAGCGGCTTTGTATCCTCGAGATATAAGACTAGAATTCAGAGAGATACATGTGACATATCTATTTAGAATAAATATAATGATATAATGTAGCAATGGGCTGGTACTAAGGGGGATAATGCCTGCCGGGCAGTTCTAAATCTATTACTATATTATTGCTGTCCTATGAATGTAACTTACTTATATTGTGCTCCCGAGTTTTTGTGAAGTAATAGAGCGGGAACCTTTTGCCTTTATTTTTTTTTGTGTTCCTGTCTCTCCTCATCGAGGTGACTTTTACTTGGAATTTTGTCCACATTGATCGTTGATACGGGTCCGGACGTTTGGGACCTTTCCATTTACTCCTATATTTCAAGTCCAGAGGGAGAGAGAAATTGTATAGAAAAATGATGATGGGGTGATGTTGTCCGCTTTTATTCTCTCATTTCTTTCTCTGCCCACTTCTTTTTACCCTTTATTTTTTGTGTTAGTGAAGCATGTTTCTTGGCCAACTTTTTTTCTTTTGGTCTTCGCTCCGGTAGTGTACTCACACTATTTTGTGTGACCATATCTTCTGTATAATGTTTCTCATCGTACGTATAGTATCTGTAGCAAGTCCTAGGTGTATTTAGGGGTAACTGAAAGCACACATAAAATCCGGAGCTTTGTTTCATCTGTTGGAAATGATGTCATCATCATCGGAACTCATGAACTCTCATGGACGGGACGTGTCGTCTGTGCTTGTTCCGTTAGTTTATTCCGTAGCTTGCTATTTTTATCTATGTACGAAGTTTGGACACATGGGTGTATGTATGTGTGTGTGTGTGTGTGTGTGTGCATGGGTCTCCTACTCCAATTTCCCAATGCTCTTGCCATCGAATACACTTATTATCTGACAGGGAAAAGTACAATTTTTTTTGGTTCGATCAAAGCCTTTTTTTCTCTTTCCTGACGTATTTCTTTAGCATAAGATCCGTGGATACATTTTTTGTCAGGCCTAGGCCTAGCATATGTACCACTGCCTTAGTTTCTGTGAGGTCCTTTTGTCATAGGACTATTCTTAGGGCTGCGTTTGAGCCCCCTTTATATAATGCAAAGATCCGAACTTGAACTTGTGTTCTCAACTTGAATAAGTACTCCAACAAGGATGACAAAATTGGCTCATGAGAAAAATTTTCAAATTTCAGTTTTAAGGAAATAAATCTAACTCCTAAGCTGAACTTTCAATTAGTTACAATTCCAAACCAAACTTGATTCAGTAGATAGATACGTTTTACTTGATTATATTTTCTTATAGATATGAATCCTCAATTGGTCAGCAGAACGTTAGCTGAAATTTAAAATGAATTGTGGTTACAGTTTATTAATTCTATTTAAAAACTTACATGTTTAATTTCTTCAGGAATTAATTCTGAAGTAAGTACATTGTAATGCAGTAAATTGAAGCTCACATTGTCTTGACATTTGTCGAGTTTCAAATGCACTTGAGCAGAGCTCCAACTTCGAGTACGATTGATGCATCATGTACATATAAGTAATTATGTACATACCTAGGAACAACTACCGAAATACAAATTATTGAGAAGGTCTCCTGTGGGAGTTAGCATGTCCAGGTTGGGATATGAATTCCATTACTCATGTATACTTACATATATGAACGCATCAATTTCCCCCCACATACATACATATGAACATAGATGTGTATGTACACGGGGTATTACTTTTTGTGCATTTATTGCTACTGACTCAGTGGGGACTGGACCTAGCATATTGTAAAATACGTTTCCTAAACTGTACAATACTAATGCCCACCTGCCGTAATCTGTGTGACTATAGGCGGGTAGTAGGGACCATTCCTACTTGTATAGTTCCCCGACACAAGTGCATATCTACCTATGTGTAGATACGTTTGAGGGCAACCAGGGAAAGAAGAAATGGTTACATGTCCGGAATGACTCTTGTCCAACTTGAATCAGATTATGCTCGTTCCATCATGTGGACGAGTAGTCAGAGTGTAACTGGACGTGTAACATTAGACATTCTTCAGACTTGTTGGGTTTCATTTCGCGTAAATCTTTAATAAGAATTTCAGTCCTTCATAGACTGGGGATTTCCTGGGTTCATGTCAAACTTGAGTATGTAGATACTTAGAGGTATGTGAGCTTGGGTGAGTTTTTCCTGGAAATGCACTTGTGCTCCTGCTCTTGAGAAATGTGCGAGCAAAGGACATAAAATGTGAATAGACCAGATTTGTAGTATCTAACAGTATTTAAGTGTTTTATCGAGGCGGAGCTCACCATGGAACTTTGCCATGGCTACAGTGTACTATTCATGCACAGTCAGCTTTGAGTGTTTTTTATGAGAATTGATTGAATTTTAGTGTGTATAAAAAAGGTGGAATCATAAGTATGTACGTAATTATTTGTAGCTCAAAAAGGAGCTACAGACTACAGAGTTATTCCAAGCAAGAGTCTCTAAACTTGAATAAGAAATTCAATAAAAAAAAATACGAGAATTTTAATTTTGAATGGTAATTTTTGAACCACGTTCTTTTTCAATCTACACGGGCCTTACATAAATTCTTTCATATATATTTTCTAGAACTCAGGTTTGAAAATATGTGTCACTTAATGCATGCATTGTTTCCCGTGGCCTTGAATATTGTCAGGATTCCGGGGAAGTTGTGCCGTACTTTAGTTTCTCATACGGCAGGATTTCCTTATAATTATAACTATGCATTATAAGTAATAATTTATCATGAAAGGACTGATTTCAAGGATGATGTGTAGTTTATTGGATATGTGGAGTAGCTCCGTTCAGTCTGGGCTCATGCTAATTCATATCCATCTGTACTCATAGGCTATAAAAACAGGCAGTTGCTTTCAGGAATGATGGGAAATTTGGGATCCAGGGATCAAAATTGACTGCTCCTAGCAGCTCAATCCCATATATAACTATCTATTATCTATCTATCTATACATGTGTAGTAACTGCTATGGAGAAAGCAGTGGTTAACATTCCCGAGGGTCCTCGGTAGTGAGATTAAAGTGAGTATATGAGTATATGTACTATTAGTAAGAAGAAGTAAAACTGGAGAAGGAAATGCACAGACTTACAAAATACTTACAAAAATTCCAATTTATCCGACTACACTTTTTCCCTTCCTTAAAAATTACCTGGACATTCATGGCTCACTCCAATACTCTTGAGTAGGTTCACATTTGCTTCTTAGCCTAAAATAGGTCATTTGACTTGAGACTGGAAATAAGTTACTTGTTATAGATATATCTAGTAATAGATAAAAACATATCACGGTGACTGCTTACTATAATTTTCTACAGGCTGACACTTCTTAGCACTACATCCTAGGTATTGATTGATTATTTGAGTATAATGTTACTTACTCAGAGCTGGGCATATCTGCATGTCGTCGGGGAAGAGGGGAAATGGTCTACGTGCTCAGGCATTTGTACAGCACTTGGACCATTTTCCCTCTTCAGCGTCGATATACACTTTGCCGGGACATTTGTCCCTGTAATAATTATGTATATTGACAGTACGTGAGGGAGGGCTTGGAGCTGGAAGGAAATGGTTGAGAATATTGGATAGTTCAGATCTGCACGAGGACTTGAGTCCTTGTAATTCCTATTAGCAGTGGTAGCAGGAGTGTGTGAGTGTTGCCGGGGAGGAGGAGAAAGGGAGAAAGTACGGGGGAAAAGATTGAAGCTGTGCAGATCGGGGTTACTAGGTGAAAGAATTTACGGAATGAGCAGTGGACCGGAACAAAATGCAATTTATGCGATTTGATTTGGTCCCCTTATACTTTGATGCTATAATGTATCCACTGAGTACATGGATTTATACAGTGGCATCTGTACGGACGTATGTATGTACGTGCAATAGGGCCAACTCCGACTATGTATGTATGTAGAGGAATAAGTTAATCGTAGCATTACATTGGCTGGGCTATATATAAAAAATGTATCTTTTTTTTATACTGTGACAGACGCTCGCATCGGGAATGTCTGTCTATGATTTTGAGCCGATAGAAGTACTGGAGCCGGGGAAAATTATGGTGGTCACACTTGGAATTGACTTCAATGACACGACTCAAGGAGCCAAGATGGAAATTCTATGGGCAACCGAAGTGGAGCCCACGAAGAAACACACGGTGACAATCACGGCTCCCGTAGGAGAACTCATTCGAGCCGTCAGCATGTCCGAAGCACATTTTATTGCCCAACAAGGTTTCTTTCCTCCCGTTCTATATTATTGCCCACTTTTACTCTCACACTCCCTTCTCCCTCTCAATGGCCCTCTCTCATGACTTTACTCCTTTAAGACTCCATTCCCTATGGATCTCATCCAGGCTATGGAGCATAGCATAAGAGAGAGAGAGAGAGAGAGAGAGAGAGAGAGAGAGAAAGAGAGAGGAAAAGGGAGAGAGAGAGAGAGAAAGGAAAAGCTCTTTCTCTCTCAATTGGCTGTCAGACTGTGGTCACTATCCCTCATATTTCATTCTCTCATCAATTTTTACAACTCTTTAAAAAACTATTGCCGCCCTACTCTCCCCTGCCCGACTTGAATATTTGATGTACTACTCCGGAACTGCGTGGGGACCGTAAATTCAACCATGAAATACGAGTCGGCAGATGTGTACAGTTATAAAAGTCGTTTTGTGTCAGCAATTCCGCCTGTTAGAACACAGAGGGGGAGTGAAGGTATACACTATATAGTAGAGGGAGATAGACTGAGAACGTTCAGGAAATTCCCAGCACCTTCCTCTTTCCCATATGTACATATGTACTTTCTCCCATACTTAAGCGTATGTGTATCAATACGTTCCTTGTGGTGAGAGTAGAATATTTATGTATCTACCTCTCCAGAAACACATTGACAGGGATTGGGGGGGGGGAGACAAAAAAAATATAGCGAAAGAGAGATTGAATGCTGGAGGGACGTTTGCAAATCACCTCATGTGGGAAAACAAATTTTTAGGAAGTATTTTGGGAGCAATGGATTGAAAGAGACCCATTCGAATCTTCTTATATAGGGACCAAAGGCTATCCATTAAGACTCAGTGAAAAATTAATATGAAGCCCTCACATGTCAATCAATGTATATGACATTACAAACGATTTTGATGAGGTTTTTTAAACATTGCTTAGTGGGTCAGTGGATTAAAATAGGCATGCGAGAATGCTCTCACAGTATTGTAAAGATTTTAAATTAGGGTTTTTTTTTGGGACAAGTACATATGTACATACATTGAAGAGTCCTTGGGTTGTGCGAATGGATGGGATCCTTAGTTTGGAGAGACTCCTTTGAAGTTATTTGTACAAGTCCTCAGACGTGCGTGAATTTATCCCTGTACCTCACAAGGACGGACGTACTTGCATCTATGTATAAAATTCTATTTGCGTAGATGCATGCATATGGACGGGGAATTGTGGGTGTGTGTGTGTGGGGAGAAAAATGGGGAATTCGGTAACGGAAAAAGATTGGAGTAGTCCCGGAGCAATGGTTCTGATGGGAGAATAAGTTAAGGTAAGCATTTATTTGCAAGTTTGAATTGATGGTGTGGATATTTTGTGGTAGGTAAATTGCGAGGGATGAATGAGCACGAGACGAAGACATTAGTCAGCCCGGCACTTGGGAATTCCAACACTACTACTACTCGCCTCGTCCAAAAGGTCTACGAGACAGCAAATCTTTTGCAAGTGCCATCCACGCAGGATGATCTCGTTAGGTAAATGGTTATCATCTCATAGTATATCTATATCATGTACGTATGTATGTATATACTTATGGATATATTAGTATACACATAAATGCACATTGCCTGCCTGTCACTTCCTCCTTGTCTCTCCGTCTTCTCAAGCTGTCACCTCTCGTGTACCTTTCCCATCGTACGTACATACGTATCTATGAGTATGTATGTGAGCATGTTCATCCTCAACCCTTTCTTATTACTACGACTACTACTACTACTACTGCAGCTTCCGATGATAAAAGGGAACAACATGGAACTTGTCATGTTCTCTCGTTTTTCCTTTTCAAATAACCCTGCATGCATATGTACGTGCATACATACAAAATGTAAATACAGAGACGTGGGCTTTGCCTGCATGTGCTAATGTGTGTGATTTCCTAGGCTTGTTTTTATAGTGAGGTACACATGTCACTGTATTTTGAACACATCCAGTAAATATGTATATGTATGCAGTGTCCGCCGAGATTGAGTGTTTTTAAATATGTACGTGTAAATACAACATAACATCACATTAGTGTCAAGGCAGTATGATTACATCCCACTGTAGACACACATGCATCAATAAGAACTGCTCCAAATGCTAATGTTATTAATGCTGTGTATGTGCATGGGTTTATTACACGTACATATTTAAAGTACAATATTTGTCAGTGATTTCCTAGAAATATGAATTATTTTATTTGTGCTTTCCATACCCTGACCCTATATATTTTGAACTTGTGCTTTAGAAGCAAAATATGAAAAAGGGAAACAAATGAATGGACTACAGCATTTGAGCAGCTGTGAGTAACTGGAGATATTATGTGATGTATTGTGCATATGTATGTGCATATAAGTTATATAATTTTATGTTACTCACTGAGAAACGATATTGAACTTTATTATTATTAGAAGCTTCAAATGCGTTTACAAGTTTTCCTTATTAGTCTTTACTAACAATTTTGAGGAGTTATTGGTTTTTAACTGTGTTCTTAATAATGGCTGAAAGCATTTTGCTTTGCTGAAATAATACCAGTGACTGCACATGATTAGATTTGCTTCTTATCTGAGCATGCATGAGGGAAGATATATACTAAAGAGATACAGTGACAAGAATTTTTAGTAGGATCGTTTTGACTGGGATTATATATTTGTCCTTCCCTGTCCATGTAATGTGGATCTGGGAGGAGAGGGCATTAACTAACGAGGGCCATGCAGGCCGTGTGCGCTCAAATGTTTACTGCCTTTGAAATTCTCCTGGCTTTCTCTTTTTGTCCTGATGTATGAAACAATGCAGGGATTTTAAACATGATTACCTCTCCTAAATTCGCTATCTCCTTGAGTAATTTATTGTTGTGTAAGATTTTTTCCCTTTTTCCTGTTTCTTTTCCCCTTCCCTTGATTCTGTCTGTCGTGAAGCTTTCTCTCCGTCACTATTTCCCTTCTCTCGGAGTTTTCCTTTAAATTATTATTGTGAACTCTTAGCCTGGCAAAATACGAGCTATGAGCTCCTTATGCACAATGTCCTCTTACTCTCTCAAGTTTTGTTAGGGGGAAGAGAGAGAGAGAGAGAGAGAGAGACAGCGAGAGAGACTACAGTGTAGGGCTGTTATGGGAAATGTTCCCTTATCCATGTTGTAATGACTTGGTGACTCTCATAAAGTATAGAGCTGAGCTGTGGAAGTTGACAGGACGACACATGGCTCCTCCGTGGAAATTGTCCATGTTTCTCGTTAGAGATAATGTAAAACTCTCTGAGAGTCTCTCTCTCTGTAGCTTGATGTGCTTCTATTTTTATGACGTTATTTCCATATGTTAATGCATTATTCTCCTGCCTCTTTGCCTCCTGAGAATTTACCAGAACGTTGATTGTCCTCAAATTTCTGTAGCAAATGACTTTCTTTCCTTGTGCTCTTCCCAAGCGGGAGATTTTTACAAGTTTGTAACAGTCTCTTTCCTCTTGCTCCACGTAGCAATGTATATGCAAAACCTTTCTGTCTCTTTATATTTTGCTATTTTTTTTATTCTCATTCCATATTTGCCATTTCTTGCGTGTTCCTTTTTTTCCCAGAATCTTTCCCTCCAAACCCTCCAGCCTTGCCTTAAACTGAAAACAAGTTAAAAAGATATAGGACAGGGAGAAAAATTGCGTGCGAATGAATTTTGTCTTTTTTTTTTCCGAGAAAACTCCAGTTTTCATAAGACGAAAATACACAGTAGGAATGATTTGATTACATATCCTTCGGTCCTTTTTAAATGTGTGTAACAATTGTTATATAATGCCATTCATTTTATTCTTTTTGAATTTTTTATGGTAAAATATATAACCGAACCAATCCAAGGTTCATTGTACTTGAATTTTTCGTACCCATTATCATACGAGAGGATCACATTGTTCATCTGGAAAAAATATTGGGGGAAAGAGAGCAGGACTTTATTTTTGTAGTTCATATTATTTTATATATCAAAAGTGTACGGAAGATGAAAGGGTAAAGCACACTAATTCTCATGTTTTTTATCCGGTCTTTGTGTAGATTTGCGGGGCAAACCACCTCCCAGAAAACGTTGGCCCTGGTGACAATCTACTTACCGAAGGGAATTGATGACACGAATAGTAATTCCATCCGTTTGGTGGTGAATTGTGAGAAAATCGTGATTGGCTCGATGTTGCTCCAGGAATTGAAAGAAGCTCTAAAATAATAATTCTCCTGGATTTTTCATCCCCACACCCACATACTACATACATCCATACATGAACTGTTTACCTATACCTGCTTACTTATATGTGATTTAATATTTGATACTACGGTCCATCTAATATAAAAATTGTGTATCTATACAAATGTATACTTGCTGCTTCGTCTCACGCTTCCCATCTCTGCTCTCGTCTCGTCTGATGGGATAATCCCTTTGGAGCTACGACTTCGAATTTCTGCTCCTGCTCCTACACTTTTTGAAAATTATTTGGAAGGAGAAATTGCTACTGGCATGGATCGGGATTATGAAAGCTTATGCATGCAGAGGAATAGATACAGATCCACATGTGAGTTACTAATAGGATTTACTGTGGAAATTAAATTTTCGTTTAATTTTATCTACATATACAGGTGAAGTCGATACGTGCGCTCTGGTCAGACCTGAAGGGATAACTAACTATAAGGCTAGACATTTGTCTGTAATTTTGTCTGTGTGGGAGAAGTGTGTATAGTGATAGCGTATGAGAGGGAGAGGAGAGCTAGGTGGAGGTTATAGACAAGAATCGATAGAGACAAGAGACATGATCCGGAAATTCCATCATGATGGAGATAATGATGATACGATCGCATCCTGTTGGAATTATTATCGACCTCACCAAAAGCTTTCACTTAGTCAGCTTTATGAGTTTTTGTTGGTTTAATAGAATTTACAAAAGTAATTTAATAATTTATTTCCTGGCTACTTCTCCAAATCATTTTATGGTCAGAGACATGAGCAAGACGTAGAGTACATGAAATGAACAGAATTCCTATATCGAGTTTATTCCAGTTTTTTTTTGGGGGGATATTTTATGGAATTGCTTATGATTATGTTAATGTGAGCCATCAAGTGAGTCTTTACTGTCTACTACTTTTTGTTACACAAGTTATATATACTGTGGTGATTTTTTTCCCCGGTCTGGACTAAAATAAGGCGTTTATAAGCAAAATATGTTTAGCAGGGGGTATCTGTTGATACTGATAGTCTTCATATTATTCCATATGTATAAAACTGTTTATACTCATAGCCAATACTTGAACTGCTAAATGGTCGGTCGGTGTTGTTATGGGTGGTGAGTTGGTGAGGACTGAGTTATTGAATGGTCCATGTATATGAGTAAAGGTTTATAGACATACGTACACACAGTTTACTGTTATTGTCTCATTGTAGTTATCTGGATTGTACAGTTACTCATTGTTGCCTCACTGGCTAGTTGATGCTCAATATAGGAGCAGTTTTAAATAGCAATTCTAAGCGGAGATAAAGAAGGGGGAAATTGTGAACGTTAACTTTTATATTTCTCATGTTTAAATCATCAGGAAGATATATATGTATACAGGGTTGGACGTTGGGAGCCCTATAGTATTAGAAAACGAGAGCAAGAACAAGAAGGAAGGAGGAAAGTTTTTTTGTCATACATATTTATGCAGCCTCAGCTATAAATTACAATTCTCATTCCTATCTCTGGATTTTCTGTCGGTTATTAAATTTTCAAAATACAATTCTCGAAATTACTATTGTGCATCTTAGATGTTTATTCCGTGATGTACAGAGTGTCACAATACGTTTTTCTCCCCCTGACCTACAGGAAGGGCTATCAAAATAATACATATTTTGCTTTTTTACTTCGCTATACAGTATATTGGAATTGATAATAATAGATACCTCCAAATCAGTAATTCCCTTTGCCTAAGTATTTGTTATCACAATCTGTTTTCAAAAATCCTTTAAATTTTCCATGACATCAAAATTTAAATTTTCGTAATTTAAATTTTAGTTTTTGGACTATAGAAGGATGAAACAAATGTTTAAAAATCGGGTAGAGTATTTGCTAAGGCATGGGAAATTGGTTTGTTTAACCAGTGCTCCTTCCACTTGCTAGTGGGGAGAAAGAGGTATTGTGGCTCTTAGTGCATGCTTCTCATATATATTACAGGTTTGGTACAGTTAAATGTGACATATTGAATATAGATATGCATGTGTACGTGCGCTAAAACGGATTTATTCGTACACTAGCATTACAGAAGTACATTGAAACTTCCATGGAATAAAATATATTTGTTTGCATGTCCCGCTTTCAGAGATATCCTGTCGACGGGTCTGTTTTGTTATTTTGTGATTACTATTTTACTCAAGTATGATACTGAACTATGATATTATGATATTCATATTGTTCAACCCCCTATGCATACAGGCCTTTGGACGTTTGAATTCGGTTTTAATTTACGTGTGGAGGAATTAAGATCCTGGTGAACTAGCGGGTTTCACTTGGTTCTCACATCTGATGGTTTCAAGGGGCTTTCAAGTATCTTACACAATTTACTCCCTCTTTCTCAAGTCTCTTAGGTACACTCTGAGAAGCAGGAGAAGGTAGGCTCAAAACTTTTCCTTGGTTAATCTTGAGTTTATGGTGGCTCCTTAGTGAGCGACATTAATGGGCCTTGGAACATTGTTTCTACCCGCCTAACTTACATTTTACTGGCAAGATTTTCAAAGTCTATTCAATTGAATGGATTGCTGGAGAGTTGTGAGCATATATACGAGAGTGAGGGAGTCAAGTCAGTGCTTCGCTCAAGTTCAAGTTTTACTTGACAAATTTCAGCTCAAGTTCAAATTCTATTTTGAGGTTCTAACTCTTTCAATTCAAGTGCAAATTTTCGAGTGCAAGGTCGAAACATACTCTTCATGTTGGAGTAGAGTTTTAGCTCAGATTGAGCATTTAGATATTAGAATCAAGGTCGAGCTGGAGTTTAAAAGCTGAGTTGGAATCCCTCAAAAATATTCTCGGTGATGGGGTAGAATATATGGACTAGATGTAATCTAATTGAAAATGCATCCAGTTCATATTGTCTTTCCGTAGAAAAATTCAAATCAATTAATTCCCTACAGAGCCAATCATTCAGGTTTGAATTCTGTGCTAAAAAATAAGCTTAAAAGGTTTGTAAGGTCAAGTTCACATTTTAATGGCTGGCAGTTAATTTTTTATTCCGATTCGGTATCTCAAAACAATGGTGACAACATTCAGTATGCGCTTACTAGAAGGGACTCCCTCAGAAGAGCATCTTATCCACGCGGGCAAAAATATTTGGTCCTACTACACTACATGTATATCACAATATCATTTTTTATTTTCTTGAAAGAGAGCTTTTATTGTTAGCTCCTCTGAGGGCTGCTCATATAAAGAGAGTGCATGGTATAAGGAAGCTGTAAAGTCCGGATGTTCTGCATCAACTCTCTCGCTAGTAAGGCAAGAGTTGGGCCAAGTTCAAATTCGGCATTTTTGAATTCCTTGACCTGAACAGAGCTCGGGGTGAAAGTAAAAGAGAAAGCGAGAGAGAGAGAGAGAGAGAAAGAGGGGAGTTCTCCTTTAGTCCGGCTCAGGCCACCTTCTTGCGTTGTCGTTGTAAAATCAACCACAAATTACGGCAGTTTCCTTCACGACCGCACCCGGTGATTTCCCAGAATCGGGGTCGATCTTCGGCTCGTTCCTCTAAATGCTTTCCCAGCACTGTCGCATACAAAATAACAGCAATAATTACAAAATTATGGCCTACCACGAACAACCACACTCACGTCTGGCCCATATATACTTCCCACACCGTATCTTCCTTCCTTAACTTATTCCTGACTTAAGAGTCCCCATATAGTGGCCCTTCTATTCTACGGAGTGCTCAAAAGCCCGGGCTTTCCTCCCTCGGATCTACATATCATGGGTGAAGAGGCGAAATAGACGGGATGCATTCTCGACTCCAAGCAAAATGGTCCACATGACTTTCTTCCTCAAGGCAAGAAATGAGCAACAATAAATGGAATGTTCCCTAAAAGCCAAATGGACTACAGTGGGTTCTTCCTCTAACCCAGACTCTTTAAAAAGCATCACTGGCACTCACGCTCACCACAATGTTAATTCCGGGAATGCCAGTGTAAGGTTTACATTTTCTGCTTTTTTAGTATCTACTACTTTCAGAAAGAGCCATGCACTGTACACGCAGTTGTCACTGTACTAGCAAAACTCACTACCAGCAGTTAGCGCATAATAAACGGAAGCAATGAGTCCATTTAGATCTTTTGGAATAAATTCCATATCGTTCATTTTGATTTTAATTTTTAAGGGACTTGCATTTAGCTCATTTGACACTTATTATTAGTGTAATTGCTCCAAGATCGATCTGCATTTATTCCAAAAGGCACCCAGTTCAATTTCCCTCTCCACCCACAATACTGAACTCACGTACGTCGTACTAGTAAAGTTGTTTTGGGGAAATGTGAAACTTTGAAAAGTTTTCGTCCAATGAAATCCCGGGTCCAGGGAACCCTTCTACGAAGCTATCTTTCTATTAAGGACGTGGAGTCAAGCATGTGCACCTTTATGTCCCGCAGACCTCTTTCTCTGGCTTTAATTTCTTCCTCTGTTCTTCTCTTCTGGCAGCAAGTAATATCCTTTAAAAAATGTCATGTGCAGGTTCCGGGCTCTTTTTTTTTTGAGGGTTCATAAAAATAACCCCGTATTTTATATATGGACCTGTGTGGATGAGGCAAGAGACAAGGAGACAAGCTGTAGTGAAGGTATTATTATTGGCATAGCAGGGGAAGAGTGAAAGGGAGGGAGTTGAGGAAAGATGATTGTCGTGCATTTGATCTCGTCTGTCTTTGCCGATATTGGAAAGCAAGACAGATATGATGTTGTGTTCTTCTTGGACACGACATCCTCAGACGTGACATGCACGCCAAAATCATCGTGACTCATGTGTGATCCGGGCTCTCCTGACTTTCCTCTTAGCTTCTTACCGCATCCACAAGTACATACATATGCACGTCCATACATACACGTGCGTGTGCCTGGGTCCCACAAAACCCTTCTCCCCCGATTCCCTAACGCAGTAGTGATTTTAATTATAAGTGACAATAGTAGAAATATTCGCTTCCCATACTTTCCGGGAAATTTTGCTAGCAATAGAGCTCCACTAACATATTTCAAATAATTATTCTTACAAGTTCCCAAACTTTGGAGCACCTTTTTAGTTGCATATTTTGATGAAAATTTGATTGCAATATTTTAGTGAGCTGAGTTCCGTCAAAGCGATGAAAGCAGTAATATATTGATGATGGCAAATATGGAAGAAATGTTGGGACAAAATAGGGGATTGACTTTTTTAACCATTAGCCCTTATAGTGACAAAAGGGGGAGAGAAAAAGTTTTTGAGGTGCGGTATCTAGCTGACTAGCTACCCTCCAACTTTCCTCCTATATGTATCTACTTATATGGGACTTCCTGTCAGAGTCTTGTGTGCACGCTCTGTCTGCTCGAACGTCTAAGTCTCCTGTCATCTCCTAAACGGATTCAGCCCTCAATCGAATTCCCTGTAGCTCTTTATTAGTTTACGACGGACTCAATAATCATTCGGAATAATTACTTTTAGCACCGTCTTGTCACTCGTTAGCAAAAGCGCCCAACTTGTAGCGCTCCTCCAAAGTTTACTCAATACTTCCGTGAGGACGGGGCTCAGCCAAGCAGAGGATCTATCGGCTAATTGGTCCACGTACATAAACTACTTGTAATGTGTCAGAGGACGTCGTGTACAAGTCCCGGATACTTTATGCAAATACAGACACAAATATCTTCAAGCATGGGAACTCAAGAGAGGGGGAAGGAGGAAAACCGAGACTAACTATTTAAAAATCTATAACATGTTCATTCAGGTCTGTCAATTCCTAACAACGGAGGATTTGTCTCCCCACAGAGCCTTCCCAACATTTTAAATTCTCAAAATCCATGTGAGGCCTGAGAGTTCCTTTTGAACAGTCATTAACTCTTTAAAACCATCGTGCGAGCAACATTTGATTTATAAATTCACAAATTTAAAAAAAAAACCTGTGTACTTCTACCAGGCCTCTTCTAATATATGGAGTCATTAGCCCCATTGAAAAAACCCTTGGAAATTTTTAAAGGGGCCTCTTTCATTATTATATTTATGTAAAAACCATTGTGGCCTCAATAGTTCTTACGGGCCCCTTCCAGAAGGTATTTATCCCTGAAGAAAAAAAAATTTCGTTTAAAATTGTTTGAATAAGGAAAACAATCCCGTGACTGTTGTAATTAGTCCCGTAAGTTCCCATGCTTTTGGACACGCTGAGTGACTCCTGCCTCCCTACAACTCTGACATACCTTTGAGCATTGCTAGAGAGATTGGGTAACTGAATCCGATGTCAAGATGTGGGAAAGTGGATGATACGTCTTGGACGGCCAGAGACGCTAAACCTTGTCTTCGGTAAGTTTGTCGGATGAAGATGGTATCGAGCGTGGGCATAGCATATGTCTGGAGAGTTTCCATGTCCAAAGTGCCTACAAACATTTGGAAAAAGTTTCATCTCCACGATCAACAACATCCTCAACACCAATTCCCTGGAAATTGACTTACAAAATGGATAACGTCATTATAAACTTGGTCTTGTTTCACATGTCCCACTTTCCTATACATTAGCCCAGCACACCCACTCCCCCCTATGTATATGTATATTTACTTATACCTTTCCACAACTTATTTACTTTCTCAGAGCTGGGGGGAGGGGTGAAATCCCTCCACTCTTCCCTCAACACTTTTCAAACCTTCCTTCCAAGAATCTATACATCTTATATTATAATCAATACTTCGAAATTTGGATCCAAGGAATTGAAAATATCCTCAGAATCTGGAATAGTCTGGAACCTACCCCCAGAACCTCCTCACCTATATACATAATTATGTCCAGTGTGCTTTTTTTTTCATGAAAGCCATCCTATAACATTTCCCTCAGAAAATAAATTGCAATTCTATACATATGTACATATCTACCAGAACAAAAAATAATATTGTCCCTGAAAAAGGAATGCCTCCAATATAAATTCCCCCCTACAAATACACTGCTCTTTTAAAAAAAAAGTCTCTCATAACGATAACCCCTGTGTACATATGCACGCTCTTACATATATCCAAATAAAAATTTTGAAATTACTACCCCGTTAAATGCAAGAGACATACATATATTTTCCCCTCACATAAAAATATAATTTTACAAGGGAGTGGGGGGGTCACTATTAGCAAGATATAGTACACTCTATATGTGGAATAACAGTAGATGAGATTTGGGATCGGGGCTATATCTATACATATGCTGGAGTCCCCAGAATAAAAATACCTTTGGGCTTGACGGAATAGAATCCTGCAGCCTCTCCATCGATCCAGAGAATTTTGGCCAGATCAGTGGGAGGCGGAAGGTCGAATTCAAATTCCAGGAGATTTTCTTGAGGAGCTTCCAATTCTTTGTAAATAATCTGACTCAGTGTAAATAAAACCAAGCGGTCGGATTCCGTTTGAACCTGTGCACAAACAGGGAGGAACAATAATAGGAGTATGTACATCCCATATGTATGCATGGGAGAGGAGCAGGCCCAGCTCCAGTATCTATACCTCCACACTGTGAGAGAGGAGTAATAATGTCAACATGGGCGGCATGTTTACCGTCGTAATGCATACGAATGATCGCTCCAAGCTTTTACATCTGGAAACAATTTGTTGCCAACAAATGTTCGCCAAACTTTTAATAAGGTTAGACAAAACACCACTTTCCCTCACTTTACTATTCCCACAACATTACGGCAGTCTCTACGTCCACACTACGGGCTACTCCCAGTTAAGATGCTCTCTGGCCCCTCCAAATCCCAAAGAGCATCTTCTACAAGAGTAGCTTTAACAGGAGTAGCTTCTACAAGAGTAGTTTCTACTCAGGCTTAGAATTTCTAATTAAAAAAAAAAAATATACAAACTAAAAAAAATAATACATGTCAAATCTTCCTTATTTTTACGAATCTTCCTCATAATAATAATGATTCCAACTAATGAAGGACTAATTGAAAACATGAGAATTTCAAGAGCCTCCTGATCCCATTCATGTATACATCTTAACCATTGCGGGGGGGGGGGGGGTGGGGAGGGAGGGAAAGCATAAAAATTTACATGGAGCTATAACACCCAAACATATGTATCTATCCTTACGGAGTAACATCCCTTGGCGGTTTTCAAGCGATCAGTGAGGAGCATTTCCAGGGAATGGAGCCGGCCACGGTGAGCTACGGCAACAGCTGTGACATATAAATATCACCACATTATTCCACACGTATGTACATAAATGTAATTACGAGATATGTAAACACGAGGAGAAAGAGAGGGAGAGAGAGGGAAGGGGCACTCTTGTAAGTAGTCTCTGGCCGTTGGAGAGGTGCTTCCGCCTCCACAACTGATTAGTACTACAGAGAGGAAATTAGCAATTACAACAATAGATTAGAATAATTGGAGGGAGCTAAAGGGACTATTTACGAGTTTATAATATTAATTCCGATCCTCCTTCAAGTACGACATTATCCAGGGGAATGGGGCATGGGAGGGAAGGAATTAGCGAGCGAGTCATTAGTCCCTCGAATACAGTGCACTCTCACTCTTCAACTTCAACAGCACCCCCAAAGTTGTACAATTCTAAACTTAAGATCGTACTTGAGGGAGGTAAGAATCAACATTTTGTGTACGGGAAGGGATTAGAAATAATTATACAGAATTTCTTGGGCCGGAGGTGACAATGTACAAAAGTTTTCCCGAAGTTACAAGACGCCACTGCAAATGTCTAATGATCCGTCAAGGTCAGAGTTTCTTCCGTAATATTTCCACAAGTGAGAAAAATAAATTGTGGGGAACGGGGCAGAGTGAGACAATATTTACTAGGATTAATATCCACCTACGGATGTGGATATATAGACGCTAGGTCTATTATAGCCAAGGGGCCTTGTACGCCTACTGTCCCCTGTATGTACATTTACATGGAGGGACATATTATGAGAGCCGATTAGCAGTACATTGAATGACATTAGCGCTCGCTCTTTCCCCATCCCCCCAAAAACAGAAGACAACACGTGCATATCCTCCATTATGATAATTCCACGTCCCTGACATATGATTATGCTCAGTCCTCAAAAGCCCCACAGCTGACTATATTTGGACATACCTCCTCTCTCTCTCTCTCTCTCTCTGCCTACATTTAAAACTTACCCGGGCTTTGGAGGAAATTACCCGGGTGTGAGATATTTACTCAGGGGATTTACAAATAACCTTCCTTTTTTCATATGAAGAGCAAACAATATTCTAATAGATTCAGAATGATGACTTGGGAGGATTTTCCCTCTCTCCTTAAAAATCCCATCCCTTTTAAATACCCATGCATATGGAGCTACTGTTGCTCTTGCCTCTTACAAACACGCAGTGCATTTCCAGAAATTAGCATTAAGTTAAACGGCACGTGCTCAGATATTTCCTCGCCTCTGTTATAGGGAGGGAAGACTGTACAGTGGAAACTTTCCCCATAAACCAGTCCTGGAGAAAGCACAGGGGAAAGTGCGGACTCACAGAGCAAAGTACAGGAAACTTCCGCACAATTCGGTCCCCTTTTAAGGGATTCTTTCTAAGGGCCCTTTATCTGCACAAGAGCGGAATTATTTGGAGATTGTTCCTTTTTATTTGTAACACCCTGTTAATTTGCATGAGCGTTACAGCGTCGACAAGGGCCAGTCTCGTTATAAAGGACTGTCAAATCTTTGCTAATTTTAAGGTTGCTTCATGATGGGGAGAGCAAGAGAGAGAGAGAGAGAGAGAGAGAGTGCACCGTATGGGATAGGATTTGTGGGAGTGAATTCGAGAGGAAAAGTATGTTCGGAGAGTTGAGTCTCTCACTAAGTCCATCCTCCAATTTTTTTTTCATGGAGGAAGATTTTTTCCCTTTGGAAAGAGAAAGCTGTGAGAGTATAGTGGTGAGTCGTAGGGAGACATTCAGTGCAATGAAAGCGACACTGGAGTGGAATAAATTGGAGCATATGGGAGTAGCTGGAGACAGGAATAGGCCGTTTAATCGTCACTAAAATGAGCGTCCTTGGCAAGGAAATAGCGAAAGCGTTACATAAAAAGTCCCGTACTCCTCAGTCCCTATAAAGACGAACACCATCACACCCCCGTATAAGGGACATTGACGGTACATCTGTAATTATCTTGGCATCCTCGGAGTCTACAGAGGGTCCGGGACATTTTTCCCTCTCAAGTTTTCCCCTCTATTACAATTTTTCTAATTAGCCAGAATCAAATTGTACGTGGAACGCCAAAAACAAATTTTGTATCAACATACCCCAATTTTAGAAACAATTAACATTTTGCATTTATTTTGCAACTCTTTCGGAAGATTTTCAGGAATCATTTTTGGAAGATTTACAGGAAGAATTTTTGGAAGATTTACAGGAACAATTTTTGGAACAATTTTTAATTTGTTTAAGGAACAATTTCGCAAAATGATTTAGTTGCATTAAAAAAAAGATCAGCAGAAAAACGACTTTCGGAAAATTTCCCAACCTTATTTTTTCAAATGAAATTTTCAGTGAAATTCGCCCACAGGAGTGTTATAGTGTAGTCTTAATTTTTAGTCTGAATCAATGCAAAATAAATAATTTTATTGCAGTAAAAGTTACTGCAATACAATTTTCTAACAATAGTGGCAATAAAATTTGGCCAGTGGAAAATAGTTGGGATTTACTGGAGAGAGGAAATTCCCCCCTGGACCCTGTAAAGATTTTGTAATTATGTGCACCAGAAGAGACAAGACTTTTCTCCTTTCAACGGAACCGACAATCCTGGGAATCCTATCTATTGACTATGTCGTCCGTGAAGAGGGAAAAATGTCCCGATGCATTTCCCATATTAAAGCAAATATGGGTTGTATGAAATCCTGCACTCTGGTCCTCCCGACTGGGAAATGAATTCCGACCATTTCCCCTCTCCACCCCCAACATGTAAATAAGTGCCTATCAGTATATGCAGAATATATGGAAGCAAAAGAGGCTCCCCTTCCAGAGACAGACCCAGGACGGAGGATACTTTTAATTGCCGTAATTAAGTTTACATTTGTCACAGGAAGTGCACTTAACACGAGACATTCGGGAGTCATGGAGTTGTTCCATCTCTTCACATTCCGTTGGCTCTTCATTGAGGATGGGAGGACTGCCGCAACTATCAAAATCAAAATTAAAACTTTTTCTCCCTCCCAACGAGAAAAAAAAATTAAAATTAAATGAGAGGGGAAAGGGAAAGCCAAATTTCCACCCAATATCAAATCCAAATTAAAATCTTCAAGTCCCCTCCATACAAATAAATACAGAGAGCAGAGTCAGTCCTCTCCATACATAACCCCTGCTCGGAGTCCTCTCAAAATCCATCCTCTCCAAAAAAAAATGTAAACACAAAATAAAACCTCCACTATAGATATCTACATACATCTTTACTCACACTCAGCCCCCCTAAATAAAATAAGTCTCTTGTATACAAAATTCCTCAGCATTTACATGCTCTACATATTAAAACCTCTCAATTTTATCTTTACTATACTTTTGGCTACCAGGCGTAATTACTACACTACTCAGAACTATACACGTGTTCCATAAGTAATCCCACAACAGTGGACTCCTACTAGGACAGTCCCCCATTTAAAAAAAAATCCCCTAGTCCTATAACTCATAAAAAATCTTGGGAGGAGTCCTGAGCTATCAAGAGTTCCGACTGTGCATTCCAATCGAACCTCAAGTTATAAACGAACAAGTTATAAAAATATTTTTATGGAGATTTCCTCCTCAATTCAAATTAAACATATAGTCTCATAATTTTACATACTTGCTCGTTCCACCTCAACCATTAGGATTTACACTATCACAAGTATACATCCCATTGTCTGTAATTTCCACGAGCAATAATATTCTCGGAGGTAATTACTAATTGTTAGGTTCGCCCATATATTTATTTAATACCGGTCCGTACAATCCAAGGAATTAAAGAGCCTCCAAAATCCTACGAATTCAAGATAGGGATAGATATTTCTAAAGAGACTGAGAGACCCACTCTTGCCATACAGCTTTTGAGGAGATGGAGGGGAAGGGAAGGAACCTTTTAAAAACTTACTTCGGGCAGGTCCAGGGAATTTGAGACATGCTCCACTTGGGAAGTGCACAACAGACGGAAAATCCAAGATTGACGTCAACTCTCAAGACTCAAGCCAACTTGTGTCGTCTCACGTATCTCTCCCCACTCCTGTCTTACAACTCTAAGGAGAGACGATACGGAGTGATAACTTATTCACTAGTACAGTACTCCCTTGCTGTAAGTCACTCACCCCTTGGGAGGGAGGGAGGGAGGGAGGGGGGATTTTATAAAACTCCTCATTTGCCCCTTCCAAAAAAAAAATCCCTTCAGAAATCCACAGCCTACAGAGTGGAACTTCTCTATAGTGGACCCCTTGTCAGGCATTAGTGCTTCTTATTATGTTCTCTCCATTATGTTCTTTGCTTTACTAGAATGTCTACAATAATTATTAGAATTATGATTGTGTATTGGAAATTTCAATACATATGCTGGGACTATATTTATTACAAATGAGCTATGGAGGCTGTGTATAGGAGCCCAGGTTTTTGAGTACGATAAAGTTGGAGTATGAGAGACAAATCCAATGGAATTATGTAGGTCATATGTATCTACATATGTACATGACTGTCTCAAGACAGGAATTTCCTCCTGAGTGAGTTCAATAGATTGAATGGAGCTGGGGAGGATAAATGCAAATCAGCAGAGTATAATATACTGTTGACATTTGTAATAATAATAATAATAATTGTGGGGGGGGAGGAGGGAGTTGGGGAGTTTTATTTAAGTCAATTCCCTCCTGTTAGAGTTACAGGAGTGGGTATGTGTAATGTAGGGTCTTGTTATGAGCATCTCCTTTTTGCGGCCTGAGCGGGGATTAAAGTAGGGCGCTTAAGGACTTATGGCTTGTTGTTAGTATTAAGAGGGATAATAGATATGTATGTTTGATTAGGGGCATAGACATATGCCATAGGAACTGGGAGACGTTTGGGGTAGGTCCGACTGTAAATTGGCAGCAGACACTAAATCCTGGGCAGGATATGAAATGTAACTGGGACACTGTGCAAACATCGGGACAGGCTTTCATACAGTCAACTTGACTTAAATAAGTATCTTGTTGTTTGTACTTGGGGTACAATGAATGGGCTGTATTTTGGACCCTATTTCATACAGTAATAATTGGAGATGTATTACTGTAAATGATAAAAATAGGGAGGTCCTCTCTTGTGAAGGTAGCCCTTCTAGTAAAAGAAGGGAAATTATGGGATTGGGTTGGGGGGGGGGAGAAATTGGGTGAGTTTGGAGGAGAGGAGTTGGGGGGAGGGGGAGTCCGTGATAGTGAGGGGGCACTGTGGATGTGGGACGAGGATCTTTACATATGGAATGATGAGTCAAAGAATAAGCTCTTATTACTGTGACACTCTACTTTATTGTAACTGGGCTCTTCTGAAGCTCCCTTTTGAGCTCCCAGTTTGAAGTGGGAAAGTTTTCTCGTATCTGCGTCTTCATGGAGCTTATAACTGACTCTTTACATGTTGTATGACCCCTCAAAGGACTTATCTTTTTTTAACTTACACTCATCCGAGTCCATTGTACATATGTCCTCATCCACTGACTCCTATCCAAACTTGCTAATCCTCTTCAATGGGGAAGCTCAACGAGTCTTTTTCAAAGGAGTACAAAAAATAGAGAGCTTTAGGGTCATTAATATATGCACTTCCCATCTCAAACTTTCCCATAAGTATTTTATGCACTCTCTCTCTCTCTCTCTCTCTCTCTCTCTCTCTCCAACTGGAGGAGCCGTGCAATAAATTTTTCATTCCGCTCATCTCCTCTTAATATATCTGCAATATAATGCTCCTACTATGCATAGAGAGAGGGTTGAATCAAATCTTTTCCCCCATTAGGGCATTTAAGGCTGCGTTATCAAAATACTCCTCTGACCCATTTTCCGGATTTTGGGATGTTTCTTTCATTGAGTGACATACTACGGATGTGGGTCAAATTTTTTATCCAGTGTCGCAAAATTTAATGTAACTTTGCTTGAAAATTTAATTTGCATATTGTCTTCAGATTTCCTAGAAATGTAGTTGTAAATCTCCAAGACATGTTTTAGGCATTTTTGAAATTATAATTAATTACATATATTTAGTTGTAAACTTTGTTAAAATTTTCTAAAAATTTAGCTGCAAATTTCCAAGCCATTATTTTTTAAACGGTTGTAAATTTCCAAGGCATTATTTTAAAAAACAGATGTAAATTTCCAAGACATTATTTTAAAAAACAGCTGTAAATTTCCAAGACGTTATTTGAAAAAACAGTTGTAAATTTCCAAGACATTACTGAGCATTTTAGCCCCAAATTTCTACGACATTATTTTGAATTTTAGCTGCAAGTTTCCAAGACATTTTCTCAAAATGTTTAAGAAATGCAATTGCAAATTTTCTAGGAATTTTCTAAAAATCGAGTTTGCAGAGTTTCAAGACATTTTCTAGAAATTTAATTACACATGTTGCTGTAAACTTTTAATACATTTTTAGTAACTCAGTTGCAAATTTAGCTCCGAATTTTCAAGGAAAGTTTTAGTAACTGAGTCGGAAATTGTCTAGAAATTTAATTTTGAATTTAGTTAGAAATTTTCTAAAGGCTTGGTTGTAAAATGCAATCACAAATTTTCTAGATATTGGTTTCAAATTTGGTTGTAAATTTTCTAAAAATTTGATATTAAATTTAGAATCAAATTTTTTGTAAATATTTATTTTAAATTTAGTAGCAAATGCTCTACACATCTGATTACAAATTTGGCTCGTCAATTGAGGCTATCATTTTCTAAAATCCGGACCAATTGAAGTTGGAATTTAGAGGGTTTGAATATTTTTGAACATTAATTGAAGTGCATCGAAGGATGAGAAAGGGTTTTCAGCACACCCTGTGCATATAAATGTGTATCCTTGCCTGACAATACAGTAAGTGCAAAAGGGGCTCCAGTGCACTTGTAAATGATCGATGATTGTGTGCATGTGGGTGTTTGAGTGTGTGTGTGTGTGCAATGCTGCAATGTAACTGCACGATCTGCAATTTACTCAAGCATTTCCTTAATAATTTCCCATTGAAAAAAAAACACTATCCATTTGCGTCCCCCTCGCCGTTTTTACTCATTATTTATGCATTAAAAAGAATTACTGTCTTTAGGATCTATCGTAGACCGGTAGGGAAAATGTTTACATGGATGTACATATGTTCCAGATTTGTAAGTGCATTATGTATATAATTACAAAATGTACGTATATTCAACATTAATGCATCCTGTTGGCAACTTCCTATGTAAATAAATGATACTGTTTTCCCCCAAAAGAGCCGTTCTAAAATAAATTCCAAACGAAAAGTTCCTCTCTTAAATTTTTGAAGGTACTTTACCCTTTAAAAACCATTGAGGCCCCGTGTAATACTTACGGGCCTCTTTTTCTTGCAAGCCTCAAATCTAAAAATATGGGCTACAATCCTACTGGGAAATATTATATGTAATTACATATAAGAACTGAAAATATGTTCATCAAGACAATCATTGTAAATTCTTGCTCTTACGAACTCCCTAATGAGCACACATTATTTCTTCAGGACCGACAAATTTAGAGTAAATTTCCATTGAGCACTAAAATTATTCCCCCATAAAAACCGGTTGAGGCCCAATGCTATCCTTACGGGCCTCACTAAAATTTAAAATCCCTTGAAAAATTCAAGGTGTCAGATGGGAATTTTATTATAAATTTATAACAAGTACAGATTAAATATAAATAAGGTTCTACTATAGTGAGACTTCACCATTGACCTACATAACTGCACACTAAACATCGTACTTTACGTGTAAGTTCAGATTCTTATTTGAAACATTCTTGAGGGATTCCCTGGAAACTGAACTGACCTTCCCATTATCGATTGTCCACATGTAATTTCTAGTTACAATAAACCCCCACTATATCGGATGGCTCAACGTCACGTACATACATATTGTATTTAAAAAACCAAATCCTTCTCCTCGGGCCTCTTGTCCTTACAAAATGCTTCAACATTAATAGGGGTTACAAGGAATTAATTTCTACAAATAAAAACCCTACCCTAGAGTGACCACTATATCGAGGTTCCGTATGCCCACATATCCTCCTTATGACAGCCCCTCTGTGGACATCTCCCAAACTCCAGGATTGTATTTACAAAAATTATATGATTACCCAAAAGCTAACCCAGAGCCCACTACCTGAACATATAAAATAAAAACATTCAGGACAATCCCTCTTTCCAGATCTTCTTGCAGGGAGAAAGCTCCATTTTTCACTTTTTTTTTGAAAGCAAAGGATTTACATGCAGTTGGAATTTTTTACTGAGGGAAATATGACATGTCATGGGAATTCCGGGGGGGCTCAGTTACATTACATTCTTATTATTGTTTCCCTGCCGGAGCTACAACTTCCGTAGTGCTAGACCTCGTCCAATATCTCATCTGGCTTCCTTCATTTTTGTCCTCCGTCTCTGGAGTTAATACCAGAGTATTTACTTGTAAAAATCTCCTTATGTACAGCCCATGCCCGAGCATAGGGTGTCTCAGTGACGAGCATAAATCCCACGCGAGTAGCTCAGATTTTCATAAATATTTCTAAATAAGCAAAAGGAGGACAGTTCAAGACCAAATAACTGGGAATGTTCCCAAAAACCTATGTACTGTTATGACACTATTAGAAGAATTAATTTTTAACAATATTAGAATTCGTCATTAATAAAACGGGGGGTTAAAATGCTTACAAAAAAAAATTTGCCGACAGAAACCAGGCTTGTAAAAAATAACATACGGGTCTGGGATAGGGCAAGGGTGACTGTTCTTACTATTCCAAAACTTTTTAATATAGTTTTGCTCCTCTCCTGGAAATATCTACAGTTAGGGGAAGCCTCGGAAATAAATATTTAGGAGAAAGTAATAATCATTCCTAAGGATTCCAATGCATCCTCCAGGAGTGTACAGAGTTGCTCTTTCTTGTACAGTGGTCTCTGACAATGTCATGACTCCTTCGGAAAATATAAAGTCACTTATTAGGAGTCTCAGAAAATGGGAAGGATACCATTGAATATGCTATTGAATATGCTTGATTAACGTATTCGTGTGTGTGTGTGTGTGTGTGTGTGGATGTGTGACTTTTGAAATGCGAGGGGGAAGGACGAGATGGCATTTGACAATTAAAATGGTACAAGTGAAAGTCATGTATGTACATGTGGGAGTCGGAGGGTGAAAGCAATGCTAGGAGGTTGTTTACGGGAGGAAACGACATTTTTCCCATTCCTTGTAACTTGTGCTCCTCTTATGTTTAACATATGCATATCCGAGCCCATTTCAAACCATACATAATCCCAGCTCGAATATCTCTGGTAGTTTTCGACTCGGATTTCCCAACTTTTATAGAAACACATTTTATGGGCGTACAGGACTCCTGGAAATATTCCCTCTTTTTTGCAAAATTTACCAAAATCCCGTCCTAAAAAATATAAATTCCTTATTATAGAAATAGCTCTGCCCTAATTATTTCTATTTTTTTTAAATACAAAAATGTACAGCCTCACAATCGATGGGCAAAGCAAAATGGGGCACTGTGAGAATTTTGAGAGAAAGCAAAGGAATTGATTTTTTTAGTACTTCAAAAAGCTTTTTCTCTCAAAAACAATGTAGTTATTTTGTAGGAAATTCCCTAGGCTTCCGAACCCACTACTTTTCAAGTGATTGTGCTCAAAATCCTTCGGTTGGGCCAATCAAATATCGGAGAGGAAGCAGAGCTGGCGTAAATAAAATTGGCCAGAATTTTTTTTTGTACACAAGGGGGTATGTATCTCACACATGACGTCCATATGCTCATTTATAGTTACCTTTGGAAGGTAAATGGCACTCGACGGTATTTACGGGGAAGGGAGCTGAAGTCTAGTGGTTGTTCTGGGGGAGGGTCTACTGTACAAGAAAAAAGTGAAGTGTTGATATTATGGGAAAGGTCGACTACATACTCTCAGACTATATGCACAGGCTCTGGGCTGGGGAGTATCTATATATATGGGAGACATGGTTGCAAGTCAATTTATTAGGCAGTTATGCACAAACTTGCAGAGAATTGATGTTTCGACTGGTCGTAAAAATGTCATTGGATGCGGGACGAGCTGAGAATGAGAATGAGAAGTGACTCCATCGTCACGCCTTGCTTCCTCCCAAGAAGACGAGAATTCTCCACAGTATTTTCTCCCAGCTCCCGGAGAATATTACACATTTTTGTCGACAATCCAACTCCCATATAAGATCCTTGTATTTTTTTTTTACTACTACTACAATTCCTCCGTATGTACAGTATACGACTTTCTTCCTCCTTCAAATACCTATTTTTCCCTTCCTCCTTCTCACTGAGTCTTCCTCTTCCTCCTCTTTCTCCTCTTTCCCTCCTTCCACCATCTCATCTTCTTCATATGTTCAGTAAGAAGAAAAGGAAGAAGAAGAAAAAGAAGAAGAAGAAGAAGAAGAAGAAGAAGAAGAAGAAGAAGAGGTAGAGGAACAGGTACAGGGCCCTCTCTCTATAAAAAACACCTCTCAAAAGGATTATCCCTATAAATCCCACGTTTTTCTCACACTGCCCCTTTTTTTTAATTTCAAATTTCCCCCTCCAAAAAACACTACAAAAAAATACTCTCATATTTTTAGAATTCCAGGGATCCTGCCATAGGGACGGGCCACTGTACAAAAATCTATTGATGTAAATACACGTGAATATAGATCTGGGTACATATGCAGGCTTGAACTTGGAAGTTCCTAAATCTGAGAAATCTGTTTCTGTCGAGGAAATTTCTCCCGTACTTTTGCTTTCTCCCTTCATTTTTTTTTCTCGCTACAATAACAGTATTCTTATTCCAGACGTGCACGTTCCTCTTTTGGAATCTCAACTCTTCCGGGACGAGAGCTTTCATTTGTGTCAAATTCCTAACATCCCGGAAGTTGTCCCTTCATCGCAGATGCTACGGAAATACGGAACAACTCCCTCCATTATTCTGCATACGAGGAGACACTAATGCAATTGATTTTTTTCTTCTTATCTTCAATTTGCAGAACAGAGCACATATGTACGGTCCTCAGATCCGGCGGATAGCACAGGGGATGTAACACACGGGGGAAAGTACAGTGAACATTTTTATGTTGAATTATTTTTTTTTATACTGTAGGAAGACTCCAGAATGAAATTTTGGAAAATGTGAAGGATTGAGAAAATAGAGGATTTTTGTACAGGCTAGTAGGACTGGGAGGGAAAGATTTTCTGGGACTTTTGTAACTATAGAGGAATTTATTAGAGATGATAAAAGGACGCTTTAAGGTTCAAATTTTTTGTACGCATTTGGAATATGCTGGTGTGTGTGTGACGGTGACCTATATTGAGTCAGGTGACTTGAGCCTTGTTGGACTTATTATGGTAGGAGGGCACTGTGGGAGTGATATTGTATGTATGTACATATACGAACTTGGGTGTAGTGTGCATGAGGGTGTGTGTGTGTGTGTGCCATGCGGGAGCCCTCTTTTAAGGAGAGTGCTCTTCCAGAAATGAAAATGGCATTTGAGTCGCTTTTGTCCTTTTCACTTTCCTATTTGCATTTCACTTGCCTTTTATGTTTTTATCTCTGTTTAAGTAAGTACCTCTCTCCTTCTTTTCCCCTCCCTCTTCCGTCCATGGTCTTTGAGGAAGGGAGAGATGCTTCCCTCAGTTGCTGGTACGGAGGTACGTATGTATGTATGTGCATGTCTTCTATATATCTATACATATTCCCATAATTGTGGGCGTGAGTGGCTGGGAATAATCAGGATAGGGGTCTATACTTTGACATCGCATCTTAAAGGGCGCCACCTCCGGTTTTCAAGTAGTCAAATTTATCACAATTCCCTCCATAAGTTATTTATTTTCGGGACAAAAGCAACCTCTTTTTTTATCCTGAGCTTCAGCCCCGTATGGACTTGTTATGTGCCCTAAATTAACTTTCCAATAGACATTACAACAAAATTGGGCCTCTTGCTTCACATACAACATGAGGCCTTGGAGGCCTCATTTAGTCAATAGAGACAGCTTTATTTGATGTCTTGGATAGTTTAGGGGCTCGTGTCAAAATTGTAATTGAGGCCTGAGAGATGCCATTATTTTTACAGGGTTTGTATCTTGAGATTCAAGAAGGCCTAATGGAAATATCTGTAATACGTGGGCCTCAAAGGTTTTTATTTAATGTGTCAGTAGTGGGGCAATGTGATCCGGAATAATGACAAAAGTCTCCCAGGCTTTTAATTAATGTGTCAGTAGTGGGGCACTCTGATCCGAAATAATGACATGGGCCTCAGTCCGTTTATAAGACACTTGGAGAAAAAGTTGGGAGGGTTTTTCAGTTTGAAAAAAATAGTAATTAACAATAATCATGTATGAGGCCTATAAGGAATGAAAGGTTTTTTTAGACGGGGGTTTCGAGGGTAAAAGAATTGAAGAGGCCTGACTTGAAAAACTTTTTGGACTCGTGTTTTTAAAAAATAAAAATAAAATCGGAAGGAGTGGAGGAGGAAAGGAGAAAAATAAACGGTTTTTGGGCAAAACTTGAAAAGTTTCGTTTATTTGTACAGGCACGTGTTACAAAGGAATTGATATACAGTAGTACTGGGGTAATATAGGTCATTGAAGAAAAGTGAAGTCTGTTACTCAGACCTCAGTGGTTTCAAAATGTAGGGTATAGGTATGTAGCGTATACTTATATATACATAGTTAAATGCTGTATATAAGGTTGCAGTCTTATTGAGGCTGAAGATGTCGACCAGTCCTTGGGCTTGTGTCAGAGGCTGTGACAGCCAGTGGCTTTCTTCTCTTTACTGGAATGACCATGTAGGCTAATAATTGCTGACACATGAATGAAGGAACGATAACACTTAAAGACTTTTGGCCTCGCAACAATCCTCATGAGTAATAAACGAGGGTCTGGATGGATCTGGCAGGGACTTGATGGAACACAGTTCCCATCTCCTCATCCAGTAATGAGATTTTGGCAGCGTAAGATAATCTGTCGGAAATGCCAAATTCACCGGAAAATTAGTATCAACAATGTTTTTGTATCTGGGAACTATTTTTAACAATATAGAAGAGTAAATCTTGGGCCTCCACAAGGTCTGAAAAATTTAAGATCCGAACTTGAAATTTATTTGAACTTGAATTTTAAGAAATAACGTATCACTTGACCGAACTTTAATCTAAACTTGGCCTAACTTTAATCTAAACTTGACCGAACTTTAATCTAAACTTGGCCTAACTTTAATCTAAACTTGACCGAACTTTAATCTAAACTTGACCTAACTTTAATCTCAACTTGACCTAACTTTAATCTAAACTTGACCCAACTTTAATCTAAACTTGACCCAACTTTAATCTAAACTTGACCCAACTTTAATCTAAACTTGACCCAACTTTAATCTAAACTTGACCCAACTTTAATCTAAACTTGACCCAACTTTAATCTAAACTTGACCCAACTTTAATCTAAACTTGACCCAACTTTAATCTAAACTTGACCCAACTTTAATCTAAACTTGACCCAACTTTAATCTAAACTTGACCTAACGTCATAATGACATTAATAAACTTGACAACAAGCTAGTGACTTGTGCTTCACCTAAACGTGACTTGCATGTGACTTGTGCTTGTCCAATGCTTGAACTAAACTAAGCCTAAACGTGACTTGCATGTGACTTGTGCTTGTCCAATGCTTGAACTAAACTAAGCCTAAACTTGGCCTTAACGTTATCTGCAAGTGACCTGCACTTGACCTAAACTTGAACACCACAAGACTCGCACTTGACTTGTATTTGACTAGCACGTGACTAGCCTGTGAGTTGCACTTCATCTAAATTTGGCCGGAAAGTGTCTTGCACTTAACCCTCTTGATCAGAACATGACTTACACTTGACCCAAACTTGACCTGTAAAACAATTAAAGTATAGAAATTAGCAACCAGTGCCAAATCATACCTGTTAAGGAACACAACAACAGTGGCATTATCCGGCCGGAGGAAAGCCATATAGCCCAGCTTCCTAGGCGCCTGGACCCCCTCCATTTGAATCCTAACTGACCCCTTGGGGACAAACTTGGACAAATGGCTAATGGCATAGTAAAAAGGCTGCTTGAAGAATTCATCAGTAGAGGGATTCACGATGATTGAAGCATCTGCAGCGAATTTGGCCCAGTTGGGCCCACCCTTAATGTCCAACGCCAGATTCCAGTCCAGCCAACCCGCCACCCAATTTTTAAAATCCTGCGGAAATAAAAAAGAAATACACTTACGTTTCTTCCAACAAACTTCCCTAAAATAACCTTCTACATTTAAAATTCAAATAATTTAATATCCGGTCACATTCCCGTTTCCCTCTCCAGTTTCACTCTACAACACCACATACAGTTTAGTCTCACTAGAACGGCCGTCCATAAAATATACATGTGTAATGCCATGCCAATTAATTTTGCTCCTTGAGTAGGTCCCCATAAAAACAGTCTCCCGTACCTATCTTTAAGCTCGTACAATAAAAAAGAATCTTCCTCCCCTCTCCATATGTACACACGGGAGATTAAACGGTAGAAAATAGGAAGGAATCAATGCGCGTCTAATTCCAAGTGAAAGCTTTACAAGCAAATAAAGTTTGGCTCCTATACATCTGCACAATTGACAACTCCCGGGAATCTCTACTCACTCCAGCTAACTCCATAAATCCGTCCATGCAGTCACCTCTGGTTATAACGAACGCCCTCACTTTTATATTACATTGTTTATTTTACACTATTTTTAAGTGGCCCAATATTCCCATACATTCCAACGCATTTGCAAAATAATCTCATTCATTTTTTTTTATCTGCACGCCAAATCCTCACATTATAATTTATCCGTCCAGAGATGCTATTATAGCCATAGTCCACTGTATGAAGGAAGTCCCTTCTAAGTAGGAGTCACTGTACAAGCTTGATTTACACTTACACAAATGAGCAAAATTCCGAAATTGCAAAACTGAGCGTCCTATATGTACAGGGGCCTTTGAAAGGAGGTCCGTTATAGCGAGAGCCTCTTGTGTATATTTTAACCCGACGGGAGAGTTTCAATGAACATAAATTTTTGGCGGAGAGGAAGAAGCAAATGGTGGAATTGAAATGGGAGAATGGAGGGATATTGTATGTACGTAACATGGTGGAGGGAGGAAATGTAAGTATGTACGTAACATGGTGGAGGGGAGAAATGTGTGGACATGTTTTGTGGTCAGTGAAAAAACCTCGAGTCCTTTCCTGAGCGTCATTCATTTAAATCCTTTGGACAGATAGCACATTCACAGAGGATATTCCTCCATTCAAATACGTACAAGCACAGACACACTCACAAATAAAGATAACATGGAAACTATTTGTGTTGGGAACAAACTCAATAGAAATGACCGTTGGCAACTTGTCCTTCGTCTCCATCCCTTTATTCACAATCAGTTTCTCGTCTAGTGACAACGTCTCTCCTATATTTGTGTATTTATGGGCTGAGCCCTCCCAAACACTAAATACAGTGAGGGGTTCATATAAAAGACCCCCGTGTTAAAAGTACTGTATAACCAGGCAAAAAAATTAAACTCATTTATCTGTACCCTGATGTTGTTTGTGCTGCTTGTAAAAGCAAATTTTTTAGAGAGTCTCGATACAGGAGTCTCCCTTGTAAAAGCGACTTTCTTCAGGTGTCAGACCTAGGTGCAATTTCCCCTTTAATTCAATGGAAATGTTTCGTGTTAAAATAGGGGGATTTTTGTGAGCCCGGGGATGCTGTTTTAATGCGAGGGTCCTGTACTGGATCAGGATGCAATTTTAATCCGGGGCTGGAAGACGAAGTTGTGAATGGCCAGGGCTACTTTGCATTCCTTAGCTGGGATGACCATTCTTGGGAAATACTTTGACAACTTCTGGGAATTATTTTTCCGTGTCTGTATCCTTCCATTTAATTAAATTCAATGCATGCACTATTTCCTTACGTGCGCAAGCAGTTCTCGGGACTTGACGCTCAACCTGGTAGTAACAGATTGCCAAATTTTTGGGGGAAATCTGGATAACAATTCGGGCAGATTTGGATTGTAAATATTTAGGGCAAATTTAGAGCGAATTTGGAATGCACAAATTTAGGGCAAAATTGGCGTTTGGATTGTAAACTTTAAGGGCAAATTTGGTTTTTCGAATGGGCAATTTGGGTCCAAAATGTTTTCGGGGCAAATTTGGGTTTAAAATGTTTCTGGTGCAAATTTGGGTCCAAAATGTTTTCGGGGCAAATTTGGGTTTAAAATGTTTCTTGTGCCAATTTGGGTCCAAAATGTTTCTGGTGCAAATTTGGGTCCAACATGTTTCTTGTGCAAATTTGGGCCCAAAATGTTTTCGGGGAAAATTTGGTTTCTAAAATTTTGGGATAAATTTGTTTCCCAAATGTTTTCTTGGCAAGTTTTCTTTCTTAAAATTTTGGGGTAAATTTGAGTTCAAAATATTTTTTGGGCAAATTTATATTTAAAATATTTTCTGGCCAAATTTGATTTCCTAAAATTTTGGGTAAAATTTGAGTTCAAAATATTTTTTGAGCAAATTCATATTTAAAATATTTTCTGGCCAAATTTGGTTTCCTAAAATTTTGGGATAAATGTCGGTTCAAAATGTTTTTGGGGCAAATTTGGTTCTTAACATTTTGGGGCAAATTTTGGTTCTAAAAATGTTGGGGCAAATTAGTGTCCTAAAAATGTTGGAGCAAAATTTCATGAGCATGTTGAAATGTTATATTGCTACCAGTGCCATTTTGAGTGTAATACTAGTGGTCGACTGCCCACGTCGAGATGGTCTCGCATATCAATACAAACATTGAGGCTCTGTACGGCCAAGCGTAAGGAAATGGAGGAGGATGGGTGAATGGAGTGCGAGTCCAAAAGTGGCTGTATTTGCTTATTTAGGAAAGAAAGCTCCGCACATCACACAACAATATTCCCTTTTGGAGAGGAACTCCTCCGCACGGACATACTTTACGTATCTTAGAAATCTAACCGACAGGCATGGTTTGCATTTAATCTCCCTTTTTCCACGGAACAATAACCTGAGACTCCGCATAACAGTCTTTTCAAGAGCAAATAAAGAAAAGGGAAAGAACTGGGCTTAGCAAGTTCCAAAAGGGAAAGTAGAGAAAGCATAATTTCCCCCATGCTTCGCCTGTCACACAAAAGCATTCGCCAAGTGCTGCACGTATATGCAATTTTAGCTATTACATAACAGTGATTTCTCACTATAGTGTACTTGTTATAAATGCGGGGTCTCAATTGAGCGAAAATTTGTTTTCTAGAATTTCCAAGAGACAGTCAGAGCTATACATTGCCATTTTCAGATACATAATTTTTGGTTTTTAAAGGTTGCCGCTGGAACATCAGTGGACTGTGTTTTTCAAATGTATGAGCAAATATTGGTGCACATGTGGATTTTTTAAGTTGATCTGGGAAAATATTTTCCCATTGTATTTTCCCATTGCATAGGGACAGGCTCTATTTTTAATGCTCCTACTATGTATGCATAAAGTGCACTGTAGCTATAACAGGCCCCTTTCCAGAAAATTTTCTGCATTGGGGTAAGGATATTTAGGGAAATTCCTGTATTTAATGCAATGCTAATTTTTCCCCCATGTAAGAGCATTGATGTTTTAGGAGTTGATAAAGTTAGAGTGTTTTTTAGGACAGACTGTTAGGTCGAGACTGAACTGTAGCTTTAGGAAGAATTAAGTTGATCGTCTTACACGAATGATCGCTTCCAGATATTGCTCCGCTCGCTCCCAACTTCCCACAATTACTTTCTCCGGTTCCCATGGGGTGAAGCCTGCAAAATACATATTAAATTTGCTAGAATTAAAAACATTATGTAACTACAGCTACAGAAGGCGATACAGTGCAGGCTGGGATGAAGGGCGAGACTGTAAAGGCATTGGCTCAGGCAGGGATATTTAGAGAAATTTACATTTTATGGAAGGTTAGGTCTTTTTGATACTTGTGTTTTTTAGATTTTCTATTTGTAAGAGCATGGAAATTCAAAGAATATTTTTTGTTTGGGAATTTAGGAGTGCTTCTACAGAGAGAGTGCACGTCATTTAAGAGTTACATTTGAGATTATTTTGAATAAAAACCATTCTTCACAGTAAATCAACCTTTCCTTTTCTTATGGGGACACAAAGCTGGTTGTAGTTTTGAGATTGTAAATTGTAAGTTTTAGTATTTTTGCAAGGGACAATGTGTCTGAATTTCAATGCTTGGTGGGATATTTCCACAGGTGCATAGAACTCAAGACTCTCGGAGAATTGAACGGAACTTGAAATTGGACTGGCAAGGGAGGGTTGGGTATTCAAGTGAGAGAAAAGTTTTGGAATTTAAATCTTTTATATGAATTCACACTTCTACTTGAAGTTAAACTTAACTTCTACATGAAGTTAAACTTCAGCTATTACTTGAGTTTCTACTTGAACTCAAATTTCAGCTTCTACTTGAATTCTACTTGAACTCAAACTTCAGCTTCTACTTGAGTTTCTACTTAAACTCAAATTTTAGCTTCTACTTGTTTCTAATTGAACTTGAATTTCAACTTCTACTTGAATTCTACTTGAACTCAAACTTCAGCTTCTACTTGAGTTTCTACTTAAACTCAAATTTAAGCTTCTACTTGTTTCTAGTTGAACTCAAACTTGACCTTCTACTTGAGCTTCTACTTTAAATCAAACTTGACCTTCTACTTGAGCTTCTACTTTAAATCAAACTTCAAATTCTACTTGAGCTTCTACTTTAACTCAAACTTGAGCTTCTACTTGAGCTTCTACTTTAAATCAAACTTGACCTTCTACTTGAACTTCTACTTTAACTCAAACTTGACCTTCTACTTGAGCTTCTACTTTAAATCAAACTTCACATTCTACTTGAGCTTCTACTTTAACTCAAACTTGACCTTCTACTTGAGCTTCTACTTTAATTCAAATTTGAGCTTCTACTTGAGCTTCTACTTTAATTCAAATTTGAGCTTCTACTTGAGCTTCTACTTTAACTCAAACTTAAACTGATACTTGAATTCAAGCTTAAATTGATATTTGCATTCAAACTTGAACTGATACTTGAATTCAAAGTTAAACTGATACTTGCATTCAAACTTGAACTTATACTTGCACTCAAACTTGAACTTATACTTGCACTCAAACTTGAACTTATACTTGCACTCAAACTTGAACTTATACTTGCACTCAAACTTGAACTTATACTTGCACTCAAACTTGAACTTATACTTGCACTCAAACTTGAATTTATACTTGCACTCAAACTTGAACTTATACTTGCACTCAAACTTGAACTTATACTTGCACTCAAACTTGAATTTATACTTGCACACAAACTTAAACTGATACTTACATCCAAACTTAAACTGATACTTACATTCAAACTTGAACTGATACTTGAACTGATACTTGCATTCAGACTTCAATTTAAGCTTGAACTCAAACATGAACTCAAACATGAACCCAAACTTGAATTCAATATCAAACCTGCACTCATCCTTTACTCAACCTGAATATCAAACTTGAGTTCATACTAAATATCACACCTGTAATTACTCATACATGAACTCAAAGTGATTCTCAAAATTGTTTTGAAATTTAATGCATTCCGCACCTCGAAAACGAAATATTAGCATCTTGATCAATTTTAAACCACCCAGAACCTACTTTAGAAAATTTTGAATATGATTTGAAGTTAATTAAATAGAAGGTTAGCAACAGATACATCAAGCACACCCAAATACGCCCACAACTTGGAAAGGAGCAGACGTAGCGTTGCCAAGGAGCGATTTCCAGGAAAAGTGAAACCGAAGTAACGGAAACGAATCCCGTTACAAGCTGTTTGAATTTTTTGTTAAAGTCTTGAGGAGAGGAAAGCTATAAGTATTGCATGACAGAGGAATCGAGAGCCCGCAGAAAAAACAAGAAGAGGAAATGACAGTTTTGAAGACGCTAAAAGGAAGATAATTTGGAGAGTGAAAGGAATGGAGAAAGTTGTTGGCTACTGAAACCTATAGAAAGCGGCACTTGGACTCACATTTCAATTCAATTCAATTCCATCACAATTCACGGACAATGAGTCTCTCAGAGCTGTGGCAAAAGTGAAACGCCCCTCCTTAACGTTTTCTTGTCTCCTCACTTTCTACATTTCCAACGTATACATTCCAACTCTGTCTCTACAGAGCCCCAAAAATATTTCCTACCTTTTCCTACGTCCAAATGTCATAGTTCAATCTATTCTATCAAAATAATATCTTGCTCTTGAGACCACAAGCTAGAAAATATCTCTCCAATACAAATCTCGTCAATGACCTACAGTCAGTTAATATTGACCGCCTCGTTTTCATTTACTATAGCAGACAAAATTTTTGCGATTTCAACGATTTGAAATTTATATTTTTAGAGCTCGAAATTCAAAAATTCAAAATTATTTTCAGGAAATGTTTTTCAAATTTTTTCATTCTTGTAGTCACTCCTACAAAATCTCCTAAAAAATCTCCTAAAAAATCTCCTAAAAAATCTCCTAAAAAATCTCCTAAAAAATCTCCTAAAAAATCTCCTAAAAAATCTCCTACAAAATCTCCTAAAAAATCTCCTATAAAATCTCCTATAAAATCTCCTACAAAAATCTCCTAAAAAATCTCCTAAAAAATCTCCTAAAAAATCTCCTAAAAAATCTCCTAAAAAATCTCCTAAAAAATCTCCTAAAAAATCTCCTAAAAAATCTCCTATAAAATCTCCTACAAAAATCTCCTATAAAATCTCCTACAAAAATCTCCTACAAAAATCTCCTACAAAAATCTCCTACAAAAATCTCCTACAAAAATCTCCTACAAAAATCTCCTAAAAAATCTCCTAAAAAATCTCCTAAAAAATCTCCTAAAAAATCTCCTAAAAAATCTCCTATAAAATCTCCTACAAAAATCTCCTAAAAAATCTCCTAAAAAATCTCCTAAAAAATCTCCTAAAAAATCTCCTAAAAAATCTCCTATAAAATCTCCTACAAAAATCTCCTAAAAAATCTCCTATAAAATCTCCTACAAAAATCTCCTAAAAAATCTCCTACAAAAATCTCCTACAAAAATCTCCTACAAAAATCTCCTACAAAAATCTCCTACAAAAATCTCCTACAAAAATCTCCTACAAAAATCTCCTACAAAAATCTCCTACAAAAATCTCCTACAAAAATCTCCTACAAAAATCTCCTACAAAAATCTCCTACAAAAATCTCCTACAAAAATCTCCTACAAAAATCTCCTACAAAAATCTCCTACAAAAATGTCCTACAAAAATCTCCTACAAAAATCTCCTACAAAAATGTCCTACAAAAATCTCCTACAAAAATCTCCTACAAAAATCTCCTACAAAAATCTCCTACAAAAATCTCCTACAAAAATCTCCTACAAAAATCTCCTACAAAAATCTCCTACAAAAATGTCCTACAAAAATCTCCTACAAAAATCTCCTACAAAAATCTCCTACAAAAATCTCCTACAAAAATCTCCTACAAAAATCTCCTACAAAAATCTCCTACAAAAATCTCCTACAAAAATCTCCTACAAAAATCTCCTACAAAAATCTCCTACAAAAATCTCCTACAAAAATCTCCTACAAAAATCTCCTACAAAAATCTCCTACAAAAATCTCCTACAAAAATCTCCTACAAAAATCTCCTACAAAAATCTCCTACAAAAATCTCCTGTAGATATTTTTCAAAATAGGTCAATTTTTCTGACGCCCTAAATTCTACGGGTCATATCTATTCGGAGGGAAAAATTTCCCAAGAACCTTGGACATTTTGGTTGTTATTGATATAGACCAGATAGGCATACACATTAGAAGGGACAGCCAATGAGAAGCAGTCTCCCTCTCAACATGTTTACGCCATGTACTTTACAATCCACTCAAATCCAAAGTTCTCACAAACGCTTTCACTCACTTTCTCTTCCATCCCCTCGTATCCATTTACATCCTGTGTACATATATCTCTCAAATCTCATATACATACATATGTAGGTGCTCCTATAAAGAAGTTCATCCCAGGATCCGTCATACTTTTGGCTGACTGTACTCGCATGGCCTATCGTACCTAACGACTAGCCTTCGACACTTTCAGCGGATCAGTTCCGTCCACGTGAGATTCTGCCGATAAAATCTCCTTGAGATCCCGCATCTTCGGCGTCATCAGCATCATCATCATCATCATCAACAACAACATTATGAGCAAAGTGTCCTTCAAATCTTTACTCCCACACTGTTATTACCATCTCATCTTTTCCCTGAGACACTTGGGCACGTCCACATTCCTTCAAACAGGATTGCCATAGTAGCAACTCACGGGGATTCCCTCTACAAAAGCCCAAAGGCACTCGCCAAATTTCCCTACTGTCTAAAACCCACACAGATACTATTTTCCTATCAAATATATCCACACTATTTTTGCACAGAATGTAACCAAATATTTCCTCCCCTAGCCTAAATAAAGGAACATTATTTATTTCCCACACTTTTCCCACAACAAGTTTTAAAATTTAAAAAAATTGATTCTTTCCCCAAAAATTGTATTTGTGTTCTTTATTTTAAAAACGCAAAAGAAAATTCAGAAATTAAAAAAAAAATTGTACCCCTCACTTTTGCGAAAATATATTTGCGGCCCCTTGGGCCAGAAATGTGACGCGAAGCAAATAGTATTCCGCCTGAAAACATTTTCAGATTTTGAGGTTCAGAAACGTTTCACTGTTGAAGCTCTGGATGCACAACCCAAAATTTCTGTTGTTTGAGACAACTGGCGCTATAACAAGATTCCACTGTGGAAATGATGGCTCAGCATTGGATTCAAAATTCACAGCTGGGACAAAAATGAGACAACTCGTCCCAATCTATTTAAAGTGACATAGGTTAAGAAAGATTGAGTGAGAAAAAGAAAAGGGGGGGGGGAGAGAAAGAGCGGGGAAAGAAATAATTTAAAAAAACAATTGAGATTGGTGGAAGGTTGAGGGCTTTATGGGGCGTAGGAAATTTGACGGGGAACATATTTGTCATCATTTGGACGGGCTTCATAAAATATTCGAAAAAGAGCTACAAATCTTAGGAATATTACTCTACACGCTGCTCAAAACCCGTCCTAGTTTTTACCATGTAAAAGAAGGGCGCCGGGTATAGAGGAGAAAGTCCCCGATGGAAGTTCTAAGCCAGGTCCATGAACTACATGTGCATAGCATCACTTTTGGGCACAAGGGAAAAGCAGCTCTTATTGAAGCTCCGCTAAGGAGCAGAGAAAATTTCCAGTCATATATCTCCACCCTTCCATACTTACATACATATGTAACTTATGTGTAAATTTCTTCATTTAAAAAAAATGCTTGAAAATTTTTTTCTCCCAAATAAAATTTTTTGCCCAATTTTAAAACCCACCTTAAAAAACGCATTTCGCATAAACGCTTGCAGTTCCAGAAAAAATTTGAATCAGAAAAATACTTTTACAAAAATTGATGTTGTAAATTGGAATTTAATTCAAAACAGTAAAAATTAAGGGCGCTCTTATTCCAAGCACTTCCAATAGCACCCCTAGCCTATTTTTGCCTCTTAACCAAATCCCTATAGATGAGTAGGAAGGGTTACGTGGGTGCTCCATATGTACGCTCCATGCTTAGGAGCACATGAAAGGGAAGACAAGGGAAAGTGCTTTATAAATAGAGTGCATTTAATATGTACATGGGATCATATATGTACGTCCAATGGTTTGTATACGGGGGAAGAGGAGGGAAGAGGATAACCATATTTTACAATAGTGCGAATCATGGAATGATTTATGAGTGATTCTAACTAAAGGCATGGTTTATGTATATTCTACTATTTCCTACTATTCCCGCTCCTTTGAAAAAAAAATCCACCCACAGAACCTTCCTGTACTATACGTAGCATTGTACAAGCGGAGTTGAAGGGGGGGGGAGGAGAAATTCCTCCTTATGTGGTCACATTTTTTTGCTACGCAAATGGATCTACGTACACAATCCCCGTAAATTCTACATTTTTCTTACTCACACCGTAATAATACACATCTGGAAATATACAAGGGAGATGAGAGAGAGTATGCAGAGCTTTTGATTTGATAAAAAAGTTTTTTTTTCTGCATGGGAAAAAGTGGGAATGGGAAGAGAATTGCGAGATATTTTTTTCTATGGGATTACTATACACATTGTACAGGGCCATATGTGTTTTTCTTACCCGACACACTCCAAAATTCACGTTTACATAATATTCCCCTTCAAATTATGAATTATGAGGGTTGTCTTCCATTTGTATTGTTTTCACTGCAGGGACATACTGTCCGCTAGTACAGTGCCATCCATGGATGTTTCTCAACCTCCTTAATCCTTAAATATTTGAGGGGAGGAAAAATTAGAGGAAATATTTCCCTAATATTTTTCTCCTCGACATTTCCTAAGGCTTTCAAAATACAAGGCTTCCATAATTTTGAAGGAAATTTCTCGCGAATTTCCAAACTTTGCCAACTTTTGAGAATTTCCTCAGGAAAAAATTCTTAAATTTTCATTTCATTTTTTGCAAAATTGATTCTGGTATACTTTGAAGGAAAATTTCCTACAAATTTTCAAACTTTGCCAATTTTTAAGAATTTTGAAGGGAAAAAGTGTTTAAAATTTTTTGCCAAATGAGTTCCCTTAATTTGGAAGGAAATTAGCATATTTTGGGAATTTTTGCAAATTTTACAGGAAAAATGCTTAAAATTTCCTCCCAAATTGGTTCCCTCAATTTTAAAGGAAGTTTCCCATAAATTTTCAAACTTTGCCGATTTTTAAGAATTTTGCATGCAGAAAATCCTTAAAATATTCTGCCAAATGGGCAAATTAAATATTTAAAAATTTGAATGTAAGGAGCAAATAAAAGCGGGGGAGGATTTTCTAGGTCAAATTTTCACCCATATAATTTTTGCAAGTGGGGAGATACAATGTTTGGCGAAAGCTCTTCCCAAGAAGTACCAGAAAGATTGAAAAGGGAAAGAATGAAAATGTGTTACCTAAACAGGACTCAGTTTGAATAATGAAATGGTTCGGATGCTTTTTGTGCACTCGGCTGAGGACATCGGAGCCAGTGATGAAGTCAAAGTACCAGTGAGTCCCGATCCCATCCACGTACTGAGCCGAGCGATTATTCTCCAAAATCTGTGTGTGTGTGTGTGTGCGTTTGGATGGAGACAACAACAAACAGTGGAAAAAAGGACATTGAATTAATTCACCCACTTCTAGTCCCGTCATGAAGTCATATCAAGTCAAGGATGCGTTCGGATTTTTCCCCCCTCCCAAATCTCACTACGAGGGTCGCAGGGGGGTGAGTCTTAATCACAAAATGTCCATTTCATTCCAATCACACGCCCAAGACCCATTCCCAAGGAATTGTCCCTTCCAATTATTTTTATGCACAACAACCGCCTTTCCCTCTTCCACAATCTTAGCCATATGTACGTATGTACATACATACAATATACTCCCTTTGTAACAGACCCCCAAAAATGCACACTCTGCACAATATCATTTTTAAAAAAATCTCCGTTGTCCCCATATAATTAGATACGCATACATTTTTTTTTATTTAAAGAAAAGTTGCTTTTGGGGCGGCAAAGCGGGTAAAAAAAATTTAGAGGGAATTTTTTTTCAAAAAAGGGGTCCGTCATGAGGTGACTATACTGTGGGGAGAGATAGGGCCCGTGGAGATGCATTTCTAGGGCATTTGTAATTCGGGTGTAGTGTGTGTATAGGTATAGGGCTGGGAGAAAGTTTCGACGTACTTGTTTAGTCCACGTAGGAAGTCCGCCTTTGTTGTCATCAAACATGATGATCCGAACGTCCGAATGTGACCTGTGTCGCTTGAGCGTGGGTCCCAAATTGTCAGCAATCCAATCTCGCATGTCACTTGCCCGCCATCCCATGCAATTAAATGGGAAGAATGGGACGAAACCGTTGAATGGCTCGTTCCCGGTAGTTACTCCCCAAATCCGAATCCCTTCCTTTTTGTACTCGTCCAGGAACCTTGAAATTGAGTCATTTACCATTCAAACATCACATCTCAACTTTTCCTATCTTCCAACATAGTCTCATCCCAAACCCATAGGTATACTCTGGGACAGTCTTACATTTACAAGGGGACTCAATATATTTTTATCCACTTTTTATTCCCACAAGTTCAAAAAAGGTTCCCTCAAAAAAAAAACCCCCAAAGTTGAAAATTTTTGAAAAATATTTTTTGGACAAATAAATTTCAAAAATTTCAAAGAAAAAAGAGAACATTTTCTACAAGACTTGTGAATTTAATGGAAAAACTGTTTAAAATAATTTCCTAATTTTCTTATAAATAGGGAGAATTACCTGAAGAATTTCAGGATTTTCTACAAAAGGAGGGGAAAAGACATGTGGTCAGATTTTCGAGGAAACACACAATGCATGGAGGAGGCCCAGAGAGAATTTCCTCCTGGGACCCTGTATGTCCATACAATAGTATGTATGTAGTATGTACGGGATCCTTTAGGATGAGCCGAAGATGAGCCGGAAATGGGAAGAAGTTATGAAGGAAAGTGTGGATGTGTGTGGAGGTAAAGAGTGAGAGTGAGAGAGAGAGAGAGAAAAAAAAAAGAGGGTGATGATGAAGAGTGGAGTAAGTTTTAGAGAAAGTGTAATTAAAGAAAGTTGTTATAGGGAAAGACACGGGATTCACCTGACAATGTAATCAGCCCACGTTTGGTAGAATTCCTTCTTCAGACTCCCGGCCCCATTCAATTTATCGTTGGTCTTCATCCACACAGGAGCACTCCACGGAGAGGCCACTAACTCCAACTTCCCCTCGCTCAGCTCAAATGCCCTCTTTATGTACGGGATCTGCAACACATCCACACATTTCTTTTATGGCAATACTCATTTTTCTAATTACATCTCAGTAGCTCCCCCCCACACACACACACACCACTCCTGAACACAAAATTCTTCCACGTATTATTGCCACTCTGGGAAGATTCCTCATCAATTTCCTCAATCGTCCCTTTCTCCCTTGTCCATTTCTAATGTACGAGTTACGTTTAGAAAGTCCGGCCTTTTTGTTCCGGCTCACTCTCAAAAATTGTATTACTAAATTTCACTTCAAACTTCAAAAAATTATTTTTTAACATTTTGAAAAAATTTAACTCTGAATTGCCTCCCGCTGGACCCTCTAAAATTTTCTGTGTTTCCCAATTTCCCCTACTGCTGTCGTAAAATTTTGTAACGGGGAAATCAATTAGACAAAATTGGAGAAAATTGGAGGAAATTGAGACAAAATTTGAGTAAATTTAGAAAAAAATGTAGCCGAAATTGGGAAAAAATATAGGCAGTTGAGGGGAAAATAGGATAAATTAGACAAAAATGCTGACCAAATTTTTAAAAAAATTAGGAGAAATTAGACAAAAATGCTGACAAAATTTTTAAAAAAATTAGGAGAAATTAGACAAAAATGCTGACAAAATTTTTAAAAAAATTAGGAGAAATTAGACAAAAATGCTGACAAAATTTTTAAAAAAATTAGGAGAAATTAGACAAAAATGCTGAAAAAATTTTTTAAAAAATTAGGAGAAATTAGACAAAAATGCTGACAAAATTTTGAAAGAAATTAGCAGAAATTAGACAAAAATGCTGACAAAATTTTGAAAGAAATTAGCAGAAATTGAGAAAATTTAGACAAAATTGAGAAAACGTTAGTTAAAATTGAGAAAAAGTTAATCAAGTTTGGAGAAAATTTATACAAAATTGCAAAACAATTAGACAAAATTGCAAAATAATTAAACAAAACTGGAAAAAAATTAGACAAAATTGAAAAACAAATTAGGCGAAATTGGAAATAAAAATTAGACAAAATTGGGGAAAATTTAGACAAATTTGTGGAAAATTTAGACAAAATTGGGGAAAATTTAGACAAATTTGTGGAAAATTTAGACAAAATTGGGGAAAATTTAGACAAAATTTATTTATAATATTGTCATTTCGGTCTGGTCTAAGGGGGAGAAAACATTTGGTTACATATTGCCCATCTATGATAATTATATGGGAATGTAATGAATTATGTACGACCATATAATTCTTGGACCTGGGAGAGAATGCTACAGTAAAAAATAAAAATAAACGTGAGGGTTCAAGGATCCTCTCTTCCCCTCCTCCAATTTAATGAGGGACTGTAAATGAGAAAAATAATACTTTAAGCTCGTGATCTTCGGGCTGGAGGGCAAAATGTGTCAAATTTGTATCCGGTTCCTCCCCACGGTCATCATAAGTGTAAGCCCGGGTAGAGAAATCCGTCCCGCCAATAGGGACCCTCCCCATTGTGTACTCCGCCCCATCCGGCCCAAAGTATGACCTGCAAAAGAATCATAGCACCCCTAAAATATAAACTCACAATTCAATTTATACATTCCTCCAACCTCCCCCAACTACTTTAGCATTTCCAATACTTGAACTAAATAAAATTCCGCTTTCAATAAAAACGTTTTCTTTGAACACAAAAAATGTTCCAAATTTCGTCAAACGATTCCCCATTCAAATTCCCCCTTATCCAAATATTACATTTATATCTTCCAACAAAACAAATTAAATTAAAATTTACTCCAGGATTCAATCCCCCTTTGCGAAAAGGTACTGGGGAAAATTGCCTACCCTCGTTGTTATAATAGAGGCCCTTATAAAAATAAAGTTTGTTTCACCTTACCCCAATGGGTTTTAAATTTTGTAATAAATTAACTTTCCGCTCTCGACACATTTTACACTTCAAATTTTTTGGGGGGATTTCAGGGATGAATTTATATTCTGAACACCCTGTAGGGCCCTATCTGGGCCAATACATATATATGTACATGTTGATATTTTTACGACCCAGGAAATTGGATGAGGCTCGATGCATCATCATAAATACTCCCCACACGTCATCTGCATCTTGTGATTACGTTACCCGTTTTTTTCTCACCGGAAGATCTCCTCGCACCCGATGAAGATATTGGAAGCATATCGTCGAAAATAATGCTGTTTTTTTGTATCCCTCTCTCTCTCTCTCTCTCTCATAATAGTATCCTCATATACATGTATCTATATAGGGCTTGTTGGTCTATGTGCTAAAAGAGGAAACATTTTTTTTTCGAATGATAAGATATAAGTAAGTTTATTTACTTGATCAGATTCTCCTGCGTGTTGGGACTGAGAGTGCGGATATTTAAGCCGGCTGCATCCGTGAAGGCCCCACCGAAACCCATCACTGTCTGATATTTCACATTTCGATTTACCCAAAATTTTGAGATCCGATTTTTGGGGGAAAGTCCCTCCAGAAATTCTGTGGGGAGAGAAAAAAAGAACAATAATATATCCCAATCTGGACAGGAATGGTTTTGGCAATCCTTCCCTTATAAATCCTCCCTCGTACACACTCTGTTAAGAACCACTCTGTTAAGAAGCACTCTGTTAAGAACCACTCTGCAAAAGTCACACTCAGTTAAGAAGCACTGCCGCCCAAGAGGACTTGAGTAAGACATTATTGTCTGGGAATTGTTAAAAAGGAAATAAAAAGCATCTGCAGAAATGTAACAAAAAATTTAAGCAAACGTTGCAGTAGAAAGCTGCTAAGAGGCCTAATTATTTGCCCTGGAGAAGCTAATTAGAAATCCTAATTCACATCTTCCTAGTATTTTTATACACCCAAGCTTTTATAATTTTTAGCATAATTAAGATTCTAATTAAATCTTCTATAATAAAGGCTTCCTTTCCCCGATGCTTTCTTCTTTTCAATGATTTTTAGAGAGAAAAATTGTGGGAAATTCCCTTGTTTTGTCCCTTAACGGGGAGGCTACCCAAATGAAATACTACACTTGAGCATAAGAATCCTCATCCTCGCAAATCTCCTCTCCTCTGCCATTACAAACAGATGGGAAATCAGGGCTGACAGTGCTTTCTCCACTTTCACCACTTTCTCCATAAGGGAGCATTGGCGTACATATATGAACTCCTACATATATGAAAGTCCATGGAGTCTGCACTGAGGAGGAGAGTCTGTGAGGGGAAAAATACTATTTGGAGAGAGATATGAGCCAATTGTGTGGATGTGAGGAGATGGGGAAAGAGGAGACTCATACACAGAAGCAATAAGGAATTTCTGGAGTGGAAGTCCGTATTTATTTTATCATGGTATTGAATCTCTCCCTCCCGATTTCTCTCCCGCAGTCAATCAGCTTTATCTTTGCAATTTTTCCCAACGTTTGTATAAATCAGCGTCACTCCACTTGTGAATTGTAACTGCTCACAAACTACTTTCATGCACGAAGGCCCATTCATATTGAGCATTTTTGCAAATACTCCAGATTTAGGGCAACACTTCCATTCTTGTCACATCCACACATACACAGACACACACACACACACAGACACACACACACATACACAAGAACAAGTCCGTCCTTCTCCTTCTATAGCTCTACAGTGAGTTCGGTGTAGATCAGAGGGGGCCTTCAAAAATTGGGAGAAAAATTTTGCCAAATATTTGCATACAAAATTGTCAGTTTAGCATAACGTTATTTGATGTGTTATGAGATGAGGGGATGCATTTTTTGAAAAATGGAGATTCCTAGGAGTGTTTTGATAAGGCCAGTGGGCTGTATGGAATGGAGACTTGAAAAAAGTGATGGGGATCTTTTATTCTAAATGTGCTCTGTGGCTGGGAGTGCGTATGAGCGAGGAAAAGTGTTTTTTTTGCATATGGATATGACCTGGGCATTAAATATAGGAAGATTTGGGGAGAGGACATGAGGGAACATTTCCAGGGGATTGGAAACACCACGTAAATAATTAGGGTGGATTGGAGTGACTTGTTGGGCGGAAATAGGAAAGGAATCCATTTGAGGATTGGAGTTACATTTCTCAAGAGGCTCTCCTTCCGCCTGTATCTTAACACCACAATAATGGCAATGGAGGGCTGGAACAGCCCCGTGTAAAATACTGATTGTGTTCAGCAACAACTTACTCGGGCTGAGGGAGGGTCAGGGCTCGGGTCAGACTTCACACGGGGTGGGATTTCGTTTTAGGGATTTAGGTCGAGTGGGGCGGCAATGTTGGAGTGGTTGTTGGGTTAAATTTTGATTGGAAATTGGTAAAAACTATTTGTTCAGAGTTAAGTCTATATTGGGTATATGTTTAGTCGAAATTTGTTCGGAATTGAGTGAGGTATGCACAATTGGGCCACTTTTGAATTAAAATTTGGGCAGTCTTGAGTCTAACGTTTACCAAAGCTGAGTACAAATTTGAAGCCAATTTGGAAAAACATATTCAAATTTACAATGAATTTATAATCGATTCGGGTCAAAGCTATACAAAATACAAGTTGAATTTATAACAATCCGGGTCAAATATATTCTCAATACGGATCAATTTTGTAATGAATTCGGTTCCTTATAAAGCATTTAGGTCGAATTTTAAACCATTTGGGTCAAATCAAAAACAAATTTGAGTCAAACTAAAACCCAATTTTGGTCAAATTAAAGCCCCATTTTTGTCAAAGTAAAGTCCAATTTGGGTAAAATTTAAACCCAATTTGGGTCAAATTTAAATTCAATTTGGGTCAAATTTAAATTCAATTTGGGTCAAATTTAAATTCAATTTGGGTCAAATTTAAATTCAATTTGGGTCAAATTTAAATTCAATTTGGGTAAAATTTGAATTCAATTTGGGTTAAATTTAAATTCAAATTGGGTCAAATTTGAATTCAAGTTGGGTTAAATTTGAATTCAATTTGGATCAAATTTAAATTCAATTTGGGTCAAAGTAATAAACAATGTGAGTCCAATGAGATGTCAACCTTATAACGTATTTCATAAAAATTTGGTCGTAATCTAGCCCAAACAGTTAGTCATGTTGAACAAATGCATACCAAATTTGTAAGGACTTTGTGTCACGTTTTGTTAAAATTCAGATAAATTTTGTCAACATTCACAATCCGGATGATGTCAAAACGCCGCTGCCAATTTTACCTCAAATATTCTTCCACCGACTCAACCTTGGCCAGGTTCGGTATCCAACCTCCCACTGCCTGCTCTGTCCTCATTACATAAAATGTTAAAGCAAAGTGGACAACTCCAATTACAGACGTCAGAGTTGCCCTACCCGACCGGAGCAATTCCAGACCAGGGCTTTCCGTATTGGTTTTGGAGTAAGTGTTGAGGATTGGGGTGTTGGGAGAAAGTATTTGAAGCGAGAGAAATAAAGAGGGAAAAGGGCTTACGGAAATTCAAAGTGTTATCTTCGAGTGTATTTTGTATGAGGAAAGGTTTTTCCTCACTCTCCGTCCGCACTCGAGACGGGATGTTGTTCCTCCGCTCGTCCTCTTCCCTCCCTCCCTGTCCCTCATGCCCTTGTCGTCGACTACTGAAGCGACTCGAGGATTTATGAAGACGCTCACCGGCTTTCGAGGACGTGAAGATGTGAATGAGATGTTGATGGGCGGACGTGGTCGGTGGTGGGGGAGTCCGTGGCAGAGCGTCGCAGTAGGTCGAGTTGCACACACACACTATAGAGCCTCGACCGAAATCTCGAGCGATGCAAGGACGATCCATTCCGATTCGATTCCCTTTCACTGTGTCATTCAATCAAAATCAATTCTCTCAATCCATCCCAAATTCCAAGCCCCTCTTTCCTACTCCCCTCACAATTACATAACTCACTCTAATACAGTCTCCCCTCCCTAGAACGTCACCCTTTGTTTCCCCATTTTTCCGATGCAAACTCCCCAAAAACCACTCCCCCTCATTTCCATTCCCGCACATCGCTATCAATTTTCCTCCATCCACAAAGTCTACGTTTCCTTCGGCTCTATTAATCCCCTAATTTTATACACTCAGCTCCCCCTATAACAGCACCCCTATAAGCAGCACTCCTAAGCAATAACATACAAAACATCTACTCATACCCCTCATCAAGCCGCATACTATTTCACTTGCAGGAATATTTTTTAGAAATTTTCTTCAAGGGAACCTCCCCTTATAACTCCTCCAACCACTCAAGTCCCTCACAAATGCACTCCACTGTACTTTAATACACTGCGGAGATACATCCATAAAAGTCCACCTACCCCAAAGGAACATGTTTATACAGAAGAGCCATGGTTCCCTGAGCTGGAAAGTTTTTGTGTGTGCTTTGAAGCAAGTCTAAAACCAAAGTCTCGTCTATCTTCCCTTAAGCCGGCTTTCTTTTCAGGATCTTTAAAAGGGGAGCAAGATCCAGAGAAAAGGGCAACTTTAAAATAAGTTACGGGGCCGGGGAAAAAAAACACAAGCAACTCCCTTCTTTTTTTCCTTCGCCTCTCTCATCCTCAAGGGAAGATTTGAACCTACAATCCATCCCCTCTATAACAATCCCCAAAAATCCAAAAAAACCCTATAAAAATTCCTAAAAGAAATAATCCCAACTTTGTATGAAATCCACAATGGTTTTTTTTGTTTCACACAGAGGCCCTGCTCTTTCAAAGGGGTTTCTCAAAAATACACAATTTTTTTCTCATGCTTTTTTAAGGCAAGGCTTTATAGCCAGAATGTACTGTTTTTTTCTCTCTGGCTTTCTCTCCCTCTCCCAATGAGATTCCGGTCATTAGCTGGTAAAATCTCCTTGGACTTTTTTTTTACAGTCTATATAGTCTATGCAGAGGGTAAAAAAAGCTTGTATAAATCCTGGGTGTTGTTATGTTCTGTGTTGGAGGAGGAAACGTGGTGGAATTGCTAATTTGCGAGTAATAAAAGTCCCCTGTAAATACAAACTACCACAAGACTAGTCGGAGCATCTCCTATAAAAAAAATATATTCTAGAGGAGGAATTAGTACTCTTTTCATTCATTCACTCTCAGCATATATACTGTAGAGATGTACATATGTATGTACGTTGGATTTTAACATAGACTAGGGATCACGTTCACATTCGCATTTCCAAGCTCCTAGGTCTTCTATGCAATTACATACATGGGCGTACATACGTACGTCTGAAACTATCTCAGTGGAAATTCAATGGGGAAAATGTGTTTTTGTTTTTTTTTTATATTCTATCCCTTTTATCTCCCTCAACTCACCCGCACCTGTCTCCAGCCACCATGAAGTTTTCCTCAAATGGGAAAAAATACACTTTAGCTAAATACTGTACTGTTGTCAAATAACTCTTTTTGCCAAATTTTACAAAAGATTGCACCAGTAATAAGTCCTTTAAAAAATTCTCCCTTGTGGGAAGAGAAATTTCGGAGAGCATTTATTATTTACCCATGGGAGAAATTATTTTGAGGGGGTACAGTAAAAGGTGAGGGGAACAAAAGGGCAGAGGTTCGACTGTATTATGAGGAGTGTATGGAAATGACACTGGGGAAAAAGCCCTTTGAAAAGTTACCCAGGGATTGGGACGTAAATGACATTCCTTGTAATACTGTATTATGTTATTATTAGATACTTTACCCTTCCTTTGCGCTTTTAGTTTCAAATAAAGTCTAGGATTATTTTAAATGAAAGGAAATTTCAAAGGAATTTTAGAAGAGAGAGAGAGAGGAAAGAACAACTTTTAGCTCATTCCCTGGAAATTTTTTACACCCACACAGAGACTCGGGCAGAAAAAGGGGTAGATTTAACTAATTTAATGTGGAACTAATTTATGAGAAGTGGGGATACACAAAAAGGGGGTCAAAATAATAAGGGGAATTTTTTGGGGGATCCAGGGGTGAGATTATTGTGATAATTTGTTTTGCAGGGATAATTAAATGGATTTTGGAGGAAATTTATGGAAATTTTGAATATAATTAATTTTGTAGGAGACATCCTTTTGAGGACTTCTGGGGGATGGGTTTAGTTTATAGTTTAAATTCCTGGGAACAAAATACGTTTGTTTCTTTTAGCCTTGAAAAGCGAGGGGGGAGGGTATTTATTACGTGCTCTCAAAATCCCTCGGGGGTATTGTGCAGATTTTTAATGCACAAGTAAATATTTGTAATTTTACTTTTTCCTGTAATGTACATACATATATAGGAGAAGAGAAGGCCTGAAGGTCAGGGAGGAATAGATATGGTGGGAATTTTGCTCTGGACATTGTTGTCACATATGGGGACGAGACTCATTGGGGTTGGAATTAGGCTCAAGTAAATTGGAGGATGAAATATAGAAATTCTTTGAGGTCCTTTCAAATATTTTCCTATTTAGGAGGTGGGAATATGCGTTTTTTAAATAACTTGTTCGAGTTCTTTTTGGTAATTTGTTGAGAAAAGGGTGTAAAATATTTGTGCAAATTTTGCTGAAAAAGTGTAAAATATTTGAGGAAATTTTAATTGATAAAGAGAAAATTATTTAATAAAATTTTCTGAAAAAAGAGTAAAATATTTGAGAATTTTTTGAGCAAGAACCCGCGCATTTTGTGGTACAATTAGTGGCAAATATATTTTTAACGGAATTTTAAGTTTTACATAAAACAAATTTCTGTGATAGAAAATTTTCCGGAATATATTGTACCTAAAATTTGTTGGAAATTGAATTATTGAATTTTTGAAGAAAACTTGGCCCCTGATATTTTTTAGATGATTTTCGTAAATGTTTTTTAGAACAAACCAAGCACATGTTTTTCTTGCAAAATTTATAGCATATTAAATTTTGTCTCGGACTTGTATTGTATCTAAATGTAGTTGCAAAAAAATTCCCCGAGGAAGAAAATATTTTGATGATCCCTGGACATCCCTACATGTTTATCCATGTACAGAAGACTGCATAAGGGGGCTCATCCGCTCTCGTCAGGTTTCACTTTTATGTTTGCCCAAAGTTGTGGGTTTGAGTCCGGGCATTGTGCAAGTAAAAGGATGGACAGAGTGATGGGGAATTGGTGAGAATTCGGATCCTCCGTCAATGTATTCAAATCCAAGGTAAATACTCATACAATTACTGTATATTCGAGGGGATTACGGAGGGAGACGTGATCTGAGAATAAAACTTTTTGACACAGATTTTCCCCTTTACATCACTGGCCCAATATATTACAATAGTTCCTTATGTATTTCCAAGCATTCAAATACGTTTGCATTATCACAACAACACTAACTGTGTTAAAGCCTGCTTAGTTAGAGCTGAGATCCGGTTTTGTACAGGGGGCCGTGCTTCTGCGTTTGCATATTAACGGGGGAATTGCAAAAAATATTTTACCTGATTTGGAAAACAAATACAATTTGGAGCAAAGTTGATGCCCATTTTATTGCAAATTTTATTTTTGCAAAAGGTTTGATGCCTTTTTTAAAAAAAATTTGATTCCATTTTTGCCAAAAGAGTGATTTCAATTTTGCAATAAAATGTTCTAGTTTAATTGCCAATTAATTTTGCGATTTCTCGACGCTGTTCCTACGACCTAGGTCAATGTTTAATGTGACATCTATCCAAAACATTTCCTGAACATTGCGCAATATCTGGCAAATGTGCACAAAAATCTCTTAAAATCATCAACTTATTCAAAATTTTATGGCACATTTTCATAAATTGTATTCATCAGGCCAAACCCAAAATTTTGCAACCTGAAGTCAAAAAATAGAAGAAAGTTGAGAGCCTGAGTATATGCACACAAAAATATCTTCACGTTTTAAAGGTAAACATTAATTTCCCGATATCTCACAGTATTTTCAAATATGACCGAAAATATTGACCTAGGCCAATGTCCCATAAATTTCCCAAGAAAATTCACGTTTTAAAGGTAAACATTAATTTCCCGATATCTCACAGTATTTTCAAATATGACCGAAAATATTGACCTAGGCCAATGTCCCATAAATTTCCCAAGAAAATTTGCCCTTAATTTTTGAATTAGTCAAAAATATTGACGAAGGTTCCTTTAATGGAAGCGGGCGGTTGGCGGGAATTTTATGCCCAACCCTGTACATATATTTAGCCATAAGGATCCAAACGTACTTTGGAATTATCAAAGGAAGGCTATAAGTTATATGAGAGTGATAGGAAAACATGGGTTGAGCCGAGCCCCAGTTTTGTACATGTTATTATTTACACTCAGCTCAGGACGACTGTAGCCTGTTGGAGAGACGGCCTTCCCATTCAGTCCGGGGACTAAATCCTTTGAGGATCCTGTCTGCACGTGTGATGTGAACTAATCTGTGTTGAGGCACGATTCCAATTATTACAACGTTTTCCCAACATTTTTTACGTGGAATATATTCCAATTCCATTTTGAATTACGCAGCCCTTGTACCATCACATTTACTCTATATATTAACTCCCACATCCCTTGCATTAATAATCACCAGCAGTCCAAATACCAGTCATCCTGTCTCCCACAGTGTGCCTAACAAGTGGGGGGGGGGTCCGTTACAAAGGGGCTATCCCCACAAAAATTTTATCATTAGCAAAAAAAATATTATCACTCAAAACGTAAAATTAAACACACTTCAAAAATGTCTTTATAACCCCATATAGGGGGCACACTGAGACGAGATAAATTTTTGTTTAAAAATCCAGGTATTAAATTTAATTTTTTGACATGGAAAAAAATTTTTAGACAAAGTTTTAGTTGTCAAAATATGGGGAAGGTTTCTATCTTTAGGGGTGCGTAATAGGAAGGTTCTACTGTGAAATGTATAGGGATTGGGGAATTTGGGGGTACTTTGGGAATGCCAGCTCTGACATGAGAAATAAAGTGGGTCTAGAATCTAATGATGAAATTCCATGGTTTCCACTGATTGTGAGTAATTTGTTTTTGTATGCGAAGCTCACTCACTCGCAGCCAATGAATTAATTTAGAATACATTAAAATATACAATCTCTTTTTTTCTCCTACTCTCTCACACACAAACACAGACACAGACATTAGCATCAACGTCAACAACCCAAATTCGCTTGTGTAATTTTTTTTTTGAGCGTCACTTCCAGTTTTTGACACCATTCGACCTACCCCAATACACCTGTAGTAATGCGTACCATAAAAAAAATTCGCTATATAAACCTACGAAGCTGTAACGCAACTTGACATTTATATGGCAATGCACACCTTTTACAGTCAATTTAATCACAATGCTGTCCATTAATGACAAAGTTGCGCGCGTATGTACATATCTCCTTTGATAGACCTCAAAGTTGCGTTACACGTGGGAAGGGGGACTTTTAAAAGGTATCTATTGCTTCTTAGCACAATTTTTATCGAATGATTTTACTCCTTAACAACACTCTGTTACAATGAAATTGCTCCTTAACAGGATCTGAGAGCCTAATGTTATCCCCTGAAACCTCTGAAATTCCTATTCGGAGGGAAGGGTCCCCCCTGTCCCCCTGAAAATTCCCCATGTTAAATCCCATAAGAAATCCTCATTTCCTCAAAGTCGAAGGGAATATTAAAAATATGACGAGACGTATTCAGACGCGCCTCAGGAAACAATTCCCATGTTAAAACCCCTAAGAAGCTTACAATTTAGTGACAGAAGATTTACGGAAACCTCCTCAATCAAGTATGAGTCACATTCAAGTCAATTCCCATTTCTTATCCTCTCAGGTTAAATACACAGGTGTTGGAAGCTTACTTAAATTAAACTCAGGCTAAAAAATTTTTTTTTTCTATTTAATCTCCTTCTTAACATTTCCTCTTACATTGATTTTGTCCCCAGAAGCCTTTCCTTTACATTATTTTTCTCCTTGACAATTTCATATGCCTTGATTTTTTTTCTAAACTTTTCATATAATTAATTACTTACTCCAGTAAGTCTTGGATATACATATTTTTTTAATTCCTCACATTTTAACATCACAGTGAATTCCCTTCGTACTGAAATTTTACATTTCCAAATTTTTCTATTTTTTTTCTTACTCTTTGATTTTTTTCCTTTGAAAAATAAATCCCTTCACTACAATATTCCTATGGATATTTCCATACTAGAGAGAGGGGTCTAATGCCACGTATTTATTTTTGTAAACCACATTCGTGGCAGAGTTGATGGAAGGAATTTTGAATAGTCAGAGACAATGAGGGAGTGGATTTTAAAGGAAGTCGTTTTAGAATGTGGGGGAAAAAACTGAAAATAACCATTGAGATTGTCACGCTCCTGCCGCTCTTGTCAACCGCAAGTTACAAGTGTGAGGAAGAGAATACTGAGATTACGAAATCTCCCAAGAAACACTTGACTATCAAATGGGATATTGCTTAATTCTCACACAAATCTCATCCCATCAACCTCCCATGTTTTTCACGCCTTCAATTTTTTTTATGAGATTTCCCCTTATTTTTCCTCATCAAGCCATGTAATTATATGGAGTCCCATATCAACCCATATGGAGGAAAAGTGGAAAGGGACGTGATAGCGGAAAGACCGAGGACTCTGTGACAACAAGTCCTCACAAACACTTTATCCCTTTTCTATACAAAAAAAAACTCTCTTAATACATTAATGGGAATTTGTGTAATCCCCATTAAACCAAAATCCTTTTCCCCATACCTTCCATCGTGCGCAACTTTTTTTTTATAAATTTCTTTTACAGTATGGAAATGCTATGAATTTAAAGGGAAAAACTGACAGGGAAAAATACTGTCTGGGAAGTTGAAAATCAGATTAGAAAATCAGGCGTGAGAATTGATGCTGGGAGGATTTAATGGAAAGGTAGAGGAGTAATTACTAATTGCGTCAAAATTCCCTCAGGGAATTTTTGCAATTAGGGTGGCTCAAAATTTAAAAGTGCAGAGTGCAAATTCGGGATAGGATGCAAAAAGGAGAATATTTGCAAGGATTTTTTAAATCGTTTTATAAGATTTAGCGCGCGGGAGTTTAGGTGCATATTTGAGGGCGAGGATTTAGCACAATGTTAAAAAGAGGGATCTGGGCTGAGGTGGAAGGTTGGGCTCAGTCAGGCTCAGGATAGCAAAAATGATACTGTAATTTTCAGTTTTTGGTAATTAGCTTTCGTTGACGGTGAAGAAGCAAAGTTGAAGAGCTGTATAAGAATATTTATGGTACGTTAGAGTTCGCGAAATTCTAGAGCTCCAACGTAAATTGTAAGGGTCCCCCCTGTTTGAACTAAAATTTTCCATGATAATTTCCATAAGAAATGGAAATTTTCGGATTTCGAAGAAAATACTATTATTTTTAATTGGGAGCAATTCGGCTTTCAAATTAGTTGGACTGCATCTGGACCGTTTTGAATGTAATTGAACTGACACTAAACCACTTTGCTTCTTAACAAACAATGCGTTGCAAGATCAGTACTTCAAAAGATATGCACTTTTGCAGACAACGCATACGATAAGGATACTCAGATTACATGACTACGAGTACAGGGCTTGAAATGCACAAGCGACTGCATATTTGGAGGCTCGCAATTTTTATAGCGAATGTGTGGAACGCACTTGCCCCAATTTCCCCTTAAATTTGCTAACCTTGAGTGATACCCTTTGAGAGCACCGCCTCAATACATCATCAGCATCTGTTTCCCCATTAAATTATGATCCCGATCGTATCCAATGTACATACATACATACCTCCAGGGCGCCCATAAAATTGAGTCTCTTCGAAAAACATATTTGCAAAAATGGATTTCTTATCAAAATCATTCCAAGAATCCCCGCACATTCTTCCCTTCCATCACTTTACAACAAAGATGAACTCCATCAAGCATCAAGCATAAAATTTGACTCCATTCGTATTTTTCATAATCTATTTTTGATTAAAATATTCAATCACAATAAAATATTTTACCACAAAATATATTCAATAAATATTCCCCCTATTTAAAATTTTATGGGCGTTTGAATAAATCCCTTGAAAAAATTTCTCCACTGTAAATTCCAGGGAAAAATTTCATAAAAAAATGAGTAAGATTTCCAACAAACTTTACCCACAATATCATTTTGGTTTTTGTCATGTTCATATTTTTTAATAGACATACTAAAACGTATCAAATTTTAAAAATTTATCAAAATAAATACCCAGAAATTCACAAATATTTTCTAAAAATTGCAGGTACCACAATCCTTAATTATTATATTATTGTAGTATTTTTAATTAGATGGGACTACAGTGCAGGAGATATTTTCTGGGACCCCAGTGCAAATCTCACCTATCACCCAATGACAATTTCTATTACAAATTGAGCTTCACACAAACACATTTATTCCTCCTGCCACGTACTGTATGTATAATCCCCACGATAGAAATCTACATATTATCATTTGTTCTCACACAGTATAATTATTAGCCATCTGTTAACATTGACTTCTATTCTTGACCCGAACCTTGCTTGATACTTGAACCAGATTCTCCTTATATTGTTTTTATGTTAATTTTAATTCCTTCCGTCTCCCTTTGAATAATACCTCTTTGTCTCCCTACAACTTTGTCCCTGGCAAATTCCCTATCAATACAAAAGTGCTCCTGGCAACGAACAAATTATAATTAAAACTTCCTAATTATTACTTCCTCCTCAGGAACTCTTTTTTTAATAATTACAGGGTTGAATAATTTTTTCCCTCAAATATTTGATTGTCTCAGAGTGCCCCTCAAAATTTGTCTTCCTAATTTAATCACTACGTAATGATATACCTATCATTCATTACATTTCCAGAGGCTTCATCTAATTTCACAGGAGAATGTTCATAACCCCCCCTACAATCTAACAATCCTGGAAGGGACAATGCTATTACCCAGCAAAAACTCTTCATGTTCCTGAATGAGCCTGAAATGATTCCCTGAAAAACAGGGTTCGGAAGAAGCGGAAGAGAAAACACTAATTGGGACTACTCTGTCCATAATTAACTCCTGCGGGAGGGGAAAATAGGGAATCCCTTCCGCCCTATTAATCCCACCTAATTGAGTAATTGTCCTGTAAATAACCCCCTCCCACTCTACAACAAAATCCATCAACTCACCGGCACTCAGGGCTCCCGCCACTAGGAAAAGCACAAAAGGGATCCTCCACAGCTCATTTTTTGTACTCCTAGTCCTCCCACAAAATCCTACAAGTAGTTCCTCCGGAAAAATCCCACTCGTCATCTCTCCAAAGAGCTTTTCCCCAAAACAAGAATTATTATTATTATTATTAAAAAACTCCCAGAGATTTTGTAACAATTCCAAGGAGATTCTTTGCACATAACCCCTTACGGAAGGGATTTAAAATTAACTTGTTTCAGGCACTATTTCAGGGAAGTTTATTCCCCTATTTAATTTTTTTTGCACAGGAATTCTACCCCTAATTCGGAATCAATTTCCGAATTATCCCCAGCACTCCCAACTGTTTTGCATGGATATTTATTTTAATTTTGTCCCTTTGGATAATTATTGCAGAATTTTTTGTACATGCACAGAAGATATCCTCGGAATTTATTCCAGGGGTTATGGAGCGTCGTGACAGGAGAATCCGGGGATTTTGGGAGAGAATTGGGAATATTGGGGCAGGCTGAGACTCCTCACACACACCTCTGTCCTGGGCTGAATGAGAGGGATTAATGGAAGGGGAGAGAGTCCCACGTGCGACTGGGAAACTGTGCCAATTTCAGGATGTCAATGTTAGGGGGTTATATAAGTGATAACGGCAGGAGTGGAGAGACCACGAGGACTCCAAACTGTTACATTCCGAGTGCATTGTAGTTGTTGGTGGTGGATTGTGGAAATCAAGGAGGTTCCCTCGTACTATTTTATTTTATCACATTTATGTTTACATCAGGACTCACTCCTACTTTCATACATTCATTCCATGGGGTATTCTCATGGCATGGGAAGGATTCCTGGATGAGATGGACCCTCTTGGAAGACCATAGAAATAGAGTAGGCTCTTTGTATAAGACACCCCTAATTTGTCAGTCTGTAGTCTTTTAGTAAGGAATATGATCTCCCAAGGACAATTGTCTGGAAAAAGATGTCTTTTAAATTTTTTTTCCCGAATATTTAATATTCTCTTTGATAGGGACTGGGGAAGAGGCTCTTGTTCCTATAAATAAATTTAATTCAAGGATGTTCCTTGGGGGATCCCAATTCTGGGAATTTTGTGACCTTCCCCAACATATCCAGTTTTTGTCATGTTTTTCTTTTCTCGATCGTGGATAATGTTGTCCCTGGGAAATCCTAATTATTATTCTCCCTCGATTTAAATTTGCCTCCCTCGAGCCTCCCCTACATTCACTGACACAATTCCCTATTTTTTTCTGTCCAAGGGAAACAATTGGGGCAGAGTGAGAATCCTCCTGTGTTATAAGGGGAGGACCCTGCATTGTCCTATAAATGAATGAGGGCAGTTATAAAAGGCTAAATTGCAATTAAGAAACAAGAACAATAATATTGTTAAGTTCCTTTAGAGAATTAAATAATTTATTAAGAATTATTAAAGAGTCCAAGGGCTGCGGATGAGAATGCTCCTACAAAACAGACACAGGTGTTTGAGAGCAAATGAGGAAAAACAGAGGACAGGGATTATTGGAATAAAATTGAGAGCAGATTACGCAGGGGAGATGTGAATGAGGAAAAAAAGGAATGAGCATTTTGTAAGGAGGGATGACGGAATTTTGAAGTAAGACTTTTCCCGTCTTTTGATATTGTGTGATGTGAGATGTGTGTTATAGTGTCTGTCTCGTTTTTATTGTCTCTCGACTCAATGTTACAATTCCTTGTTTATAATGGGATAAAAAAACAAGGGGATTTTATGGGGAAGGGGGGGGGACGCTCTACTCTCTCAAATTATATGTACACCCAGGTTTTGTCAATCATCCCAGACGCACTTGCAATTTGGTCCCTGTACTGTATAAGAACGTAGGCAGTTTAGGGATATGTCAAAAATTACTGGAAACTTAGAATTTAATATTTGATTTATTTCTTGTATGTATGTTTATTGTGAACTTATATGGGGATGTGAAAAGTCTAGGGGGATATTTCCCTATGAGACAGTCCAGGGCTGGAGTTTTTATTGAGGATGGGCTAAAGGATGGGAGCCAATAAATCCCTGGGTTTTATAACTGTATTAATACAGAGCCTCGTAAAAAAAGTCAAGTGTCGGAGGACATGGCCTGAGACAATGTACAGCCCCTTGGCATATTAAAATACATGGAGGGAAATAATGGTCGTAAATTGCCAGGAGAATAAATAAACAGAGCATTCCCACTCTATAAAGAACATTGGGAGGTGCATTTTTGTATGTACATGAATCGCAACTCATAAATTGTTATTGTTCCTTGAGGAAACGTCAGACATTAAATTATAGCAACATTTTCTTACTTGTTTTAGAAAAAAAAATTATTAAAATCTGAACATCACATTTCCACATCCTGTAATAACAATAATTAATAAAATATTATCAAATTCTGAGAACACTTGACTTTGGATGTTGGACCTTGTGTCGGATTTTACAGTGCTCTGTCTTTATAGGGGCAGGAAAAATTCCTTCGAATGAGATTGGCTTTATAAGGAAACAAATAGCATTGGGGCAGAATGGGGGAATGTGTTAAAAAAAATTTGACCCCAAATACGAAAGAAGATGATGTTTAGAGGGTCTCTCATAGTGAGAGTACATTGTGAATTTGAGGATTGATACATCTGACCATCCCCCATATACATATGTATTAGCAGTCGGGAAAACAGAAACGTGTTTGAAACAATCACTTTGGTGTGGTAATACTCAACAAGTAAATGGTTCTTTGCGAAATTACTAATTATTATTTTTTCTCCTAAACTCTCAATATCAAGAGCTAAATGGGAATTTTATTAGTTTCTGCGTACAGGAGCGTAAGGAATTATTAGAGGATAGCATTTGGGGCTCCTTCAAATATTGCAACTCTTTGTAATATTATGTAAATCCCTTGGACACATTTTTGTATGAGTGAAAAAACCTTGGGGAACGATTGAGGCCAATGTGTTTCTTAAGGGACTCTTTAAGTAAATATTCAAATTTTTGACACATGAAAATCCGTTTGAGACCTGTTTATTTTTAGAGTGCCTCTTTAATTATTTTTTGCCTGTAGAAAATACTAATAGTATTTTTGAGAGGCCTGTTCTGATGCCAAAAAATGCTCGGCATTTGAAAAACTATTTGAGGCCTCCATGCTTTTACGGGTCTTTTGAAAATCTTGGGTTAAAAAATTCCATAAAAACCATTTGAGGCCAATGTATTTCCTATGGGCCTCTTTAGTGATGATAAAATTTGCATGAGAGAATTCGACAGTGATAAGACTTGGAGAGAATATTTGAAAGAGCCCTGTTTTGTATATAATATCGGACCTCTGCTAATAATTTATGTACTTGTTAGTCCTCTGCATATGGATACAAGGGAATGATACATATAATTACGTCTGTGTGCCTGCGTAGAAATGGAAGGGATGTGCCACGGGTGTGGAGATATTAGAATGTCTTTTTCTATTTTGTACTTAATATGTAATCGTGTTATTTTACAAGCTCCTGTCCAAAACTTGTGTGTACACTTTGACAAACAACGAAGACATCGACCTCAAAACAGGTTGGATTCACGGTGAACCAGTGACTTTTATTTTATTATTGTGTGATTTTCTCCCTGTGCATACATAATATCTGGTGCGATGGTCCAACAGAGACAATTGGGCCTAAGCCTGCCCCATCACATTCTTGCCAATGACGATTTAAAGGCTAGTTACGTTCATAATGCATTTTAATGCATTATTCCGTAACGCACTCCCAGATCATATAATTATTACCAGATCCTGTACACACACACACACACTCGAGCATTACATCTACTCAGAGACAGTCTCCAGACCCAGATTTGAAGGTACCTACGTATCTACAGACCTTCTCGTCCATTCAGTTGTCAATTGACTCATGCCTATGCATAAGAAAATTCCTTCAATTCATTTATCCCCTCGTATTACTTTTATACATGCATATATTTTTTTTTTCATTGGAAAAGACTCATTAGGCTTTTGCCGTATAGAAATTTTTAGAGTGGCTTGACTCACATTTCCAACAATGTAACTCCCCATCGTTGCGCTGCACTCTTCGAATGCCACTTGTCTATGTAATGTCAAGCTCCGCTCAATTACAATCTCTTGACGGGAAGATTAATCGGTAGGATGAGACTGCCACAATTTTCTCACGCAAGGTTGGAAATCCCAGCTGAGGTAATTCATGGGGTGTCGTTACAGTCAGTGTTGACTGCATTCTATTTTTAGCAGTAATTCCAAAGCAATTAGAAATATTTTTGAAATCCCAGTTGGGCTACAACTTTACTATTTTTAACACGCGCTCGTAATAGAAATTTTCCTATTTTTAACACGCACTCGTAATAGAAATTTATCTATTTTTAACACGCTGTTGATACACAGGTTTGACTATTTTTATCACGCTGTTGATATACAAGTTTAACTATTTTTAACATGCTGTTGATATACAAATTCAACTATTTTTAACATGCTGTTGATATACAAATTCAACTATTTTTAACATACAGTTGTTATACAAAATATTAACTTGTTCTTCATAAGAATCGCAAATATTTGAACAACTTGCCCTGCTTTCACAGTAAACTCTCCCTAAAGCAGCACCCCTCCATAAAACCACAGTTGGGCAATTATACAGAATTCTATTCCAACAAGAAAAATTAAGCTTCTGATAATTCGCTCCTAGAAAAAAAATCTCTTGCAAAAGTGAACGTTACAATAGTGCGAGTCTGTGATTTAACAAAAAATTTTAGCAAGTGCCAATGCAAAAAAATATAATGTTTTTCAACATGCAAAGGGACTCTGCAGTGATGGAATGTTATTTTTTCTTCCCAGACGGACCGCAAGAAACGCACTAAATACTAAATGCACATCAACTTACAAAAGATTATTGTAAATTGATGCAGTGTAACAATGACTTTAATTTTTTCCCTTGCTCGGCCCTCAAGGTTGCGAATCCTACTGGGATTGCTTAGTAATGATTAATCTCCTGTTGTCATTTCCCACAAATGTAATACTGTTTAGGGCTGACGAGCTAAAATGTGTCTTTGTGTCTAATTATTATTGACATGCTAAAATTTTACTTCTCACGGTAAATACTCCTCCATTTAATTAGCAGGTTCAAGTGTTACTTAGTTGTCTACTCCGATTCCATTAGTGCTTGCCTCGAGCCTTAATTTTTTTGAACACATAGACAATCACTATGTAATGTATTATTACCTCATTACCATCTGCAGTTCGTTCTGGGTATTGTAGCATCCCTCGGATTTGCAATCCTAAAAAAATGTTTTAAGCCGCAAAATTTTACACGAAGGAATTAATACTTTCATAAAAGTGAGAACAGTCAAAATAACGTTCTCCCTGCAAAAATTTATTTCAAGGGTACAATATGAAATTTTCAGAAAATTAGGGCTAAAAAGACCCAATTTCAGCCCTAATTAAAACAGAATCCGTTCAAATGTGGAAAATAACCTTGGAAATGGGATATGTTACAAAACCCAGATTTATAATAAATAATTCTCAAATGACAAAATATATTTGACACGATGAAAAAATTTGAAGCCTAAGTACGTACAAGGGATTAAATGGGAATGTAGAGTCATGTAAGATTTTAATGACTTGAACTTTATACGGTGAATAAATCCCATGAATTTTGCAATCAATTATGAGTGTCACGTTCGTGCCTATATTTAAGTATGGGAAAATGTAAACTATGTGTTTATGCCTCAGGATTTAATTTACCACTTAAGTAGACCTTTGCGTTTGGGATTTGGCACCTGCACCGTACATAGTCTGTGGGGCTGACGAGGCGGTTAGCATCACGTGAGAGAGGCATCGTCGAGCAAATGTTATTAATGTCAGAAAAGGGGTTAGAATTTACGTGCAACTTGATGAAGGTCATGTGCAAGTTTTAATGCTATAAATTTCCCATGCAAAACTTATTGTGTGACAGTAAATTTTGCATTGGTTGGAATGCGTGTAAGACTCTGAGCTTCCCCATATTCCCTGCTTTTATGACATGTTAATTCCCATTTAGAGCCAGACTTGTTAATTAACGGAGCTAAATTTATGGTTGTGATAAATTACCAAGTTTACTCAAACAAACAGCCCCTTATGTTACATGGGCTGCGTCATTGTAAAATATTTACCTGGACTTGAGGGCTTTCAGTTTTGTACACCTGTCCAAAAACATTAACCGAATTCTGAATCATAATTCTTCTGAGTCCAGGTTTCTCTTTTGGTGTATCCACATTTCCTCAGTTTTAACGAATAGGCGGGAGGTTCGGATAGCTCTGCTAATTTATGCATCATTTACTTTTCTTATAGTCTAAAAAATGGTAAAAACTGAAATAAAATAGGGCCAATTTAAAGAAAATACCACAAAATTGAATAAAAAGTACAAAATGAAATGAAATAGTACAAACTTAATGAAAATAGTAAATATGTTAAGAATATAGTAAAAATTATAAGAAAGTAATAAAAATTGAAACAACATTATAAAAATTTGAAGAAAATTGTAAAAATTTGTAGAAAATTGTAAAACGTTGTAGAAAATTGTAAAATGTTGTAGAAAATTATAAAATGTTGTAGAAAATTTTAGAATTTTGTAGAAAATTGTAAATTGTTGTAGAAAATTGTAAATTGTTGTAGAAAATTGTAAAAAGTTGTTGAAAATTGTAAAATGTTGTAGAAAATAATTGTAAAATGTTGTAGAAAATTATAAAATGTAGAAAATTGTAAAATGTTGTAGAAAATTGTAAAATGTTGTAGAAAATTGTAAAATGTTGTAGAAAATTATAAAATGTTGTAGAAAATTTTAGAATTTTGTAGAAAATTGTAAATTGTTGTAGAAAATTGTAAAATGTTGTAGAAAATTGTAAAATGTTGTAGAAAATAATTGTAAAATGTTGTAGAAAATTATAAAATGTTGTAGAAAATTGTAAAATGTTGTAGAAAATTGTAAAATGTTGTAGAAAATTGTAAAATGTTGTAGAAAATTATAAAATGTTGTAGAAAATTTTAGAATTTTGTAGAAAATTGTAAATTGTTGTAGAAAATTGTAAAATGTTGTAGAAAATTGTAAAATGTTGTAGAAAATAATTGTAAAATGTTGTAGAAAATTATAAAATGTTGTAGAAAATTGTAAAATGTTGTAGAAAATTATAAAATGTTGTAGAAAATTGTAGAATTTCGAAGAAAATCTAGAAATGTTATAGAATTATTGTAAAAGTTTGTAAAAAAATGTAGAATTTAAAGAAAATTGCAAACCATTTAGGATGAAATTGTAGGCAGAGATACTTTTTAAACTGTAATAAAAAAATGTCAAATGTTGTAGAAGATTGTAGATATTTGTAGAAAATTTTAGAATTCGGTAGGCAATTTTAGAATTTTGTAAAAAAAATTAGAATTTTGTAGGAAATTTCAGAATATTGTAGAAAATTGCAAACGATTTGAGAAGAAATTGTAAGCAGCGATACTTTTAAACTGTAATAAAAAAAATTCCATTTGCGTCACGTTTTTTGAACCGGGTGAATAAAGCAGATTCAGAAGTTGTCCAGGAAAATGTGGTGGAAACTTAAAATAGGAAGTGGAAATATGTATGTCTTGTGTGCGTTTCATGGGCTAAAAAGGTTGTGAGGGGTAATGTGTGACATGTTAATGTTTAAGTGAGAGTGAGGAGGAAGTTAAAAGTGGGAGAATTAGGATGTGTTTGGAAGCCCCGTCATGTGTCAGACTGTTGTGGTAGCATTAATTTCACTGATTCCCTCCTTCTCCCTAATTCGCCTCCTCTCTCCGGATCCGCTTTAGTAGCCCTTGTCAAAACAGCTCTAATTGACACTAAGTGGTGGTCCAGGCGAGAGTGAGCCACTGCCTTAAAACCCCATATAAAAGGTATTAAGGCTGAGTAAACCAACCGACTTCCACACTCTCGCTTACTCTATTTCCGACATTCCTCTCCCTCTTTTTTACGTCTGTACACAACCAGTCTCCCTACTCCCCAAACCGTTTGCCCTCCTTTCCTTTTTTCCCAGCCTCCCAATATAAAAACACTATTTCAAAACAACTTGTTACTTTAACTGCTCCCAAAGATGGGGCTTCCAGGATTAGAACCTACGATTTTTGTTTTTTCAGTTTGCATTAAATGGGGATAAAGTCGAGGCTAGTCCAGTTCAGTCCAATGGCCGTGGGAGAATTTTTCTAGTCGGAGGTCAAGTGCAGGTAACAATTAAACAAAAAATATTTCAGTCCTAGGTAAAAGCACGAGGTAATTTGGAGAAATTTTAGGACTTAATTTAGTTCGAAGTAGGTCAAAAGCAGGGCAAAGCAGGTCAAGCCTAGGTCAGGTATGGTCAAAACAGGAAACAAGTAGGGCTTAGAATTTCAAGCTTAAGGCAAATCAGGTCACAAGCAGAGCAAACCAGGTCAAACCTACATAGGTTAGCGCTGGAAGCAAGTTGCACAAATTATTTCCAGCTTAGGTCAAAGTAGGTCACAAGCAGGGCAAAGCACGTCAAGCCTGGACTCAAGTAATACCAAATATCTCTAGCCTAGGTCAAAACAGGTCAATCCTAGGTCAAAAAAGGACGCAAGTAATACAACATATCTCAAGCCTAGGTCAAACCAGGTCAGACCTAGGTCAAAAATGGAGCTCAAGTAATACAAAATATCTCAAGCCTAAGTCAAAGCAGGTCAGACCTAGGTGGAAATCGGGCACAAGTAATATATCAAGCCTAGGTCAAAACAGGCTCCAGCCTAGGTCAAAGCACGGCACAAGTAATTTAAAATATCTCATGCTTATGTCAAGACAGGTCACCATCAGGGCAAATCAGGTCATCAGCAGGGCAAGCCTAGGTCAAAACGTGACACAAGTAATACCAAATATCTCAAACCTAGGTCAAAGCAGGTCAGGCCTAGGTCAAAACGTGACACAAGTAATACCAAATATCTCAAACCTAGGTCAAAGCAGGTCAGGCCTAGGTCAAAACGTGACACAAGTAATACCAAATATCTCAAACCTAGGTCAAAGCAGGTCAGGCCTAGGTCAAAATACGACACCAGTATTACAAAGTATCTCAAACCTAGGTCAAAACAGGTCACAGGTAGACACAGTAGGTCAAGCTGTGTCAAGTTGAGGTCACACCCTTTTCCACACTACTATATATCCCAAATAAATCAAACTCAATTCCTCCACAATGTCAATCCCAGGTCAAACAGAGCGCCACCTCAAGTTGAACCCCGGACATTTGACCTAACCCGCCCCTGACCCAGCACTTCCCCTCACGCCATAAAAATAATGTTTCCTAAAAAATGTTATCATACACTTGTAAAGCCCGGGCCAGAGTTGAGTGTTAAAATGGAAACATTGTTTTTGCCCATATATTTCCCCACGGTCTCATTTCCTCCAGTCCAGGCATGACTGTGGGCAGGGACCCCCAGCAGTGAACATGGAAATCACTGTTTTTCTCCACTATAGGGAAGTAGTCGCGGGAGAGCCGGGCATTCTCCTTTTAAGGGAAGTCAGGAAGGCGGAGTGGACTGACAGCCTTTGAAAAATGAACGGGAGTGGAGCCATGCATTGATGAAGCCTCACATTTTTCCCTCCCTTTAACACCACACTAAATGCAAGCACGGGAAAAATACATCATGTATAATCAAATGCGTCCAAACACGCTCATTACTATCCCCACGTCCCGTCATTATCATAATCATTTCCGCTGGGAATGTCCCCATACAGTCCACTCGCCTTACAACGAACCCCCAAACATTTCTACATCCATCCAAAAATACTTCCAACATTCCCATTTGTCCCAATGCTAATTTCCTGCGCTACCTTCCAGTGGCGTCTCGCTATAACAGACCCTCCAACAACACTGTACACAATTGCAGGCGAGAATTCTCTGGGAACTTTTCATTTTGGACGATGTTATTTTTCCCTTTAAAAACTACACGAAATTAATCATACACAAGTACTAAATGAACCTCGTTCTTTGTGTAAATTTTAAGGTATCTTATCTTTCAGACCGGAGAAATATAATGGGGTTCCCTATTGTCCTATTTAATGGGCCTTTTCAGGCTTTAAAAATATCCCAGTATTTTTTCCCATTGGGAGAAATCTTTGAGAGTTTGTCAGTTGGGATTTGGTTCACGTTCTCCCAATACAGAGCCCATATGTGTTTGGGAGCGATTTGAGGGCGATTGAGTACAACTTTTATAGATTTACTACGTGATTCCTCTCACTCACCTTTCTTTCCACTCACCATAGAACCCTTGACTCAGCCGAGCAATAGATAGATACACCCAGAGCTAACATTTTTCTCCTCAGAAATAGCATCAGGATTTTCTATACAGAGAATTACATTTGGAGAGGATGCTCTATCAAAAAATGCTTTGCAAACAAAATTTTAATTCCCCCATTTTTAAGAAAATTTATTTGTGGTGTTTTCATAATATTCCCCATTGACCTGAGGTCAAACATTCCGGTCACTATCGTCAAGAATATGAAGCAAAGTTGAGATTTTCTGAGGATTTTAGTATTTCAAATTGTTATTCCCCGCCAAAATTTTTATTCGAATAACCTTTGACCCTGGTTTGTAGGAAATTTTATGGGCTTTCCAAAAAGCTAACCTAGAGGTCTCTGCGTTGATAATTCCTGCCAGGATTTGTATAAATAGAGAGTATCGTAATTTTAAGTAGTTAAGCGGAATAAAAACCTCTTGAGGCCAATGTATTTATGGGGGGCCTCAATTTTTATCCGGAATTTTTCCCACCTGTATTTGAAAGAGAAGAGGCCTTGATAAGGATTTAGGGGTGTGTTAATCATCCCTTGGTAAATTTTTAGCTTTAAGGAGAAAAATGGACTTTAAAGGAGATCTCTTACAAGGAGAGTCCACTTCATCCAGTAGAATCCCAAGAGGAGCTGAATGTTGTGAGAAGGTGTGAGTTGATAAAGTTATTTTTAGTTGGGAAGGAAGGAGATGGGGATTATTGTAAGTTTGCGTAGCGCATATGAAGTGGTTGGGAGAAAATCAAAGTGTAATAAAAATGGAAAGGGAATAGACGTGAACTGTTGAGTGAGATTAGTGTGAGACGTGGAGGGAGAAAGCTCTGGTCTACAGTGACTACTTACAAGGTGCTGGTCCTTGATTCGGAGCATTTTTGATGGGAGTGATTTACGTTCCGTGTCTCAACTTCATCTGGCTTGTCTCACATGATTTGTTGATTTCGCACAACAACTCTCCTCCAGCTCTAACTCATTTCATTCCGCTCATTTCATTCATTTCCTCCTCTGTCCTTCCTCAATGGACATACTTTCCCTCAATATTCCAAGGATTAAGGTGCATATCACCCCCAGTGGACTCCTATACGTACTCTTAAAATTACAACTTTACGGTAAGATCCATGCTCAAGGTCTATGCTCATACCAATGTTCGGCACATTGCTCAGGGCATATATTTTCGGACCAATGGTAACAGCTCATACATTGGTTTCAATTCAGACCCTTCACTTGACCTGAACTGACGACTTGACTGGGACATAAACTGCGGGATTATATTTGTAATTAAATTTGGCCTGTTATATTCTTATCTTGACATTTCTTGGGTCAACTTCTTAATCCGTCTAATTGTATTTTCTCAAAAGTTTTAATTCAAATAAATATTAACATAATCAATCGTAGTCAGACAACTTTTTTTTCGCAATATGACCTTCACTTGACCCTGGCTTGACCTTCAAGTGACGTTACATCACCTCATGTTGATATAATTTCATTTTAAATTGACCTATCCCTTCTGACTGTGGACCTCGCTTCTCTTCTTCATATTTTCAAATTTGAACTTAACCTGGCCTTAACTTGACAAACTTGACCTTGACTTGACAATCTTGAACTTAACTTGAGAATCTTCACCTAAACTTGACAATCTTGACCTGAACTTGACAATCTTGAACTTAACTTGAGAATCTTCACCTAAACTTGACAATCTTGACCTTAACTTGACAATCTTGACCTGAACTTGACAAACTTGACCTTAACTTGACAAACTTGACCTTGACTTGACAAACTTGACCTTAACCTGACAAATTTGACCTTAACTCAACATTTTATGCGACCTTAACCTGACAAATTTGACCTGAACTCAACATTTTATGCGACCTTAACCTAACAAATTTGACCTTAACTCAACATTTTATGCGACCTTAACTTTACCAAATTTCATTTTAATATTACACTTCTCTTCTGAACTGTAGACCTAGATATTTCGTCTAATCTCCATAAAGCTGACCTTTACTTGACCTTTTACGTGGTCTTGATTTGACCTTAACTTGACCGTCACATGACCTTCGCTCGACCAAATTTCATGTTAACATGCCGTATGTAATTATGTATATCTTGTGAACTGTAGACCTAGCTCTTTCCCGCAATTTTTATAAAGCGAACCTTTACTTGACCTTTACTTGTCCTAATTGAACTTTAACTTGATCTATCTCTTCTAAACTTTACTAGACCAAGTCCTTTTCATAACCTTCCTAAAGCTGATTCTAAGTTAGACCCAAAGGTTCCTTAATACCACCCAATATCCCCTAAGACGTTTCCCCCAACCCTAAACTGTACCAGCTGAGCCTCTCCCTAACCTCCCCAAAATGACCCAGCCTGACCCGCCCTTCCCCTCTAGTGTAACTACTCCTTCCCAATAAATACTCCCCTCCAACTTTCACTACACAGTAGTCCCATGGTGAAAGCCTACAAAAGGTGTTGTTTGCGTGAAGGAATGAATGGTTTTCCACGCACTTAACCCTTGAGTTGACGTTTGTGCCACTTCCTCCTTGCTTTGTTAATGATAACCGGGCATTACTTGATGCGGCTACTTCTCACGCCTTCCCTATCAGCTCACTCCGTTTCCTCCTCGCCGCACTCTCTTTATCAGCTAATTGCAGGAGGGAGATCCGCTCAACCAATATATCTGTCTTCCTATAACTCAATGCTCAAGTCCTCACAAATACTGTTTTCCAGGAGAGCCCGTCCTATTCCCTCACTCCATTCTCTCTCTCTCACTCTCTCTCTCTCTCTCTTTCGCTCTCCAACTCGTGCTATTCCTGGAGACGCTTGAATTGCAAATATGGAGGGGATTGCTTTGAGAGACTGAGGGTGTGGAGGCATGAAGGATAGTGTGTAATTAGATTTGGCGAATCCTTGTGCAAATAACAAAGGACATGAAGGGAGAAAGCGGAGACAGTCAACGGACTGCAATAATTGACGATGATCTGCGATGAGACAAATGCAATTTCCCTTCCCTCCCAAACCCGCATGTCTTACGGCCCTTCCTTTATTCATCCCTTCATCCAGTGCACTCTTCCCGTCACGTCCTCCCTCACCGGAGCTCTTCCCCTCACATAGGGGCTACCATATGGGGCAGCAAAACATGTAATAATATTTTCCTGCAGAAAAGCACGTCCGGCCTCAACTGTATTTATCTCCAGGAGCAGGATTTTGAAAATTTTACCGAATCGCCCTTATAAAGAGACTGCACTGTTTTTGTACGTCTCCTCTCCGCAGTTCTCACACTCCATTGCCCACCCGCTCTACCAGTCTGCCAAGTCTTAAGTAATTAACTCACCAATTTAATTAGTCCATTCCGGCATACATAAAGTCAACTCTTACTGTACATGTCCCCAGCTCCTATAAAAGGGGTTTCGTTCCAGGACGACAAAATTTTAGGGTTAGATTTGACTAGAAATTTTTTAATGGTAATTGTTTTTAAGAATTTCCATAAGTCTCAATGTAAAGGAGCTCTTGCATCGGCGATGCTTTTGCATCGGACCATGAGTAAAAAAATTTGCATCGAAGCATGTCCTACATGCGTACTTAAATTTTAAGGATAAGCATAATTAAAGGGAAATATTTCCCTGACATTTAAAATCCTAGATAAAAAATCCCAAGGAGCAGATTAATTTTTATAGGAGCTGGTAAGTTTTTATTCCGTGAGATAAAGGTCTTGGAGGAATGTGTGTAGGGAGGAATGTGTTGAGGGAAAAATTAATGGAGTCACCGTCATTGCGGTAAATCCTGTGGAGCGGGCTACACATGTAAAGCTTGTTGTAAGGAAGGTTGTAATTGACTCTTTGACAAGTTGACGCATTGGATGAAGTGAGGGACTCAATTCTCTCAACTCCAGTTTCTAATGTGGACTTAATTATGGGGGCACACATTGCATTGGAAGGGTGGCTCATTCCCTCCACGGCCCTCTCACAGGCCCTAGGAGTTCCCACACGCTGTAATTACGTCAGTCATTTCCCCTGGAATTTTGGGCTGAGGCGTCAGGTACCACAATGTGTAATGGTATTCCCTCGTGTGTCCTTTTATTCCTCCGAATATATAGATATACATATGTACATACATACCCACGGACGTGAAATATTTATGAAATTAGGCAGGGGCAGGTGTAGGTCTTTATATGTGCATTTTAAGTTATGCACCTCCGGCTAAGGAGCACAACTCCAACTCTTTCTTGACACAAAAAATTATCTCAGAGCAAAGAAAAGGAAGAAAATCCTCTCGGGAAATTTTTTCATCCTAAAAGTTATTTTCCCACCGAAAATGATACCTCCAAAAAACGTTAAATTGACATTACAATTATTAAACATTTTACCAAAAACATAAGTAAATTTCCCTAAAATGTTTTGTTTCCAGATATTTCTGTTTTTTTTCAAATTATTTTCTAAAGAGTGCGCTTTGGTTCTGAGGAACGATTTCCTCGTAAAATCCCAATCGTTAGAAATTCCAAGCTTCACGTTAGAACTTTTTTCATAATTTAATGATCGTTTACTTCTTCAGCATTTTTTCTTAATTTTTTTCATTCAAATTTTTTTCTCAGCCCAATTTTGCTATTTAAAAAAAAAGGGATTTCTACGAATTTGAAAGTCATTCTTCTTGTATAATTTTGCTTCTTAGCCCTGTTGAGCTTGTATGTATTTTGTGTTATGGTTGGGATATTTACATGGAGGTGCATATCTGTACTGTGCGCATATATGTACATGATGTAGGGAGGAGAGCTGCAATGCAGTCTGAATTGATTTAATTAATGGAACGCGTGGGCTTTCAGCGAGGTGGCCACCCAGGTCTGGGGAATTGCTTCTGCGAAAGAGAGAGAGAGAGAGAGTGAAAGAGAAAGTAAGAGAAAGTAAGAGAAAGAGGAAGTGTGAGTGTGGTTAGGAGAAATATCGGAGCCCCATCAGCTCAATGACAGGGGGTTACCGCCATGAGACAGATGACGTGTCCCGTAATGTAGTCAAGTCTATAAATATATGAAATGGAGGGCATTTCATTCCCAGTCGGAGAGTATTTATGTGAGGTGTTATCTCAAGGCTGTTCCCCTATAATCCAACCATTTCCATGCGTTGTGGTTTGCCCTGCTCAGATACAGTCGAAACTTTCCTCAAGAACAGCCCTCCAAGAGTCCCTCTCAAAGTTTCCCTAAAACATCATCATAATTTTATTCCAAAAAATTTACAATATTAAACGGGAATTTTCTCACGCTCCTTCTCCTTCCAAAAAAAATTTTTTTCCTGGAGAGGGTCCGTGAGAATAAAGGTATTCTGTACTTATACCAGATCCCTGTACAAGTCCCAGCTTCCGCAGCTCCCACCCATAAGCTGAGATCCACACCTATGTATGTATGTACGTGTGAATATGTACGTACATGTAATCCTACGGAATACTCTTTCTCCTTCACACTTTCTCTTCCCATTCACCTTTGTCATCCGTCAAGCTTTCCCTCTCACTCATTTGCTTTTTTTTTTTAAAAAAAATAGCTCCCCTTTTATACGTATCTATCTATGCTTCTAGGGAAGGGGAAAGGACAAGAGGTGAGCTTTAATATGGGTCTGATATTTAGTATATACCTTATGTAATGGGTACGTGCATAATGGGGTTTTCTCCAGTAGACTTGGGAAAGTTTCACACATTAAGATACTCCTGGATCCGGAACTGAATTGAGATCTCCCCATGTGGAAATTTTTATACTTTTAAAACTATGTATCCAGTATAGCCCCTCTTTGCCACGATACTTTCTCTTCTATTTTCTTGGGAGAAAAAATTCCCTCAAGTTTTTAGATTCAGTAGATTTTTTGACGGAGTTTGGGTGGGGAAAGTTCTTACTCTTTGAGTTTCTTGGGATGTTTCTCATTTTCCCTGGAAATTTACTTAGTTTCGTTTCAAGGCTGGGAAATTTTGAGGGATTTTAGATTTTCTGGGAAGAGTTTCTTCCTCGAGATAGATTCTGTAGTATTTGAGTAGTTTTTGTGTTTGAGGGAAACTCTTGTACTTTTTTCTATTGGTTTGAGTGGCAGCACTTTCAGCGGTAAATTTGGTTTGTTTTTGTGTGACGTTTTTATTTTTTGAGACCGTCACGGCTTTTTCTTAGAAATTGGAGTTCTCCATTTTCTCTTGAGCTGTTTTAAACCAGAGATTTATTTTCTTTTGAATACAGTTTACTTCGCGATAGCTTTCACTGGTTTCAAACATTTTTTGATTCTTTAAAACGTTCTGAACTTTCTTCAAATCTTTCAAAGTTTTCTCGAACTTTCATTACTTTCACCAGGACTTTCTCCAAGATGTGTTGGATATTTTAGGACTCAGTTTTTTCAAACAAACTCCGAATCGTGAAGGATTTTCATCATTTTCTGTAAAGCTAGATTTTATCAGGACTTTCTACACTTTCTCCGAAATTTTTAGCATTTTCTCCGCTTTCTTCGATTTTTTTCTGAGCTTTCTCCACTTTTTCGAATTTTTCAGAGCTTTCTCTACTTTCTCCGAATTTTTCAAAGCTTTCTCGACTTTCTCCGAATGTTTCAGACCTTTCTACTTTTTCCCAAAAACTTTTCCCCAATTTTTTAGGACGTTCTCCAATCTATACTTTCAGTTTTTTCTGTAGTTCAGCAGAATTGAACCACGTTACCTTACAACTGCATCTTTAAAATGCAAATCTCGAATCTCTCGTTTCCCCCCACAACATTGCTCAACCTAGCCTAAATAACCCCCTTAACCCCAGAGTTATCTTAGAAAGCTGAGCTATTCCTCGAAATCTCTTCCGGGAACACCAGTGCATTTCCTTCAAATTCTTTGCATTTGAGTTAATTAAAAAGGGAGTCCTTGCGTAAAGGAGCGTCCCATGTTCAAAAATCCGGAAGGGAAGGAAATATGATAAGGAAAGCATCCTTACTTTCTCTTCCCCATACTCATTTCTCTTTGCATTGCTCTGCTCTTCCTTTCCTCACACTCTCTCTCACGCCTTGCCTCTGTTTTTGTGGTGAGTTCCGCTGGGGAATAAATAGACTGGAAAGACTGGCACAAGTGTAAGAATCGTAAGAGCTATGGAAGGGGAGAATGGGCAATTCTTTGTTGTGGATATGGAATGGTGGCAATGGCACTCAGAGGCTCCCATGTAGATATTCTATATTTGTATGTAATCCAGGAATGTGCTTCGGCTATGAGTGCTTAAGTATCCCGAGGACTGGGCCTTATGAGGTGAGCAATTACAGTGCACTCCCGTTGTAATTCTACCCATGATAGCAGAAAAGCTGGAGGCTGTCAAATGCTTTTTTTATATGGAGACAATTGCAAGGAGCGATACGTTGGAACGTCCTCAATCGTTTTAGAATCTGAAGATAAAATAGTTGTATTTGAGAGCCTTTGATAGCGTGAGTGGACTGTAGTGGAGAATCTATCGATTTATATCCGCAACTAAATTACCCGTGGGCCTCTTTTCTCTCTTTCTCTTTCCTCCTGCCCCATCTCCTTCCAACTGCATTGCATCATCCGTGAGGATTTATCAAGTCCGTGTGTATATCCCCGGCTAAGCCTGCGTTCCTTTAAGGTTCACATTTTTATCAAGACGGTTTTAAGAGAACAGCGTGCTTGGACTGTAAAAGGCCCTTTTGACGAGAATTTTCTGCGGGATAAAAATATTTGGAGACAATATTCCATGTAACAAAATTATTCTCTTTAGAAGAGCAAATCGGCTTTGTATGTCTCGTGACCGTAACGTGACCTAATCCAGGTCAATCTTGACCTAACAAAACTTATCATGACCGTCACTTGACCATAAGTTGCCTATTACTTTCACTTACTTTCACTTACTTTCACTTCTTACACAAAACCTGACCAAAGTTTGACCGTCTTAAAATTGACCTTGTTCTGAAACCGTAGACCAAATTATTAATTTTCCCAGAATTGTTTGACCCGCCGGGTCATAGCCAAAATAAAAAGAGAATTCATCATGAGAAGAAAATCCATCCCATACATCCTGACTTTGAACACTGCATCGCCATTAAGCAACGCCTGAAGAGAAAGCTACATCTTGTCCTATATTTGCCAATACACTCTAAAGAGAGCAAAAACCATAGACGTGGAGGAAAACTTGGGAACTCTTCCCTAGAGAGGCTGTGAAGAGCCACCACAAATCCCCGAAATTTGCAAAAAATATTCCAATACTTCCCATTCACTAACAATCATGCTTATGGATTTTCCCATCGATTTTGCATAACCCTCGAAATTTCCCACACTCCATCGCAATCCCCAGCTCTCTCACAACTTTTCACTCCTTCCCACCAACCGGACTTTTACTTTAATTCCCTTCCGCTTCCCTCTACCTTTTCATCCATTCAAAACGCTTTCTCCGATGCATTTGTTACCGCTCAAAAAACTTTTCCTCTCCCTTGTATTTCCAAATTACATTTCTCCCCACTTTCCCGCCAACACCCAGTCAAATTCGTCTCCCAGAAAAATATTTAAATTAACTCCTCTTTTCTTGTACCTAAAAGCCCTTAACTTTCTCTTTAGTGTTAGCAGGACACAGTCTCAAAGAGGAGGCTTCCAAATGATGCAAATCCAAGGGAAATTTCCCCCCTCGCCAAGAAATGAAAGACAGAAAAAAACGGAACATTCCGAGAACGAACGAGGGGAAATAAAAATTCTATAAAGGAAATAAAACACTGAAACTTTCTCTTGAGAAAAATATATGAAAATGGCAGCATGATTTTCCTTTTTGCAAAACTCAAATGGCAAACGAAGAAAGGCTCCGAATAAGTTGAGGAAATGTAGAATGTTCGTTTGTAATTATTACAGTGTACTCTCACCCTGGCGATCCCTCCTTTCATTTTTTCGCAGGGTTTCTATTGGTGGAAAGAATTTTTGGGACTTTCTCTATTAGAAAAATTCCATGCTAATGTTTGATGTGGGTATCAGATTTTGATGCTGGGTAGACCATCCTTATAGTAAGAGCCTACTGTACAGTTCTACATGACTGGAACGGAAGTGCGTGCTGGCGAATGAGTTCTGTCGGAGAAATAAAGCAAAGGCGAAAGAGGGAAGAAGAATTAAATAATATTCGTTCAGCAGTCACGTCCAAGTTCCAAGTGAAAGTTAGGGCTTCGTTAGAGTGAAAGTCATCTTATGGAGCTAACTTGAACTCAGATCTGCTCCTTTCTAAGAGTCTAAGACCAACAACACTTGACTGTTACCAGGGTTTGCTGAGCCAAGGAGAGAAATCAACATTGAGAGAAAAGAGAAAGTGTCAAAACACTGGAGTTTATTTAAATAAGTATTTTTTATATTAGAGACTCTAATACGTACGTTGCAATGTGAATAAGATCTGAGACTCCAAAATTGCTGGAACCTTCAAGTCTGGCCTCTTAAAATGTAACTCTCGAGCCTGAACACATCCCTATTTGAGGTTGTGCCTTTCCTACCACATCACTTTTTTATAAACACTTTCCCCAAAAAATTCATGACTTCACATTACAAACACACAACAACACAGTGTGCATTGATTTAGACACCCAACATTCCATACTTTCTCCATGGAGCACAAAGACCAGGAAACCCATAAAGAGGCCAAAAAGGGAACAATTACATTTTTCAAGCTCTCTCCTTTCCCGCCATTCATCATTTTATTCCCAGCAACTCAACAGTAGGAATAACTTGATTTATAAAAACTTTGGACCATCCTTCAGCCTGCTCTTATACAATGTGCTCTTGCTATTGAAGATACTTCCCTGGAAAAAAATTCTTTTATCCAAATACTCCCAAACCCCTTGTTCTTTAATATTACATTCATGACGGTTCTGAGAATATGCTGAAAATTCTGGCCAATTCACTAAAATGAACACAAGTCATATTACTTTACGATACATCCATAATTTAAATACCCCGCAATTTCCCAGTAGTTTCACATTGAACTCTGTGAATAATATTATTGTAAAAACAGTGCCTAGTAGAAAAGCGTACACTCTAGAAATAGGGTAAAATAACTGGATCTAAAATATATGTATGTGGGTTAATATTTTTGCTCCGGGAGAAAGCAACTCTCATAACAGGGTTAATAATATCCAAAATCCCTTGGATCGTGCACGTATATTTTGCTTGTGAATGAAAGCATGTTAGAGTTTGAAAAGGGCAATGCGTTCAAATGTTTTGCTCATGTGGTACAAATGCTCCCAAAGGTTGCAGTAATGGAGAAAGTACATGAATTTTCTCCAAATAAGAGGCCACTAAACGGCTGAAATAGCTTGTAAATTTATTGTTTCAGGGGAAACGTACCCGGGGACAAAAGTGAAAGTGGTGAAAGTTGGAGAAAGCAGTGAAAGCAAGAGAAAGTAAGGGGAAATATATGGCAGGGCTCTGCACAAACGGAAGAGAGAAAGCAGGAGAAAGCAATAGAAAGTGAGAGAAAAAGAAGAATTGCTCGAGAGTCCATTTGTAATTTTATGGTGGCAGACGACACACGACAATGGCACTTAGCGCGCGTTTTATAGTTTTGAAATTTTATTGTAAGTGCTCTTCTAGTGGGAATTTACAAAGTGCCATTACATGCCTATCTCGCATAATCTGTGGAGATTCCTCATCTTTGCATTTACATGCAAGCTCTCCTTCCTCCAAGAGGAGGGGAGAGAAGGATGAAGACAGAATTTTTGAGATTGTATCAGTTTCAAGAGGGAAAGCGAAGAGAAAGTGTGGGGAAAGTCGAAAGGAAGAAAGGAGTGAAAGTGTGGGAGAGATAGGACGAGAGAAATATATGGAGTAGCGGACAATGGTAAAAGGCGTTGCTGGGTGTAAAAAGGGCAGTTAGAAACTCGTGAGTTTTACAGTGGTTTGAGCATTCACACACATACACACACACACACGCCAGACTTTCTCCATAAGAGTTGATCGCCTTCGTAGAGCAAGTCGACATGGCTAATACGCTGAGTTACAGTCAGGACAGAACGAGTCCATAATCCACCCAGTGCATATAGACTGGCGAGAAAGAGAGAGAGAGAGAGTAGCAAGGGGAAAGTAAGAGAGGAGAAAGTGAGAGAGAAGAGAAACTGAGGATCTTTTCGAAAGCAGGAGAAACTGTTAGCGTTGAGCATATCATGGTCATAAATCGTGTAACTGTTCGAGCATCGCGTATAAATCATGAAGCAGACTTGTAGAAAGGAGGAAGAGGAGCGAAGGCTGTTCTTCCTCTTGTTCCCTCACATAAAATCACCACATACACACTTGTGTATACATATATACACAAGGCAGGAAATCGGACGCTCTTTTCTACCACGCTTCCAAGTGCCCTGAGAAACACCAGGACCGTCCAATAGTCTATTCCTGGTTCCTGCCCAGTTTCACAGAATTTTCTGTTTCTGGAATCATTTTATTCAAATTGCTCCTTCGTAAAAAAGAATCTTCTAGTTGTAACGTTTTTCTAATTTAGCTTTCCCCTCCCTGCTAATTTTTGCAGTTGTCTCTGCTCGTGTATGCTTTCTCCACTTTCACCACTTTCTCTACTTTCTTTCACTTTCGTTTATAATTATTACAGCACTGTTATTACATTGGCGTTTTGATAAAATGAAAGTGTACTTTCTCTGACCCTCTAAATTATTCCTGCTTTCTAGAATTACACTGGACCCATCGGTGGTTTTAGTGATCAGCAACTGCTTTCTCCGAAGATTTTTGTAGTGCTGTTGATTTGTACTACCGGTTTTTTGTTCGGCTGCTTTAGCACTTTCTTTCCATTGCTTTCTCCTTTAATCTCTAATATCAATGAGTTCTTAAAATATCAACTTGGCTTTACTATCGAAACACCAATGATCACAAAAAATGAGGGTGGCCAATTAGGAAAAATCTAAAACGTCTGGGTTAATATTTGTTGAAAATTAATTATTTATTCCCATATGTTTGAACCATACTAATGACAGTTGGTTGGGCTACATTTACTTTGCAAATACGACGGTGAGGAAAGCATTTGCGGATGGTTCTGGTTCGAACACTTGTGCCCGCAGAATGTGTTGGTTTTGGGAAGTGACTCTATCACACCACCTCCAACTCTCCGACGTGCCTTTATCTCCAAAGAGCGAGGAGAAAGAGCGGAATAGCTCTAAAGAAGAAGAAGATTTCCCTTGCTGGCTTAACATACCCCTCCTGCTGTTTCCATCTGCATTTTACACAGTGTTTTAGTTCCACCCAAATATAAAAAGAGTACACAAGCACATGGAGAATCCTACTTGTTTTCATGCAAAATAAAATGCATTAGTCTTACTTTCACTCGCTCAGCCCTTTTTTCCTCTGGTCTTTTAAATATACAGTGGACTGTCACTCCCGGAAAAAAAGGAGCCGTGATAGTCCAAAATCTGGTAAATTTTGTTGCAAGAGCAAAGGAGTGTCAGAATCTGGTAGTTGATTTGGAAGTGCTGTTTCAGGGAAAGTGTACTGTATTATTACAAATAAATATATGATATCGGGAAACAAATGTATAGGGGAAAGTGGTTCTGTTTTTTCTTTAGGAAGTTGTTGCGCGAGAGAAAGAGTGGATTGCCGGATGCTGAAGCAAATATATTTTCGATACTGGTTCGGACAATATTTCAGCGCTGGCTTTATGTGCTCTATCATCAGATATGTGAGAGGAGAAATGAGAGGAGTCAAGAGAAAGTGTTGGCGGAGCTTCGAAAGGGCCAAGCATTTTTTGGGATTCGAAATGTTGGAACACATTTTAGTAACTGACAGTGTTATTTCTCATTTGAATTTCTGGGAACATTTAAGTCCACGTTAAATGTATCTTAAGTTTACCTTAACTTGCGCTGAACTCAACTTGACCCTAGACTGAAATAAACCTTCTTACTGTAATTGACTCTACCGTGACCCTGATTTGACCGTAACTGGACTCTTGACTCACATAAACCTGACCCTGAATTGATTTTAACTTGACCATTGGTTGTCTTTAACTTGAAATAAATTAGTTTAGTTTGAAATAAATCTGACTCTGGATTGCTTTTAACTTGACTCTAGGTCGACCTCAACTCGACTAGATTCATACAAACTTGACCCAGGATTGACCTTACCTTAACTCTAGATTGAATTTAATTTGACCGAGAGTCGACCTTAACTTAATTGCAGATTGAAACAAACTTGACCCAGGATTGATCCTAACTTAATTGCAGATTGAAACAAACTTGACCCAGGATTGATCCTAACTTAATTGCAGATTGAAACAAACTTGACCCAGGATTGATCCTAACATAATTGCAGATTGAAACAAACTTGACCCAGGATTGATCCTAACTTAATTGCAGATTGAAACAAACTTGACCCAGGATTGACCTTAACTTATCTGCAGATTGATACAAGCTTGACCCAGGATTGCCATTTACTTGACTGTAGATTAACGCAAACTTGACCCAGTATTGACATTAACTTGACTGTAGAATAACACAAACTTGACCCAGGATTGACATTAACTTGACTGTAGAATAACACAAACTTGACCCAGTATTGACATTAACTTGACTGTAGAATAACACAAACTTGACCCAGGATTGACATTAACTTGACTGTAGATTAACACAAACTTGACCCAGGATTGACATTAACTTGACCCATGATTGACATTAACTTGACCCAGGATTGACATTAACTTGACCCAGGATTGACATTAACTTGACCCAGGATTGACATTAACTTGACCCAGGATTAGAAGTAACTTGACCCAGGATTGACATTAACTTGACCAAAGATTGACCTTAACTTGACAAGTTTCCAGTTTAAAAAACATGACCATAGATTGACTTCTTCCATATAATATTCTAAACTGAACCAAACATTCATACTACTTAAAATTAGCATTTACTCATCCCAAGTTTGACCTCAAGGTAAATTAAAAATCGCCGACAATCGACCCTTACGTTAATACATTTTTGCGTCTAACAACACCTCAAACCAAACCCACCATGAACCTCAACTTGCCCTTACAGCTCTTGAAAGCCAAATATGGATATATAAAAACGCGTAGAAATTATTTCCCCAACCGGGACGAACCTCTGGTAAAATGAAAGTAAACTGGAGAAAGTTAGGGGTTTGCGGGCATTTTGCACCTTCTTACCTTATCACATTGTTTCCCAGCTCGGGCCCGTCTGCAGTAATTCATGTTGGGCGCTTCATGTTTCATCGGTGTCTGGTTGTCGCTTCGCTTACGGCGGAAGTCGGTGCTTTTATTGCAGGAGCGTTGATACAAAAAGTATTAATGATGGAGCGTAACGGCCCAAGGAGGCAGTTAAAGAAATATTATTACCCAGAGGTATTAGTGTACGTGGGCCATGTCTACTATTACGCCCGAGCCCAGGGAGGGACTCTGTGCCGCACAGAAAGCAGAGAGAGAGAGAGAGAGTGCTCTCCCCACATATACACACTCGTCCAAGTGAATTCATGAAGGCTCGTAATGTACTTTGCTACTTGTACTTGATCGTTCCATATTTTATTCATTGCATGACATTACGCGTCGAATAAATTGACGCTTAATATCCTCTCCGAGATCCATTTATTTTTTCCCCAACCAAAACCCCCAGACTCGTTTATCGACATAGGGTCTCGTTTCTTCTCTTTTTTTCTCTCTCTCTCTCCCTCTCTCTTTTCGGAAGAGCTTAAAAACTTGGAGATTCCCACTTTCCCCAACTGTCACATTCGCATTCATCAAGCACCAATTTTACCTCCATTTCCTATTTATCTCCACTCTTTACCATCCACACATTTTTCTTTATTTCCTCCATCCCCTCCCACAGCCCGTACATAAATTACAGGGAGAATTTATTCCCCAATGCCCCAAATGCGCTTTCCATAAATGACTTGCAACAGTTTACCACATTTTACATATTAGGTCATGCAGTCACACTCTTGCCCCATAAAATCCCATTTGAATCATTTCCCCCGCCGATTCAATTTCCCACCTTCCAACATTTACCCCCATGAATATTCAAATTTCTGAGAAACCCAAAGTCACATTCGAATTTCCCTCCGAAAATTTTATGCAATTTACACCTGTTTTGTATACAACTATAACCATTATTATTATTTGGATTGAACTCTCCCCAAGTCCTGAACTTTGGAACAACCACCTTTGTATATATTTTAAAGGTTAACATTTTTTAAAAATATTTTTCAAAAACATTTTCCCTTTACATACCAAAATTTCATTTTTTTGAAAAGTACAAAAACAAATCCATAAATTCCGAAATATTTTTAGAATTTTTTTCTTCCAAATTTTTTTCAACCAAAGAATTTTTCCTAATAGCAAAAATTTAAGGAAATTTTAAAGGAAAAAATATTTCTTTAAATTCCCGCCGAATTTATTTTTTTGAACTAAGGAAACAAAAGCAGTCAAATGTTTTGCGTCCCCGCCAAATTTGAATGGAATTTTAATTAAAATAAATCCAAGGGATCCAGTGTCAGAAATTTTAATTAGTCGATTTTGGTGTCAAAAATCCAGAGCAAAAATGCAGTAACTATCCGGTCCTCTTTTGAAATTAAATTTCCGGCGCCACTCTGAAATCCGAGTGATTGTGCGGGGTATGTACCTGGGCAAAATGGAAACAGTAGTGGGCTTCTGGGTGGGAATGGAATTTGTTTTTTTAAATTAGACAAAAGTTGAGGAATTTTGACGCCGTTCCCTGTCAACGCAGTAAGGTTGAGGTGAGAAAAGCGTGCTAATGCCGGGATATCACGCGAAAGGAATAAAGTGAGAGAGCATCAAGTCCCAGTGATATTCACGAGTGAGAGCATTCCATTCCAGCACGATTTGACGAAACGACCTGGATTTTTCTCCTGGAGGAAAAAAGTCATGCAAAATTGAAAGCCAACTTGCATCTCGTACCTGAGAATAGGTATTTGTACAGTACACTCCTCACATAATTGCCGCCCTTAAAAATTGAGAAAAATTGAACAATCTTTCCCACGATAAACTCGCGCCGAAGGAAGGCCTTGAGAAAACATTTTGCCCAATTATTCCTATGAAAAATGCAAATGCTCTTGTAAGGGATCTCCCACAGCAAGAGTGCACTTCACAAGGAAGGCAATAATGCTCGTCTAAAGGAGAATAGTAGAAGGGAGTTAAGAAAACCAGAAAACCCATATATTTAACCCTAAAAATTTTACGCATGCATCCAAGTATGTTTTTAAATTCCCTTGAGACCCGGTTACAATTACTACAGTGGAATCTCAATGTAAGTGAAGTCCTTGTAAATAATTCTTTTGACAGGTAAAATATTTAATAAAATTTATCATAGTTATAGTGCGCGGATTCGTAAAGCTTTCCGCAAGAAAAAGTGGAATTATTGCAAATCCAATTGGTAAAACAGAGGTTTTTAAAGAAGCAATGAATTTAATAGGGAGAAATATATGTGGAAAAATTTAAAGCTATGATCATATCAATTTCATATTTTTGAGAGGGCATACAAAAAGGAGGGGAATTGTGTGGACTTGAAGGGATACATTATAAAAAGTGTGCACTGCATTACCTACCTTGACATGGTCTTGCATGCAAAAAAGAATTTGGCTGTACAAACAAGGGAAGATAAGCCACTCACGATTACAAAAGACGATATGAAAAATAAATAAAAGTACACTTGACGTGAAAGGAGGAGAAAATCGTTTTTTTCTGCATGTATAAAACCCCTATCGTTTCCCTTTCACTTACCACAAAAATCCCTACCATATGGTTTGTAAAATACTAAACAGCTTTTTTGGTTTCCCAGTTTTTTCTCTCTTTCTCTCTGTGTATGTGTGTATGTTTGGGAGCATTTATGCTCTTCCTTTTTAGAGGAGTAGGGGAAATATAGGATTACCTTTTTTTACGTGGGTATTCAGAAGGGAACCTGATAGTACGATTTTTGAAAACAGGATCTGCAATGGCATTTCCATCGTTCAAGACAGGGTACATTCATTTTGGGTGATTATACAGGAGAGCCAAGGATGCAGCTTTCCTTAGTCATACAAACTTTATTAAAGGGCTGATATGAGTCGAATAATATCCCTAATACTATTTGGGAAACGTATTTTTAACCAAAATTGAGGAAAATTTCAGCAAAAATTCGATAAAGGTTTTGCAATAAACAAATAAAATTTCAGTAAAAACCAGTAAAATTCCAGTAAAAATCGAGAAAAATTTGAGCAACACTTTCGTAAAACTTGGGTAGAATTCGTCAAAACTAGAGTACAAATTGTTCAAAAACTTGTGCAGTTTTTGAAAATTTGTACAAAATTTGTGCAAAGTTTTTAAAAATTCGTGCAAAATTCGTGCAAAATTTAGTCCAAGTTCAAGCAAAGCATCAAAGTGTCCAAATTTGAACGAATTTTATAAAAAATTCCATCACCAAATTTAATTCCCATTTGACACTTGTTAAAAACCTCATATCCATCTTCCCACATAAATACTGATATTCCAAAAATAATAATTTAAGCCCCTATTGTGTTAAGTCACAAGAAAAATAAGATGTTTTTCTCCAGCCCTTATTTGTTCCGCAAAAATTTAGCTTTTTGAAGCGCCCCCATTTTCTCCAACCCGGGAAATTGAACTGTACTAAATGCAAACAGGAAGCCCAAATTCGTGTAAAATTTTAAGCGGGACTCTGTATGTACATATATCAGAAAAGAGGGATTTTAGAGCAGAAATTTCCTTCGAAAGACACAGGAGAGAGAATGAATAAAAAAAGAAGAGAAAGTGAAAGCGAAGAAAGGAGGGGAAAGGGAAGGACTGAGGAAATGCTCCTCAGTGCTCACTTGGGTGCTCAAACATGTATATATGCGCTTAAGGATGTATATAAAGCAAGTTTTTTTAACGTGTGGAAAAGCTGGAGAAAAGTATTGAGTTGATGCCAGAAATTATACATGAGAAAAGAGGCGGATGAAAATCAATACAGGAAAGGAAAGTTGGTTTCATCATCGTACATCGTATGTGTAAGTGCGAAAGCAAAAGTCCCACTGTCTATGAGTCTCATGCATGTACATACGTCTTTCCCCTATATGTAAGCACATGCAGAATTTCCCTTCTTTACTTTCACTTCCATGCAAGGACTTGCTATATTTAACAAGACAAAGACACGACCTGAGTGAAGGAGCTTTGCCTTGCAAACTTTCCTCCCTCATTTTTTTCCCTCTCGTATTTTCCCTTTCTCCAAGTTTACGCTTTGAATTCCAATTCCGACGACAGTGCACTCTCAATATAGACACCCTCAAAAAATATCCCCTCATTTAAGGCTGATCCTTCCAGAACTTTTAAAAGTAAAATATGAAATTTGGGGTAGTTACAGGAATTTGCACCAATATTTTGCTCAAGTTCAAATACCTGGTTTTGAATGTCGGATTTAATAGCAAGAGTTTACTATATGCAAAATTTCCAGCCACAAAAAATGAGGAGAGAGAAAGTCAAAGGAAATCAGGTTCTTGGTTGTCTTTTCACACTCTGGTATTGACACTTTCACTTGGACATGTCTCAATGCTTTTTTACGCAAAGTTTTGATTTCCTCTGACAATTTTGGCCACATCTCCCTTCAAAACTATTTTCCCGCTAATTTCTCAAACACAAATGTCGGATACTTTCAACGATTTCTAATATTTTAGAAATGTACTTTCTCCACATTTTATTCACTGAAAAAAACAGGAAATAAATTTACTCCCAAATTAAATTTACTTTCACGACTTCTAACTTTCCCTCAAAATATTTCACGTTTTAAAAATGACGTGTAAAAGAATTTTTACTAAATTTGTTTTAAACTTTCCCCGCAGGATTAATTAAAATATGTAGCTACTGTGTGCTTGAGAACTGAGTTCATTTATAGTTGCCTAAAATTTGTGAACTTTCTTATTATTGAAGCAGTAGTTCAAATGCAGGAACTTTCAAAAATGATATATTTTTGCGTTTTTGTGCAAAACATGCGAAAATGTTTGAGTGCATTTGTCTGTTTATGATAATTTTTTATACTGGCTTTGTGCCAATATGGAGGCAACGGGTTTGATTTAACAAGGACGGGGTCAAGTGAAAGTTGGATTTCGGAGCCCCTGCTGACATTACATTTGCATTTGCGTGAGTTCTTAGGGGAGAAAGTGAATGAGAGAACTTTCTCCCTTGGGAAAGTGCATAAAACGAAAGTACATAAACGAAGCCATTTGAGAAGGTGGGGACTTGGAGAGAGAGCTGGAATTCGGAATACGGTAAGGTAGCCTGGAGCTACAAGAGACCAGCTTTCACTCCAAATCATTCCTTGTTTCCTCCTGATGTGTGTTTAAGACTCTGCTTATGTTTTAGAGACTGGGAATATTTTGAGGAGGGTTATTTTCTTGTCAAGACATTCCTGGATCTGGAAGAAAACCAAGCGGGCGAAAAGGCTTTTAGGCCATGTCCTGGATGCAAATATGGATGTATGTACGTACAAATATGTGTATGCGTGTAATGTTATGAGCTAAAAAGAGGAGCTAAGCAAGACAGAGGTAATGCAATAGCTCGTATCTCTTCCCCAACTTTTCTTTTAGAACTACGTTCGTGCAAACTGTCGAAGGATCCGAGCTTCAAATGTTTTTAATGCAATTCTTTGTATTGCTTGAAATGTTAATTGAGCTTTGACTTGAGTATTTCTTGAAGTTATATATTTAGAAGCAGTTGGTTTGGGCCCTGAACTCCATTTGCGACCAACTCAAGCCTCAGTGTTTTTTAAAACTTGAGTTTAACTTGATGTCGACTTGGCATACTGTATATGAGAAATATTCAAATATCAGGGTGGATTCTGTTTTTTACTTGACCTGACTGCGAGCGTGAAACTTCACTGCAATTCCGAACTTGAAGTTATACCTCAAGTTAGAGCGCAGTCCAAGCTTCAGAAGTTATGTCAAGTGTAAGTGCAGGTCAAGTTCCAGAAGGTTTGTTAAGTCTAAGTGCAGGTCAAGTTCCAGAAGGTTTGTTAAGTCTAAGTGCAGGTCAAGTTCCAGAAGGTATATCAAGTCTAAGTGCAGGTCAAGCTCCACAAGTTATGTCCAGTCTAAGTGCAGGTCAAGCTCCAGAAGTTATTTGTCAAGCATAAAAGCAGGTCAAGTAAGAGCACAGGACAAGTTCCAGAAGTCCTATGTCAAGTCTAAGTGCAAGTCAAGCACCAGAAGTTATATGTCAAGTTTAAGTGAAGGTAAAGCTCCAGAAGTTATATGTCAAGTTTAAGTGAAGGTAAAGCTCCAGAAGTTATATGTCAAGTTTAAGTGAAGGTAAAGCTCCAGAAGTTATTTGTCAAGTCTAGATGCAGGTCAAGCCCCAGAAGTTATATGTAATTATGTCAAGTTTAAGTGCAGGTAAAGCTCCAGAAGTTATATGTCAAGTTTAAGTGCAGGTAAAGCTCCAGCAGTTATATGTCAAGTTTAAGTGCAGGTCAAGCTCCAGAAGTTATTTGTCAAGTTTAAGTGCAGGTCAAGTTCCAGAAGTCCTATGTCAAGTCTAAGTGCAGGTAAAGCTCCAGAAGTTATATGTCAAGTTTAAGTGCAGGTAAAGCTCCAGAAGTTATATGTCAAGTTTAACTGCAGATAAAGCTCCAGAAGTTATATGTCAAGTTTAAGTGCAGGTAAAGCTCCAGAAGTTATATGTCAAGTTTAACTGCAGGTAAAGCTCCAGAAGTTATATGTAAAGTCTAAGTAGAGGTCAGCCTCCAGAAGTTATTTGTCGAGTAAGAGCATAGAACAAGATAATATAGCTTATCTGAACTTGGCGGAACATTCTACTATGTTCTGCACTTGACCTGCTAGAAAGTTAGCCAACTACGACAGGAACTTGGACAGAGCTCGACCTCCACTCACCACCATTTCTCACGTGTAGGAGAAAACCATATACTCACAGGTACTTTCCTAGAAATTGCGTATGTACTAGCATTGTGTTTTGAATTGAAAACCATTCACCACAAAGACTTTGCCTAGAACAAGATAAGCTTTTGGCCCGGGTGGATGAACCAGCGGGTAGATTTTGTTTTGGCTATCGGCCCTCGATCCTGTCAACTTCCTTTGATCTTCACTTATTTTCATTCCTTTTATCCACATAGCGTATAAAAGGGAAAACAAGACAAAGATCTCCACACACATACACACAATCACAATCTATTGAAAAAACCTGTACAAAGATACCTGCCTCTGGATGGCTCACCCGTGTAAACACACCAAATTTTTATACCAGATACCTTTGCATACGGAGAAAGTCGGAGGAAAAGAGGCATTTGGGCATTTTATACAGGACGCACATAAAGAGAGAAAGTACAGAGACAGGATCAGAGGACAGGTACTATTTGCGAATACATGGCTTCCCCCTTTCACCACTTGTTTATGTATTGTCCTTATTCTCTGAGGAGGACAGATGTGACCACAGCGACCATTTTTCAGGTCAGCTCTACTTTCTCCATCTGTTTCATCACCCCATATTTCCTCCCTCTACCTTTTTCCACCTATTTCTCCAACCGCAACTTTCACTCCGCACTTTCGCCGCCCTACATTTCACCTCTGGTTTTCTAGTTCGTTCTTTAAAGTTTTAAAGGAAACTTTTGCATTTATTTCCTTTACCATTAACCCTATATCATCTAGTTTCTCTCATTTGAACCAATTTTACTACATTGCGCTGGCTTACTCCAAAAAATTTCATTTCATGCTCTGATAATTTTTATACATTGATAATTTATTCCAGGTATCAGGAATTTTTCATCCCTATCTCCTTAAATTCCATTTTTGTTTTTTGAGTAATGTTATTCTAGTTCCTCAAAATTGCATTGAAATTACCGACCATTCTCTTTTAGGCCGATACTTCTATGTATATTACGTTGTTTATTTGAATTCCTAACTTTACTTACAGAAGTTTCTCCCTGCTTTCTTCATGCGAAACGTTCGTGCTTTCTCCCAGCTTTTTACATTGCGTTATTTTCTTTTCTCAGTAGATCTTTTTTCAAAATTGCATGGTTCATTTTTATATTGGTTGGTGGTTTTTTATTATCAATTGGTTCTCCAGAACTTTCTTTCTATAAAATTTAATAATTTTGGGAGTATTTGTATCTGCGTCTGCTTTCACTTGTGCATTATAGTATTGCACCATTATCTTGTTTTTGCTTGAAATCCAATACTGAATTTTAATAATTCATGTCAGTGTTTTTACAGAAAGAATCTTTTCTCTTGAATTGTAATTTATTTTGTCATTTCCTGCTTTTACTCTGATCATCTTTTATTCTGTACTGAAATGAATCTCGTTCTTATTTCAAAAAAATCTCGCATCAATTCCCAACTCCGCTTTCCCCACGTAATTATGTGTCTTGATTAAAGTTATATTTAATGTTGATTAAATTTGATGATTTCACCATGACTTTCTCTATTTGTTATCAAACTCGGGTTGATGCTTGTTTTAAGTTTTTGTTTCTCTTTTGATTCTGGTTTGTTTTTGTACTCTTCGAACCTCCCCTTCTCCTTACTTTTACTTTGAACTTTTCTGCAAGGAGATTTCCCTTTTCTTTAGAGTTTGTTCTCATTAGCCCAGAATCTTTCCCATGACCTGAGTCAATAATTTCTCGTGATGCTTTCTCCTAAATTAGTATTCTCCATCTCATTTCATTGATTTTACCTTATATAATATTCACTCTGGTGCAGTTTATTCGCATTCCTGCGATTCCAGTAGATTTGTAAGCAAAACGTTTATAATTTCTAATGTTTTTACTAAAATTTTAAAACCACCCCTTTGAATCCGAATAAAAACTAAATTTTGCTAAATGCCTTTTCGAAATATAGTTTCACTCTACGTCAATCCTACGAATGAAATCGACGTGTAAAACGAAATTGTGCGTCACATGAGTCCATGCGTGGATGTGCTACAAACTTTTGTTTGAGTTAAGAAGTGTGTAGGTTTCGACGCCTTTCTTTTTAAAAATGTATTTTAAAGTGCTTTCTCTAACTTTCACTAATTTACGGAACTTTGCGTATTTCCGGGATATATTTCCAATTCAACTTTCTCTGAAACTGTGCTCTCCTTGGTAAGATACTGTGAAACCGACGCTCCTAATGTAAAATTTTGAACTTTCACCTATTCTCAAAAGACAAAATTAACTTTACTTGAAAATAGTTTTACGGAATTGTCTAGTCAAGGAAATACTTTTTAAAATTCTGTACGTTCGACATGTGACCTTTCTCCAAGAGAAATTTAATGGTTCAGGAATTTTTTTAGACGAGGTTTGTGAAAAGAATTTGTGATGGTGAAATTTCACTTTGAAATCAGCTGTTACTGTTTTGATTTGGGAAAAGTGAAAGTACGCTTTCCCCTAATGGATTCTATTGTTTGGGGTGATTTGGGAGAATGAAATAAATGAGAGGTTCATTGGTGTATGTGTTTGTGGGATTGCACGTTTAAAATATATGGGGGTGGATTATGCAAATGTTTTGGGGATAATTTGGAGAGAGTGAGAAGTGGGCTGAGGCCTTTGCCCTTATGTACATTCATGTGCAAGGCCTGGTGTCCAACGGAGAGCGTATTGATTCATTGTGGGGAAAGTAGGCGTGTTGGGCTTAGCGGGTTTAAGCGTCATCACCGTAAGTAATGTAATTTACTGGAATGTGGTCTAGTCTCGGGGTCTGGTCGCTTTCCATGCGGTCTCAGCAATCATTTATACACTCCACCATTTTAACTTTCTCCCGCTATATTGGCAAACAGGAAGGAGCCAAAACATCCAGGAATAAATTATGTGTTTGTAGTTGTGTGTAGAGCTAAAAGATTCCACGGGGTTGGAGGAAAGCTCCTTACTGCTTTTTATTTATCTTCTATTTTAAATCTTCCGCCCAATACTGCATGGAATTTGGGGTAATTGTTTCAGTGCAACCTTCAAAATAATAAGTGGGAGCCGGAGTATTCTCTTGGATTAATGAATTACATTCACTCACATTTGAAATTCCATTTGACTCAAAACCCAACCGTGTCAGGAATGAAGATTTAAACCAAGTTTTAACTCAACCTTGAGCTTCAACCATATGTGATACAAGTTGATCATGTTGTACTTGATGTTGTCCTGAACTCGTTTGAAGCTTGAATTTATACTTCCTCAACGAACAAAACTATGTGAAGGTTAAAGCTGAAAAAAAGTCAAAAACCAGTCTGATCCAAATGCTGGTATAACCGGGACGTGTATATATGCATCCCTCAAACTTCAACTAAACTTAAATCGAAGCTGAATTTGATTCAAACTTAACTCGAATGTAAACTAGACTTAAATCTTAACTTGACTCAAACGTAACTCGAATGTAAACTAGACCTAAATCTTAACTTGACTCAAACGTAACTCGGATGTAAACTAGACTTACATCTTAACTTGACTCAAACTTAACTCGAATGTAAACTAGACTTAAATCTTAACTTGACTCAAACTTAACTCGAATGTAAACTAGACTTAAATCTTAACTTGACTCAAACTTAACTCGAATGTAAACTAGACTTAAATCTTAACTTGACTCAAACTTAACTCGAATGTAAACTAGACTTAAATCTTAACTTGACTCAAACTTAACTCGAATGTAAACTAGACTTAAATCTTAACGTGACTCAAACATATTCTAGACTTGAATTGACCTTGATTCAAACTTGAACTTGAATTGACCTTGATTCAAACTTGAACTTGAATTGACCTTGATTCAAACTTGAACTTGAATTGACCTTGATTCAAATGTGAACTTAAACTTACCTTGATTCAAACTTGAACTTAAATTTACCTTGGTTCAAACGTGAACTTAAATTTACCTTGATTCAAACATGAACTTAAATTTACCTTAATTCAAACTTGGATTGACCTAGATTCAAACTTGAACTTAAATTTACCTTGATTTATACTTGAACTTAAATTTACCTTGATTTGTACTTAAACTTAAATTTACCTTGATTTATACATGAACTTAAATTTACCTTGATTTATACTTGAACTTGAATTGGCCTAGATTCAACCTTGGATTCACCTTGATTCAAACTTGGATTCACCTTGATTCAAACTTGGATTCACCTTGATTCAAACTTGGATTCACCTTGATTCAAACTTGGATTCACCTTGATTCAAACTTGGATTCACCTTGATTCAAACTTGGATTCACCTTGATTCAAACTTGGATTCACCTTGATTCAAACTTGGATTCACCCTGATTCAAACGTGAACTTGAATCGACCTTGATTCAAACTTGAACTTGAAATGACCTTGATTCAAACTTCAACAGGAATTTACCTTGATTCAAACTTCAACAGGAATTTACCTTGATTCAAACTTCAACAGGAATTTACCTTGATTCAAACTTCAACAGGAATTTACCTTGATTCAAACTTCAACAGGAATTTACCTTGATTCAAACTTCAACAGGAATTTACCTTGATTCAAACTTCAACAGGAATTTACCTTGAATCAAACTTGGATTGACCTTGATTTCGACTTGAACTTGAATTGACCCTGATTCAAACGTGAACTTGAATCGACCTAGATTCAAACTTGGAATGGCCTTGATTCAAACTTGGAATGGCCTTGATTCAAACTTGAACTTGAATTGACCTTTATATAAACTTGAACTTGAATCGACCTGGATTCAAGCTCGAATCAGAATTCAATTCAAAATTAAATCAAACTATAACTGAATTCGAATCGAACTTAAACTCAACTTGATATAAATTTTAGCTCAAATTCACTTGAATATGAGCTGAACGCGATTCAAACTTGAATAGAACTCTAACTAGACTTTGAACCGGACTAAAAATCGGAACCAAACATCAACTTAATTTTTAGTTTTAACCGAACTGACACCAAACACGAAAAATTTTAAATTTGGTTCATACTGAATTTGAATACAAGCCCTAACTTAAACTTGACCTTGTCAACAAACGGACCTTCAACTTGAGTAACACGTCAATTTTTGAATACGTGTACTCAAACTTCATCCATTCATTCCTCCAGCTGATTCAAAACGCACTCTGTCCCAAAACCAAGTTGAACCGGAGCATTGGAAGTCCGTCAGCCAAGAAATAAAATATGTGGGACTACTGTCAAGCGGGAAATTCGAAACAAGTTCGGTTTGACGCTCGGTCTGGAAAGACAAGGTGAGTGACTGCAGAATCATTAATATAGTTCCGATAGCATAAAAAACGAATTGAAAGTCAAGTGTTGAGTATATGTGAAAGTACATGGGGAGAAGGTGTTTCGAGAACATCCAACACACGGAAAAAGTAGGACCAGTGTAGTTACATTTCTCTTGTGAACCAAACAATGGAGAGTCGACGTTGGGGAAAATTTATTTCTACAACGGTGGCTAACATACTCAATATGTACATACCTATATGTAAATGTAGGTGGCCTATGCATGTTACACACATTATTCCCTATACATATGTTCTTCTGTTCTGGAATTGGTTCAAGTCCTTTTGCTCATACAGGGTAAACCATACGATTTCCTTAAGTCCCTCTTTGTCCAGCAAATTTACAAATCTAACTTTTTAAATCCTACGACCCTAAAATTTGACATGGGTCACATATCCGTAAAAAAATCAGAAAATTATTTCATTCACTCAAGCCTCAAAAATTAAATTTATAAAAATTATACCTCCTACTAAATTTAAAATTTACAAAATTCTTAAACTATTTAAATTCTTCTGCCGTTTCTTGACACATGTGACCTGTAATGTTGACCCCAGAATTTTACAAAAAAAATCCCACTAACTACTTTCAACAAAAAATACACCCAGACTTATTTTTAAAAGCGTGTGAACTTTTGAAACATTTATAATCCTCAATAATTATTAGGGTTTCATTCTAATATATTTGACCCCTGTGACCGGATAAATTGACCCAGGTCATTTAAAACATTACTTTGACAAAATATTCCTAACTAGTGTCGAAACAATTTTCGAAAATACATTTTTATTCTAGCACTAAATTTTTTTATTACTAGAAATCTTACAAATCTATCTTTTAATCCTGTGACCGGAAATATTGACCCAGGTCAGTGAAATAAACTCTATCGTACTGAGACAATTTACAACAATACTTCCAAAAGCATTACTCAAGTGAGTCTCCCTGTAGTTCTGAACCGATTGATATATATATATATATATATATATATATATATGGACATTGGCGGAAGCGGATTTGACGGAAGGAGTACACGCGGCATCCATTATGAAGGCCCTATGTGTTGGTGCTGTTGGCTCCTCTCCTGTAAGTGTTGTTGGTGTCTCGCCCAATAAATCTTTGTAAATTACCCAACACCGTGCCATGAATTATCCGCTCGTTACATACAAGGAAATGCTATCAGGCGAACAAGGGCAGGAGCACACACACACACACACATACACACATACAAAAACCGTATTGAGCAAGTACACTTTAACTGAGTTCCAACTCCCGCCAGAGACAGCATCGGGAGAAAGGGAGGAAAGTGCTCTTGCATCATTCCACGTGTGAATTACTTGATTTCCGTCAATAAATTAACGATAAGACCTCCTGGCTCACCCATTTCCCCATTCTACATCCACTCAATAAATTCCCGGGGCCTATTTTCCTCTCCTGAAAAACTAAAATATTCCTTATTTATTTCTACATCCATATATGTACATAAATACCAACCCCTATGAATACAGTCCTCCTCAACATAATTACATAATTTTATTGTATACACTCAACCCTCGCTGTGCATCACTCCCTCAAATTTATTTGTTGGCACAGGCGTCAAAATACTTTCAACAAGCTATGCACTGTAAAGAAAATTTTTATCCGTTAAAATTTCTGAAGACTATAATTGCACTGACAAAAAATCCTAACCAAAGTTTATTACTCGTTATTTGATGGAGCTAAAAATTGACGGGAGTTAGCATTTTGGGCAATTTTGCTCCTCTCTCGGGAATATGTTGGAAAATTTTGGGAGCTGCCCTCCCTCACGTTATTAGGACAGTGAGCCATAATTAGCCTAGATTTTTTGAAGTGAAGTTTGAGAGGCCTTTCTGGAGTGGGGAGAAGTCCCTCCTTCTCCGTCATTGTAATTTGATAGGGCAAAGTTGGAGAAAGTGGTGAAAGTGGAGAAAGTAGGGACATAGAGATGAGAGTTGGCAATTTGTAATTGAAAATGGTCCGTCGTTTGTGTTTCGCAATGTAATTGAGAACTTGGCTGGTGATTTACATAAGACGTCGCAATGGTCCATTTCCTCAGCGTAATTAACTGGGAAAACAAGCCAACGATGTCCTCTCTCGCTCCGACTTTTCCTTCCCAATTTATACCCCTGTAAATTCTCTAATGCATATACGTGCCCTCAGTGCATAGACACGGATTTTCATTACAGGGTAAACTTCATGTAACAGATCCCTCCTTAAAAAAAGGACTTTCACCAAAAGAGGACTTTCTCCAGACGAGGAGAAAGCACCAAATTTCCAAACTTTCTCCAATTTCTCCTGCCGAAAATGCATTTAGACCTTTTTGCGCTTAAAGCGAAAAAGATAATTTTCCTCCCTACGAATAATACAGAATGTGCTCTTGCTATACAGCTATTAAAGCACTATTTGTACAGTTGAGAAATAACACAGTAGTAAATGGAACTTTCTCCCGAAATTTAGAAAGTTTTAGGAACTTTGGAAAAATCTTATGGAGGGTCCGCTCTAGTGAGAGTGCACTCCATGCCCATTACATGTGTATATATTTATGTGCATTTATGTAATTGGTAATATTAGACCTGCAATATGGCACAGACCCACACATAATGTAAACAAATGTTCTGGAGGATGTACGTCAAGGGGAGGGAATGGAGGCTCAGACAAGCGTTGTGTGCATAATGACTCACACATTAAGTCTGCTGGGAATTTCCTCGGACTTTGTTTTGAGAGGAAAAAGAGAGGAAGCGAACAGACTGGGAAATGCCCTTTTTCCCAATTGCGAAAAGACGGAGGAATTTGTGTTGGTGAGGGGAAGGACGGAGGCGCAACTTTCTCAACTAATAACACTTAAAACAAGCTATAAGAGCTGAATATAAACAGATTGGCTTAACTTGCTTCCTCCAGCTCTCACTCTCACTCTCACTCACTCTCCCTCTCTCTCTCTCACACAGTCAGCCCTGCGTTGTAAAGAGTAGGGAAGGACGTCGTAGACAAAACACTTGTTTCCCTTCCATTAACCGCCATATAACTCTCTCACCATCTCCGTATCTTACACTGGGCACGCAATCACACCAAATGCAATTTCTCCACTTTTTCTACAAAATACATGCAATTTTATGGGCGTTGAGTAAGTATTTCGTGAGATTCCCGCAAATCCGATTTCCGTCTTGAATCTCAAGCTCAATGTTTTTAGTGAGTCATTTCCCTTCTGAAGGTTCTTCCCTTGACTGTCATAGGGAGGGAATCATGGGAACCTTTATCCTTTTCTGAATCATTTATTTTGAAATTAATTGCAATCTACATTTTTAAACGGGGAATATATTTCTGTGCAAATTTTTGTTGGGGAACAATTGTGCCAAATTTAAGGGAAAGTTAGGGCAGGAGGGACTTCTTGAGAGACAAATTGTGTGTTACTGGAGCATCCCTGGATTAAGGTCAAGATCTATGTGTTAATCTTGGATAGGAGTGACACTAGGAGATTTAAAAAAAATCAAAATTTGCTTAATTTCAGGGATAATTAATTTCTTGGGAGAAAGTTGGTGAAACTTTATTTTCTCTGAGCCTTTGACCTTTGACCTCATTTAATCTTAAATGTGACAGCTATGTCATATCTCAAATATAATTTGATTTAAGTTTGACCCAAGTTTGAAACAAGTTTGACCTGAGTTTGATCTAAGGTTGACCTGTTTGATCTAAGGTTGACCTGTTTGACCCAAGTTTCCCCTGTTTGACCTGTTTGACCTAAGGTTGACCTGCTGAGCCTACGTTTTACCTAAGGTTGACCTGTTGAACCTAAGTTTGATCTAAGGATGACCTGTTTGACCCAAGTTTCACCTGTTTGACCTGTTTGACCTAAGGTTGACCTGCTGAGCCTACGTTTTACCTAAGGTTGACCTGTTGAACCTAAGTTTGATCTAAGGATGACCTGTTTGACCCAAGTTTCACCTGTTTGACCTGTTTGACCTAAGGTTGACCTGCTGAGCCTACGTTTTACCTAAGGTTGACCTGTTGAACCTAAGTTTGATCTAAGGATGACCTGTTTGACCCAAGTTTCACATGTTTGACCCAAGTTTCACCTGTTTAACCCAAGTTTCACCTGTTTGACCCAAGTTTCACCTGTTTGACCCAAGTTTCACCGGTTTGACCCAAGTTTCACCTGTTTGACCTAAGCTTCACCTGTTTGACCTAAGGTTGACCTGCTGAACCTAAGTTTAACCTGAGCGTGACCCAACTTGACCTTAGACTAAACACATCCTTGTTTAATTTCACCAAACTTGAGTTGAATGAATGCTTGTAGGAAATCTTGCATTACCCCAAAACACTTCCATTCTGACTTGAACTTGAGAGTAGCCCTGCCTTTGGGTGTTGGTTATGGATGAAAAGGGGGAGCTGGAAGTGTTGAGGTAAATGTGAGACGAAGGAGAAGAATGACTGCTCATCACCGCTCTCGCCATCATTAAAGTTATAAAGGTTTGAATTACACGCGTAATAAAATCATCAAACACCAGCCGTCCCTAACGGCTCCCAGTAGACACATTGCGTTTCCTACTCCCCTCAGGAGCATCCTTTCCCTCCTTATAAGCTCGCACCCATCTATATGCCAGGAAAAAAGTATGTACAGACATTACCCTGGAAAATTTCTCTTATAGAAGGAGCTGCTTCCCTCCAGATTGGAGGCCAGTCCCAAGGATCCCATCTCAACTCATACCTGCAGTTCCAGGGGTGTTAAAATACATGGTATTTCCCTTCTTCCTAAAGTTACTTTGCCTATGGTCTCAATGGAGCTGCAGGATGTGCACTCTTTCCTCATAATATTTTGCTAAAATTTGGATATACGAAATTCTGCAATTTTCTCCAACTGCTTTATACAAAAATGTTTTTAAAACTACGAAATCCCCGTTATCAGTCAATAGTCGAGATTTTGGAAATCATAAAAATATTTTCATAGAATTTGTTATCTTTTTCATATATTTTGTTCCAAAATTTTGTAACTCTAAAATTTGACGAGCTCAGTTAGGGGCAAGATTTTTGGAAATTTCCCTATCGTTTACTCAATATAGTATTTCTTTTCATTTCAGGGGAAATATTTGGTGAAAGTTTGGAGAAAGCGTGGGAGAAAGTTGAGGGGGAACATTGATGGGATGGGGATTTGAGTGTAATATAAGACCGTTGGGATGGTGGGATGATTGCGTAAAATGAGGGACGACGGGAAGAGATAGTTGAATAAGTTTCGGATGTGGCCCTATAATAAAAGCATGGGACTGCAACCAATTGAGACAATAGGAATGGACCAACTCCGAACTTTCCCTTTACTTTCTCCTCTGAATCTTATGCATTTGGAATGCAATAAGAGGGACATTGAGTGGACGGAAGGAACGTGAAGTGGAGCACAAAAACCATTCTCTGTCCAAGTCTTTGCGAATGACAGCCCTAGATTTTCACATATAGTCCAAGACACACACGCACACACACATGCACATACGGGTACATATATCGACCACATGATAAAAGTACAGAGTGCACTACAACCTACACAAGGGCCCATCTCATTTTTAAGACTCATCTGCTAAGTGAAGCTCAAACACAATCAATCCTTAAATTTTTATATTGAAAGTGCACATTTTGAAAACAATTTGTTCTAACATATGTCCCTGTAAATTCTAAAAACAATTTTGAGCATATTTCCCTGTAAATTCTAAAAACAATTTTGAGCATATTTCCCTGTAAATTCTAAAAAATATTTTTCGAGCATATTTCCCTACAAATTCTTTAAAAAATTGTTCGCAACATATTTCCCTGTAAATTCTAAAAACAATTTTGAGCATATTTCCCTGTAAATTCTAAAAACAATTTTGAGCATATTTCCCTGTAAATTCTAAAAACAATTTTGAGCATATTTCCCTGTAAATTCTAAAAACAATTTTGAGCATATTTCCCTGTAAATTCTAAAAACAATTTTTCGAGCATATTGCCATACAAATTCTTTAAAAAATTATTCGCAACATATTTTCCAGAAAATTCTCAAAACAAATTTCCGAACATATTTTCTTGTAAATTCTCAAAAAAATTGTTCGAAGCACATTTTCCTGTTAATTCTCAAAAAACTTGTTCCGAAAACATTTTCCTGTAAATTCTCAAAAACATTATTTCGAACATATTTTCCCGTAAATTCTCAAAAAGATCGTTTCGAACATATTTTCCAGTAAATTCTCAAAAAGATCGTTTCGACATATTTTCCTGTAAATTCTCAAAAAGGAGAGGCTGAAAAATGGTAGCCTACAAAATAAAGGCGTTAGTTGTTACAATATGGGTTGAATTTGACGCGTTAAAATTGCAGGTTATGTTTTGAAGTTGGGTGGGAAATTGAGGGGGCCCTGGATATCGTATGTACACAATGGGGAGATTTGGGCCCCGGACATTATGATGATGATGATGATGGGAATCATACGGACCAAATGTCACGTCCACCAAGTCCCTCTTATCATATTCATGTAGTCTCTTTATAAGGAATGGACTGAGCCGGGAAAGTTGACTTGAGAGATGACAGTGGTGTGACATGTGTGAGAGGGGGGAAGAGGGAGTCTGATCAAAGTCCGGGTCTCTCTGAGCCGAAGACATGGGGGCGAAACAATGGGGCAAAATTTGTGCAAAAAGATTCCCTCTTGCCAGGAGAGGACATGTTCAAGACGGAGAAAGCACTTTGTGCATAGCAAAACATTGAAAGTTGAGTAAGTTGTGAGGAAGTTGGGAGAGTGGAGAAAGGGGATCCAGAGCATGGGAAGCGAGAGGAGTGAGAGAGAGATTGGAGGAAAGGAAGGGAGTAGCGATAAAAATTCCAGTCTATGTCCTTCATCCATCATCTTTATATTCCATATACAGCCAAAGTTTACTTGCTTCAAATAAATGGCCAATATCGTAGCAATCTATTGCACTGCCCGCTTCTGAATACAAATAGACTCATTAAAACCAACTCTGTTCCTGTCTTATCGGACTTTGTCCCCTACTCCTTCCTATTTCTCCTCCACCCGCAAACTTACATTCCAATTAACAAATTCTTTTAACTTTCCCACATCAAATATTTCCCAACCTTTTTCTAAAATTTCGACCCTATTTTGACCAAATTTTCTCCCCAAATGTTTCCCAAATTTTTGCCCCAAATGTGTCCCAAATTGTCTCCCCAAATTCTTTCCACATTTTGCCCTCAAATTGTTTCCACATTTTACCACTAATTTTATATCCTATTCTCTTTTAAATCTCCGTTCAAATTTTTTCTAAGATTTTGCCCCAAATTCTAAAAAAATCTCTGTTCAAATTTTTTCTAAGATTTTGCCCCAAATTCTAAAAAAATCTCTGTTCAAATTGTTTGTCCTAAATTTCGGTTAAGATTTTTTCAAAATACTTTTCTTATAATTACTTGATCTTTGAATTTTTGAATTTGATTGGAAAATTTATCCATCAAGTTCTTCAAGCTTGAAATTTTGAACTATTTTTAGGCGAGTAAAAATTGCGGAATATTTTCCTCCTTAAAAACTTTCTCCAAAAGTGAAATAATTGCGTCAAAACAAATAAAAGCACTCTCGTATAGACGATTCCTGCGGTTAAAAAAAATTCCCAGCTGAATTTTGTTTCCGCAGTGTAAAAAAAAACAAGAGGGAAAAATATTCACACACATCTCCGCGGTTAAAGTTTTCTCCCGCTTTGAGGTCCCATGGGACAAGGAGGGAAATGTAGGGAAACAATTTAATAGGAATAAATGCTAATGCTGTTGGAGATATCCCTCTTTAGGAAAACAAAGTGATTGACGATTTTTAATTGCGTTAATTGGATAAAGAATATTTTGCGCGCGTGAATTTGTAATTCAAATCCTCATTTCAAAATGCCTCCTGCCCTGCTCCGTCTGTTCCGGCAAGAATGAGGGAAAATATTTTCCCACGTATACACTAACATATATGAGAACCATTATGTACATGGTATATTTAAGGGAATAGAATTGAGAGTGAGGGAGGGAAAGAGCGTGAAGAAAGTTACAGAGCAGATTGGTTCCGAGAAAAGTGCATTAATTCAAACTTTTTCTCTAGACTCTTGTGCCTTTGGAATTGCAAAGTTTTTCGCAATGTTTTAACACATCAAGTCCATTTGAGTGGAGTACAGTGTCCAGGAAAATATTTTCCCTTTCTGATGCAAAGGCACTGGTGGCAAAGCCAAAGAAATCTTTCCCCAATTGAGTCATTTTACAATAATTTTTAAAATGCCTGGCACATTTCCAAATTTGAACACGATTTTATTTCTCTATCGCCCTTATTTCTCTATCGCCCCATTTTGCAAGCATTACACTAGTTTTTCCTTCTTTCCTCGCATTTTGCCAAAATAGTGTGCAAAAATTTTTAAACTGCAGTTTTAAAGTATACTTTAAAAATGTTTGGAATATTTTTCAAACGGTTTTTCAGATTTCAAAATTTTTTAACAGTTAAAAAAATATTTGCTAGATTTTCAAAAACGTTTAAAATTAAAAAATTTTTGCCAATCTTCAATAAAAATTGCCAGTCTTCAAATCATTTCGCCAATCTTCAATAAAAATTGCCAGTCTTCAAATCATTTCGCCAATTTTCAAAACAAATCTCATGTTTCCAAACATTTTGCCAAATTTAAAAAACATTTGTCAGATTTTCACAAATGCTACCAGATTTCCGGAAATTTTCAAAATTTCCCCCAGATTTTTCAGAATTGACGTTTTCTAAAGTTCAGTCAAGCTTTTCAGAATTTTTACTCTTGACTTGATTCAACAATGCTCTTCATAATGGTTCATCAACGTATTTTGCACAAATTCCAAATAAACTGTCCTGCAATGGAACTTCACATATTTTCAATCCCCTTTTTCTTTGGCCAGAAATGCGCCAGGGAAAAATGTTTTCCAGGGCCACGTACCACAGCTCATAGAAAAAGGAATCCTGCTAGTTTTCACGAATGAATAAGCGTGCGATGAGAGCCTGACGCTGTTGGTAATTATGCTTATGCAGATTCCCTACCCCTGAAATCTTCTATAAAAAGATAAAGTTTTGTCTTTTGTCTATGTATATTTGTGGACGTGTTGGAGTGAGTGAGTGACTGAGTGAGTGAAGGCGGAAATATGATTGGAGTTGACGAGGGGAGCTAAGAAACGAGTTGAGACATCGTCTAATTAAATCATTTGTCAAGTCGGATTTCCCTTCCCCGTCTCTCCCACGCTCAGTTATTCATCAGGTCCATTTTCCACAACTCCTTGAGTCATCCAATTTCCTCTCATTTAGTCCAACCACGGATGAGAACGCTTTTTAAATATTATCTCTCATTTTTTCCCACTCCTTGGCGACGCATTTTAATCCCATCACTTTTACCTTTTTTCTCCACTCTATCCTATTTTCCACCATCAAGTACGACTGGAATTTTAGGAATTATTTTTACATATAAATTTATTCTTTTCTCTATTTTTACCGATCCCTTTTACTAAAGCGTCCCTAGGAGTGGAAAGTAGACAACTCTCGCTACAACGTAGACTCTACTTCTGAGCTCAGTTTTCTTTACTCCATCAACATTTTCCCCCAAACATATAATGACCTGAGTACATTTTAAATTTAAAGCAAAATGATCTAAATACATTTTCAATTTAAAGCAAAATGATCTAAAAACATTTTCAATTTAAAGCAAAATGATCTAAAAACATTTTCAATTTAAGTCAAAAGGATCTAAATACATTTTCAATTTAAAGCAAAATGGTCTAAATGAATTTTTAATTTAAAGCAAAATGGTCTAAATGCAATTTTAATTAAAAGCAAAATGGTCTAAATGCATTTTTAATTTAAATCAAAATAGTTTAAATGCATTTTTAATTTAAATCAAAATGGTTTAAATGCATTTTTAATTCCAAGCAAAATGGTCTAAACGCAATTTTAATTAAAAACAAAATGGTCTAAATGCATTTTTAATTCCAAGCAAAATGGTCTAAATGAATTTAAAATTTAAAGCAAAATGGTCCAAATGCATTTTTAATTTAGAGCAAAATTGCTAAGAAAATTACAAAGAGGATTTTGCCTCTTCACGGACGATATGTACATCAAATGGGAAGATTGGGGAACCCTGAGTCTCACCATACAGACCATAAGGATAGAATGATAAATCATTTCGCACATCAAAGCCTCGCAATGCCTTTGATTGTGGAAGTTTGACACTCCCGCCATCAGCCTTCGCATTACTTTCATTAAATATTGCTCTCGTGCCAGGTCAGAGACTTGTCATGATATTTCAATCCCAATGTGCCAAAGTGTCTCTTCCCTCTCTCCTTCCTCAATTCCCTATAGTATGCATTCATGCCCTAAATTACAGTATACCCTCACTATAGCGGACCCTCCCCTCAGACCATTTCCTTCAATATTGCATTTGTGTAAAACAAAATCTCGTTACAGCGGACCCTCCCTAAAAATCCTTTATGAAATATTTTTTCCATTAGCTATGATTAGTACTTTGTTATAAAAAATTAAGTAAATTTTAAAGCAAAGTAATTTTTCTCGTTAGAAAAGCAATTTAACAAGCCTGAAAAATTCAAAGCGTTGCTTTAATTGGAAGCTCCCCTGTAAAAACCCATAGACGAGAATTTTAAGGGAAAGAACCATCAAATCCTTCCCATTCGATAGTCCTCTCTCGTCACCCAATTGCAAACACGTTGAAAAATTTGGCCTAAAAAATAGAGCTATTCATCCCATGCTCTGTAAACAACCTCTGATCAATGGCTTGTTGATAGCTGGGCTCTGCAGTGAAGCCTCTCTTATAAGGGGGTCCTCCAAAAAGTGTATTAATTGCGGGCATATTTAGGGGTTAAAATTTTTTTTACAAAATTTTAGAAAAATTTACTATTTAAAAAAAACATTTCTTCTTTATTAAGGAGAAATTTGACAGGGATAAGGGGTACAGTTACAGAGTGTGAGGACGTTATAGAGAGAGGGAAGGGTTCGTTCCCAGGGACAGTCTGTTCCACTCATAAACCGCACATTTGTCCTCATTTGGTTTCCCATCCGCCTTTTCGCCTCCTACTAAATGCCCCAATAAATTATGGGCCTGTCGTAAAAATAACTACTGGAGCTTTTAAGAGTTAAAGTGAGAAAGACGCTGTCCTTGGAGCCTTCCCCCCGCCTTAAACCTTACAACTTGTTTAGTTTGGCTTGATTTTCGACTTTGGACTTTCCCGCTCTTTTTATGACCTGTTTTACTATTTAGTGTATTTATTTTTTATTGTGGATTTATTTGGCATTTTTTCCATATTTTTTTTGAAAAGTATTTTTAGAAGGGACAAGTTTGTGGGAACAGGTGTGTTTTCTTAATTTTTGCACAATGAACTATTTTTAGGGGATCTAGAAATTAGGATTTAATGACGTTTTGTTTTTTTTAAAGTTAAAATAATATTTTTACAGTGTCATAGAGTGGTGAGAAAATTTTATGGTGTGTGGTAACAAATGTAAAAAAATGAATGGCGTTTAAGTAAGGTTTTTTTGGCCGCTTGTCAGCTGCCCCATAAATTTGAAGGTATTTGTTTGATTTTGGACAGTAATGAGGAAAGGGGTTGGTAGGAATTTGGTGTGAAGGGAAAGGTCTGGAGGTGAAGTGTTTGATGGCTTGACCTTTGGACAGGGAGCGGGAGATTTGAAGGGCTGAAAGTTATTGATGGATTGATGGTTTTTGGGGGAGGTGGCGGCGACGGATAAAAAATGGAGACAGACGAGGGGATAAAAAAAATGAGTGCGTGAGGAGCCGTGAGGGATTTTCTTGGGAAAACAATTAAATTTTTATAGTTGGGTTTTATGGGGATAATTTCCTGTTGGCAAGCACTCCTCATGAATAATAAATTGCCTCCTTCCCAGAACACAAGTCAAGTGACATTTGAGCTGGTCGTGTGTGTTTAAAATTTTTGGGGGGGGGGATAAAATATGGGAAGTGATTAAAATATGAGGAGTTTTGTGTACAGCAGGATTTGGGGAAATCAGAGTCAATAATTAAATGTGGGAGAGGTCCTGGGAGGGAGGAGGAAGAAGATAAAGGGGATAAGTTTAGGAAATAATTTCCAAAGCCATTCATCTCTTCCTCTTATGAAATTCTTATGGGCTGTGAAGACCATTAAAGTCAAAAATATTCGCGCGAGAATGGCTCTCCTTTTTCGCATAAGTGCTGCTAACTCTTACCGTTCCCCATTCCCGCACTTCCTCCACCAACCGTCAAATTCCCATTTTCCAAGAGTTTAGACTCCGTTTGGGTCCCGAATCCAGTCAAGTATGGTGCATTTGGAGGGATGTGTGTACAGGGCAGGCGGATGCATTTGATGGATTGAGTGTATAAATAAAAATTTCTACGGTATAAAACACATTTAAGGGGTGAGTAAACGCTGGTATGTTGGACATTTGAGAGTAATCACAATTTGTGATCAAATTTATTATCAAATTTAAGGTCAAAATTGAAGTAAAATTTAAGGTCAAAAATTTTCGAAAATTTAAGGTCAAACTTGAAGTAAAATTTAAGGTCAAAAATTATGTAAAATTTAAGGTCAAACTTGAAGTAAAATTTAAGGTCAAAAATTATGTAAAATTTAAGGTCAAACTTGAAGTAAAATTTAAGGTCAAAAATTATGTAAAATTTAAGGTCAAACTTTATGCAAAATTTACGTCATACTTAAAATAAAAATAACGGTCAAACTCGAAGTAAATATAACGGTCAAACTTAAAATAAAAACGACGGTCAAGATTAAAATTAAAATAATGTTCAAAATTAAAGTAAAAATAACAGTACAACTTAAAATAAAAATTGCGGTCAAACTTAAAGTAAAAATAACGGTCAAACTTAAAGTGAAAATAAAGATCAAGCTTAAAGTAAAAATAAAGATCAAACTTAAAGTAAAAATAAAGATCAAACTTAAAGCAAAAATAAAGATCAAACTTAAAGTAAAAATAACGGTCAAACTTAAAATGAAAATTAATGTCAACTGTTTGATCAAACTTGAGCCAATTCTTCATCCAATTTTTTGTAGGATCTCAATTGCAATTTAGTTATTTCTCACGCATGGGTTAAATATTGACCTTTTAACTTAATTGCAGATCAAGTTTGTGCCAAGTTTGTATCATCTGCAAATCAATTCTGATTGTTTGGGCACGAGTTTTGAATGAAATTTCGGGATGAATTGCACATGTATTTGCGTTAACTTTTGTCAAGCTCATTCCCAGTCTTGGTCAAATTCCAATCGAGGCAATGGCAACTAGAGACCAAATTTCGTTTGAATTAGGGCAAGCCAGTGTCAAGTTTGGGTCAAAATTAGTGCAAGTCAATGTTAAAATTCGGCCAGAATTATTGTAAGTCGAAACCCAATTTCGGTCAATGTTGTGCTTACATTATGGATTAATTCCATTGTGGTTGAAATACACAGTGAAAATATACAGTGAGTTAAATTCAGGCAGCGGGACAAGATTGAGCCCAGTTCAATTAACCCTAAGGCTCCTGTTACTTTCATATGTCTTATAATCCTGTGGTGTGGCCAGTCTGGCCCCATGTTAAACCCCGGGGCCAGATACATATTTTGAATTAGAGATCCCGAAAGGAAATGGCGTTCCTTCAAGCCTTCAAAGGGCAGTTTTTAGGGGCGACGTAGACGCCCCTAGTAAGATGATCGATGTCCGTCCGTATGTCCGTATGTCTGTATGTCTGTATGTCCGTACGTCTGTATGTCTGTACGTCTGTATGTCTGTATGTCCGTACGTCTGTATGTCTGTATGTCTGTATGTCCGTACGTCTGTATGTCTGTACGTCTGTATGTCTGTATGTCTGTATGTCCGTACGTCTGTATGTCTGTATGTCCGTACGTCTGTATGTCTGTATGTTTGTATGTCTGTATGTCCGTACGTCTGTATGTCTGTATGTCTGTATGTCCGTACGTCTGTATGTCTGTACGTCTGTATGTCTGTATGTCCGTACGTCTGTATGTCTGTATGTCCGTATGTCTGTATGTCTGTATGTCCGTACGTCTGTATGTCCGTATGTCTGTATGTCTGTATGTCCGTACGTCTGTATGTCTGTATGTCCGTAGGTACGTTCCCACCATTAGGGTATGTCGATTGAAAATGCCGACAGTATTTGCCCGCCCAGCTGAAAATTCCCCAAAATGCCTGCTAACATGCCCAAAATTGGGCATGTGGGCGGTTTTTGAAAATGCCCTGATTGTGGGCATTTTGAGCAGGGCAAGTTGGGCATTTTCACGGCACCAGAATTGGATAACTAGTTTAGATTAAAAATACCCGAATGTGTAGGAGCACAGCGAAGGAAAAGGCACAAGTGAATGTCTGTTATTCGCTTGTTCGTTAATTTTAATTCCAGAAACATTGACAAATCAATTCAATTTAAATGACATGGGGTAATGTAATATGTCTCTCCTTTGAAAATCAATTTAAATCATAGCATGATTGATGTGCAGAATAAAAATATACTCAGGCCTAATTATTGGAAAACTGGCTCGAGTAACTACCAAGGTACATCCTCCTTACAGGTCCTCAAATATTGTTTGTTTAGTTTATCTGTGTAAACAAAAAATTACTGTACGGGTTCTAATTTGAACAGAAAACATGTTTCGCCCATCATCAATACAAATACATGTATAGGGGTATACATGCATATATCCGTGATGGAGGGATTTCATTTTACGTCGTTACATGCGCCAAATTCACAACAATAAAAATACCTGGCAGGCATTTTCGGACGCTTTTCCGTCCAACTTGCAACGACATTTTCAAATCGAATTCCACATTGTACCAATTGTACTATTTTATTTCACTATTCTGCCCAAAATGCCTAATTGTCCTCGAATGAAAATGCCCAAATGTGCCCTTGCCCAAACTGCCCTAAATGAAATCGCCCTGAAATGAAAATGGCCAAAATGCCCTAAATGAAATTGCCCTGAAATGCAAATGCCCTAAATGCCCTAAATGAAATCGCCCTGAAATGCAAATGCCCAAAATGCAATAAAACGAAATCGCCCTGAAATGCAAATGCCCAAAATGCCCTAAATGAAATCGCCCTGAAATGCAAATGCCCAAAATGAAATCGCCCTGAAATGCAAATGCCCAAAATGCCCTAAATGAAATCGCCCTGAAATGAAAATGGCCAAAATGCCCTAAATGAAATCGCCCTGAAATGCATATGCCCAAAATGCCCTAAATGAAATCGCCCTGAAATGAAAATGCCCAAAATGCCGGGCATTTTCAAATCAACCTACCCGACCCACCATAACTCAAAACTTAGTGGACCAATTCCGTCGAATTTTTTTTTCAACATTGCTTATGTCAGCAGGTAGTCTGAATTCGTATTTGGTTGAAATCGGTTGGAACAATTGGTCAAATAACTTTAGGGCCGAAATCGAGTTCCAAATTCAATTTCAAGTACAACTTGCATTGAAAGAATTTTATTCCAAAAATTTAAAGTAAGCAAAAAATGTGTGTATGGCCCCTATTTACGGCTATTGAAGCATTAAATTACATTGAAAATGGCGGATATCTCTGATTCTTGTCCACTTTCGATTTTTTTGCAGCCTTCACTGTAATGTCACTGACCTGAATTTTTTCCCCCAAATGGTCAATATAATAAGTAACGATTACTAATTTTTCTAAACTAAATGCACTAAATTTACACCCTGAAAAAAATTATTTCGTTAAAAAAAAATCATTTCGTGGCCGATCTGGCCACAGCACAGGAACCATAGGGTTAAATGCAGGGTCAAGTTTAATTAAGATAAACGCTGAATAAATAATTCCTAAAGAACGGGACCAAATATACATTTGTACCAATTTGGTCATTGAAATTCGGGTGGGACAAAATTTGGGGGCTGACCTGTATCAATGCAAAGGGTACAGACCCAGCAGAGATTTTGAACAAGTTCCTTTTGGTATCTCAATGAAGCATTTTATATGGGTGATTTTATGATGAAATTTACGGCGCTAAAATCTCATTCCCTTCCGAATCGAGTCCTCTAGTCTCATGAAATTACTGCCGGCCGGCCGTTCCACTATTTTACACCTCCTCAGACACCCGCACTCAGGCATACACACACACACACACACACTTGCACTTGCACACGAGGGCACAAGATTTCCCACCTCTTTATCACCTCTTTACCAAACATCAGGATTTTTTCTCAACATCTTTTACTATTCCCGTCCGCCATAATCACATGTTTATGAGTTTCCTCCCTTCACAGCGGCCCCTCACTGACCAGTTTATCTCTGCTCTGCAGAAATTCCTAATTAAATGCTCCCACACCATTCCCCCTTATCCCCTTCTTTATTTCATTTCCTTTTAGTTACTTCCTGGCTCCTGCTGCAGCTGCCTCGCTAAAAACATCCCATCAAAACATTCCCAACCATCCGCAAAAACGCTTTACAAAAAAAACCAGGACAAATCCAATACTTTTGTATCCAGGAACGAAACCATTTCGCCCGAAATACTTAAACTCCTGGCATTTATCCGAATATCAGAAAAGGCAGAGCCAAAATTCTAGTAAAAATTGTACAAAAAAGTTGCAAACCAAGTTTGCTAAACAAGTTGCAAACAAAATTTACAAAACATTTGCAAACAAAATTTGCAAAAACATTTGCAAACAAAATTTACAAAACATTTGCAAACAAATATTGCAAAAACATTTGCAAACAAAATTTAACAAAATTCACAAAAACATTTGCAAACAAAATTTAACAAAATTCACACACACATTTGCAAACAAAATTTAAAAAACATTTGCAAACAAAATTTGCAAAAACATTTGCAAACAAAATTTACAAAACATTTGCAAACAAATATTGCAAAAACATTTGCAAACAAAATTTAACAAAATTCACAAAAACATTTGCAAACAAAATTTAACAAAATTCACACACACATTTGCAAACACAATTTAAAAAGTTTAAATAAGCCCACAGAAAATCCCTCAGACGCCTGAGCGAACATATCTAGGTTGGAAAGAGAAAACGCATTTAAGGGATCCATTACAGAGAGATTTGACTGTACTAGCCTCTGCCTTATTCGTAGCATTGCGTAATTTTACATCTGTAATTGACCCAGAAAAAAACCCATTTCCGGGCCGAGGCAATCTATACATGTACGTGTCTCGAGCCTACTAAAGTGCGTACCGTGTTGGCGGGAAAATTGAATTTCCCTCTCTGAATCAAATAGGGAATCTTAAACCTGTCCGTATAGTGCGGACTGCGTTGACAAACGTCAGATAAAAAAGGGGTTATGACCCGCTGACAGGCTACATGCCCCAGCCTGAAAGAATAGAGACATTTAGCCCAGGAAAAAGAAGCAAAAGGGGAATGGAGAGGGAGCGGATGAAAATAAAAATAAAAATTTGAGCAAATAAAACCAAATTGTACACCCAGCTCGTAAAAGGATACAAGAGCCCATTCCCTCAAATGCAAACTAAGTCCCAAGTTTTGAAAAACATTTCCGCCCAATATCCATAGACATATAACATCCCTTATTTTTTAAATACAAGGCGCAGCCAAATATTTCACGCCCTACCCAATCCCTTCCAGATCTTTTTTATATAAATAGTAGCTCAGAGGCTCATTCTCTAAAAAATTTCTTGTTTCCCGAATTTAAACACACTTGTATATATTACAGTAGTTTAATTCTAATCAAAGAAAACTATCAATAAAAAATTGCGTTGAATCTATTCCTGCAAAGACAATTTTGTTGTTTTCAGAATCTTACGTTTTTATTTCCAAAAAGATTACAACAAATATTTTTTCCAAAAATTTTGTCATTTTCAAAATAAAATTTCCATGTAACACTACTGGACCGGCACTGTTAAAGAAATTTTCAAGGCCAGAAAACCTACAGGAAGCAGTTCTGGAGTTTATATGTTGTATGCAATTTGACCGTTCAAAATTTAAATTTCGCTCTATAAACAAAAAAATATTTTTAAGTAATCTTTGTCACCAAAAGTTTCAATTTTTGGCCAAATTTGACCACTGTGACCGGGCTGGTTGACTTATTTCAATCTTTTTAAGTGACTATTTTTTACAATTTTCGAAAAAAGTTTCATAAATTTTCGAAAACGTTTCAGAAAGTTGCATGAAAATTTTCAGAAAGTTGCATGAAAATTTTCAGAAAGTTGCATGAAAATTTTCAGAAAGTTGCATGAAAATTTTCAGAAAGTTGCATGAAAATTTTCAGAAAGTTGCATGAAAATTTTCAGAAAGTTGCTTGAAAATTTTCAGAAAGTTGCTTGAAAATTTTCATAAAGTTGTTTGAAAATTTTCATTAAGTTGCTTTGAAATGTTGAGAAAGTTGTTTGAAAATTTTCAGAAATTTCCAACCAACTTTTTACAGATTTCTAACCATATTCTCCGAAATTTCCAACCAGCTTTTTAGAGATTTCTAAGAATATTCTCCGAAATTTCCAAATTAATTTTGGAAGATTTCCAACCAAATTCACAGAAATTTTCAACCGACTTTTTTGAGATCTCCAAGCAAATAATTTGTTTTAAACTAGCCTGCCACTGGCTATACATACTCCGAGGAGGAAATGATTTCCGACACCTTGTACATACGAAGTCTCTTATGGGATACAAGAACAGTGGATTCAAAAACCTTGAAGCGTGCATATGTGCAATTGTGTTTTTATATACTACGGTGGTCCACAAGTGTGTATGTACTTGTATGCAGCTGCCATTGGGAGTTTACATAATAGGGAGGAGTACTCCAACTTTTGATATATACATAATGAGGAGATTGAGCCCAGCTGGGAAAGGCCTCTGTGACGGAGGGAAATGAGCTCCGCGGAACATAATGAGACATGTGGAAGGGTCGTTGAGAAAGGGCGCCTCCACCAAAATTACCCATCTACAGGCATAATAGCTTCTGTCCCAGTCCCTTATCCCCATACGCTTTTACTACTGTATTTTCTCTTCCAGTACAAAACTACATCAGAAGACATGCTCCATGCTCTAATACAGTCGAACTCCCCATCAACGTCTGACCCTGCATATATTTTGTATGAGGACAAAATTCGTAAATATACAAGTTTGAACATACTAGTCTTCAGAGAGATAGTGCTTTTAAGAGGGTCCGTTATAGCAAGATGGGACTGTATTGGCTGACATAAGGAAAAAAATTAAGGTTTTGTCTGAAACAATTCGCCCATTTCGAGACATTGAATATTTGAAGAATATTTGAGGAAAATAAATAAAACCTTGTAAAAATCCGGCTCGAAGGACCATGAGACTTGTCAATGATGATGGGTGTCTTGGAAAAATAGGAATTGGGAATAAATTGGGGATGGTCGAACGCCCTGACATTTAGCCGGTTTCCGAGCTCTATTTGAGAATAAGTGGAGCATCAAAAATATGGGTGTGAATTTTGTTTTGAGGAGGAACTCCTTCTGTGGGTCATTTCTCATATGGATGGGTTTATTGCCTATAGGCATAGCGAGGGAGAGACAGGGGATCTGATGGGGATTTGAATAGTGGGAATAAGTAGTCCTGTCGACCAAACCAATATCCGATCTGTGGGTCCATGTCCATTCTATTAAAAGTAATGTTATCATGTCCCACACTCAATTTTCCATTCTGGACCTAATCGTCAAGTCCCAGCAATCTACCCGTCCCATCTATTAACATGGGAGTACATACTTGGAACACGAAGCGAACTTCCGCCCGGCGGTGTGTTCCATTTAAATAAAATTCAATTAGGCGTTTTGAAAGGCAGAAAGGTTTTTGAGCCTGAAAAATTTGCACTTGTTGTGGCGGACCTCGATAAATAGTCACATATCCAGGACTTGAAATTAAGGCTTGTTGTTCTTTTGCTTTTATATCTTGAATGTTTCAGAAGATATTTTACGATATAATTTAGAATAATTTTCCAAGTTACATGACCAAGTTTTTTCATACTTGACTTTGACAACACAGTGGGAAATTTAATCAAGTGTCAAAATGTAATTATTAGCCAATGGGAACTGATACCTTATTAGGTCTTAATCCAAGTTTGAGGCTAAACTTGAATTAATTTACACTTGACCTTCATCTGCAAGCGATTTGGCCAGGTTCATGACCAGCATTTGACCTTCGTTCAAATTCGAGGTGTAATTGTTCTTGATTAAAGTCTAAACTCAAACCTGGCCTTTAAATATACTTGAAGTAATTATACTTTCACTGCTCCTTTAAATGTAAAACTTGATATTTTAGTTCACTTGAACTTGACCTTTACTTCGTCATCAATTAATATGCTTGAGCTTGACCTTTACTTCGTCATCAATTAATATGCTTGAACTTGACCTTTACTTCGTCATCAATTAATATGCTTGAACTTGACCTTTACTTCGTCATCAATTAATACGCTTGAACTTGACCTTTACTTCGTCATCATTTAATATGCTTGAACTTGACCTTTACTTCGTCATCATTTAATATGCTTGAACTTGACCTTTACTTCTTTAAATATACTTGACTTGATCTTAGTAGTTACCTAAATTTGACTTGATCTAAATAGTTACTTGAACTTGATTTTAACAGTTACTTGAACTCGACTTTAACAGTTACTTGAACTTGACTTTAACAGTTACTTGAACTTGACTTTAACAGTACTTGAACTCGACTTTAACAGTTTCTTGAACTCGACTTTAACAGTTACTTGAACTTGGCTTAAACATATACTTGAACTCGACTTTAACAGTTACTTGAACTTGACTTAAACATATACTTGAACTCGACTTTAACTAATGGTAACTTAACTAACTTGACCTTTTTAATTACTTAACTTAGCTTAATGGCCACTTAAAGTTGACCTTAACTTGACCTTAGTATTACTTAAACTCAACTTGATCTTAATATTTACTTTTAAATTTGACCTTAACTCGATCTTGAACTTTTCATATTATGCACGACGTTTTCGATAAACCAAAAACGAACTCTTGCAGTTGTATTTTAAGTGAAAATTCCTATCAACTTAAAAATCAGTATATACCCCACCATTCCTAAAATCTATCCAAACTTGACCTTCTTGTCCTATACAATTTCATACGTGGTATTTTCCCGTTTTCAAACTCACTCAACCAAATAATGAATATAAAAAATTCTTTTACAGTAAAAAAAATGCAAATGTAATATTATCATTACAAATTTTGCCGAGGCTCAATTTGAGTAAATCCAATTTTCCTCTTAACAAATTAATTTCTAAGTTCCCAAACGTTATGCATACGAGTGTGAATTTCCAGTCTCAATCTTCACGGCCAAGAAACTTAGTGGAATTGGATAGTATCCGTTTGGAAGGCCATGCAAATAAACCCGGGTGTACTTTCTAATGCCACTTATATTTACGGATGTATAAGAGGCTGGAATGTCCAAGCGTGTATTAAAAGAGCGATAGAGACTAGGGACAAGTGTGGAAAATTGAGTATCCCATATTTTAGAGGAAGAGCGAGAGAAAGAAGAGGAGCGGGACAAGTGCGCATGGAATGGTTTACCTTGAGCCTTCCCTACCCTTACTACGTTCCTCCGCTCGTTTCGCATCCAGTTCGCTTTTGCTCTCTGCACCAGTCCGTGATCACACACAGGTTCCTCCGGAAATTTTACCAAAGCCCACAAGTGCTGTAATTTTTTGGGAAAGACCTTTTCCTCCAAAGAATCTCAAGTGTACATTTCTCTTCCCGGGATCATCTCAAGTGGTGGAACCAGTGGCAACAGAATTTTCATCCGGAAACTACTTCCTTCAAATAGGGCTTAAGGATTTGGGAAAACCCTAGATATTTGAGATATGTGAGTGCGTGGAAGAGAGAAAAGGAAAAAGGCAAATCTATCGGGCCAATTCAGTCTTTGGGGAAATCCCCGGATTACACATCAATAATCACTTGATCTTCTTTACCTTCGTCTTCTTTTCTGGCTTCCTTGTATCATCTCTGTACACAAAGCCTTCCTTTCCACCCCAATTATACCACCATTGTACCTGGCTAGTTCCAACAAATTGAGCCCAAGGCATCGTCAGGCAACAACTGCTTTCTCATTCTGACATTTCCCCCCTAAAAGAAAACGACGGAAAACATTTTCCCCTAAAACTATTTTCCAGACAAATTTGTGCCAGACATCCAAGATCCTTAGAAAATTTAAACGAGGAAACCCTTTCGCTGAAAGAAATTTTCCCAGAAATTTCCTTCCAGAAAACATTTTTACCCCGAAACATTTTCTGTAACATTTTAACCAGAAAAATTTCCCTCCGCAAAAATTTTACCAGTGTTACAAGATTTTGTAAGAAAATAAAACAGCCCATTAAATCCCTGAAAAAACATCAAAGTTTTGGAAAAAAAACGGACCATTAATAGAAAGGCGCCGTATGAAAATTGATGCGCAAATTGGGTGAGAGAATTTGATACCAGGGGAATTGCAAAGGAGAGGCGAATCATCAAATATTTATATATTTGTAAAAAGCCCTCAAAGTAGGGGCAAGTTCTGGTGAAAATAGGAAACTGGAACGGGAAAACATTTCCAGCGAAAATTGCGAAACATTCCTGGATTGTGTGAAAATTGTGAAACGATTCAAATATCTGGGAAAATTCTGGAGAGGTTCAATCCCGTGCGAAAATCCGGGAACGCCGCAACATACTGAAGAAATTCCAAAACTCAACAGAGCAACTTCTGGAGGATAAGTTTTCAAAGAGTTGGTTATCCAACGTTTAGTAAACAAAATTTCACATTGCAATTCTGAAAATCAAATTTCAAACAAAGAGTTTCGGATTCTTCAAAATATATTCTTGCACATCGTGAAATAACTTTGGTGCTCAAAAATATTTCCCCAGAAAATCAAATTTTCTGAGAACAAATTTTTTTAAAAGAAAATTGGTCAGGGAGTATAAAATTTTGAAAGAGAATTTTCCCACGTGGGAAATATTTTCTTGAAAAACATTTTGCCCTTAAAATCTAGTCAGAAGATGATTTTGGTGCAGAACAAAATCCTATAGGTTTTGAAGATTACGGGTGAGATTTGAAGATTCTTTAGTGTTTTTGTTCGCCGGACGATTAAAGGGAAATAAAAAGGAATTTTGCTTGTCTTTACTGTGCCATTTTTTCGCAACTCTTTTTGGAAGGATTTGAGAAAGCCTGGCTCTCTAAAAGTTACTGCGGAAAGCTCTGGGAAGGAATTAATACTGGATCGGATATGCATAAAAAATGCATTTACAAAACCCCAATCAAGACAGCTTAAGAATTAGTCGGAGTGAGTTTGCGATTGTGCTGGGACTTTCTCCGCATCTTCCTCCATTGTAACTCAGCACATTTCAGTGGGACTGTGGAGAAAGAGGAAAAAGTATTTCCTTGAGTGCGGTCGCCCAAGTCCATAAGATTTATATGAGAAAGTCACCTCAATAAATCACTCGCTTTGTCGTCCTCTTCCTCACATCACGTTTCCTTCGTAATTAGTCAAATTAAGTCGAGTGGAAATTTCTTTCCAACTTTACTCTTTTTTGAAACCCCCCCCCCTCGACCCAATAATCAAAAAACACAGAGTCACTAGCGATTTCTCCGATTTTCCTCTCCCAAAATCTGTGCACTAAGACAACCCCAAATTTGAGGGAATCCAATCTGGCCCTAAAATTTTAAAAATTCACATCTACAAAATCATTCCCCTTAAAGTGCTGAACGTTCAAATCAAAAATCAATACCTACATTTGTTGGAAAATTTAATTGAAAATTTCCCACCCGTTTGCCCGAATTTCCATCCAGAAGTGTCAAAAATTTGAAGAAAATTTTGAACTAAATTCAAACAAAAATTTTGAAATCCACAAATCCTTACGAATTTCAAGAAAAATTTCTGAAATATCTGAACGGTTTTGAATTTTAACATCCGTAGTGTGAAATCTCTTACAATTTGAACAAAACAAATTGAATTCAAGAATTTTCCCATTTTTAAAAGGAAATAGCTCGGAAACATTTTGGGGGAATAAAATATATCCGGCGTATAAATTTTTTTATCTCCCTCTCAGAGAAATGAAATAATTCGGACTTTGATGACAAACTAAAAAGGAAAACTGGAATGTTTATCAATGAAGACACTGACCTGTGAGAAATTTTCTTGGCAAACTTTCCCCATTTATTTTTTCCCTCTCCTCCAGTATTCATGAAATTGGCAAAGGATTGACTTACCCCGTCAAAAAACCCAGAACAGCAGAAAGGAGTGGAAGAAAACACAAAAATCTTTCTGCCTCTGTCGCAACAAAATATTAATCTTTTTTTTGCAATCTGTGGTTGGATTTTGCCAAGAAAAACAGTTTACTCATCGGAATCTTGAAGTTCCTCACGTCACAGTGCTCAAGCCTTCATGAATATTTGGGCAACTGGCCTCGCATCGTGGAAAAATTTGTCACCGGAAAAAATTTAAAGTGAAGGATTCCCGTATTTTTTGGAACATTTCTAAAAACTACGACGTAACAAAACGTGGGTTTGACATTTAGAGAATATTTTCTTCAAAGAACTTATGCTGACTTGAAATATTGAAAAACACAAAATTTACCTGATTGTAACTATTCTGCTCCAAGTGTTTGCATACATTCCAATCATCAGGAATAAAATTATTTTGGACTAAAATTTTTGGTTTACAAAATTTTTGGAATTACAGCCCAATTTTAGTTTCGTTTTAGTCCAGTGTCTTTGGACGTTTTCTGAACGTGCTGTGTGGAAATAGTGCTTTTTTCAACATTAATTACCCGGTGTTTTGGGGAAATTTGAGTCCCAAAAAATCTCCTGCTGTTTAAAAACTATCACTTTTGGAAAATTAAAATTTTTACCAGACTTGGCGCAAAATTTTAGGACTTCTGTTCTATCGGAATTTGTAAAAACTTGAAGTAAACACTTTTTAAATTAGAAAACATTCTAAAGGTAGGAATTTTTTTAAAAAATTTGGACAAATGTTAGAAAGTAAAAGCTGAAAAATTTACGGAAATTCCAAAAGGATTTAAGACAGGAAAACGACTTGTAAAACATTTACAGGGGAAATATTCGGTGTGTGGAAATTTGGGGGAAGTTTCTTTTGAGAAAAAATTCCCGAGAAAAGAAGAGAGAAAATATAGTGGCATATAAAATCTAGTGAGGGGAATTAAGGTGGACAAAGGCTGACATTTGGGCCGTAAAAGTAAAAATAATTCCCACGGTTCCAGCTGCTCTGTATACTCAGCAAATGTGGAAAATTTGTGTGTGATGAACCAGGCCCAAGACCATGACGGCTAGACGGAGCAAGTTGATTTGCCTCAGCCTTCATTTGATTCTCCTGGAGATTCTCTTTTATGGTAAGTTCCGTTTATCGTTATTATGATGAGGATTTTATTAAATTTAAAATGAAAATGAGCCTCTCGGCTCAGCAACGATTTCTGGGCAAATCTGCCCTTTTACTCTCATGTCATCGCCATTAGCCGGAGGGAGAAGGTGATGAGCCGACATTTTCCCCAGGCATTTTCTCCCTCAAATGCCCTGTAAAGTCAGCAGAAAAAGTCCCGTTTTTACCCGGGCTAATTTCCCCAATTGTTTACCATAACTCCCATCAAAGAATGTCCTCTCATCAAATTTTATCTCCCATTCCCGCTCTCATTATCCCCCTCTTTATTTAAGTATGGAGTCTTTTTAATTAAAAGTCGGAGGCACTTTTAAAGCCCGTTTTTAAGTAAATCCGGAAAATCCACCCATTTTATCTTTCCAAAGTGCTTCGGAAGACGGAGCGCAAGATTTCGGGAAATTTACAACTTCGCTCAGGCTACGGTCAAGTACGGGTCAAATCTGAGATTTTTTCAAATTCTCGTATAATTCAATAAATTGAATTTGGAGCAATACAGGCTTTATGAAATTTGGACGTAAATTTCAAACAAAATATTTTTTGGGTCAAGTTTAGGTCAAACTTAGATCTTGGGTCAAGTGGAGGACAAAGTAGGGTCTTGGGTCAAGTGCTGGTTAAAGTTGAGTCTTGGGTCAAGTGTAGGTCAAAGTTTTGACTTGGGTCAAGTTATATGTATCTTAATCCAGCTTTTGGATCAGGCTTTGCTTAAATCTGACTTTCCCAAAACTCCAAGTAAACGTAAAGTACATCTGAAATAACTCGGGTCAAGTTGGGGTCAAATCAGTTCGAGAGTTTTAAACTCAGATTCCATCAAAATATTTCCCATGCCCTAAAATACAAATCTCACAAAGAACATCTCTAAATTTTCCCGTCAATTTCAAGTACAGCTCCAACCAAATATTTTCCCGAAATATTTTACAAAATTATTGGCTGGAATTTAAAAAATGTTTTATGACAAAAAATGTTTTAGATGTTATGACATTGCAAAATGATTTTCTAAGAAACAAATTTGGGGCATCTTGAGATATACTCATTTTGAAGGGTTTTTATCTAAAAATTATGGTTCTCCATTAAAATAAATGTAAAGGAAGCGGGATTTTCAGAGATAAGTGGGAAATTCAGTGGAGGAAAAGAAGGAAAAATTTGGGGCGAGATGGAGAGAAGAAAAGAAAAAAGAGAGTGGGAGGGAAAAAATTTGGTAAAAAAAGGGAAAAGGTGGTGCACACGGCCGGAATGACGATGATGGGATTTAAGTAGGGTTCGGCCGTAAATCAAACTGTGCTTTGCTCTCTCTCTCTCTCCCTCTCTCTCTCTCTCTCTCTCTCTGGCTCTCACTCCCAAGTCACTTCATATTCTTTATGGACTGATGTACGAAAGCCCAGCTCGTACATATTTCCTCCCGCACCTTGTACAAACAACCATTCTCACATGATTCACTTTGGGGCTGAAAGTATTAGCCAAGGATTACACACTTGGAATTTTTTGATTAAGCTCTGATTTATTATCGAGACGTCTCTCGTCCTTTAATTTTTTAACCACTGTACACCAAGTCTGAGTTTGGGAAAATATTTGTGGAAAAATACCAGAACAAATGTGGAAACATGTGATTACGCTTAAAGCAACCATTGGACAAGGAGATGATGAAGACATGAAGATGATACCCTCATTCTACTAAATCAAAAATCCTCTTTTAGCAATCCCACTAAAACTAACGCGTAATCAGTCTTTCAAATTCTTATCCCTTCCAGCACTTCAATTCAAGAGCACACGCCCTTTTTAAAATTGCCCATTTGGTGGGGAAATTCCAGGAATTTTAGTATAATTTTAATTTGATGTAAATTAGGGTTTTTCATTTCCTTACGAAATTTTTTTATACAAGCGATAAATTCAATTTTATGGGGTTTTGCTGATTTCAGGAAAATAAAATTTTTGGGGCAGAAATTCCATCTCAAATTTTTTAAACGCTTATGGGAACTACTTTTGAAAAATAACTAGCGTGTTTTGCAGTTTTGTTCTTAAAATTTTTAAGAAGGAACGTCAATAAAGCCACTTGGCGTAGTTTACGTTTTTAGCATTCAACATTAGAAAATCGGTTCATAACAACAGGGACGTTTAAAAAATTTCCAACACCCAATTTGGTTTCAAAAATTAATTAAAGTAAATTACTGGTTAACTTTTATGTGTTCTGCAATTTTAGAAAAATTCCGGGAACTAATTAAATAGTAAAAATCAATTGGGAAAATATTTAAAAAAAAATCTAAAAGCTTTGCAAGTTAGAAACAACGTTTGAAAATTCCAAGTTGGATAGCGTGTTTTGCATTTTCATCCGATCCTTCCAACAGGGTCAATCCTATGTTTTGAATTTAATATAAACAGTCGGAGGATTAGATTTAATACCTTTTAAAATGTTATCGCTCCAGATGACATCCAAATGAGATAAAAAACGAAAAGGGTGTTGAAATATTTGTGAGAAATGCGTTGTTGACTTTTCTCCTGCCTCTCGATCTAATGTCTGTATTTACCTTTAAAATCCCTCATATTCACAGTTTCCTGCAAGCATTCAAATGCACACATGCCCGTAAAAAATCCTGACTTCGGGGAAAAGCTTGGATCTTATCCTCTCACTATTAAAGAAATTGTTTACTTGAAAAATTCCTAAATTCTCAAGAAGCTCTAAAAAAAGAGGGAAATCTGACTCCTTAAATAGAACTTTCACACAAGGGAAAAAATAAGTTTGACATTGCAGTGAATAGGACAGAGCTCCAGGACGTATGTACAAAAAAGGATTGTGCGCAACATGCGGGTAAATGGGATTTCTTAAAGTGCAAAACACGCTACATTTGGGAAATTTGATATTTATTCCGACGCTGTAATAAAATCCAATTTATTACATTGCATAGAATGCGTCAATGTTTGAAAAATCTGGAAAACACGCTAATTTTAGCAGTCAAAACTTCCAGCCCGAATGTTTAACATTCTATCAAATTTTCCATACCAGAGTCAAATCTAAGGAGGAAATGAGGTACAAGCTTCTCGTGACGGTCCTTTGGTAATCACGGCATCTAATCAACTTTGACATTCAAAAAAAAAAAAATGTAGAGCATGCTAACTTAATTATTCAATCGTGGGACTCAAAGAAACTGTTACAATATTTTAGGAAAATAAATAAATGAAAGTGGGCAGAATTTAAGGGAAATACAAAACACGCTAATTTTGACAATTTCCCCAATAATCTAGGCTTTGATAATATTAATAGAAAAATCCAGTGGAGCTGAGGCGTCCAACGTGCTAATATTCCTTGCTGGTTTAAATTTTCGAAAATAATTCAAATATGGGACAAACAGGGGGAAATTACTGGGGAAGGCTTAAAATGCAAAACACGCTAAGTGAAGGGAAGTTGGTATTGCGAGGGAAATTCTCAAATCTGGAACTACGCTAGTGCTTAGGGGAATGTGGTAAATATTTGGAAGAGCTTAAAGTGCAAAAGAAGCTAAGTGGGGCAGAGTTGATTATGCACGGATATTTGTAGCTGATGGTGGGAGCACACGGACATTTATTGTTCCTGGCATATATGTTAATCAATGTGAGGATATTTGAATAAAAACGGGATGAATTCCCAGGGCTTTTTCTTCCCATGCTATTTAGACAGAGACACATAAATTAATGCGAGGAAGTAAGTCCGTCTGATGTCATGACAAGATTCTATGTTTCCCATCCCGTGAATTGAGGCGTGCAGTTCCCTCTGTGTGTGTCTGTGTTGAGGGGAATTAACGGGATCCGAAGGAGAGTGCTTCATTAACTGGTTTTCGCTATATATGGGATGAGAAACTTAGAGATTATTTAATCCCTTGTATGCTCCGCTCTCAGGCTCAGTCCTTCAAAAGCCCCCATTACATTTCCCCATCTCTGCAAAAGAAATGCATACAATTCACTCATAGGGATGCAAAACCAGCTAATAAATTCAAATGTCTCGCCCAAAACCTTAAAACATGTCCTCATGTCAACTCCAGAGCTAATAAAGGCCCATGTAGTTTTACATATAGGAATTAAATGGGCAAAATTTAGTGGGCATTTTTTGAAAAACAATCTAATGGCTTTTTTTGCAGCAAACATTTAGACAACAAAATTGCAAGGAAAATTTAGAGTTCAAGTTTTACTCAAAAAATATTACGGGAAATTTTAAGGGTTGTATTTTGAGGAGAAAAATTTATGGGAATTTTTTCCGGAAAAATAATGTGGGAAACTTTTGAAAGAATAATGTGGGCAATTTTTGGGAAATAATTTAAGCAAGTTTTGGGGAAATAATGTGAGAAATTTGTTGGAAAAATCGTGTGAAATTTGGAGAATTTTGTTAGAAAAATAATGTGGAAATTTTTACCGACAAATAATTTAATCTTTGCAGGAAAATAATCGCGTAATCTGTCTCAGAAAATTAATGTTGACGTAGTAAAATAAGGTGGTAAATTTTCCAGAAAAACAGCGTGGCAAATTTTAACTTGGCTCGAAACAAGCCTGAGCAAAAAGAATGATGCTTTTTGTAATGCTTCTAATGTAAATACTATTTTCCACAGCAACATGCAAAAATGATATATTTGCAAAATCTTGTTGACTTTTCTCAAGCCCCTGATTTAATGCTTGTATCGTTCTTTCTGAGATTCTTCGCTCTTTTCCCACAACCATTCAAATATACTCACACTCGCCTCTGACGAAATATGTACGCTGAGATTGAGAGGAAAAGGAAAAAAATCTTAAGGAAAATTTTACAAGAAATTTCAAGAGGATCTTCAAAAGACTTAAAATTTGACTCTGTAAATACCAGGCTCTTACAAGGACATACAAAGTTTGACATTATGGTAAATTCTAAAAAATTGTTCAAATATCCAAGTGACAATGGAGTAATACTTATGTCTGCAAATATTAGTGAATGGGATTCCACCAAAATATACCAATTTTGAACAGCTTTTCCATCATCCAGTATTTATGTATATTACAATTTACGCTTAAATCTAACACTGACATGCTTCGTAAGCTAAATGCAAAACCCGCTAATTTCCAAACATTTTATCATTCTTCGTCAGTTACTGGAGCATTTTATCAAATTCAGGGTAGAAATCAGAACTTGAAGGGAAACATACGCTAATTTCAAGGATTTTGTTAATCATCCCGCGAACTCTCTAAAATTGGGCCTGTTATTCCAAGTGCTGGCTGTAATGTGGCCAATATTTGCACGATGAGTAGGAAAAGCCTGAAATTAAATTTCACTCATTTCGTTTCTGTTCAAATCTTGAGAAACAAAGGGTGAGAACCGGAGAGTGCAATAACGGGAAAATGTATTGTGGTGCCTGAGGTCCTTCACGTTAAAGTGTTCTATGTGCATATTTAATTTTAATCGTACGGATCCCTTTTAATACACTGGAGCTAAAGTTCATTGAGACATCTGGTATTGAATTTTGTAAGACCTTTTATCAATTTACTTTAGTTGGGTAGATGAATTCTCTCTCTCTCCAGAATATCTTTGAGGCGTCACACCTGGAACCTTTGGAAATTAAATTGTAAGAAATGCATATCGCCCAAATTAGTGGAAAATAGAAACATAAATACCAGCAATTAATTACCACTTGGGGGCTCGTCCTTCAAATATAATTACAACAAACAGAAAAAAATAGATTCATTCCATACAAAACTCACAATAGATCCTTACACTTGTAAAATTTTCCTGTTTATTAATTTCTCTTGCAAAAATTCAAAAGGTGCTATTTCCTGGAACAGCTGATAAAATAAAATATCTGAAATGATCCCTTAAAATTGAAACAAAAAAATTAAGGTTTTTTAAACAACGAAAGGACAAAAATGCAAAAGACGCTATCTTCAAGATTTGGAATGATTCCTATTTGGAAATGGTTAAAATGCAAAACCCGATAAGTTTCTTCAATTCTGGAAATTTTAATTACTGCCAAATTCAGAAAATGCAAAAGAACCTATCCGTTTGAAGATTTGGGAAAATGGTAGATACTATTTCCAAGTTTACAGAATTTCAGAAGACGATATCTCAAGAGAATCATTTTGTTGCTATTTTTAAAACTAAGGAAATAATTATACCAAAGACACTTTTTTGATTTTTTTTTCAAAATTTCAGAAAACGCCATCTAAAAGATAAGATAATTTGTGATAATTCTTACAGTAGCTTTACAATACAAAAGGCGCTATTTCCCCCGAGAATACATACATACAGAGATAACAGTAGGGAGATAGCTAAAAATTGGGCATTAAAATTCAAATCTCCCGCCATTATCTCCCCGGATCGAATGAGAGCGGGTGCTTGAGAGAATTAGAGAAAAGACTAGAATTCGTTCCACAGATCCCGGCAATTAGCTCCGGTCATTGTGAAAAGCCTTGGTTGAAAAGCGGGAGAAATAGAGCGGGAAAGAGCTTACGCACAGGAGACACACACAGACAGACACACGTAGTTCCCTTGAGACCGTATATGTTTAAGCCTAGCTCTACTCACGTTTTTCCCTGTATGGAGTCGGTGAGAGGGTGTGTAGGGTCAGTATGTACAATTGAACGGTATAGGTCTGAAAGGGAGAGAAAGGATTAAAGCGGAGTTGAAGGCCGTATTAATTGAGTGGAGCTGTGGGGAGGGGTGGGAAGCATTAATTAGGACTTTGTCCCACCCATCAAGTCCTGGCTCAGTGTACAAAAGATACCAAACCTTTATTCCATAAAGTCAAGTAGCCGTAATGTACAAAGAAGCATCTCTCCGCCATGAGAATTCCTCCCGAACCTTTCCAAAATGGGGCTCAGAATGGGTAAATATCGTTTCCATCTGAAACATTTTTTTCTTCTCAAATCCACTTGAAAATAGGTGGAAATTTAGCCCTTAAATTTAAATCCAAATTTTAGAATTTACTTGAAATATTTTACCACTAGATGTATAGTGACCTCGGATTGACCTCTGCAATAAATTTGACCTTAAACTGATTTTTTCAATATTGGATTAACCTTCATTTGAAATAAATTTAACTTGAATTTGTATGACCTACCTTGACCTTGACCTTGACCTTTCCCAAAAAAATTAATTTCACAAATACTTTTCTAATTTCTATTCAACAAAAATTTTCTGTAAATTTTAAAGAAAATGATCCTCGAGAAAGGGACTAGTCAAGTGGAAATTTATGGTTTTGCATTTTATCAGAGACGCTTTCACTGCTTTTAGTGCGAACGCTTTGTGATGCTATACTTGAACCAAACTGAAACACTCCCAGGCTCAAGTCTCTCTTGAGTCGGGTTTTGAAAATTCCTTTAGATTTGTGTGATTTCTCATAAATCCAAAGGAATTCACTCCCTTGGATTTTTCTTGGAAGGACTTTTGTCCGTTAATAAAATACTCCTTGTAACATAACTCAGCTCTGGCGGGAGCCACGTCCCAGAAGCGGATACCAGGAGGGAGAGGAAATGTTGAGGGAGATTGGGAAGGGGAAAAAGATGGGAAAAATTGGGCGGAAAGGGTAGGAGAAAGGTAGGAGTAAAAGCGGGGAAAATGGAGAGTTAAAAAAGAAAATGTCATTTGGGAGGCTGATATGATTACTTGGATAGTAATGACATGGGTCGGTCTGGGAGTCTCACGGAGCTGGAACAAAGAGTCATGGCCTTGTTAGAAATGATGAATTTTTAACGAGTCTAAATCGAATCCCGGTTTGTTTACTCTTCTCTCTCTTTTCTTCTTTGTACTTTCCCCGCTCTCTTCCTCCTCTCCCATCAAGAAACGAAGAGTCAACTGCACTTAACCTCTCAGTCTCACCGTTTGACTCTCACTCAAGGGCTTTTTTTACCTGTTTATTTTCACTTGAGTCTACTCTCTCTCCTTTTTCTCTTTCATTCTTAACCCTTCTTAAAAACCTTAACTTATGTCCCAGCGTTTTTTTTCTCGTTTTTTTGTCCTCTCTTCTTTTTTTCTTCTGTCTACTACTTTCTCCCCATGCAAGTCTCCCCTCCTTCCTCCTCTGCTTTGCTTGATAAAATGCTCAACTTATACTTTGATTGAGTTGACTTAAAGTGAGTCTAAAGTTGAAGTTGACTTGAGTGAGAGCTGATGCTCGTGTTTACTCACTTTTATCATTACTCGCTTCATGCTCACTTCCAGACACAAAGAGGGGGATGTGGGAGATGTGGCGGAAGATTCCAAGAAGGTTTTGGGAAGAAGAAGGGAAGGGACTGAGGCTTAAAGTGCAAAAGACGCTAAGTGCACTTTGACAGCTGAGCCTCTTCAGATCCTAGTATGTTTTTAATAGGGGTAAAGGGGCGTGAAAAATTTGAAGGAATTTCTTTCTAAGGATTTTGCTTCCTTTAATTTTGAAGTTTTAAAACATAAATTTGCAAAATGAGGTAAATTTTGACAGGAAGTTTAGATATCCAGAAATGTAAGAGATATTCTAGGAAAATTATATTTTCAATTCGGTCTTCAAGGTGATGGAAGGTTGTTTTTGGGAGGGGAGGTGAAAGTAAATCTTAAAATGCAAAACAAGCTAAGTGTGTTGCAGAATTGGATTGTAGTTTCTGTCATTCTTCCTATCCTGGCCGGTTCTTTAGGGGTTTTTGGTTGGTTGAAGATTTTGAGGGGAATTTGGACTTGACTTGTCTTACATTTTAAGGAAAATCCTACTGGCGCCGAATGACCATGAATGCATAAGTGGTGTCTGGAAGATGTGGAGATTGTGAAGCTTACCTGGAGAGCTGGAAGATATTTTGGGGATGGAAAAACTCTCTCTATTGCACACACACACACACACTCTCTCTCTCTCTCCCTCAAATGTCATTCAATCATTGTGAAAGTTTTGCCATTTCCTAAAGTAAATCCTTTTTAAAACCTTTCTCTCACTCCAATCGCTCAATCCATCTTCACTCTCAGTCCGCTCCATATCCATTTTAAGCCCTGTTTAGATATCTTCCCAGGTGGGTATGTACGGTCGTGGGTTAGAATTGGACTTGTGTGTAAAATCTGTTATTTGAAATGGTCATGTGCCCTCATGCGAATCCTCTTTCACTGCTCTCCCTCCTCGAGCCTCACTCGCTCACTGGTCAACATCTTCACTCCTTTCGGTCAACATTTCCGACCTACTTCTCCTATTCCTTTTGGTTATTCAAGGGAACAAGCCCTTCCCGAGTCCATTTGCTCATTTATTGGAAAAACCTTGCAAGGGCGATTGAAAAAACAAACTCGGCCTAATGCACAATTTCCAACAGAGGATCGGACGAGCTAAGTAATGTCAAAAGCTTGTCTTGCATTTGATTTGTTTTTGGTCAGGTTGACCGGAAACGTTTGGCCACTTTTTGACTAGAACTGGTTCACAGCCTGTGCATTTGTTAACACTGAACCATTGAGTCTACGTTTTCTAAAGCTCTTTACAACAGCTTTGACATCCAGTAACTCAAACGTGCTTATTGACAAACTAACTTTGACCCAAGTTTGGTCCATATTTGACCCAAGTCTGGATTTAGCCCTCCTGATCGCAGAATGGTGTTGACACTCTTGATTGTCGAAACGTTTTTACTTTTTTGATCCTAGAAGTGTTGACCTTCTTGACCATAGAAGTTTTGACCTTCTTGACAATAGAACAGCGTTGACCCTCTTGACCGTGTTCTAGTGTTGTCTCTCTGTTGCCCTAGCCTTCTGTAAATTTCACCTATGTGACCTAAACTGGTGTAAATTTGATCTTGTTGACCTAATATTGTGACATGTTGATTTTGTTGACCTAATCTTGTGACAAGTTGATTTTGTTGACCTAATCTTGTGAAAAGTTGATTTTGTTGACCTAATCTTGTGACAATTTGATCAAGTCGACCCAATCATCGTAAATTTGAGCCTAATTATATAAGGTTTTGTAAATTTGAGCCTAATTATATAAGGTTTTGCAAATTTGAGCCTAATTATATAAGGTTTTGGAAATTTGACCCCTTATGAGCTATTCCTAAATACGACGTTTGTGACCTAATCTTCGGTAAATTCGATCCATGTGACCGGGTTCCTCTAGAATAATGCTTTGGACCCTGCTCCCAATTATTTTGACCGAATCGACCCATTTTTGTCCACATAAAATTAGCCACATTTAAAACTGACCGGTTTTACACCCTCCTAGTCCCAGCCCTAGTTTGCCTTAGAAGGACCTAAGAACTAGCCGGAATGTGCGGAATCCATTGGCTGAGTTGACTCTTGCCAGGGAGATTGTATGTAGGTCAGGATTGAATTTGGAGACATGTCATAGCTCTTGTGTGGAAGCCAGGAGGAGAAAAGCTGGGATGGCAATAACAGACTGAATTTTTTTCTCTTGCCGATGGCAGAAAAGTGAGAAAAAGTGAGGACGACCCAGGACTGCATCCATGTGTCCCAGCCATGTGTGAATTTATCCCACTCCGTTTCTAAGGACTTTTCCTTGTGGAAACCTTTCATTTTTTTTCCAGGGAAAAGAATAAGAGACAGATCTTGCATTTCAGCATTTCACCGCAATTGCAATCTCTCCTCGCTGCACTTGACGGCTTCTCAGCCCAAATACGCCAGACCCAGAGGAGTCCCAAACTCAGAAAAAATAACGCAGCTCCTACAGCTACAGCTCCAACTCTACAAATTACACTACTCCAACATCAAATCCTGGGCTCCGCTGAAATAACATTGTATTTTCAAAATGGCATGCTCCGGACTCACGTGGAGCCCAAAATATATGTTTAATCCAATTTACATTTTCATTATTGTCCACAAAAACATTCCTATACTTTCGAATTATAGACTTTACACACGCAAAGAATTTTAGACACGCTTATTTTACATACACTCTAAAGAGACAGGAAAATCTTCAAAAAAGTTGTCAAAATATATTCAAAAATATAAAATTTAAAAATCGTAAAAACATATATTTTTAGGGTTGAAAAAATCGTAAAATTTTCAAAACTTTGAAAGAATTAGAAAAGATTTAAAAATAAAAAACACTAAAATATTTTCAAACACAAAATCTATACATAATTGTTTTCCTCATATTCCCATTTAATGCAATATTATTAAAATGCTTAATTTGTTTTTTTGAGAGCGTATGTAGATACATCCGCCCAGAAATTTAAGGGCAACATTTTGTTTGCCTCAACTTCGTTGTTATAAATAGATTATACACTACATTTATGCACATGGACGTACATAATGAGGACGGAAGAAGTAAGTTTGAGATGCGGAAAAGGGAGCGGAGTTCCACGTAGATCTTAGTGATGTTGGTCAAATGAGGGGGGTCAATAATGGGACGGTTGCATGTTCCTATGGGAAAAGGGCAAATGTCAACTGCCAGGAGCAATTAATTATTATTTGTTGTTGGTTCAGAAAATGGAAATTGAATTTCACAACTTGCTCCCGAGACTTGTAACTTGTCGGAACTTTCTCAGGGACTGGGACTATTCCCGTAAGTTTCTGCCTCAATCCTTCCCATCAAAATACGTTCCGGGCTCCACAGGAGCCTTGTCATGGGCTAAGTTTCGTAATAGCAGTTGCCCTTTTGCATAAAACGGGAAATCTACAAGTCAGATTTTCATGGAGGAAAAATATTTCTCAATATGCGTCGTTGGGTAGATTAAGAACCTTCAAATATTTCCCCTCCAAATGTTCCTCCCTCAAGTAAATGTTAAAATTCATAATATTTTCAACATTTTTCAAGGAATTATCCTGAAAAAGTGACTAAAATTCACATTCTTTACCTCTGCTGGCAATTGGGTAATTACCGATCTAAAATATTTCAAATTAAATTTGTAACCCGAAATTTTGTTCCAGTTTGCGGTAAACATTTTACTTACTCTGTCATCCTAGACAAAATATTTTTATGATCATTTTTCGAAAATTTTAAGGTACAGTAATTTCCTCCCGAATATTAAATCGTGGGAAGTTGTGGGCGTAGGAACTACTTTTGGAAGAGTGTACGAAAGTATTCCTTAGGAGTGCAAATATGGAAAATTTTAGAGGAGGAAAATAAACCCAATTCACTCTTTTATTGTGCAAAATGAATTGCTGTAACAACCTTTAAAATTTTCGAAAATTTAAAAGCAAATTTGCTCAATTTTTAGGATGAAAAATAACCTGGACATACCTTTAAAGTTTAATTATAGCAAGTAAGGGCAACCTGGGAATAAAAAATTTAACAATTAAGTTTGAAGGAGTAAAATCCAAAGGAGAACATTTTTGACCTTGGCTATTTCAAATATTGACGGAGATGAATGAATTTTGAAAATTCGGAAAGAAATTTTGGTGGAAGTGGGGGAATGGACGGTTTTGAAAAACTTTGGTAAGATCTGGGGAATAGGGGCAGAAATATTTGAGGGGATGTGAAATTAAGGAGTGTAAATAAAAGCTCATCTGCTGACGCCTTATGGGAAGTTACTTTAATTAGAGGAAGCATTCCTTGTTAAAAGCCACAGACGCATTTGGGGAATAGGATTTAGCTGTGAAAATAGCTAGTGCATGTAGAAAGTGCCTACATTACCGTAAAATGGAATGTCAAGTTGACAATTGAAGATAAAGCTGGAATCCCTTCGGAGATGCTGGCGTTCAATTGACTCAGCTTCTGTGGGGATTGTTATGTGGAGAAGGGAATGGGGAAAAATGGGATTGGGGAGCTGTGACTCTGCAGGAGCTGAAAATAACCTGGAAAATGCAATCTCAAGGAGTAATCTCACTCACAGAAATATCCCTGTAAATCTTTCCAGTACAAAAGAGGAGGAAGGTAGCGTGACCTCGGAGTGGCCAATAATGGTCAGGGAGTTAAATATGGAGATCCGGTGCACGTGAGCCGGCTTTTACTCAACTTGAGATTCGGGTTTAGATTTTGTGCTCACTTTTATAAAAATCACGAGTGCATTTTTTTTTGCATTTTTTCTTGCTATAGAGACAACTTAAGGAAATATATTTAGGCACAATTGCTTAAAGTTCACTTGAAATGCTTCCCTTCAAGTTCAAGTTTACTTGAATTTAAAACTCACTTGACGTTCAAGTTCGTTTTGATTTATAACTAGCATAAAGTGCAAGTTAACAAAGGTTCAAGTCCTCTTGAATTTAAAACTCACTTGAAATGAAAACTCGCTTAACTTAGTCCCCCACACTTGAAATTAAAACTCACTTGAATTAACCTCTCACACTTGAAATTAAAACATTTAAAATTCAAAGTTCAATAAAAATTCTAAAAATATTAAGTTTGAATTTTTGTCGACTTCGAGTGCGCATTACAAGATGAAATTTTAATTCAGATGTCAAGTGCGTCCTCAAGTTTCAATTTTAATTGTGAGAGCAAACTCAAGATTGAAGTACAAAAAAAATCAAGTTGAAGTTTTACTTCAAGCCTCCTTTACTTGATACAAGATTAGATTTCGGTAGGTTTTAATAAATTTAAAGTTTTTTCCAAAGATAGTTGGTCAAGCGCTCCTTGAAATTTCGAGTACAAGTCGGGAGTTTAGTGCGGCATGAAAAAGTGCATAAACTTGGTCAGAAATGACAGCCGTTGTATATATGCGGGCTGAAGTTGTAAACTTGTGGAAAAAAATAGTTGGAAATTTTGACTGAGTCAGGAGGGCTGGTAAATAGTGGAAAAAGTGCAGGGGAGGACTGGACATGTGAAAACAAATTGTAGAGTTGGCAATGCGAAATGAGGAGAAATTGTGAGAAAGTTTGGGATCCAATTGATCCTGAGACGTGCAATGTGTAAATGTTGAGAATTCTCGAGGGAAGCTTCAACTTTCTGCTTACGACGGATTCTCGAATATTGCTTCGAAAAAACCCTTCCCCCAACTTTCACAATGCTCTCAAGAGAGATTCCCAGGGAAAGTAAACTACAGTTTTGTTGTTGATTCTTCAAAATCCCTCAACTTGCTCAAATGAGACTCGTGCTATTTTTCCCCTCCAAAATTTCCCTGACTTTTGGAACGGACGGGAAGGAAAATGCATGCATTAATGTCTGCGGTGGGTCAGTTGGAATAATTTCCTGTCACTCAAATATTTTCAAAGGGTTTCAACATCCATGAGTTTTAATGGCCTGACCTTATTTCAAAGCACTTGTGCGTACAGTGGCTTGTTCAACTTTTACCCTTAAATTTACGTGAGTATGTATTTGTTTCCATGCACGTACATTGCGTTTTACAGGACCATGTACATGTGCAACATAATGTAACAACCGCAGCTTCCTGTAAATTACGTTGACCCGGGGAAGTCTCCATGGATTACTAAATAGGACTGGGAATGAGAAGGTCTGGATAAACGTTAGATATTGAGTGAGTCAAGTTGGAGTTGCACAGTTTTTGGACCAGTCCAAGTGAGAGTTTTGGGGTCAAGTAGATTTTATGGTGAAGTGGAAAATGAGACTTAGAATTTTGTGTGAGTCAGGGATATTGTGGGGTCAATTTCAAGGTCAGTATGAGTATGACTGTGCAGATCATTGTTAGGTTGACTTTAGGTCGAGTTCATGGTTGATTGAAATTTGATTTCAGGTTTAGATTAAGTTCAGGTCAAGGTCAAGTCCACGTTTAATTTAAGGTAAGGCTCATTGTTTAAGGTCGTAGATTTCGTTCAGGTCAACTTTGGTTTGTTGTAAGCTCAAGTCAAGTTCAATTTCTTGTAGTTCAGGTCAGGTTTACAGTAGTTTGCTGTAAGTTCGGGTCAAGTTCAGTTTGTTGTAAGTTCAGGTCAGGTTCAGTTTGCTGTAAGTTCGGGTCAACTTCAGTTTGTTGTAAGTTCAGGTCAAGTTCAGTTTGCTGTAAGTTCGGATCAACTACAGTTTGCTGTAAGTTCGGATCAACTACAGTTAGTGTAAGTTCAGATCAATTTCAAATGTAATTTCAGGTCAATTTCGTAATTGATCCGGGGTCAACTTAGTTTCATTTGAATGTCAGTAAATTAATTCCCACTTGGTATCAAATCAAGTTCAAGGTCAAATGTTATTTACTTCCAGGTCAAGTTTTCTTTAATTCCAAGTCAAGTCAAGTCAACGCCCCTGTAATTTCCCAACAACTTTTAAATTACAAAATTCAAGTACACTTGATTATCCATCTACCCAAACCCTCACTTCAAAAAATCCCTTCCTCTCAGCCACTCCAATAATTTCAAGTAAAATTCCGATCCAACGACCAACCCTAACCAGAGCCCTATAAATAAATGAGATTTGCACTCTCCCAGCGCTCCTCATTGTACCCCATTCATTGAGATGTATACACAAACAGATGAAGCTCCAGGAGCCCTAAAGTCTGGTCAAGTGCAAATGATTTAGCGTCTTTTGCAGGTAGTATACACATACGACTATATATGTATGTCAGACACTCTAGTACACACATGAGTCTGGAAAGGATAAAATAAATAACCATTCAAAATCAGATGGGACATTTTAATATGAATTATTATTCCAGAACGGATCCCTTCCCATTGAGCCCTGTTTTCCCTTTGAGAGGAAATGGCTCGTAATTTTTTTCTATTGATAATTCCATATTTTTGACTTCCCCTCATCCTCCAGTCCCAATGGGGATTCCATCTGGTTAAACACACACTTGTCATAATGGGACTCATACATATCCACAGGACCCTCTCCACCATAGAAATCTCCACTCACTCTTCATAATTAGATACCCGGGCATTTTCCATCGTCCCTGCATCCCCATCCACTCATGTACATACATCCTTCCTTATTATGTACACTCCACAGCTCCATACAGAGAATTGATACAGGATAAATATAGCACCTGGAATTGATCACAAGAAAGGTCCTTCACCCATCTCAACCCAGTACTTGATGGGACTCTTGAGTAATCTCCTCATCAGGCTCTTTTCCCTCCAATCATTACACCAAAGTACCTTTCCAAAGAGTCATCCTCCCCTTACAATCCACTCTCGCTATAACATCCACTCTTCTTTCAAAATTCAAAAAAATTTATATAATAAAATATAACAAAAAATAAAATCCTTCATTTTTCCTACACAAGTAATTACAGAGCACTCCTGTCACTCCGGATAGCCCAGTCTCGTTATAACGGTCCCCTCGAAACACCAGCTCCATTTGGGAGCCTAATCAATAAAGTGCATGAGGATTAGAAATATTACGTGTCCCTTAATGGGGCATTTGTTGGAGGACAGTGACTCTAATGGGATTTTCGTTATGGAATCCTCTCCCGGACTGTAATGAGACCAGAAAGCGAATCACATTAGAATTGACATTAAGAGAAATTAATGGACGAGGAGAAAGAGGAGGATGAAAACTGGTCTCGTCCCCATCAGCAATCGCGGATGCACTTGTGCATGCTGCAGTCTCACAGCGACAGACATACGTCCATCTGCAGAGGATTGAGAGAAAATTCTAACATGTGCATATGCCCATATGCTCTTTAAGAGCCAGTCCTGTTCCAATTCTAACTGGATTTTGATTAGGCCAGATATCTACATATGCGAGGTGCGACTGCATGGGTTACGGGGAGAAATTACATTCCGGCAGGGATTTTCAAAAATTAGTAAAAATTTTAGCAAAAAATATTCTTCCAGGGATGTTTTTTTACATATGTAAAATTTGCATTTGAAAAATCCTGTCAAAATTTGAAAAGTTGTATGAAATATTTTGGAGACACGTTATTTTAGAAATTTGGCTTTGGAAAGATTGGATTTGGGATGGGAGAGGAATGGGGTGTGTTGAGGTGATAGGGAGTTGACTGTGTACAGATGTGAGGACATACATAATTATGTACATGCGATGGTGAGGATAGGATTTGTGTGACAGAGGAGCTGGACCTGGGTGCATTGGGGTGTTGGATGGAGCGAGTAAAGGGCATTGGGTGAGTCCAGTGGAGCATGAAAACATAACATTTGGAGGGTTTCATCCTCCGCATCTTCCGCATCCTCCTTCGCGGACAAAAGCAATGGAAAAGGTAAGTGAATGATGCAGATGAACTCTGACAATAGAATGCCTTTGTGGTGGCCTCCATCCATCCACTCCATCCCCATTTGTCTTCGTCTACTTACTCCCTCCATTTGCATAGGGAGTACATACGAAGTACATATGTACATACAGTACATCTCATTGATTCTCCATCAAGTGAGCACACAATGGCTTAGCTTTTTCACACACTTCTTCCCATTTCCTCGACCGTGTGGAGAGAGAGAGAAAAGTGAGAGAGAGAGAGAGAGAGAGAGAGGACAGGAATGGATTCGAAGGGTGTGAGGCGATAATGTTGGTCCGTGTCAGAAGGCCCATTTCCAGCCCGTCCTCACAACAAGCTACAGGAGGAAGGGGAGACGTATTGGAAATACACGCATTTACATATGCACTCAATGCACATAAGTGGCCCGAGAAATAAATCAACTTTAAACATTCCCAAGGGACAGAAGCCCTTTCCTCAAATCCTATCTTCGTACACAACTCCTTCCCATTTTACTATTTTACTTCATTCCGTATGAGGTGCGTACAGGGAGGTTGAGCACAGTCCTTGGTTTCTTTTTTTTTAAATTAAAAAAGAGTCCATGAAAAAAATTATTTTTGTCCGAAGGACCCTCAATTTTATTTGGGGCCTTGTCAAGGTCCAGGACTGGTGGATTTTGGGATTTTGGGATTAATGCACAGGATTTCGTAGAGGGTCAAGTGTGAGGGAAAGCTCATGAGGAATTTTTCTAAGGTTCAAAACTAGATAAAGTGTTGGGTCAAGTTCGTGAAACGCCTGGGGTCAAGTGCAGTGCAAGTGCTGGGTAAAGTTTGAGTAACTGAGGGCAAGTGGAGTTTCAAGGGCAGCTTGAAGTTTGAAGTTTGCATTTAAAATTATAAAGGCTACAAGTAAAACGAAGGAAATTAAATGGTGGAAGGAGATAAAGTTCAAGCTTGCGTTCAGATTTAAATTTTGGACCGAAGTGAAATTTTGTACAAGTTTGGGTTGAAGTTTCAACTCGGGTTAAAATTAAATTGAAGCTTAAGTTTAGTTTTATGTGTATCTAAGCACAAATTGAAATGAGACATTTTATTGAGGATTGGAGTAAAGTAAAGATTGTAAAATGAGGTTTAGAACCGAGTTTAAATTTCCGGCGAGGTCAAATCAGGGTTCGGGTTGAAGTTCGGATTTAAGGTAGTTTTATTTTGAGTAATTCAAGTTGAAGGTGTTAAATGAGGGATGAAATATTGAACGAGACCCTGTACATTTGGAAATGTGAATGTTTGGGAAAATCAGAAATGGTATTTTTTTGGATGATTGCATGGGAGAAAATTGCGGACCTGTGAGCTCTGGCATTTATTTGTGGCTGGAAATATGGGAGGGATATTGTTGTGGAATCCGAACCCTTCCTCCTCATTTTTCTCCCTTTGATTACACTCTCTCGTGAGGAGCATATTCCGGAGGAACGGTCACACCCGCCATGAATTGTGTCAAAGAAAATGGATAAATCCTGCGAAGGAGTGCCCTCGGGGCCTCCAATTGCCTCTCTTCCTTTATTCCCTCCACTTTAAACATTTCTCTTTTTCCCACTTCCCTCATTCTCTCCACTAGACCTCAGAAAACTTCCCTCAAGGGCATTACCTCCTCTCTCACTCCCACAACCAACCTCGATCAAGTCGAGCTGGGTTCAGGTCACACTTTACCCTGGCGCACTCAAACCTGACCTCCACTCCAAATTTCAAGTGTGAGCTAAATCCCTAGGTGCTCAAGACATTTGATGTGATCTATTAGAAACTACGACTGTACTAACTAGCTCAAATTAGATTTTCCCCATAATTTTGACTAAACTTGACACGCACTTGACCCAGGACTGACCTGATTGCCAGATTTGAGGAGCTTTGCAGGTTTTGTTCAAATCATACAAGAATAAATTCACTTTTTTAATTTTTACGTTGACCCGAAGTTCACATGCAATTTGATCCATCTTCAACCACAGTCAAAATTTCTAATATTTGAGGGACGTTCAACTTTGACCAAACTTGACCAGAAATTGATCAAACTGACCAGAAATTGACCGAATTGGCCAGAAATTCAACAGAAATTGAACAAATTACCAGAAATAAATCATAAATTGAACAAAATTGACCAGAAATTGAACAAATTGACCAGAAATAAATCAGAAATTGAACAAATTGACCAGAAATAAATCAGAAATTGAACAAATTGACCAGAAATAAATCAGAAATTGAACAAATTGAACAAATTGACCAGAAATAAATCAGAAATTGAATAAAATGACCAGAAATTGAACAAATTAACCAGAAATTGAACAAATTGACCAGAAATTGAAAAAATTGACCAGAAATTGAACAAATTGACCAAAAATTGAAAAAATTGACCAGAAATTGTACAAACTGACCAGAGGTTGAACAAATTGACCAGATATCGAACAAATTGACCAGACATCGAACAAATTGACCAGACATCGAACAAATTGACCAGAAATTGAACAAACTGACCAGAAATTGACCATAGTTTAATCAAGTCCTCATTCAATATTAACCCAGTCTTGACTCAAATTTCTCTAAAACTTAATCAGCGCTTCACAAAATTTTGATAAAAACTTGACCCTGTCTGGACTCGAATTGGACCCACCCAAAATTAATCTCTAACAATGCTTATATTTTGTGGCAACTGTAGAAACTTTGTGAACCTTGAACAAGTCCGTGATTTCATTTGTCCCTGAGAGTAAGCATCATCGAATGCCTGTTTTGCAAAGGAGCTGTTCCATGATATGTAATTGTTGGAAATATTGGTCCCTTTCAGCCAATGCCTAATCCCAGGATTCCCAATCCATGTGTTGGCAACTTTTTGCATATATCTAGTAATCCCCAAGTCCTTGAGAGCGTGATGGGTAGGGTATTGAAATGAGTGTGGGAATTGCCATTGCTGAAGATTGGGCTCCCTGGGCTCTGCCCAGATATCGCTCTTCCCTTGCCCATGAACAAAACATATTCCTCCGGATGTGTTCAAAGGAGATATCATATGGAGCTCCCAAGCAGAGAGACATTGTGGAAGCAGAAGCACGGAGCTTTGATCTTTTCTCTTCTCCTCTCCACACCCTTTTTCCCGAAACATGTTGAGTTGAAACGGGAGATGGAATTGCACTGGGGAGGGATTCCCTCCATCCTTTTCTATATATGGAAATGTTTTTCCCTTGAAAAATCATACACGATTTTTCAGTCTCACTCTACTATTTGGTCCTACTTTTGGGAATTTACACAATTGTTTGCAAATGATGGGCTTTTGGAATGTTTGTACTCCAGAGTTTCTGGGGATGTACAAATTTACACATTCCGCAGTAAGGCCTTCAGCCCACAATTCTCAAATGAACAACGTATGTACATATGTATCTAAAGCTAATTACAATTGTTTGAAATGAAGCCTCACGGGCTCGTACCCTTTACAAAGGATTTTTGTTACCAACTGATTCTCATCTATTTACGAAATTAAAAGAAATATGAGTATTTAATTAAAAACGATATTATTATTCATAGCAATTTTGTGGGCTTTTATTTAAAAAACCCTAAATTTTTATCTTATTATAAATTCCACTTTTAAAATTTTGTTTCCCCAATATTTACCCTCCATCAAAATATTTGGTTTCAATTTACAGAGCATGCAAATTTCTCAATTATTGTATTTTTTTCTCAACAATTTTCGGGGTAAACATTTTCCCCCCAGTTTGAACATATTTAAAATTTGCTCGGAGATTTTGTTTTTGCGTGTGAATTTTTTCCCTGAGGATTTTGCACGCATTTAGGAAAAGAGATTTTATTCGTTCTGGCAAGGAACCCAAGTGTCCGAGTAGATTTGGTTGGACAGGGAAAACACTCTTGCAGGAAAGGCCCTTATAGGAAGAGAATATATTACACTGTGGAGACACTATATATGTACATACACAAGGAAAAGTTAACATTGTGGTAAATGGGAACGTGTCCAAATATTTTTGCCCTTATGGAGAAAATGTTCTTACGCGAGCATCTCCTCCAACTACCGTTCACTACACGTATGTAGATACATATATATCTACTGTTGTGAGTAAATAAAGGGAAATGCATAAGACGAGGAAATAACAAAGCCCCTGCATATTTAACACCTTCACGTCCACATGCTCCCTTCCCATAAGAACACATGCCCGTACATACGGGCGCATCGGAAGGAGCACCAGGCACAAACAAACACATTAACTTCCCACACAGCCCCAAGCACGCATAAATTCCCCAGAAGATAGGACATGCTCATTATTATAGGAGCACGTGCATAAATACTCTGACATGTATTACATGCACACCAATCCAGTCAATTCCAGCTATACAAGACCCCCTTGGAAAAAACTGTCTCTCCAAGTCCAAAAATACTTGGTCACATTCCCACTCACTCCAATATTGGTTTTGGGGCTTTAAAATCTAAGGGATTGGGAGAGCAGAATTTTGTGATTTTAAGACCTCTGTTGAAAAAATGTTGCACTGTAGATTTATCCCTCCAGCCAATCCCGAAATGCATGGGACTCTGTTGAAATTACATGGAAGCCAGTACCGAGTCGAATGTCATCCCTTTGCAATAGATGAGGATGCGTATTGCGAGAGAACAAGCATCTCGAAGGAGGAAATAGGAAAAACATACAAACGATGAAAAAAAGATTGGAAAGTGTAGTTGAGATTAGAGAAGATCAAACCTCCCAAGGGACATGGCAGAATAAAATAAGGCTTCCATTCCAAGCCTCCGCACACCAAATCTCACGTGCACTCCACCCACCCTTTCGAAAACAGTGAGGGCACTCTATCACATCCGCCCTGGAAGGAGAAAATATTACACAAATTCTACACGATTTTTTTTATTTGAAGGGAAAATGAGACTGAGATCTAAAAAAGAGGGTGAGGGGAAAATCAAAAAGATTTTCGTTCCTTTTGGAAAATTTTGTGATCCTCTTGGGCTCCGTTATAGAAGGAGCACCCTGTGTAATTTTAAATGCGTACGAGCTTGTTTTCCTCACTCTTCGAAAAATCTCAGCCCGTGCCGTCTCTTCGTCTTCGGATTTCTTCAAGCTTTTTTATCCGCATTTCACGTATATTTCCGTCCGATGTGAGGAATTGGTTGGGTAATCTTGACTGACGAAGCGTTCCAATAAACCAGCACCCACTGTTCCCTTGGAAAACATATCTTGGGAAAAAATCCCTCCCTGCCTTCACAATGCGAGGAATGTTTGCGTAAGTAATTAAAGAGTAGCGAAAGAGAGAGAGACAGAGAGAGAGAGAGAGAGAGAGAGAAAAAGAAAGGGAGTGAAAAAAAATGACGACAAACTTTTCAGCACAAAAATCTTTAGAGACTCGTTTGAGCGGAATGTAAGTGAGCAATTCCAATGCCATTGGCTCCAGAGAGGAGGAGGAGAGTGGAGGAGAGGAGAAAGTCACGGAGAGGGAAAGAGAGAGAGACACTCACGAACATTTTCCAAGTGCTTTTCCACGTCTCTAATGTATAAATGGCTCTTTGGAGGGGACCGAAGGAGAACAAAATGTCAGAGAGAATCACAAGTCAAGAGAGAGCTCAACTAAATACTTTCTCTTGTCTCAACTCCCATCAAAACTAAATCAATTCTGTTTATGCAAATCACTCCAGCCTTGGGACATTTCCGAGGAAGGAGTCTCCAACTTCCCCGTAGTTTTTGGAGAAAGTTATGAAGAAATGGGAAGAGAAAGCAGAGAAAGGAACTAAAGAGAAAGGAATAAAAAACAAATTATACGGCGCATAAGGAAACCCAAATTGTTGAAAATAAAAATACAGATGTTACATCGGGGAAGAAAGCAAAAGGGAAACTTGTAGAGAAAATGAGAGAGAAAGCAAAACAGAAGGGAAAGCAAAAAGTAAAATGTAAGGAGAAAGCAAAATAGAAAGCAAAAATTATAAGAAACCAAAAGAGAAAGCAAAAAAATGTAAGGGAAAAGCAAAGGAGAACGTAAAAATATAAGAAAGAAAAATTTAGAGAGAAAGCAAAGAGGGAGCAAAAAATTAAGGAGAAAGCAAAAATACAAAAAAAACGGAGAAAGCAAAGGAGCAAGCAAACAGCACGTAAAATTATATATGTATAAAACGCAACCATGACGCAAAAAATATTAGGAGAAGCACAGAAAACACAACAAAATTAAGGAGAAAACAAAGGAGAAAGCCAAAAATAATTATACAAATCAAAGAGAACCCAAAAAACATAAGAAGAAAGCAAGAGAACGGAAAAATTATAGGAAGCAAAATAATATAATAAAGAAGAGGTAAAACATAAGAGAAAGCTAAAGAAAAAGTACAAGAGAAATCGAAACACAAAATTAAAGAACATCAAGCTAAAGTTCAACTTTTTTTTGAAATTCTACATTTGATGAGAGGCCAGAAATTAATATGAAAGCAACGAAAGTGACAACTAAAGCAAAGAGCGCAGCTATCACTTTAAAATTACAGGAGAAGAGAATATACCAAGAGAAAAAATTTACTTTACAAGTACAGCCATTCCAAAACTGCAAAAACCATTTCCCATGCAATGAAAGAAAAATGAAGGCAATTGAAGTTTAAAATTGAACAAGCTGCTTCCCACTAAAATACGACACTTTAATTCCAACCTTGAAAAATGAGAAAAAATCCTGTAAATAAATTAGAAATTAACAGAAAGCAAAGCCCAAATTATAAATTACAGAGATACGAAAATATATGTAATGGGCAAAATCTCTCCCGAAAATTCCCCACTTTAATTATCTAGGAAATCAGCTCAGAATAGAAAGCATTTATGACCTTGTTTGGCCAATTCGCCCGGAATAACTAGAGTGTGAAACTGCCCAATGATGTTAATGCAAATGGCAAAAGCTGTAGAAACCCCCCTTGGAATTACGATTTTTGCATTCAGTAGAGAAAACATTGAAAAAATAGAAGAACAAATTGCAACAACTCTCATTTCATTGTCATTAGCAAGTCTAATTCAAATGATGCTCATTTGTTGGGAAACAAGTCCCAAAGCAGCATATCCGAATGACTTCCCTCAATAAACAGGTTACTCTTGCTATAGCGGGCACTTCTTTCAGGGTAATCTCATTACAAATTACATTTAAAAAATACACAATAGTATGCAAACATTTTATCACGTTTCTATTGTGAAGGGAAAGTTCACTTTCTCCATATACAGTCTCTTTGGCTTTGAAGCTTAAATTATCCCGTCCAGGATCTGCCCATGTAGTGAGAGCCTACGATATTTCCAGGCAGTTGGCACTTTAGGACTTTCTCCATGCTTTCTCCAGCTTTCACTCTCATTAGAATTTAATGTAAATTGTCTCTGGATTCCCCTCTCTCCTCCAGACCGGCTCCTCATTTAAATTAAATGTATTTTGTTTTCTCCAGAGGAAATCCACACATATTTCTATAGGCGGGGGATTTAAAAATTCAGTCTACTAATTGCAAATTTCCGTGTGTCAGGCTCCCTTATTTTCTCCGTGTGAGACATGAGGAAAGTTACATCTGAAACTGGATTCAAGTCTTATTTAATTAGAAATCAGGATTGCTGCTGAGTTGGCAAGATCCTTAACGAGGGGAAAGTACAAGCAATATGGGCATGGAAATTAAGCCTTTGGAATAGCTCCCTCAAGGAGTCAACTTATAAGAAGGGGAAAAAAATTAATGTGTGTACATAAGATTCCCAAAAACGTTTCTTCCCTCCTACGCTATTTTTGTACACCACAGTCAAAAATATTTACGAATGCAAGTAATTATCAATTATCTCAGAAATTCCACCTCATGTTTTTACTTCCTAATTTTATTACCCAATATACCTGACAACTCTGAAAAAATCCAAGTTTCTACCAAATTGCTGCGTCTGTTTTTAATGATTTATTTTTGCTAGTTTAGTAGCTTGTGAAGCAAACTTATAATTTTGGAGACAGTTTTTGATTTCAAAGGGTTGGAAGCGAATATACTGTTTCAGTATTTGATCTCTCTGAGCTCAACTTCTCAGAATTAGTTTCTGTAGATCAGGGAAACAAATTTTATGAAATGAGGATGAGAATTTCTACAAAATGGGGGAATAAGAGATTTTTGACCCCGCACCCTTTACAAGTTTGGCCTTGGGGGAAGATATCAGTTTGGTGGGATTGGGTATGCTAAAATTTATATTTGCATAAATTCTGGCTTCTGTATACATCTATTGCTTTTAGAGTCTCTGATTTACATGGAACTCATTAAAAGGAGTTCTAATTTGGTGGAGGCGCCTGTGTCAAATGTATTTTGTTGATTGAGAGATTCCCCCTTTATTGAGTCAGAGAGGGACGGGCTGTCATTCCCAGAATTTCTCTCCTTTCACTTCCAAGTCCCACATTGCTCCTTTCCCATTCACTCTCACAATTAAGGATTAACATTACGGAGTGATTAGTTTCCTTTGACATTTGATCCAACCAGCAATTACCTTTGTGGTAGATTTATTTGAAAGCGTATTTATAATTAAATGGGATTATTTGGATTTTCTCAATCAGTCAAATTTTACATGTGTTTGATTACACATTTTGATTTTGAAGAGAATTATCCCTGCAGAAGAGGAATGTTCCAGAAATTTTTAATGTAATTTCCGAAAACAGTGCTTTCGTAAGGGATCCTATGTAATGGGAGTCAATTGTATACGTCTAAACTGTGTCTTTTTTAAAGGCATTAGAAACCACGAGCGGTCAAATGAGCCTCAGAAGTAAATTAATTCGGCTTCGCATAAGTCTCTTCTTATACTTAAGGCATATGTTTGGGAGAAAATGATTATTTTACGTAAGGAAGACGGGAATCATGAGGAAAATGAGTTTTTTTTTCTGGCATGGGAAATCGGCTGTGGGAGAGTGAGTGGATTAAGGAAATAAAAAAGAGAAAGCATACTTTCTCCGGCTTTCTCCAGCATGACGCCTGGAAGGCTGGAGGAAACTTGGGCTTGCATTTAATTACGCTTTTTAATTCGAAAATTCCAATAATAAAGTTTGGAAGTTGGTGGGAAAGTGCACTTGTGAGGAAGAGACTTTATGTATATTGTCTGGGACGAGGACCGTAAATGTCGTGAGGAATTGGGAGAGTTAAGGAAGAGAAAAAAAGGAGAGAGAGAGAGGGAGAGAGAGAAAGTGAAAGCACACTTTTGCCTTATTGCTTTTGCTCGAACGTCGCTTTTATTCATTATTAAACTCTACTCGAGGAATATTTAACCTAAGCTCTGTTCTCATGTATAAACTCTACCTCAAAATCCAATTCCCTTCATTCATTCTCCAATTTTTTCAGCCTTCCCGTGTCCTATAGTCCTCCTCGTAAAAAATATCTGCGGAGGAATTAAAGGACGAAACTTTTTCTCCCCTTTAAAAATCTCTACTTTCTCCATAAAAAATTCATTAGTCATTATTTCGTCAAAGTTTGCATCAGTTAAAATTTAATTGCATCAAATTACTTCCCGTAAATTCAATTATTCTCAGGAATCCTTTTCCTGGTTAGGGCTGGGATTGAGATCGCTATTTTTTCTTGCCTGATGGTAGAGGTCAGGCGGGGTCAATTTTACGGGAATGTCTTTGGGAATTAAATTCTGGAGTAGATAAAAGTTGGAGGAAGAGTTTGGGATTTTTTTATGTATTTTTATTGCGAAGGAGTTTGGATTAATGGATTTTCAAGCAAAACACCAATCCCAGCATTCGTCAAAGTTGAATGAAAGGTCAAGTTTCAAATTGAATCAAAGGTCAAGTTGAAGTTTGAAGTTGTATCAAAGGTCAAGTTCAAGTTTGACGGTGGATCAAAGGTCTAGTTCAAGTTTGAAGTTAGATCAAAGGTCAAGTTCAAGTTTGAAGTTAGATCAAAGGTCAAGTTCAAGTTTGAAGTTAGATCAAAGGTCAAGTTGAAGTTTAAAGTTGGATAAAAGGTCAAGTTGAAGTTTAAAGTTGGGTCCAAGGTCAAGTTTAAGTTCGTACTCTGATCAAAGGTCAAGTGCAGATTTGTACTTGGATCAAAGGTCAAGTGTAGGTTTGTAAGGGTCAAAAATCACATTTCCATCTAGTTTTCGCCACTAAGACTAACTAGACCCGAAAATAGCTCGGCTCCATCGCAATAAAATTTCTCCCTAGATGAGCGAAATTAAAAAAAATACATAAATCTAGCTCGAAAGTTGGTGGAAATCTCGGGAAATCTACAAGTCATTTGTATTGTGCCTTGCACGTCAGCGTGGGACAGAGGTGACAGGCGTAAGGAATGGGAAAAAGTCATGCTACTTTTAATTGTGGAAATTGCTCCAAGGAGTACAAGCTGAAGTTTCGGAGGTTAAAATATGTGAAAATGATGACATGTTTCCTAACCAATTAGTGACTGCAATATGAAGAGAGAAAAAGGAAAATGACTCCAAAAGATTTACGAGGAGCGAAGGGAAGCACCGAGCTCTGGAAATCTTTAGGAGTATCAATTTGTGAAAAGTAGGACATTTCTCCATAAGTTACATACCTATATACACGCCCCTTGAAAATGCCTAGAAATATGATCAGGCCCATCCAGCAGAGGAAAGTGTTAGGATGGAACGGAGGGAACTACACGGAAAAATTTCTCGAGTCTTTGACAAGTAAAAGCACACGCAATGAGCTAATTAGCGTCTCCCAACCTGCGGGCGAACATTTCCCTCTCTTTCCAAACGGCTTTCATCCTTTTCCACCAACTTGTTCCTTACAGGGAGAGAATTTTAGTCCATCGGTCTTCCCAAAATATCCCAACGATGTAAACACAGCAATCTATTTACATGGAATAACTGTATTTTCCCTATAACGTATGCACTCGCTATTACAGCCCCCCCCACTCAAGATTATTTTCACAACTCACAAAAATTTATTACCATCCCTTGTAAAAATTTTTTATCCATATTTTACACAGGGATCGTCTCCCTATAACAGACCTCCCTTATAGCAACATTTCTCCACAAAACCCAACTGACTCTAATGGACTTCGAAGGACTTTCTCTCTGAAAATCATTTGGACACGTTTCCATTCCACACTGTTAATTTTCCCCTATAAAGTCCAAGCCCTTACAAGCTCTTAGGGAGACAGAACACTGTAATTAATACATTGATAACTCCCCCACTCGAGCTAGGAGTCTGGAGTTTACGGCCTTATCAATTATTCACTTATCCCATAGAGAGCCCCGTTAATTGCTTCATATTTAGCAATTTTTTCTGGCCCCTGTGAACCCAGAGTTACGCGTCCGTGGACGGAGATAGTTTCTCTCCCCATCCCTCCCCCCTCCAGCGACTCTGACATTCATGGCTAATTATAAGCTTGTCTGCTTGTCTCTCCCTCCACTTATTTCTCCTCACTCCGAGCCTTATCGGAGTCATTAATGAAGAGTAATCCGAGCCATGTTTTGACAACAAGCCGATAATTATACCTTGTTTATTTAATAAGTCGTCCTCCGCCCTGTCTATTTCCCATGGCAGAGGCTAAATCCAACGGATGGCATTACTCCTCTACAATCCACTTCCTATATCACAGCCCCTCCCTATAAACCCAGCCGGAGTAGTGTCATAGGGAGTCATTTATATTAAGGGTGGACTGTATCTATCACTCTGGGGGTGGCAGACTTGTCAAGCATCAACCTGATAATTTACTCTAGTCAACAAATGGGAGATACTAAATTGTGGTCCTTCGAGCCGGATTGAGGCTAAGATCTACTTTACCTATTTAATTCCATGGGATGTACATATGTACTGGTTGGCGAGAAACGTTTTAGCCCCCCCTCCCTGCAACCCTCAGCCTGTGTATAGAGCTGGATAATAAAAACTCTATTCTTGGAAGGCAGGGCTGTGTCTAAGCGTCCGTGGATGGATTTCCTATGGGAGCTATTCTACAGGATATTCTCCTGTATCCTTACGGAGATTGGAATGGTGACCGCTAACTAGCAGTGAAGAGATTGACACTCGATATGTTGTATGCACTTGATGGGTGTTTACATATGAGCTTACTATTGCTAGCCTAAGAAGTAAGCAAAGTCGGGATGTCAGATTCGGCACTTTCTCATTGGCCAGGAAATGCGTCTCTGAAAACATCATTTCCGAGAAGATGCTTCGCAATTATTTCCTCCACATAAATCCTCAATGGGTCTTTTTTTAGCGTTTCTTCCCTGATGGGAAATGTCATTGATCTTTATATTGATTAAGGTGAGCTCTAGGCTGGAGTATGGGTCTGGTTAAGGAGCACTTTTGCTGGTGGTATTCCACCAAGTTCCCGAATTTCCACGGTCTTGGCTCTTAAAAGATGTGCTTCTTCACCGGTGGTGGACAAGTGTGGAGGGAAAGTTGGCTAATTATTAAAGTGCGTTCCGCGTTCATTTAATCCTCTCGTCAATGGTTGGGCTCTTGCGGGAGCCGATATATAGGACGTACGTGTGGATGTAGGGAGCTCCTTGGAACTACACACTAATACATACTTTCACCCAAGCTCCGTGGAAAAGTCAATTAATAAGGGAGAGGGACGAAACCTCGGATTTGGGCTTTGTGGATCCGTTGTTATAAGAAATGCAGAAGCTTCTAACTAACAGGACTTGTGTACATATGGACTTACGCATTCAAGGTGACCCTTAATTAAATAGTGGGTTTTTCTCCCTCTTACAAAGAAAACATATGGCTGAGAGCCTTCCTCATCTTCATCCATTCTTCCTTTCGGCAACTGTCATGGAAACTTTTCCCTTAAATTTACGGTTTTAATACCAAACTTTCTCCTTTTCGTCACCCGCCCTTATCACTTTCTTCCTTCAAATTTCCAACCCGAAAAATTCCCAAGTGGAAGAACCCTGATAAAAAATAAAGCTCCTGTCGGGTCCAACTCCCAATAGACCGAGTCGCACTTGACCCGCACTTGACCAGCACTTAACCCAACGTGACCCGCACTTGAAATTTTAGGGTCAAATAGTTTACGAGAATAAAACGCCTTCAAATAAGGACTTAAATATGGCAAGCTTAGAGGAAATTTATAGATGAGTGTGATGTACTGACGATCCCAAAACTTGACCTCAGGTCAAGTTCAAGGTCAATCCTGACTATAAATAGCTGAGTCAGATTTGTCGTAAGCTTGAAAATTATTATAATTTGTGAGTTTGCAACTTTTTAAATTTTCTTCAGAGATGTAAATTTACAGCTTGACCTACCTTGACCCTAATTTCCAGATTTTTAATTCGTAATTGACCTGAATTTTATAAGTAGAGACATTTACACACCTGAAAAAATTCTTTATTCGGAAGTACACTTGACACTAGATCCGAATGTTAGGAGTGAGCCATTTGACCTAATACTGACCGTAAATTGACCCTGCTTGGAAGTCGCGCATGACAAGCTCTACAATGAAAGCTAATTCAAATTGTGCTTGGATTTGAGCTCCTTTGGTGTCTATTATTAGCCTTCGGGAAGCGTGAGGGACGGTAAAAGTTTAAGTGAAAGTGGAGTGAAAGCACCTTGAAATTTTAAGGAGACAGGAGGTATCCAAAACTTGGGTAAAGGAGAGGAGCCCCGAGAAGGAGCATAAATCATGGATATAGAAAGCCAAGTGAAAATCTTGGAAGAGAAATTGCACGTCGATTGACTTGGCAGTCGCACACATGAGAATAAAGGAATGAGAACGAAAGGTGGAAATATGAAGACAACATAAATCAATCAAATCAGTCTACCGAAATTTAATTTTTCAATTTCACTTCCAGCACCTTCTCTTTCTCCCACTCAAAACTTCCTCATTGTTTCCACCCCTCCAGGCTTCATTCCTGACAGTGCTTTCACCCTTAATACAAACAAATGCTTACAAATATACTCAATGTATGTAATGCTCCTGACACAAAAGCATTCCAAAAATAAGAAGAGTACGTAAAATCCAGCGTGCCTCAATATATTTCCTGTCCTTGCACAAACCTTATTTTCCACCATAGTGAAATTGCAAAAAAAAATGGTATTACTCAATGGTGCGCCAAGTAATTATTTTGTGGGGTAATTTTGAAAGGTATGAAATTTAAAGCTCAATTTTTTGTTTGTTTAAAAGAATTGTTTAAAAATTGCAATAGCAAATTCTTTTGGGGAAACTCAAATCTGATACATACAAACCCCCCTAATAAATTGAGGACTAATAATAAATAATAATAAGCTTGTGAATAAAATTTGGAAAATTAAAGAATTTTTAAAATGAGAAACGCAATGAGTTTTAATTAAAAAAAAAATTTTGAAACGATTTTTTGGGGGGATTTATTTATATAGTGTGAAGGAGGATTTTTAGGGTTGGAATATTTTGGGGGGTCCTGGAAATTGACGCAGAGGATTTAGTTTGATAAAATTGGTGTTGCAACAATCCGTGCATGGAATGGATGCGAGACAAATGACAAATCAAAAGCAATCCCCATTGTCGACGTAATGATCGCACTCAGATTTAATGGGCAGGGCCATTATTGGACCGATATTGGGAAGTTGCTCGCATCATTTCCCCGTTGTTGGTTCTCCTCGCATATGTACCCTGACTTGTGGGGGGAGAAGGCAGAGGAGCAAAAGATGATATCAAATATTGCCTTTCGTCTTGCCTGCATTAAAAGTGTTCGAGGAAGTGAGGCATGACGAACGACAAGGACAAGTCAACTGGATCCTCCAATATAAAGAGAGCTCTCAAGCGGAGATGAAGTGCAGCAAACGTCCCGATCCTTACTTTGTATAACCTACAAATATTATACGTACATCCAACTCCCACCAAACCTACTATTTTTATCCCCTTCCTCTTCACTAGCACTTTACTTCCAGCCGGCCATAGCTCCTGTCAAGCTCAAGTGAGAACTTCACTTTCAAGTTTAAGTGAGACCATGAGTTGTAAGCTCCAGTGATAATTTGAGCTTTAAGTTCAAGTCAGAATTTGAATTTCAAGTTTAAATCAGAAGTTAAATTTTTAGTTCAGAATTTGAATCTTAATATCAAAAATTTGAATTCTTAGCTCAAGTGAAAATTGAAGTTTTAATTTCGTATAAAAATAGGCTTGAAGTTTACAAATGGATTGAATTGAGTCTCATATTCAAGTTTGAACTACGATTCAATTAAAAATAGAGTGTAAATTTTTAATTAAAATTTTATCTTGAAATTCAAATGGAAATTGTAGTTGAAGTTAAAGTAAGAATTTTGAATTGAAGTAAAAACTTGATTTTCAAGTTTAATCAATAATTTATTTCGAATTAAATTTCAAACAAGTACAAGATTTAAATTTAATTTCAAGTAAAATATTAAAATTTAATTTCAATTTGGAAACCAAAATTGAATTCCAATTGGAATATGAAATCTTAATGTCAAGTATGAAATTAAAAATAAACAATTTCCAGCATTGAGTTCAAAAACAATTTCGTGCACGGATTCGTGCACATTTAGATTCGTGAAATCAAAGTCCACTCACTACAAACGTTTCAAGTTCATGAACACCTTTTAATTTTAATTTCAAGTGCAGGCTTGAACTATTTAAAGTTACGTTTAGTTTTGTATTGTAAATTTAAGCTCGAAATCCGAACCGAGTTCTAAATTGGAATTTGAGTTTGCATTTAAGCTCTAACAGCAAATTCAAGTTCATGTCCACACTTATTTGAAAAAAATCAAACGTACACACACATGCAAGTGCTACGAATTCAGGTACACATTTCAGTTTTCAGCTCATTCACAGACTTGAGTTGTACGTGGGCTCAACTATGTCCAACTTATTTAATTACTTCAACGTAATTCAAGATGGTATACTTGATTTTTCAGTTAGTCGCTAAATTTGCTAAAATTGCTAGCTCAAATCCATGCTCAAGTTTTTGTAATATTTGCAATTATCCAACTTAATATCCATACTTGATTTTCAAGTTCAGTTCTATGTAACTCCTGTCCGTACTAGAACTGAACCCTTGAGGAGCAATTTTTCAATAGTGTACTATCTTTGCGGGACGTTTGTCCGGAAATAAGTGAGAGCTGAAGGAGAGGAAAAATGCGGGAGTGGAGAGAGATGAGGGGAAAATATTGGAAAGTAAAAAAGGAGGAAAAAAAGATACTTGAGAAGCAAAAGTTAGTCTTATTTACGGAAGAGATAAATCCTGGGACTAAGCAGCAATCATAGAATCAAATGATGGATGATGTTTCCATCCAACATGAGTGCGATCTCAACACACTCAAATCAAATTAGTTCAATTTTCTGTCATCGCCCACTTTCTCCAATCACTTTCCCCATCACTTTCTCCCATGCACAATCCTTCCCCTCAATAGATAAACATGTATGTACTTTACCTACCATTTAAATATGGGCATTCCCAGCGTCTTCCAAAAATTCAAAAACTATCTACACTTATGACTATTCAAATCTTAAAAATATCCCGTCTTTTCAAATTTAAAAAATAAATTTTAAAAATATCCGTGAACTTTCCTTAAAAACAGAATTTGTAAAATGTAAAAATATATAATTTACATTTTCAAAGCATTTTGATTAAAAAAGGTTTTGTAGGATTATGAAATTTTCTTAAAAATATTTGGTCAATTTTGGAATTTTACAAAATAAAAACTCGAGGTTTTTAAAATTCAAAAAATTCTTTTTTTAAAAACGTCCTTTACTGAACTACTTTTTCGAGACTCATTTCTGTCGCGGTAATTTCAAAATTTTGAAAAAAATTTGAAAATTTTTTGAAATAAAGATAAATAATCAGAAAGAGGTTTTTAAGCTTATTTGGCAGTATTTAAAATACAAGGTGAAAGCGGCCAGATCCGGATACAAGTGCTTACAAATAGGGAATTTACGATCCTAAAAAGGCGAGAGGTTTTTTACATTTCCATAATTCGGAATTTGAACGTGGGCTGGAAAAAAATTGATGATTGTTTTGGGGGGAGGATGTGAGAGTAGACGTAACTGATACTATTTGGAGAAAGTTGTGAGAGAGGAAACGGAGGAGAGGAAGCCGGACGTTGGTGGAGAAAGGAGAGGGTAATTCCGTTATGTAGATTTTATGTATGAGTTCCAGGCGCAAGACTCCTCACATATTATAACAAATTTCCCTTTCCACCAAATGCATTTTTATTAACTTTCACCGCAATGGAAAACTCCGTGACAGGGGAGCGAGTTCCAGGGTTTCTTCCTTCTAGGGATTAGCACGTGCGTTAGAGCTGTGCTCAAGTCACTGTGCTCCTTGTTTTGTTTGGACGGACAATATTTTTTATCCTGGGTTCAGGTTAGGATTTTTTCAAATATTAACTCCAGCTTGAATTCATTAAACGTTAAATATTGAGGACATTTATTTGAATTGAAATGAGACCTTAAATTTTATGTAAATTTTGAGCTCAAGTCTAAGTCTCAGAGAAGCTGTCAAATATAAAAATGAAATTGTTTTGCCCTTTTTAATTTAATTAGAAAATTTAAGAATTTTCGCGGGAAATTCCAAAAATTGTCTAAAAATTTGGCTTGAAATCAAGCGGAGAAATTTTGGCAATAGGACCCTTCCCAAGCTCTGGTCTTCTGAGAAAAGAATCTCCTCGCTAAGAGTCTCATTCTTTAACTGGATGGGACTTGGCAAGAGTCCGTATCTATAGAAGTAAAAGAAAAAAAAATAAGGGAAAATGGGTCTAGGCAGGTAAGGGAAAAAAATGCGGAAAAGTTTTGTTTTGCAAAGTTAACGTGTGAAATGGGAAGCAGACATGTTCTTACACTTGACTGACTTGACTCGTGTTCTCTTCAAGACCTTTTCAATATTATTTTCTTTTCTTTCACCACTCATTCTCACCCAAGCGCAACTTTCTTTTTCTTTACCTCTCCCCTCCTCATCTTTATTTCCAGCAAAACTTTCCGCTCCGAACCTTCACATCCAATTTTTCCCTTTCCACCTCAAACCTTCGCCATTCGCAAAATCTGCATTTTTTTGATTCCAGCAGTTTTCCCTCATTTCGTCTCTCTCAGCCCAGGAAATTGATTTTGTACAGGTCTACCATCCGCCTCTATTAGATTGTGGCTTCCGGAGTCCACACAAAAAAAATGAATTTATTGGGCTCCGGACAAAAATTCCCTTCAAAAGAATCTCCGAGGAAGCCCCCAAGTACATAGTTGACTTAATGAAGCAAAATTTCGGACTCCTTCGTTAATTGAATAAAACTGAGTAACTGCGATCCCCTTGAGCTACTAGGAATCAAATGGCAAATGCCTTAATATTTTTATCCATTCTCCGAACACTCCAATCTAAATTATGTGTAACTTAATTAACCACTCCTAGGGTAACCTCTGACCCCAGGCTTTGGGATCTCGTTAGGAATGACAAATAAATAAATTTGTACGCGAAATAATATTTAGGAAAAACTCTTTTTAGGAAAACGTCCAAGTACAGGCAAGAAATTCAGATGCAAAGAAAGGGAATATCAAAGGTCAAAGGTTACGTTAGAATGTGAGAGAATAAGAATTTTTTATAAAGTAAATTTTTAATTCAAGAATTCTTTGAGAGGATTCTGGAAAGGAAAGGAAAGTTGAGGTCACAGGTTTGTATAATTTAAGGTCAGGGGAATTTGACCCGGCGGAGCTTTGGAATTTAAATGCCAACAAGAATTTTTTGGATTAAATAGCATGGAAACCTCTGATGTCTTAAATGAGTCGTGACGAACATTTGAGATATTCTCAATCCCAAAAATGATTCCCAGAGCTTTCTCCGTAGATCCAAGGTCTTCCTGGAGGAAATTTCCCTGTAAAATATTATAGCTCCAGTTTCCTAAAGGATCCTGGGCGAGGGTGAAAGTCCTAAGAGAAGTGTTTTCTAAAGCCGTTGTTTAATATTTGAGGGGGGCTCCCAAAAACTGAATTAAGTTCGAGCCTGGGACAAAACACGACGGACATTCTCATAACTTGCGTGTGAATTGGTACGAGAGAAAGCGGGAGGGGGGAAGACTTGGGCTTTTAAATGTGGAGCGATATGGTCCAGCAATAAATATTCTCTTCTTCTCAATTACCGCTCAACTAACAAACTAATGCACTCATTTCCTCTCCAACATCCTCCAAATCCTTCCGCAATTAATCACAACCACTCGCATCATACCCGGACTTAGGATGTGCCTTGCTTTCACTCTCGTCTCAAATTGAGGAGTTGTTTTCAATTAAATGGAAGGACTTATTTTACAAAGAGCCCCAATTCCAACTTCCTGTTTTCTCCACTTTCTCTTCTGTTACTCTCACTGCTTTCACTCAAAGTGAAAGCTATAGCTTTCTCCGACTTTCACCAATGGAATTTCTCATAGGTTTGTTCATCCTGAAATATTTTTTTTTTCAGTTTTACTTTTCCTTTATTATTATTTTCTTTTTTATTCAAACTCAATGATGCAGGTTTTTTCTTGAAGTCTCATTTGAGTCCGTGGGCTTTCTCCAGACCTTTTGATTATTTTCCTTCTATTATTCTGGCAATCTCTTATATTTGTCCTCGTTAGTCCTTTTGAACTCACCGCTCGTTTAACAAGCTTACTCCAATTTTTCTCTGAACTGTTTTGAGTGTTCCAGCTTTCTTCTTGCATTTCTCGGGAAATTTTTGTGATGTTGCCCTCATGATTTCTCCAGAAAATGTTTTTATTTCCTTTCACTTTGCTTTCCCCATGGATGCCTCATGCGTCCTTTCTGCCTTTCGTGCTTTCTCCAGAGAACGTACAGTTTTCTCTCTAGACTTCAATCACCCTTGAATTTTTCCTTGCATTCATAGAACCCTTTTGGAATAAAATTCAAAATTGTGCATCTTCAGTGTCTTGCAACTGACAGTGAGTTTTACGTAAGGTTCTGAAGGAAATGTTAGGGGTATGGCCAAAAGTGCCTCTGAGAATCCTTGGCTTGTGACACTGGGAACGTTGTTTCTGACGTGTCTGTTAATTCTTGTTGGGCAGTGACATTCGTGGTGTTCCTCCCTCGGGAGACACAAGTGTCAGAGTCGGCATGACACTGAGTTCCATCATATGTGCAGTTTTCCTCTACAAAGGGAAGACAGCTGCTGAGTAATGAAGAAATCACGCTCCGACTTGCCTTTGCTCTTTGGCACAGCCCTATTCCGTATCACTTTCTCCGACTATCGTCTCCTCGCCGTTCCCTGACATTCATAGGGACGATAAAAGTGAGGCCTTTTATATGTCTTGGGGAACGTGGGCATGGGAGGAATTCCAATGTGCATTCAATCGTCTCTTCATCCAAAGTCGTTTAGTGTCAACTGTCAGGTTGGCCGAGTGGGAGCCAACTTAGGGTACGCATTGCCAATGTTTATATTATTTACAGTAAGCCAAGTCCATACTAAAAACTAGAGCTCCTTCGAGATCCCAAACAAACTCATCTTCAACAACCCAACTCTTGGTTGGTCAACCCTCCAAAACTATTCACAAATACTGGGCCTGAGGTTGACCCGAGCTTGAGTGAAAGTGAGTTTGACCCAATGCTAGATAAAATTTTAGGAAAATTTTATCCAAAATTGTAATCAAATCTGACGAACTAGTTTTGGACCTCAAATAATCCTAAGCTTGAGCTACAATGACATTTAGCTTGTAAGAAAAGGATTCTTAAGCAACACCAGCTGATTCTGACCTAACCAAAACGTACAGCTTTACCTCGAATTTTAAAATCAACAGACGTCCCTAATTTGATCAGGTAACGTCCCAGACAGGCGCAAAAATCCCTGACTATGACTAAAGCTTGTCCGAACCTCTAGCACCAGCAGGCCCCTTCGTGTTTGTATTTGGGGAAGTGTGTGACAAGTAACCAATCTTTCCACTTGATGCTTCGCACGTCATAACCATGCCCATCATAATGTCTTCTTTTCGCACGAACCCTCCCATCCGAATATCTCTCTTCAACTTGACCTATTTACAACCAAAAACGCAACTCATTTACTCAAGGAAACTTCAACTTTCTCCTGAGAATCCTGTCTTGGAACTGTATTGTTTTCCGAGCGTTTGTAATTATTAAACTCCTTGTATTTCAAAAAGACAAAATATTCTGACGTAAATAGCAAGCAAGGGGAGAAAGTTGATGAAAGTTTGGCATACAAAAAAGAGGGAAGCAAATGCTATTAAATGAAGAAATTAACTCAATGGAAGTACAATTGGCCAATGAAAGCAAAAGGAAAACAAGATGAAGCATTCTAATTGGAAAATTTAGAGTGAGAACATTAACAAAAGTAGTTTGAAGTTCGCAGGACACGTACAAGTATAAAAAAGCAAAGATGAATAGAGAACAGGAGAATTAGAGCAAAAGAAAATGTTTGACATATCAAGCCATAGCAGGAGTTAGGAGGTTAAAGTTTAGAAAAAAGGAAAAAGGCCAAGTGGGAATGCCAAGTGAAAGTATAAGAATTTGAAGGAAGGCGAATTAGAACGTAACGGGAAAGGAAACAGGAGTGAAAGAAAGTGAAAGTAAAATTTAGAGCAAGCAGAGTAAAATAAAACAGAAAAAGGAAGTGAAAGTAACAAAAGAAAGCAAGTGAAAGTAGTGTGTCGTGTCATCCGAAAAAATTAGGATTACGCACAAGCTCTGAAATATCTCATGGCATGGAACACGGCAGGCGTATTCATTCCGAGACGGTAATGAGCACTGCTCGGAGAAAGTTTTAAAATGCTCTGGAAATAGTTCCAACTGACTGATGATGCTCCAGTGTTGGCTCAACTCACTGAGATAACATGACAGGTGTGACAAACGGTTGATTTATGATGTCTCGGGGTATTCAATGGAGCATCCTGACTTTCCCCACCTTTCCCTTATATGTATGTATGTATATCTCTCAAATGGGAAATGTGCCCATGCTTTTAGGCATTCCTGTCTAAAGCATCCTCATGGAACAGTCTCATACTGAAGATCAAGTAATACACCCAAAAAAACCAAAACGCAACTTTCACCCGCCTTCCGTTAAAGCAAAGAAGCGCCTATAACAAACGAGCATTTACTTACGATTTGAAACTGACGACTTTCTCCAGCTCCCACTCATCTGAATTTCTTCGTAGTCGGAAGAAATTCTTTGGAGACACTTCCAGTGAAAGCAATTGAGAAGGTTTGAGCTAGATTCTGTAATCGAAGGAGCAATAAAGGCGTTGAAAAATGTCTGAAACAAGTCTGCCACTAAGGAGAGGTTCGGAGGGAATGTCCCATTCCCCTATTTTCTCTTTTACTTTCATTCGTGCTCTGAAGACATCTAAAGTTTTTCTTACTCTGTCTCGTTCCACATCTCTTACGGAATCCAGGGAGGATGAGTCGATGAGTTTAATGTCGTCAAATGTATAACCTTTTAAGCGCTCACGCCCTGGAGTGAGGGAAGAGCTGAGGCCATCAAAACCTGTCACTTGAGTAGACGTCCCAGTCAATTCACATTAAGACCCTCATATTTTGTCATTTACAGGGAGAACAAAGTTGATGGATTTTAGCCAGAGGCATTTCCCCTAAAAATAGATGCTCCGTCCTTACTGTACACACAAAGATTACACTCAATTATAAAAGCATAAAAGCAACTGCCAAATTATTTTAAAGTCTTTATTCCTTACCCATCAAAATAAAGTTCCTACTCACAATTAAGCCTAAAGGTTTAATTCTTTTTCTGAATTATTTTTGCTACTTTGGAAAACAATTTTCTTCAAAAATGTCTTTACTTAAGAATTGCATTTTTAAAATTTCAAAGGGAGAAAAACACTGCGCTTTATAAAAACACTAGTGTCCAGGGAAAATGAAAAGCTAATTTTGGAAAGTGAAAGTTACTTTCCCCAGGAGAAAGTTCAAGTCGAAAGTAACTTTCACCTAGTGAAAGGGCTTTTGAGTTCAAAACCCATCCAGTAATGAAATGATTGACAGGGAAAGTCTTGGGAAGGGTTTTCCCGAAATCAAAAGTAATGGCTCGTTTTAAGGTGAAAGTTACACAAGCTCCTAAGTCCCTCGTAGAAAAGTATTGTAGGGATGGGAGTTAGGAAAGTAAACATTCCCGTCCCCGTCCCCATCCCGTGGGAAAGTATAACCTCGCATTCAAAAATTGGCTCAAGTTACACCCGAGAGAAATTCCCGCTTTGGAAATAAATATTGAAGAACAAAAAAAGGGGAGAGGGAGAGTGTTACTAAAAGGAGGGAAAACCCCCGCTCAGCACCAGATATCGGGTATTTCCCTTCCCTTCACCATCATCTGAACCTTCCTTTCGTGTAATCCTAATTTTGTCTATAATAATTAATAATTATTGAAATTATCGTGTACAAAAACCCCTGGGAATCTGTACACTTGGAAAACTATATAAAGAATTTAAATCAATTTAAATTCCTTATTTTTGAATACCATAAAAATTTTAGTAAATTTATATCTTTAAAAAATATAGGCGGGAAATTTGAAAATTTATGAACTAATTTCTGGATTAATGGCATTTATGGTAGTGGGTACTGTTTTTTTGTGCCTGGTTCGAGCTCGGAGGGGGAATGAAAAAATTTGGGAGTTGACTCGGTCGATTGAGAACCAAAGCCGTTTTACCAACTTTCACTATCTCCCACACTTTTTTTTTCCTGGGACTGTGTGGACCAAGTTTTAAGAGTAGGAGGAAGATTTTTTTCACCGGCTCTCTTTTCTCCCCTTTATATTATTTTGTGAATAAAGGAGAAGAGCTTGTGTAAATCTTTCAAAGAATTGTATCTCCCTTCCTTTTAGTAGTCTCCGTGTATTTAAAACTTTCTATCGGATCTCCTTTGAGGTGGGGACCCAGGGAGGGGCAGGGCAGGGAAAGAAAGGAAAAAATTAACCCCACAGGGATTTAACTTTCTTCATTGAGAGAGAGAGAGAGAAAGGGAGAGAGAAAACGTGTACACACACACCATATACGCATTAACTTTAACTGCTTTTGTCTTCTGGACCGGAAGTAGAGTATTGCGAAAGTTGTTCCAAACCTCAAGACGCAGGAGCTTCCCAAAAGTTTTCAAAAGTATATCGACCACCCGAATTACTCCTTTGTACCAGAAGCGCGGGAAACATTTGAATTCCCAACAGTTAAATTTTCCTGGAGAAGCGTAACTATAACTACGCCCCATTATAACTAAGCTAGAAATAGATTTTGTGGGAATACGCACAACTTCAAATATATGTATCTGTGGAAAAAAATTGTTTTTTAAAGAAGTTGGGAATACCCAGAGTGCAGTGAGTGTAGGATCCTCTGTGCGTACATTTACGCTATTGCTATTTCATATCCGTCCGAAAAGAACATCTGCACTCAAGTACGTATTTCACTTTAGGGTGACCTCAAATTAAACCAATATGATTCAAGATTTGATTCCAGTCCGGAGACTTTCTCCGTGAAAAAGAGATCAATTTTTTGGGGAGATGGATGGTCCAATATTTTGGAAATGTGAGATGTCTGTGAGGACTGAGTGTACATACATATGTATAGTAATGAGTGTTATTGCCAGGGCCGGGTTGTTGTTGTTGCTCGTCTCGGGGCGAGTAATGGGGCCCAGAATGGGCGATAAGAAATGATGAAGATATGGAGCGGTATGTTTGACATCCGAGTAATTTCTCAGCAATAGATGAGCCATCGTGCTAGATGGACTGGCAAATACTCAGAGATTGAAGCCATTTCACATGCGAGCCCTTTTTATGAGCAACAATTCCGTTTCTCAAGCGACCTCAGCAGTATGGCCTAATTGTATAGGCTTATAGCCTTCTTTGTACATATAATTTTATATGTGTGGTTACAGTTCCACGGAATGGAGCGGGGTACGGGGTGATCAATATAAGTTGAGAAATCCTTTTGCGCATTAGAGGATATGACCATCAAAGGTTTGAGTTCCCCGGAAACTTAACAGTTTTAAAGGCTTGAAAATCTTTTGTTATAGTGTAACAAATTTATGCAGATTGTCAAAATTTAGCAGATTTTTCTTTAAATCTTCTTAATGTTTTGAACATTTAAAAAAAATTTCAGAAGTTTTACTTTTCCAGGACATTTTCCATGAATTTTCTAGATTTATCAGAAGTGTTTCATATTTTCCAGGAATTAACCCAAATTTTGTAGATATATTCAAAATTTTTAGAATTGCTACTTATTTTCCAGAAATGTTGACCTTTTGCTAGAAATTTCAAAATTTTTCAAGAATTTTGCAAACATTTCAAGACAACGGTCAAAATGTCTGCAAAATTGGCATAATATGCCAGGCATTTTCATAATTTGCTAGAAGTTCGCGTAAATTTCCAGATATTTTCACAATTTTCCAAACATTTTCATAATTTGCCAGACATTTTCATAATTTGCCAGACATTTTCAAAATACAGACGATCAAAATGATTTTTCTTAATGTATAGTAAGTTCTGAAGGGGAAAATGATACGGATCACCTGTACAAGTATAAATAGTGGATTCGTACTTAAAATTTTGTAGAAGCCTTATACTTTTGTGTACTTAGAAATGATTTGATGGGATGCATGAACATGTATGTACATATGTATGTGTGTACGTAAATACGTATGCACCTAAAAGTGTAAGTACATAAATATTTGTACACCAGTCTCTGGGAGAGGTTCCATTCTCCGGAGCTCCGTATATTACGGACATCATGACACATGCGAGTCTTCCCTTGAATAAATATACGTGGTCCTTCGAGCCGGATCGGCCGTAAATTGCAATAGGATATACGACCCAGCCCATCCCTTCACCTAAAAATTCCAAGGAGAAATCGTTTAGAGATGACTTATATGACTGGATGCAAGACGTGCTTGAATGATAGATTGTGCTCATAAAATGCCTGCCGCTGCCAAAACAACCGCCATCAACATTCCCCGCTCCTGTACAAAAATACAACCCATTACTCCCGCAAATATTTTTAAGGGGGAGCTTATCCAAGTCATTACGTGCGCTTCTTACGGCTGTTCCTTCCAAAAAAATTAAATTTAAAACTGTACCAGCTTGCCTTATTTATCCTCCAATTTATTACCGGCACTTATCCTCCATAATCTCCAATAACTCCCACATCTTCATTAAAGCCGTCCGAAGTAACCCTTTTATTTTGAGAGCGTATACAACTTCCGAGGCAAATTTTTCATTGAGAAATGTAACATTTATTATTGCAAAAAGCATAACTTTTAGGCTATATCCTTTTAATTGGAGAAAATTTGTCAGGCAGAATAATATTGCCAGTATCTGTAATAGAAACTTCGTTTAAGTGCTTCCTCTTTGAGAAATCGAACTTTCAAAAAAGGTAATCCTAACAAATAGATATTGTTGAAACATAAATCCAACATGGACAAGGTTCCATAGTAAACTAAAATTTTTATTGGCGCAATCCATACTTTCTCTGGCAGATTATGTTAACTTAAACAACTTCCTATTTAACATAAAGTTCTTATTAAATTATTATTTTGAATGAGCAAAGTAAGCGTTAGATTACATATCATTCAAGTTCGAATGTTCTTTTCGAGCAATTCACATGCACTGAATATCAACATTTGAGAAAATAACGGTGGCACAAATTTGACGAAACTAAATAATTGCGAATGTTAAGGTACCTTTTGGTGGAAAATCTTTCAACCAATGAAAGGTTAGCCGAAAGTGGAGAAGTAGATAAAGTGGTGAACGTGGTGAAAATAGAGGAAGTGGTGAAAGTAAAGAGAGTAGAGAAAGTGGTGAAAGTAGAGAAAGTGTTCACGTGAAAGCAGAGAAAGTAGAGAAAGTGTTCACGTGAAAGCAGAGAAAGTAGAGAAAGTAGTAAAAGCAGAGAAAGTAGAGAAAGTGGTGAAAATAGAGAAGGTGGTGAAAATAGAGAAAGCATAGAAGATGGTGAACGTGGAGAAAGTGATGAAAGTACAGAAATTGTTGAATCCAGAGAAAGTAGTGAAACATGAAAATAGAGACCGGAAATTTCCCCATCGAAAGCAACAGTATTTTTTACCATTATTTAAAATAGGCCTTGTGAGTTAAATATAGGAACGAGGCCGGGATGAATGATTGCCCTTTTCACTTGAGGAATGAGACCCTGCTTGAATTTTAAAGCCAGGAAGTGAAAGCACCTAGTCAGAAGTCTGGTCAGGTACTTTCTCCAAGAATCGTCATGGGTTCGATGTACAACCGAGGAGACAGAAAGGATCGGAGGGAGAATTGCATTTGAAGTGTCGTCTCTTGTGAAAATGGACGAGAGAGGAAAGAAAGGACAAAGCTGTGCTTGGAATACGGGAGTTGAGAAGCACAGTAGCCCAAATACATATAAAATATCGTCACCGGTGCAAATACTAATTGTCTGGCTTTAGCCAGAATCCTCCGAACCTTGAGCCTATGTACATTACATTAACTAATTCCTGACTTTCTCCTCTTCTTCCAATAAGACCCCAGACTTGTTTTCAAGAAATGGCTGCCAATTTTTAATTGAGTTTGTCGAAAGTGAGAGGATCTATTGAATTAATCTACTGATTCAAATGAGATCAAGTGATGAGTATAAAATATAGCAGGGACATTTGAAATTTTTTAGTTCAATTAGGCTCAACATTTTTAAATTAAGTTACAAATCCAATTTCTTTGGTAGGCTCTATTTCAAGTGAAGTTCCAGTCCGTTTTGTTGAGGGTTGGACCTTCGTTTAGTTTAAGTCTACTTTGAGGTAACCTTAGTTTCTAATTCAAGTTCGATTTGATCAAACTTAAAGCTTTTGAGTTTAAACTATTCTTCAAGTTCAAATCTAGTTTCTGATTAGGTAAGTTTGAAGTCAAGTATGAGGTTACGTGAGCTGCAAGTTCAGTCCATGTGTGACCCTAAGTGCGCTTGAAGTTCAAGTCAAGTGTGAGGTTAAGTGCGCTTCAAGTTCAAGCCAAGTGTGAGGTTAAGTGAACTTCAAGTTCAAGCCAAGTGTGAGGTTAAGTGAACTTCAAGTTCAAGTCAAGTGTGAGGTTAAGTGAACTTCAAGTTCAAGTCAAGTGTGAGGTTAAGTAAGCGTCAAGTACAAGACCAGTTTCATTATAATTTCAAGTCGAATCCGAATTAAAGCCAAGTGTGGAGTAGAGTTAGTTTCGTGTAATTTTTGAGATTTAATTTGTTTCATATCCCATATTTTATAACATTTTTGTATCAAAAATTCCTCAACTACTGACATGAAACAAATTTTGAAAAATCTGGGAAAATGTTTTTTTCCAAAATTGAATTCAATGTTTATCTTCTTGTATCTATTTGTGTATTTAGGAGCACGAATCTACAACACCCTGTATATTTTTTTAAATATTGAACGAATTACATGTGAAAACATACATAGGCTGGGACTGAGACAGCTCCGTCTCGGACGACTGGTAACAATTAAATTTAATCAAGGGATATCCTGAGCAGTACCAATTATTGACTACTATCCTCGTCTCAAGTTACTCGCCCTCCATTTTTGTTGGATTCGTTGCGGATGTTGACAAGCCCGGAATTTACTTTCTCCTTTCACAAGTCATTCATCATTTGCAAGGGAAGAGGAGTAGACGGAGTCATTTCTAATTGTCTCCCTTTCACTCACAATCTCTTCCCACTTTCTCCACGCATTTGAATAATTCCATTCAATCTCCAACTCTTGTCTTCTTCTGTCTTCTTCACTTTCTCTCCCTTTCCTCTATTCCTATGCTTTCTCCACGTTCTTACATCCTGCGCATGCACAGGGTCCCTCAGAACCTCTCCAACACTAGCAATTTTTAATCGCCCTTGTATTGAATATCACTGACAGGCAATCCTTCCTAATTTTCTTTTAAATATTCCAAAACAAATTTTATTTAAAACAATTCCCACAGCAGCAGCTAATCATTTGATGGCAGTAGGACTTCCAAAAACATGCTAAATTTCTAGAACTTTTTCCGAATACTTTTTAAAAATTTAAGCGGCATTTAGAAACTAAGAGCTTGGGTGTGCTTCTGTAAAAATTGAGATATTCGGATCCTGTACTTTCTCCTATTGTGTCCTGCTTTCTCCTCTGATTTTGCAATTGTTACCACACTTTAGTGTGATAAAGATTGGTCCGGGAAGGTTGGGGATTTTAACAGTGCACTCTCGCTATCCAGACGTCTTTATAAGAGCATGTGTGTGCTTCAGGGGGAGCCAATTTGAAATTGCACTTCTCTATTTGTGACCATGTTAATTTTTGATGAAGCGTATGAATTTTGGAAGATACCATAACCGTCGTATATGTAAGTGTGAGTTTGATCTTGTCTGTGATGCTCTCACCGATAGGGCCCACAGTACATGTACATGGTTAGGCCGGGATTGGTAGGTGAAAGGAAAGGGACCGTTGTTTGTTCTGGAGGAGAATAAATGGTTGAGATTTGAATGAGTATCAGTTGTAATTTTATGATGATGAGAATTGTGTAGCGCGACTGGAATTCATTCCTATGGTTGGAGTTATCCGGCTCGAAGGACCATTCCTTGGTTACTTTGGCGGCTGGAGCGGTGCTTTCTCTTGGATTAGAATTCAACCCGCTTCCTCAGACTCTCCCTTTCTCCCTTCACTAAATCTTGAGTCCACATAAATTACACCAAATGAATTCCCTCCTGTGGCAGACTTGCTTCAGTACACAAAACAAAACCCCAGCTCTTTCATTAGCCTTCACTATCCCATGCATGCCTTCCAATGGGGAAAGTCCCACATATGTATTATTACTCCTTGTAGTGCTAAAAGCCAATTGCTCCGACATTACCCATGTATGCACACAGTAGACTCTCAATACAACAGCCCTTTTTAAAACCCCCACCCAAATATCCTCCGCAAAATATTTTGATTACAATATTAATTTTTCACCACAGAAAGGAATTAAATGTAGACTCGCAAGAACTACCAAAGAATTGATTTTAACGTAAAATTTTTTGGACAACTTTTTGACATCAAATAAGAACGGTCCCTTACAAAAATGGTCCTTCGAGCCGGATAACACAACTCTATACTAACTCATCCTTTTTTATAAAACTTACAATAATTTAACCCATGTACAGTAAAAAGAACATTTAATAGTCTACTTAATATTCACAACAGAGATAATAATATCCAGGTTGAAATCTGGAGTCACCTAATCAAAAATGATTTTCAAATGGTCCTTCGAGCCGGATCACTCTCCGTTTTGAACCAACCCTCCTTCTTACATATCAAACCATGATTCAAAAACTTCACTTAATTGATTTAAAAATCCTGCCTGAATAAAATGCACTCTTACAAACGAGCACAATAGAGTTAAATATAAAATGGTCCTTCGAGCCGGATCAGACTAATATTACTTGACGCTCTAAAAGCAAAAATTGAGTTATGATTTGATTTATATCTTATTACAAAATACTACCACTCCTGCATACACACTTGTACGCAAAAAAAAACTAGGAAAGTAAAATCACATTGGCGCTTTCCCCTGAACGCATTAGCCCACATTAAAATTTGATATCCTTAGCCTTTGATCTCCCCGACCCAGAAATTCATTTATTTTGATTATTAGGAGCTCTCCACGGACACTAGAATTTCTGAGGGCGTGGGGAACATGCGGATAAAATTTTCCCGGGGAAAGTTGGTTTCCTCTATCAAAGTGTGACTTGCCCGTATTTTAATCAAGTGCTCACTCAAATCCCACTTATTATTAATTTGTTTGGTTCATGTACACGTACGGCCTGGGGCGGGGAAATACGCGGACGGAAAGAATTCCTGACGTTTGGGATGAGAGTTGGAAACTATAGGGCATCTTACAGTCCACTCCCTTTACAAGGGCTCTGTCAGAATTTAGGGGCAAATTCCCTGGGAAATTTTCGGGGTCAAATGAGACAAATGATATTTTACATAATGGGGGCAAATCCATGAGGGAATGTTTGCTTCCATGGGTGAGCTGAGGATTTCCGAGGAAACTTCTCTCTGAGAAGAGTGCACTGTAGGAGGGGAAATGGAGAGGAGCAGAGAACCAGCGAGCGGGAGAAAGTTGGACGGATGACTTATGCATGTGAGAGACGACTCTTCCTTCCCCCTCCTGCCATCCAGTAACACATAAATCCCAGAAGAGGAGGGCAAAGAGAGGAAATGAGAAGCAGAGAGGAATGAAATCCTTGACAATTACCCGTCCGTCCAAATCCGATCCTTGCCAAATAATTTCGTCTCCAGCTTCGATCAATGCATCCCAAAATAAAGTTTATATTTGTATGGATGCTTCCAAAAATTCACAAATGTAAATAACACAGAGGTGTAGTGTAGAAATCAACAAAGAATTTTTATCAATTGTTCAAAAAAAAATTTTTTTCTCTTTCTTAAAATTTGATCAGCTCTTTGATCCTTGGACGTTCTTCTCTTCACAGGTTTTTTTGAAATCATAATATCGCCTGAGATTTTTGTTGTAAAAATTCGAACGCTTCTGTTTTGCTTCTTAGCCCAGGATTTGTTTGGAAGGAACTATGCAGACATCCATGGATGAATATACAGACGTGGGCTTTGAAGTTAAAGGGAATTTCCATGATCTCAAAGGGAAGAGTGAAAGTACAGTGGACTCTTGTAATTGGCCTAGGCCTGGAAGAGAGACTTGCTTTTACATGTTTAAGGGTTTTTATTTGGAGAAAATAGGGTTGGGCTTAATTTGAGATATGTGAGTTTTATAGGGTCTTGGAGAATTCCCCTTTTGAATGGAGGAGCTCCTCAAGGGGTTCTACTGTATGGGGTGAAAGCTTAGGAAGAAAGTATTTGCTGAGCCCTTGCTGCTTTGGAGAAAGGAGGAAGTTGAGGAAAAAATGGGGAAACAATGGCTGTAATATTTTGTTATGATGCATGACTCCCCGACTTTTACACAAGGATTTATGGACACGAAGACCTTAGCTGTCTTATTAACTTTGTCTTTCTGCTCAATCCTTTGAGTAAATTCCATGAAGTATTTACAAGCCAAGTTCCATTTATTATTCTAACTTTCCCCTTTTTCAGAATGCGTATTTTCATTCATATGGATATGTGTGCATAGTGTACAGGCTCCCGGGGAATATTCCCCCATTTTTCAATTATTTCAAAAGGACAGACGATCTGAACATTGGATTTTTTTATCGATATGCATCAAATCATTTACTACGGAAATAGATCCGAACGGATGTAAAAATAGGGGCTTCAAAAATTTGTGATCTGCGTAATTTTAAACAAAATAATTGAAGGACGAGAAAAATTTCAAAAAATACTTAAAAAAGTGGTAAAGTTTAAAAAAATTTTTTTTACAAAAACGAGTAGTTTTTTCAGCAAAACATTTCCACCAAAACGGTAAATGTTTTAAACAAAATTACCAGAAAATTGTAAACTTTTGCAAAAAAGTCTTAAAATTGTTTAAATAAATTAACTAAAATTGATTTCGTTTTTGAAGCCAATTTTGCAAAACAACAGTAAGTATTGAAAACAAAAAAGAGATGGGATCAAATTTTGAAAGCAAAATTAGAGAAAAACGGAAAATTTTAAAATAAAATAATAGCAAAGCTGCAAATATTTCGAGTAAAATGTACAAAAAATATTTTTAAAACATCATTGCGTAAATGTATGTGAAAATTATTGAGGATAAAATGTCAGGAAAAATTATCAAAGCAAATAAAGACATGATAATTATTTAAAATAAGGATATCGAGAAAAATTAGAGGTAAAGTAGTAAAATTTTGAAGTAAGTGCTCAAGAGAAAAGTACGTTTAAGGTAATGTCAGAGAAGTTTTCTGACAGGAAAAAAACGGGTGGACAATTTTATAGCCTTTGCCCGAAATGGAAAAAAATGTTGAGTGGAGCCCTCCAATGTGCAAATGTAAATTGCTGCACTAAGCCCCCACGTACTGGAGAGTACTACTAGCTCCTGTGTACATGACCAACCAAGACGCGGCCGACAAATCATGCAAATTATGTTGACAATGCTTTTTAACACAAAATGTCATTCAGTGTCGCAAATCGATTTTGCGCTCCGTCTCCCCCGCTTTGTAAACCGCCAATTCAAGCCGCAAGTCTCCACTCAACCGCAGTCCCCAACATATATCTTTCCCTTCAGCCTCCATGATTCCTGGCAGAACATTTTTAAACATGATTTTGGCGGAAGCGCGTGCAGTCATCTGATTTCTCTGTCTCCTTCCATTCCCCTTGTCCCCGAACCGCAACCAAATTTTGGCAATGTCAACTCCTTATTTTTCCAAATCATGGAAGCGAAAACCCCATTGTTCCCTCTGGTTTTACATCCCATTGGAAAACATCTAGGGACTGAGTGAAATTCATCAACTTTTCGGGCTACCCCTGAATCCATCAAATACTCTATAATTTTTATTCACCCAAGTTCCGCAAGTCTTATTCATTCCAAAATAATGTTATTCAACCCAAATAAATTTTATGGGACCCCAAATAAAAGTTTTATCCAACCAGAAGAAATTTCCTTCGCCCACAAAAATGTTTTCACCCAGAAAAATATTTTGTCGCCCCAAAAATATCCATATTTGTAATACTGAATAAATTTATTTATCCAAAATAATTACAACCAAAAAATATTTTCATATTTTATTTATTTACTTTAAACTTTTAAATTTTAACCAAACATTTTTCTAGCACAAAAAAAAATATTTGTTTAACTCAAAACATTTTTGGTCCGAAGAAGATGTTGTTAAGGCCAAACAATCGGTATTGACTTCACCAAAATTTTAATTCAACAAATCTGGTTAACCCAAAGTTGAACCCAAGGAAATTTAATTTAAACAAAAATCAAATATTTCCCGCCATTTTTTACAACTACATTCCCCAAAGCAATAAGGGATTCCCTTGCCATTTTTTCCTACCGGATCAAGTATGCTCGAGTATTAAGAACATGTGTTTCACTTTTAGGGGAACATTCCGATTGAAGACTGGCTCCGTAAAATAAAATTGAATCGCTGCCATATGTAGACATTACCATTACCATTAATGACCAATGACTTATTTGTGGACGAGCGGCTGAAAACAATGTAACTTTTGTTTCTAAAACTGCTCCACAGATAACGTACAATAATGTTGGACTAAATTCCTGAGTGGAATCTTAATGATATGAAATGGTCCTTCGTGCTGGATACTCGGGGGAAGTGTTGTTTTCAGATTGTCTCGAAAGAAAAAAAATGTAATGGTCCTTCGAACCGGATTGCGTAAAGTTCCAACTGTATGCAATTGTCTGCAGAGACAGTGTAAAAACAAACATGGTCCTTCGAACCGGATTAAAATTGTTTCCTAATGCAAAACAGGGATTTAAATCTGGATCGCATCATGAAATCAACGTGCGCCAAAGTGTGGGAGCATTGATATTTTTTCTCATATAATTAGCACTCTTACAGTAAAACTGTATTTTGACTTGAAAGCGGAAGCAATGCATGGTACAACCTCCCCTGCAGATATAGAATCTAATGAAGCATTTTTAGTCTACAGCCGTCAATATTTTTACGCGCATTCCTATTCCGCACCCAGTACCAATATGTATACGTAATACGTACATTTCAAACTACGGGACCAAATTTGCACCAGTTTAGAGATAATAGTAGAAATGGTCTGTGTTGTTTAAGCTACGCAGTCACTTCTAATATTATTTCAAATATAATCTTCTTATTTTTCACTTGTAGTCATGTGCCTACTGATAAAAATTTAAAATGGTCCTTCGAGCCGGATTGAAATTAGCACTCTTTCAATCAGACTCTTATCACTCTTATCTTACTAATTATAATAATATAAACAATTCAAATGTCTGAAGCCCCATGAGCCTGAAACCAGTCCGACTAAGATTGTTGATTAAATTTAAGAATTGATGCTTCGTGTCGGAAACTAAATAAGCTCTGGCCATGCCAGTTTCAGGATTACCCAAGAAATCCGCCATATTGTGGCAATCTGTGATCAGTGATACCACAATTAGCTAATGCTATTCAAGGGAGACCTGTATTCGTTTACTGAAGTTCTAAATTCTTTCTCTCATTTAAAATGTGGTCCTTCAAGCCGGATGTAACTTTTAATTAAGTTTTAAAACCCGTATCCTAAACATACGTTTTAATTTGTAATACAATTTTTTAGGAATTGGTCCTTTGAGCCGGTTGGAAATTGACAGCCAGTCTTACAATTTCCCACAATGTATGAGGATCGATTTTATCAATAATGATCTAAACTATGACATAGGCTGCAGAATAAAATTTTCACCATGGTGTGCTAAAGGCTGACGTCACTGTAAACATTTTATAATGTTCCGAAAATTGGGCCACATGCTCCAAGTTAAATGCACATCTGGGTCGGAGTAATTTCGTATTTGGGGAGGATGAAAGACGCAATATGGCGGTATTGATTTGGCTAATTTTCGGGCCGGAAGGGAAGAAAACGGGGAAGGTGGATGCCGGCGGTGAGGGAAAAATCCGTTAATGAGATGAAAGATGAAAGGAGGCGTGTGGTAGTGATAAGGCGGTGATGGAATGTGGGGCTATTGAAATGAGCACATGAAAGTGGATTCAAAGGAGAAAATGATAGACCATTGACTTACTCTCCAAAGTAACTTGTATTTGAGAATTTTACGCCTCAGTCTTTACCTATGATTCATATGTACGTGCATGCCCACATATGTGTCGGGACTTCTATGTACGCATGAGAAAATTGGAACTCATTTTCTTTACCGGACCCTTTACGGCTCAAAACAAGATCAATTCCCGTTTTGATGAGCTTTACGTAAGATCTGACTTACTTTCGCTCCTCTGTATGTAACTCTGTGTGTAACTATTGGGGCGTATTTCGGTAAGATAAATTATTTTCCGACAAAATTTAATGCATACAGTGGACGCTGGATAGGAAACCCCTCAAAAGTGGTCCTTCGAGCCGGATATTTTCTTACAGACCCATAAATGCGGGTTTTCCTTACTCGGAAAACCTGTCTGAGATCCCAGCATTTACTTGAGAGCTAATCATTTTCCAAGTAAGACTGCAGGCCGTCATAACGGTCTTAAAGCATTTTCTGCAGAGGAAGATCCTTGAACACATTCGCTCGTTTAACTAAACTCTAATAATTTCTTATAGAATATTCATTGGAATTTCCCCTCGGTCTTATGTACGGTGAACATCCTTTTGCAGGGTAGAATTTTTATGCAGTGGTGTTATGATACCATTACAGCGATATTTTGCAAGTAAAATAATTCAGTGGACTCTCTCTTTAAGAGACCCGTTTACGGAAGCATTGTAGTCGAGTTTAAGAACCAAAATTGTTATGAATCTGCAAGTACCCCAAATACATAATTTGAAGGAACTTTAGAAGAAAGTAACATGTCAAAGGTAAAATTTTCCAAGTTTAAGGGGCGTGGTAACACATGGAATGGACTGTAAAAAATGTGTTTGTTCTTGACAAGCCTAAGGAAGTGAGTATATATATTGAGTGCTCAGACGAAACTTTATCTCTGGAGGGAAACTCATATTTTAGCGACGGTACCTGCGGCCGCATCTTTATCTTTTATGATTTCCTAGCCTCCTGGCCTCACTTTCTCCTTCAGGTTGTACAATGGGATGAGCAAATAACTTCCTTCGACTCTCCCTTAAAAAAGAAAGATACTTTGGCAGGAACCTTTTCATCTTCACCATTTGCTTAGCTTCCTCTCCCCCAACTCACTTCCGTATCCGAGCCACAATCCCTTTGATTCCATCACTGGCATATTTGAGAGCTCATCACTCAGCTACAATCTTACCTCTTTCAAAATTCAAATTTTTAAATTCAATTTTTGAAAGTGGCTTTAAATAGCCTTCGGACAAAAAATGGTCCTTCGAGCCGGATCAGGTCTTTTTTATGCCTCGAATATTAGGATAAAAATCAAACTTGTCTTATAATTACGAAATTAATTAGCTTGAGCCTCTCACCATGTTGTTCTCGACAAGGACAAAAATACGAGCTACTGTGTTTGCTCGTAAATATTTTAAAACTGAACTTGACATTTCTAAGTGAGCAGACTCACAATCAGCTGAGATTTCAAACAAATTAAAAATTAAAATTAAATTAAAAAATTAAACAGGACCTATACTAATTGATGAAATAGTATTTATTACGGATGTACTAAAACAAGTCCCATATTCAAAAATGCCAACAAAAGCAATAAATTAAAAAATGGTCCTTCGAGCCGGATTTGAGTGGAAAATCGTTAAAGTAATTGTTCACACCCTGAAACTTGAATCCTAAAGTGAGTGGAGGAAGAGCTTTTGGGCAAATACAAACCATTAGCTGGAAAGTTGGTCCTTCGAGCCGGATCGAAGTTACTAACAGAAAATTAACCCCGACACCACAAAGTTGCTCATTCCAGGACGCACAGACCTCGCGGATAGTTAAATCCAGAGGATACGCACATCGTGGGAGATATAGAGAGCCGTTATAAATGACTCTCCTCAGCCTTACTTGCTCCCCGTGAAAGGGAGTTGGTTTCAAAAGGGCGAGGATCATTAACTCGTGCGAAGCAGGTAATTGATGACCTTGTTATCTACGCAAGGGTCGTTCCAACCTTAAATTCAAGCTTATGCACGACTGCACTCCTCTCTATGAACTTCCTTGTTATTGGTCCATATTTTCCATACAGTGGTCCCCTACTATAACAAGCGACATCACCAAGGCCGTCCAAAATACTAAGCATATTCAAAAAAATGTCAAGGAAAAATTTACAGTGCAATAAATCTGACTTCCCCAAAAACAAATTCCGTACAGAAAAATCACTCTTGCAGATAACAGGATCTGTTATATACACAGTGCACTGCATCTGGCACGACGGACGCTGTATAATGACCTGCAGGTGTGATTGAAATTATACTGGGAGGCATTGTAAATCGTATTTATATGGAAATTTGAGAATGCTACAGTCGAATCTTACAAGAGCAGTCCCCCTTTCGTGGAACAGCACTTGGTATCAGGGCCAAAGGAACTCTGGACAGTATGCACCCCAATGTGATTCTCAAATGAGAGCATGCAAATTGAAGCATCAAATTTGAGAGTCATAAGTTCCCTTACGAAGCGACTCCACTGTGTGGAAGGCTGGGGTGAGTGAGTGACTGTCAGAAAATGAGTATTGGGCTTTTGGAAAGTCTCTGTTCCGCATCACTAATGGTTGACATGACACCCGACTGATTTCAGGGGGAATGGATTTGTTACGTGGGGAAAGGCCTGTGGTAAATCCCGGGAGTGTCACCTTCCCTATTCATCCCGGACCCATTCATAATAATCCCGGCTTTTCAATTACCTTCGTTTGCATGGAAAAATGAATTGAAAGGTGTGAGATGATGGGAGCCTCCACCAGTGAACTCCGTCTTATGTACGCATGCAATCACAAGTGCGTACATACGTACGCACATAAGAGTATCCCCAATGGCCCTAGTCCCCTACACCCAAGCGTATGTACATCTAAAGGTCTTTGCAATATGGGATTTGGGATAAGGCAATCCTACCTTTGTCTCATTCTTCCGCATTGTTTCCGGGAACTTAATGGCCGCACGTTAGCATTCCCACGTTGGCTATTAGTTTCCTCTCCCATTTATTTCATCCTTCGTATTATTACCACAGTGATGGGTCTCTCACAGATACCTCTCCCTATTGTCCCCCTTTATAAATGTAGACGCAGGTAGTGTGTATGTACAGTGGGACATCACTGTGTGGGCGCTCTTTAAAAAACAAATTTTCATCCGGCTCGAAGGATCATTTTTGTAACAGACCGTTAACGGTATATACCATTAAATATAAGAGTATATGTTATATGAGTATAAGTTGATGTGTGCACATGTGCTTACATGCACGTAGATATGTATACACGTGTGGAGAAGTCAAGCCTTGGAGGAAACATAGCCTCACTAAGGAACGAGGGAAACAAGGAGTGAAAAATTATCTGGCTCGAAGGACCATTGAGTGAAATTGTGTTTACAAGGGACAGGAAACTGTTTCCTCGGAAATAATTGTCAATGTATATGGGAATTGTGACTGAAGAGATTTTATGCGTGTCCTCAAGTGCTTCTACTTTTTTCTAACCGAATGGGCAAAGTCCAGTGAAAGTAAAGGGGGAAAAAAGAAGCTGGCTCAGGAGTTTTCTCTGGACCTTATGTTTGATTATGGGATTCCGCCTGACTTGAACCTTTCAAAAGATTTTCTCTGACTGCAAAGTGACATTCGTTCTTTCGATTCGATGCAATCACAAGATATTCGAGAAAGTAGTCACATTTTCCCATTCAGTGTGAGCTAAAGGGCTCGTCTTGACTAATCCCAATGGCAAATAAGTCTTCAGTGGCCAACCACTATGGGAATGTACAGGCACTCTCGAATAAACTTTCCCGTTTTTCTTCAAATGAATTTTAGAAAATTTGTCCCAATTTTCGGGTATATTTTAGAAATATTTGACCCCAATTTCGGCCATATTTTAGAAAATTTGTCCAATTTTCGGGTATATTTTAGAAATATTTGCCCAAATTTTCGGGTATATTTTAGAAATATTTGCCCAAATTTTCGGGTATATTTTAGAAATATTTGCCCAAATTTTCGGGTATATTTTAGAAATATTTGCCCAAATTTTCGGGTATATTTTAGAAATATTTACTCAAATTTTCGGGTATATTTTAGAAATATTTGCCCAAATTTTCGGGTATATTTTAGAAATATTTGCCCAAATTTTCGGGTATACTTTAGAAATATTTGCCCAAATTTTCGGGTATATTTTAGAAATATTCGCCCAAATTTTCGGGTATATTTTAAAACAATTTTCGAATATATTTTGGAAACAAATTTCCTAGTCTTAGTGTATAATTTAGAAAATGACCTTTTTTAAAATTTCGATGCTGAATTAAATATATAATTTAAAAAATTCTTCAAACTATTTCAAAGTTTAAAAATTGAAAAAATTACATTACAATAATATTTCTGACTTCCTTAGTAGATATTAAAAAACGGAAACGTTTTAATATTTAATTTGACGCCAAATTCATGGATTAAGGGACAAAAATTCCTTGGATTAAAATAAATATCATTGGATTTTAATGGAAAATAATGAAATATTTTAAGGCTCCCTGTATATATGTTTATATATATTTCCGCACACATGCATATCTATACACTTGACTCGAAAACCCTCCTCTCATCATTTGCTTGCCCAAAAAAGTTTTTTTCAGCTTTTTGGGCACGCAAAAGGACAAAACATTAAGTTAAGTATAGGACAAAATTGTGGGGGGAAATGTAAAACACGCCAAGGAATTCTTTGGTGTATAAAAGTTTGAGTGAAAAGGGGAACTTTTTGGGGGGATTTTTGACTTCGCGTGTTTTGCACTTTAAGAGTACACCCGGGTGGAAGGAATTCGAAGTACTTTATATGCTATGGTGAGAAGTTGGAAAAGGGGAAATGTTGAATAAGTCTATATATGTCAATATTATGGGAGATATGGGAAGTCAATGGGGATTGAAAGTCCTGGTGGAGGCGCACTCTTATTGAGTAAATTCTGTACAAAGGCTATCTCTCTCTTCTCTACTTTTCAGACTCCCTCCATTCAATCTGTCCACTGAGCTTAGCATCAAGTTACCTTCATCTCCAGCAACGATCAAGTTCTGAGTAATCCCATTTTGTTCCTTTCTCCAGCTTTTTTTCCACCTTTATCCGCAAACCCTCAATTGCTCAGAGCTCTCCAACAGTTGCAAATCCCCTTCAACTTTTTAAAAAGAATTGCTATAGAAACCCACTACACTATCAGCCAAATTCTGGCAAATTTTATTAGCAGCAGTAAAGCCACCTTGGACGCACTTGACTTCAAATGGGCCATTTTGTGTCAGGTTTACCCTCATATGCTAAAGATATTTTTAATTTTTGCTAAATTATTTTACCAACACAACTTAAATTTTATCCTATATTTGACCAAATTTTATAACAATTTGACTCAAACCTTGTCAAAATAAATTAGTATTAATGTCAATTCACAAATTGAAACCTTGCCTGACGGCTGTGCGGTATTGGGAAACTGTAAGGTTACAGAAGAGCCGAATTTTGACTTTAGCTCACCCCAAAAATAATTCCAGGTTCTTCCTTTCTTTTCCTATACATTATCGATAAGCAACTGAGATTTGAAGGCATGTTACGCATTCTTGTTGTGCATCCTTATATGCATACCAAGCTGTGTTATACCGGGTATACAGATATGCCACGAAACTGCCATGAATTAATCAAAATTCGACAAGAAAATATTCACTAGTTGTCCCAAAATTCGTCTAAATTCGTCCCAAAATTTATTCAAATTTGACCAAGATTTTGTCCACATTTGACCCAAAATTTATTCAAATTTGACCAAGATTTTGTCCACATTTGACCCAAAATTTATTCAAATTTGACCAAGAATTGGTCCACATTTTACCCAAAATTTATTCGAATTTGACCCAAAATGTATCCGAATTTGATCCAAAATTTATCCGAATTTGACCCAAAATTTATCCGAATTTGATCCAAAATTTATCCGAATTTGACCCAAAATTTATCCAAATTTGATAAAAAAAATTGTAACACCTTGACTTTATTTTGGACGCAATCTTTACGACAAGTTGACCTTAAATTTATCACAATTGAATCCAAATATTGTAATAACTGAACACAAATTTTCCTCAAACTATACCAAAATTTGACCACAAATTTGACTCGAGCTGTACCAAGTCATAATTTGCACCTGGCCCCAAATTTACCATCCAAATACTAGCAAGTGTTAAGCGCAATACTGAAAAGAGATATGTTGAAAATGTTGGATAAAACGACATTTTGCTGAGAAGGTTTTTTCGGTATTCTGCCTGATATTTGGTTCCTTGGTTGATGACCGGGGAATTGGAGAGAAATGACGAAGAGGAATGGATTGCAATTGTGAAACATACGTAGAGCGTTATTAAGTATATCCATATGGGAGTGAGCTTATTGGACGTGTTTGGTTTGTTCCAGGTGCAGGCGAGACATCGGACGTTCTCCCAGGAATTGTGAGCTCATTTCAGCAGGAAAATGGGAAAATTGAGCGACCCTATTTCGACGTAGTGGGTTCAAGGAATGTCACTTCTGTGGTGGGCCAAACGGCCACACTCAAATGTCGTGTAAAACATCTCGGAGACCGAACGGTGAGTTTTCCCTTTTATTTTCCCACATTTTCCCTCAACAGTACAGAGCAGGTGCTCCCATTTAAATGTATTAGAATACATACCTACTTTCAAATACCGCCCAATACAAATATACTAAATCCATATGGGAAATCATAATAGTAAAGGTGTTACGTGAATTCATAAAATACATTTGTAATTATATATATATGTGGAAGTGATAGTAAAGGTGGAAATAAAAATACATTTTTAATCCAAATTTTATAAAAAAAATAATCCGGCCATCAAATTTTGTTGTGTCATAAATACGAAAATTAACTGTTTAATTTTTACACCCCACCAAATTTTTCTTTAAAATTTACATTCATTCGCGTATTTTCGCATTCTTTTCTGAAAGCTCCAAATACCTCAAAATTCTGGGGTTTAGGGCCATATGCTGACGGGAGCTTAAATTGGCAGAGGACAGTCAACAGTTGTGGAGTCATGGGAAAATTGTCTGGGGGAAAAAAATTGGTGTAGCTTTGTTCAAGCATGAGGGATTTATCGCTGACCACATATTTGTTCTCCGTAATGACCAGACCCATAATCCTTTTTCGCAAGGCACTCCAATGAATCCCGTGGACATGCCATCCTTTAATGTACACGTCCCATAAAGGCTAATGTCTCTCACAGAAGAGTTCCTCAATTGAATTCCGTATTTGGCCCAGGAGAGCTCTCCAGTCCCATTTAATTAGTCCGCTCTCTCGTCCAGAGATTTCTCCCATCAAGGCACGGAAGCACAAAAATGCAAATACATTAAAAAGGGCTACACGTTATCCACCCATAGGTGCAGGGGCATAGTATCTACGGACTAGAAATCCTACGGACATGAAAGCCCAAATATTAAGCCCACTTGATATTTTGTTAACGTACAACAACACATGTGTCAAAACTAGAAAAGTCAATGTTTGGATTCCTTTGAAATTTGACCGCTTTTGTGGATTTAAGAGCAGTTTTCCCTGTACACTTGAAAATTATCCTACGCATTGGGAATTGTAATGGAAGAGATTTTCCGTACCTGGAATTTTCAAAAGGATTGGGGCTCCTGAAGGGAAAATTTTACAAGGACCATACCTTCAAAAATTTGAAACATTATTACTAACATTCCCTGGTTTGTTACAACATCTAAATTCCGTTCAAAATTAATTTTTCGTTTCTTTTACTTAGATGTTTTCATTTTGGGAAATAATTTTTGACAAATTTGTCAATTTCATTTGATAATATGTATAACGGATATTCACGGGATATTTAAGGGATACGGATCACAAGTCAAGTTTTAGTTATTTAGAGCCCAAAGTCTGTCAAGTGTTAAAATTTAGAGTTTTTTGAGAAAATGCAATCTACGTGGTCAGATTTTGGCAAACATTTTACGCATTTCTTGTTTAGAGGAAATTTCCAAGATTTTAAGGGTTTTGGGGCGCCAATCGTTGCACAAAATTATTGGGGGTATTGGGGTCAGTACATATAATTTCTGAACAAATTTTGAAAATATACTCCCATTTGAAGTTCATGGTGTTAGGGTTGAGTAAATTCAGGGATTTTGAATTTACTATTAAGCAGAAATTTTAGACAATGTATGCACAAAATTTATAAAAATTGTGTAAAAAAGTGTAGTAAAATTAAACAATGTTCGGCAGCAAATTTGAAAAAATTAAACAAAATTTTTGATTTAGCAAAATCAAATAATAATTAAGAAATTCTAAGCACAAAATTTGGAAAAATTTGGCACGCAATTTAGTAAAATAAGGCAGTAATTAAAAACATTGTAGGGCCAAAATATTAACAAATTACACGAAATTTAGAATATTTCCACACAAATTAATCACTTTCGACAAGAATTATGAAACTATAGGCACCAAATTTAGGCATCAAATTTAGGCAACAAATTTAGACAGCAAATTTAGGCAACAAATTTAGACAGCAAATTTAGACAGCAAATTTAGGCAGCAAATTTAGGCACGAAATTTAGGCAGCAAATTTAGAAAACTTATGGACGTACATATTTAGTAAAACTATACAATAATTAAAAATACTTAGGAACCAAATTAAGCACAATTAGACAAGATTTAGAAAATTTAGGCACAAAAATGTATGTCCCAAATTTAAAAAAATAGTACTTAAAAAATTGTGTCAAATTAGACTAAATTAAAAAATTTGGGGCATAAAATTGAACAAAACAGAACAATAAATTCAGCAAAATTTAGGTAGAAAAGTTAGTGTTTTAATGGAAAGTTAATTTTTCCCAAAAGTTTTCAAAATTTAAACTGGGCTCAGTACGTTCCAGTTCTCCTGAGGAGCAAGGGATTAAAAAAGCTTATGTAAATTCCTGGTCAGACTGCTGATGGTGTTTTTAATAAGTGCTGAAAGGGGAATTGTCCTTGTTGCTTTGAAAGCGATTAAGTATGTTGAAGGACCCTCCCGCTGGGTGTAGTTTGTCCCGTGGGGCTTTCACTTTGAAGTGAAAGTCTACAGTAAAATAACGCTGTAATAACATCCCTATTTCTATGGCTTTTGACTCCCAAATTTCTATTATCTCTCACGAAAGTCCCTTCCCTGAAAATTATATCTTCCGAATAAAAATATCTTTTGAAAAAAAAATCTCACATTAAAATATTGTTAATTTTAAAAAATTATCAAAAACAAACTACTCAAGAATTTTCTTAAATTAAGAATCAAGTCTAAAAACTAACCAGAAAATCATTGTTTTAAAAAAACCGTAAATTTGAACGCAGAACAACAAATTAAATTTTGCAAAATTTAGTAAATAAAGTTTTTGAAAAAACAACGTTGGATGTAATCTGCCCAAAAGTAATTCTTAACAGGGGACAACTAAATTTTCAGGAAATTTAATGTAAATAACGAAGGTTAAAATTTTGAAGCCATTTAAAGATGGTTTTAAATGGGGTCGTTGATAGTAAAATGAGACTGTAGGTTAATTTTGTTTTTCCATTGTGTTGAATCCGGAAAGAAAATCCAAATGAGAATTTAGGTCAACGTAAGAACACTTGAATGGAAAATAATATTAAAAGAGACGACGCTCTCAGCCTCGTTTCAAGAGACAGTCTCGACAAAGTGCTTTTGTAAATTTTTCCAACATCGGAAAAACCCCTTTGTGCATTCCCTGTGGAAACATGAGGCTTGAAAAAATTGTCCAGGAACTTAGACGTACAATTGGGCTGGAATTTTGTCACAACATAGAATCCCATTGAAGTAGATTTTTCCCTGGGACTTGTGCAAACAACGTCAGGGGACTCATGCGGAGAGGTAGATGAGTTTTCGATTGCATCTCTTCTTGCACTATGCGTAAAAAATAAAGAGCGTCTCTGTACCATTGAATCATCAGGAGTTCAATTTTTGATAGAATTCTTTGCTAAAAGTGCGTATTGAGAGTTGTCAGCTCGACATTTTTTGTAGTTTAATAGAGTAAGTTGCTAGAACTTTTTTTTTCGCGTATAGCCCTCCTGAGTATTTTATTCAAATCTTTGAGTGTAAACTTGAATTTAAATTTGACCTCAACCTGACCTTGACCTCCAGTTGAGATTTTGATGCAAGTTACGTTCTTAAAATGATATTAGACCGACGTTAATGCTTGCTTTAACTTGACAAACCTTAACTTTATTAATCTCCAAGTGACCTTAGTTGACCTTCCCGTTAACTTGATTTTGAAAATGAGATCCTGACATATTCGTCACAACTTCAGGTAAGTAATCTTGGCCAACAAATGGTTATTCCTATTCGAAACCTTAGCATTCAAGACACCTTGACGATCCCATAAAATGAATGACCTGATCTTGGCCTTCAATAATTTAGCTTCGATTGTATTGGGACGATGCTGATCGTTATTTGACCTTCATTTGAAATTTGGTTTGAAATAACCGACCTTGATCTTCACCTGACATTCATTTGAACTTTGTTTTAAATAAATCAATCGTGACCTTCACTTGAACTTTGTTTTAAATGAATCGATCGTGACCTTCACTTGAACTTTGTATTGAATGATCGATTCTCCCAATATAACCTTAACTTGAACTTTGTACGGAACAATCGATTCTCTAATGTGACCTTCACTTGAACTTTGTATAAAAATGAACCAATTTTGATCTCGAACTTTATATCGATTTTCCCAACACGACCTTCACTTGACCTTCATTTGAACTTTGTATTCATTCTCCCGCCATGACCTTCACTTGACCTTCATTTTTCGTTGCTGGTATTCCCTAAAATTTACATTATTATGACCCGATCTGCACCTTATTACCAATGACCCAACAAGACCTTCACTTAACCTTCAATTGAACTTTCCTTCAATGCTCCAAACTTGATCTTAACTTGAACTTTACTTGATTAGCCCAAACTTGAAATTTTTATGATTGCCCCAATCTAAGTCATCACTTGACCTTAACCTGGGTGACCCCCCAAAAATTCATCAGCGTGTGACCCAAAGTAGAAATAGTCCCTCACGTTCCTCGAACTTGGCATTAACTAGAAATATCGCTTGTACTTGAACGGAGCTCCGACACAAGCCATATGTTAATGTATGTAAGAATGTGGGAATAAAAAGGCCGGAACGCACGGAACGCAGTTTTCATTAAGAGTCTCCCACTGCTTCATTTCTCTTTCTAAAGCAAAGACACAGTTTTTCCATTTATCCAACGCATTCTTCCATTTCCCTTTTTCCACAAACGAATTCCGCTTTCTCTCTTCGAACTTTTCCAAAATATCTCCTCCTTCCAAAAAAAGGCTCAAGTTCAATTTCTGCGAAGGTTTATAAAATACGATTCCTTATACAACATTTCTTTTTCCCACGCAGAGGATAAGCTCAGTGTAATTATGAACATTTCATATGCATAAACGCTTGGGTGAAAGCAAGCATGAAAGCCAATCATTATATGCTTATATATTATTATATGTATTTAAATACGCATCTCTCGTAATGAAATTCTTGCTGAGTATTGCTCAAATATGTGGAAACATTTTTGCCCTTATAGAAAAATAGTTTGATGAGAGGGTATGAGATAGGATGAATGTACTGTAATTGCGTGGAGGGAAAAAGGGAACTAGGGCTGAAAAATTCTGAAGAGGAGTATGACTTTATGAATTTAGATGCAATAAAGCTGATAAAGATGCTTTATGTGAGTGCGGGCAACCCCATATGTACTTATGAGCTTGGGCACGCACTTAAGCTATTAGAATGAGACCGGGCAGGAGACGATAGGAAAAATTGGGGAAAGTGCGGAGATAGGAAAATTACATTGAGATTGGTCCTCTTCCTCACACTGATGGTTGATTCAGTCATATGATGAGTCAAATGTACATATGTGGTTAAAGCTTTTACTCCAGAGATAAGCATAAAATCAAATCTTCAAGCACTTCCGTAAGGAATAAATGTCCCTTTGCTATTTTTCATATATGTATGTACCAAAGGCCGACGATGGAGCTCTGCTCAATCTTCAAGTTCCACAAATGCTCAGTGCGTTTTATTTCAAGTTGTTTGCTAACATCTCGAGTAAAGTTTCGGATTTTTTTAAATTTAATAGTAGTCAGAAGGTCAAGTTCAGATTTCAGTTTTTTTAGAGTCAAGTTTAGATATTTGGAATGAGGTTTAGATTTTTTGAAATGAAGTTTAGATTTTTTGAAATGAAGTTTAGATTTTTTGAAATGAAGTTTAGATTTTTTGAAATGAAGTTTAGATTTTTTGAAATGAAGTTTAGATTTTTTGGAGTCAAATTTTGGATTTTTGAAATGAAGTTTAGATTTTTTGGAGTCAAATTTTGGATTTTTGAAATCAAGTTTAGATTTTTTGGAGTCAATCTTAGATTTTTTGGAGTCAAGTTTAGATTTTTTGGAGTCAAGTTTATATTTTTTTGTGTCAAGTATAGATTTTTTGGTGTCAATTATAGATCTTTTTGTGTCAAGTATAACTTTTTGGATTCAAGTATAGATTTTTTGGTGTCAAGTATAGATTTTTTGGATTCAAGTATAGATTTTTTGTAGTGATCGGTTTCTGTCAAATAAGATTCAAGTTCAAGTTCAGTTTCTGTCAAATAAGATTCAAGTTGGAGTTCAGTTTCTGTCAAATTGAGGTTCAAGTATAAGTTCTGTTTCTGTCAAATTGAGATTCTAGTTCAGTTTATGCCAAATTCAATGCAAGGTGAAATTGATGTTCAGTTCATGTCAAATTAAATTGCAAGTCAAATTCAAGTCAAATAATGTCAAATTCAATTCGAATTCAAGTCACGTCGAAGTTCAAGCCATGTTGAAATTCAAGTTGAAATTTAAGTCACATCGAAGTTCAAGACAAGTTGAAATTCAAGTCACGTCCGGGTTTAAGCAGAGTTGATGCTCACATCCAGTTAAAGCCAGGTTGATGTTGACTTCAATTAGTCAAGTTCACGCCAAGTTGATACTCAAGTCATACTCACATTCAAGCCAAGATAAGGTTCAAGTCAAGCCAAGTTGAAGTCCAAGACAGTATCAAATTTACATTTAGTTCAAATTCAAGTAAAGTTTAAAATCACACTGTATTAAATTCTGAAAGACATTCATGCACCAAATACAGCGCCAACCTAAGCTCCAAATAGTGTGTTGGAAGAGACAGCTCTGACTTCGAAGCCCTTGCGAGGGAATTAAAATGGATAGAGTATGTAAAATTCTTTTCGGAATGACAATCCCACATTGAGCATTATTGTTTTATGAAGAAATGGAATTTTGAAGGGGGAAGGACAGGATGTAAAAGGAGAGTAAAATATTGGAGGAATGCTGGGAGGGAAGAATGGAGAAAAGATATGGAGAGTTGTTCGTAGCATTTGCTAGGAAATCCCAAAAGTATGAAGACATATCACTCCAATCCCAACTCCAGCCCCAAATTCCTTCGCATTTCAATGGATCTGTCTCCACCAAAGGCCCCCTCCATACTCATACACTCAAATACATACTTCAGTCTGAAAATCCCCCTCCTCGCAGATCTCACTAAATTCAAAGCCCTCTCCCACACCCGCTCGTCTCTATTATCCAAACCGACATCTCCATTTTCCTAATCATCCGGATAACCATTCCCAACTCTTTTTCAAATCAACGAAGAATTTCAATAAAATCTCCATTTCCTGTCACACAAGTTACTCTTCAAGAAAAACCTTTTGTGCGGACTCAGACGACTCGAATCTCAACTCTCTTTGGAGATGTCCCTTATATACATATAGCTTATGTACAGACATTCCAATGAACTCATTAATGCAAGGTAGGGTCAAAGTCCCACTTGACCTGTACTCCAATTTACAAGTGGCACTTGAGACCATTCTTAGTCAACTTCTTCAATTAGACAAATATTTTCAAATGTTGATTTTTTGATAACACAGTTCCATTGCAAATCGTTAGGACAAGCTGACCCGCACTTGACCTGAACTTGACCTGCCCTTGAAATTTCAAGTGATACTTCAACCCAATGAAGTCGGTTGTTTAATTTGATTCAATAAGAAGGCTCGACTTCTCAAGTGTGGAATTTTGAGACTGTTGTTATGATAAAGTTGCAACTCTGTTGACATGCACTTGACTTAAACTTGAATTTTCAAGTGAGGCTTAGCATCCATGCTTTTCTCAGTATGGTTTATCGAACATGTTTGTCTAATTTACATGGTTGACCCTGACCCTATCTACAATTTTATCCCCAGGTAGAGCAATTTGACCGATACTTGACCCACACTTGACCCCTACTTGACTCAAACTTGACCTGCACTTGACCCATACTTGACCCTTTGTTAACCGAAACTTGATTATTCTATCTTGTTTTTAACGGTAACTCAAGCATATGCACATTTTAAAACTGGAATATTTCTTTCTCATGTTCGTACTTAAGTTTCAAGTTTGAGACTTTTTCGAGTTTGATTGAAATGGTTCGGAAAAATAATTAGTTGAAAAAGCGGTCCGTGCTTGGAGAATGAATGGGTTAGTGAAAGGAGTGTTGGAAAGTGAGGGTGATCCAGATGTGGGAAGTTATAGTTGGTGCTGGACTTAAATGAAGTGTTGAGAGGACATAAAGATTAAGGAAATATATCGCTTGGAGAAAGTGGAAAAAAGAGGGGGAAGAGAAAGGGAAGAAAGTATGATTAAAGAAGAGCAATTGGGATTGTCATCCTTTGCTGGATGTTCTTGAAATGGGGAGCTAACAAATGGTTATAAATGGAAAGCGTTGGCTCTCATTTCTTGGCATCATTTTTTGGCACTTAATCCACCCACTTGAATCCTAATTCTAATGCATGACTTCCTCACACCAGAAACTTTCCCACATGTATACAAATTACACATTACAACTTGTACTTTCCCTTCCCCCATTCTCCCCTCCAACAACCAACGAAACAACCCGTCTTCAGCCCCATTCTCAATACTCTGACAGCGAGAAATTATTTCATTTTCCTAAAAACTTGAGCGTTTCCTCAACAATGTCAGTAGAAACTTTCTCCCGTCTTAATGCAAAGGTTAATTTTCCAAGGAACGCTGGCGTCAAAATGACTCAATCATTTGAGTTTCTTATTACACCGTATGCTTTCTATTTATTAGCTTCCATCACGGTCGGCCAAGTTTCCAGGGAAATGCACTTTCTAAACGGGACAAACTTCTTTAAGAGACTTGGAGGTCAACTCAGGTTCAAGTTGTACTTGACGGTCTTCGAGTGAAGTCGGTTTTAAATTAGGAATGGTAGATCGGTATTTGGGATACCTAGGTTGAGTTAAGGTCAAGTTGCAGTAAATTTCAAGTTCGTAAAATGTTTGAGTTCAGTTGAAGTTCAAGATTGAGTTCAGTTGAAGTTCAAGATTGAGTTCAGTTGAAGTTCAAGATTGAGTTTAGTTGAAGTTCAAGATTGAGTTCAGTTGAAGTTCAAGAATGAGTTCAGTTCAAGTTCATATTTGAACGCAGTTGAAGTTCAAGTTTGAGGTTAAGTGTGAGCGCAGTTGAAGTTGAAGTTTGAGTGCAGTTGAAGTTCAAGTGTGAGCGCAGTTGAAGTTCAAGTTTGAGTACAGTTGAAATTCAAATTGAAGTTGAAATTTCAGTTGAGTTTAACTTTAAGTTTGAGTTGAGTTGAATTTCATGACTGAGTTTAGTTGATCGTCAAGTTTGAGTTCAGTTTGTTGAACTTCGAGATTGAGTTCAGTTTGTTGAACTCGAGATTGAGTTCAGTTTGTTGAACTCGAGATTGAGTTCAATTTGTTGAACTCGAGATTGAGTTCAGTTTGTTGAACTCGAGATTGAGTTCAGTTTGTTGAACTTCAAACTTGAGTTCAAGTTTAACTTTGAGTTCACTCGAAGTTCAGGTTTGATTTCAGTTCAAGTTTAAGCTTGAATATTTATTTAAAGTTCGTTCTTAAGTTCAGTTGAACTTCAAGTTGAAATTAAACCTTACATCATTTGAAATTCAAGTATGATTTCAGTTAATGAGTTAATAACTAATAATTAAGTTAAGGTCAAGTTAAGGTCAAGTTAAGGTCAAGTTCTTTTCTATTCACATTCTTATACATAGATGACGTTCCTTTTAAATCCCTCTTGAACCTTGCAACCTCTGACCAGTTAAAATCACTCCAAAATCCTGTCCCATTGAGGTCAAGTTCCCTCAAAACACGTCGAATATCAGTAGAAACAATTACACCCCAACCTGAGCCCTTCTATTTGTGCGTTTCTTACCTTGCTGTTCGTTATAGTTTGATATATCAAAGTTGTGACATAGTATATTTGTCCGTCCGTCAGTTTGCTCTCACGCAACAAACTCCCCATATGTTCCTCCACTCTCCCTTATCCTCTCATCAGTTTGTATTGCATCCATCACTCTCACAAAACTAATAATCCCATCAAACTCTTGACTCTCAATTTTCGCCTTGGCATTATTTCACTCACACAACCAAACTTTCTCCTAAGGATTTTATGTCATTTTATTTCATTCCACCAATTAACATATAGCCTTTGTACAACAATCAAATTCGCATGTGTGCCCATATTAAGAACCCACGGTCGATCCTCGCTATAACGGCGCCCCGAAATTTCACAAATTTTCCCCCATAATAATTATTTTCTCACAAAACGTTCACTTTAAAATTATCCACAGAATGACTTGGAACAAATCCAAAAATGATGGCCTTAACAAATCTACTTTTACCTCGGAACTCCGGAACAACAAAGTTTCACTGTAAATCAATGTCGAGGGAAATTTTAGGCACAGGAGTAGTTGAGTTAGGAAAATTTCTCTGGGAGAGAAAGTAATCAATTTCTCCAACTTGACTCAGTCAGTCACTCTCGCTTCAAACAAACTTTCCCGCTAATTAGCAAAAGCTCACTCATTTTAAGCTTTTTTCCCTCCCACAATATGTACAGGCCCTCAATTCTGATCCGTTTACTTTACAAGTGTTATATATAAGTAAATATAGTTATTACTTTGGAGTACCTTTCTCCCATAAAAATACAGTGAGCCCTTGCTATGACAGATCCTGCTATAAGAAAATTTTGTAACATTTCCCTAAAGCACGATATAAATTTGACTCCTAATAAAATGGAGAATATTTATGGGTATGAGAAGGTTTCTTGCATTAAAGGTCCATTGTAGAAACTTTCTCTACATGGGTCTGATATGACAGAGGGACTGGTTAAAAGGGACTTCACTTCATGAGTGAATTCCCTGGGTTGGAGGAATGCTAAGGCACTTGACTTAAATTCCTTGAATACGTAATAATTATTAAATGAAAGTTTACAGTAATCTGGGATTAATTTGGCTCTTGCGGTTACTTTCACTTCATTTCCTTTTATTTTCACCTTTCCTTCTCTCCAATTTCTATCATTTGATCCTGGGATTTAAGTCCCACTCATATCAGCTGAAGCACTCTCTTCTTAGATTTTCTTCCTCTTATGACCGGCCTCAAACGTGGAAATATTTTCAAAATGTAATTATTATTATTCATCCCAAGCATGAGGAACTTATAAAGAGAGTTTCGAGTGTACTTGAAATTTCAGCCAAGTTTTAAATTAATTTTTGGAAATTATATTTTGAAAAATCGCAACTGATAAAAATTTGCAGGAATTATTTTTAAAATACATGACATTGAACTTGACAAAAACTGAAACTTATCGAAAACCTGAAAATATTTTTACCAAAACTGGGAATCTAACTAACAAAAACGAACTTAGACGAATTAGACAAACGTAAACTTGAACGCATGTAAAGCTTGTAGAAAAAAATTAAATTTGCGGGCTAAAATTTCTAACTTAAGATTAAAGCATTTATCAGATGATTCCCCATGGCAGGGAAGAATTGGTAAGGAAAGCGAAAGCGTATTATCAAAACTAAATAATGAGTGGAAAGGAAAGAGTCCCTAGACAAAGTTCCACGTGAAAATACCCCTGGACACTCTAAACTTCCCCGGACCAGTACATACATGAGCACATTTATGCAGATGCGAATGGGACCTAACTTTTGCAAATTAACTTGTGGTCGTCGTAAATAAGCTGGGAGAGTCGAAACTTAAGAACCCAACTGTCCCCTTAAATTATGCACGCAAGTACGTATCAACTGGAGCGTGGAGCCACTCGTTCACCGGAGAAAAAATTCCCTCCAAATATTTCCACGTTCCCAGCATGGTTGGGGAAATTTCAAGGCAAATTTCACAGCAATCCCAAATTTGAAATTATTTCACGGGAAATCTCATTTAGAACTAATTATTAATTATTTCCGAAGAATTTCTAAAAGTTTTTTACAGTATACTAAAATATTTCCAGAATTCAATAATCAGCTTCTAATTTTGTGAGAAAATTACACAAAATATTTATTCAAATCTGATTTCAGAATTCTGTGAACGATTTCCACATTGCCTTCATTAAAAATTTCCCACAATTTTTTAAAAAAAATCCCACAATTTTGGAAGTTATTCCTACAATTTTGAAAAAATATTCCCAAAGTACTGATTAAGAAACTAATTCAAAATTACAACATATTCTATATTCTTCATTTTTATTCGGTAATATTCAGTAAATTTTAGAAAAATGTGTTAAACATTTTTGAAAAACTTTAGTAAATGTTTCATAAAGGTTCACAAGAAATTTGCACATTTCCCCGACCGCCCATTTTAATGGGGGAAAACTTGCGAATATTTGTCACAAAAATAATACGAACGGCAAAGGAGCGCATCCCAACTTCGTTTCGGGTACTTGCAAAGTTATTCCAACTTTTGTCATTGCATTCTAAGCCTATATGAAATTTTCTTCATACAAGAAAAATTATGTAACCTTATGTCCCATAGAGAAGGGACCCTATAATAATTATATGTGCAAATCCCCAAGACATTATATGAAGACAATTTTGTCCCGAGTATAAAAAGCAAGTATATGCACATTTTTATGCGTGGCTTATTATTATTATTATTATTACTGCCAACGAGTCTTGTCGGGTTCAAGGGAAGCTCCTTATTTTATTGCCATTGTCTCGCATTCAACTCAGGCTTTGTTTTTGCTCCATCGAAAACTCTTAGAGAAAAAAACATTTCCTCGTAAGCTTCCCCAAGCCAAGATTTTTTCTTGTTTGTTCCGCCTCAAATGAAATCCCTAAAAAGGGAACAAAAGCGACATAGTGTTTATCCTCATTTTTATTGTTTTTCGTATTTTCACCTTGGAAAAAAAATGTCGTCGTCATACAAATTTTCTCCACTTCATTTTTATGGCCAGGGAAATACAATACAAACAAAAAGCAAATTATTCCAAATATGCTTAACAGTTTTGTGGTAAATTAATTCATTTGTTTTTCGAAACGTTAAAAAATAATATACAAAATTTAAAATGATACAGGGGTTGCATCCTAACAGACCTACAATTTAAGTAAATTTGAGCGAAACTTGTGTGTTATTTCACTATTGATAGATTTGCTTTCACTTGATTATTAATTTCTTGTGTCATTTTCAGTTTTTTCCATAAAAATCAGCATGTTTCGATGTAAGAGGGAAAATTTCCCCTTTACAGTTGTCCGCATCTCGGTTTACTTTTGAGGATTTAAAATAAGGAAGAGAATTGCAGTGGAAAGGGAGAATGTCGCTTTAGTGCGTGTTTTGGGAACTGAACACATACACAAACACACGCTAGTGAATAATAAAAGGGGGAATTTCTGTTTTTTTTCTGGCGCTTGAACTTCGGAGAGCATTTTCCGGGAGAGTTCCCTGCAGTAAGTTAGAGTGGGAGGATTTAAAGGTGAAAGGAAGACAGAGTCCTTGGATGTGAATAATATCAAAGTAACGAGGGATTCGGGGATATTGTTTCCCAACTGAGGAGGGGCAATGAGTGAGTGGGGCTCTTAAAAAATTAACATGAGAAGAGGTTCCTCAAAGCTATGGCCGGGAGACGAAGCTTCTAATGATTTCCAAGATCAAAGCGAGTCGACTTTCTCCCTCCGCTCAGCTCTCCCACATCTTCGCACTTTCAACAGCTTCTCTTCCCGGCCTTCACGCGTTGTGCTAATGTACTAGAAAACTGTGGATGGGAGAGGAGGTAGAGGGGGAACAGTTGCATAAACTTGGGTGAAAGTCCTGGGGATAATTCAAGTTATATATTCACAATGGCTCAGCTCCCTCATGACTACAGTGGCTGGAAACAATGCTGATTCTTGTTTTTTAAAGTACCTTCTACTGTTGCTACGTTGGCTTGATTTCCCGAAGAGCTCCATGTTTTAGGATGCTCCTGAATCCGCTCTCGTAATATTTTACTCACTGCTTCATAAAATATTGCTTATTCGGTTCCTTACGATGAATTCGAATGATTTTTTTACCAGCAAGTGTTTTCTTTAACTTCAATTTTTTCTTTCTCCAGCATTTACTTGCTTCGACCAGCTATCACTTGCTTTATCCAACATTTATTTGTATTTTCCAACATTCTTTTGCTTTCTTCGACTTTCTCCAGCATTCACTTCGTTTCTCGAACTTTAGTTTACTTTCTCCAGCTTTCTTTTTCTCCAGCTTTCACTTACTTTCTCCAGCTTTCACTTACTTTCTCCAGCTTTCACTTCCTTTCCCCAGCTTTCACTTGCTTTCTCCAACTTCAAAATTTTCAAGATACATTTCATCAAAGTTCCCATCGATTGATTTTCTCTTGTTATCTTTATTGTAGTGCCTCTACAGTTCTATAACTTTCTCATAGTCCAGTATTTACTGTAGCTAATATATACTTGATTTCTTCCCGTATTTTAATGTATCTAGTGTTTTCATACTTCTTAATAAACTAGGCTTCAATAATGACAGCCAATTCGGCACCACAAGCTTTTACCCCAATACATGCGACCTCAATTCGTTTCTGCCGGACTTACATCCTTTAGTAATTTTCGTTTCCCTTTCTGTGTGAGGCCGAATAAAGGTTAAATTGTTTTCATGTATATTCAACTGTATTTGCTTGAGTGAAAGTACTTTCAGGTTTTATCCTTTTCTGTCTTAACCTACTCTAACGGACTGGATGTTGGCAACACGTTTTGCAAGTTTAATCATTTTTGCTTTGATTTTTTATGTGTCTCATTTTGCTTTCACCGTGTGCATACAAAAGTTTCCTTTGACGTAATTAAATTTGGTTGTAAAAAGGCCTCTCTTGAATTTCTCTCTAATTATTAATGAGTTTTCTTGTTCTTTTTCTACTTTCAAGTAAGAAACCAAGTTTTTATACTTTAATTTTGTATTTATTTTGTTTTTCTTTCAGTTTCACTTGGACTACATTTCCCCTACTTTTTATATTGTATTTCACATTTACCTCCATTTTCACCTGTTTTTTGTAGTGGGGTTTGTTTGGTATATGGTAACAAACAAACTATTGTTTGTTTGCTTACATTCTAACTTTTGGTTTATGGCCGCTTTTCTGGGTTTCTCGTGGATTCTTCATGTAAAATTTATTTTTACTTATTATACTTTTTATATTTACTTTACATATACTTTTGAAACGCTATTGTGTGGAAATCTTATTAATCAGCGCTAGTAATAATTAAATTCATAAATTATTAAAAGATCTCATCCAAGAAGCCATGAGTTTGTTGAGAAGAATCTTCAGGGAAGTAACAACTCAATCATAAAGAGAAAACATATTTTTAAAGATTTCTTCTGCAGAGAAAGTTTCCATCAGTATAGGATTTATTCATTTGAGTTGGAATTGGGGTGAAAGTTAATCTTCGGACTGTGTACGGGACCCTGACTATTTAAAGTACATTAGGAATTAAGGAAATTGGAAGATAAGCGGACAAAAGGACAGTGATTGTAATAATGCCCTGCTTTACTTTCTTCAGAAGACGTAATTTCACGAGCCTTGTACTACACTTGTTTGAATCTTCTTTGCAAAGGTTTATAATTTTGCTGAACTTTCCCCAGTTTATTTCGGGAGGAGCTTTCCATAAGTAACCTCACAAGTAAACTTTCTCCTTTGGTGAAAGTACTCTCCCTTTGGAAAGAAGATAATAGTGTTCTGTATTCATTCCTGACTTTTCACTTTTGACTTATCTCCCAGACTTCGTAAGCCCTCCAGCTTTTTGTAGCTCTTTGTGAAAACGCACAGACACAAACTAACACGCACACATGCACTCACACACACACACACTTACCAGGGTAACAAGGAAAGTTGAAATTATTCCTTAACAAAATACTCATCTTTACTAAAGCTCCCTAATTGGAATCGCCCAAGGTTACAATTTCAGGAATCCACGGACTTTCCTTCCTGACATTTACTTTCACCATTTCACCATTCCCCTGACCGACTCCTTATTTATTCCTAACCTCACTTATTCCCCTCTTACTTTCCTTTTCGAAATTTCGTTTCCCTTTATCAATCCATTAGTTCCAGGGGTTTCCATGACTACTCCAATTTCTCAACTTTCTCCTCTAATGATGAAAGAGCTCTTGGATCACAGCCTTAATTCCAGCCCTTGTCAAATTTATTGAGGCTTAATATTTATTCAAATGCGCACCCGAGAATGCTGTAAGTGGATCAGATCTGAACTGAAGCTCTGGGATTAATTTTTCCAAGAAATTAACTTCCAGTTGAATTTTCGCCAATCGACATTGCAAAAAACGCGGGAAACTCAGGGTCTATAAAAATCCCAAAAATATTTCTTTTGGACACTGTAGCCTACAAATTGAAGAGGGATATTTTCCCGGAAACCAGAAACTAATGGAGTGAAAACAAAGGTTTGGTACTTTCCGAAACAAAGTAAAGAATAAAAATGCCAAGGAGTGCATTACAAACGTCCCGCGGAAATTTTCTGGGAAGAAGCACTGTCTACAGGAAAACTTACAACAGCAAAGCAATTGGGGAAAGTACAGGAGAAAGGACGGATTTCAACTTCTTAAGTACAAATACAAACTTGCAAACAATGCATCATCCCAAAGGGCTATTGGGAATGGAGGAAAAAGAGAAAGTCTGACAAAGTATTATGGATTGTTGTCAGCTCCTCAATAATGGAAGGCTAAGTAGTAATTTAGAACCGTTTTCCAAGCTCATTTTCCTCCTCAAAAATCCTCCCTTTACTTTTTTACTACTTTCACTGGACTTTCACTTCGGAGAAAGTTTCTCCTCCTTCTGCTCTCTGAGCTATAATTCCGTTGGTTTTGGGATGCGGGACCTCTGAAAAAAATCATTTTACTTTCTGGATAAGTAAAGTGGGAGAGGAATCTTATACAGGAGGTTCTTGCTATAACGGATCCTCTTATAAAGCATTCGGTCAAAGAGTAAAAAAATAATTTGAGAATTTTCCATCTGAAAAGAAAGGGTTTTGTTGCTATTGTGGGGGGACTTGTCCTTGGATTAACCAAAATTTTGTGGGGTTCAGCCCTGAGGTTACGAAGGACATGTACTGTATTTACAGTAATGTATTGTATATGGACTCGGTGGCTCACTCACGACGTCGGTTGCGCCGCTAGGGCCTCCACAAAAATTACGATACGACCTCCATGACCAAAATTTTTACAATCAGAAAACTTGGTGGAGATGTGACTCTCTGGGAGAGAGCGGAGGGGAGTGGGAGGGGACGGGAGAGGGAAAGTAGGTCTTCCCAGCTCTCCTCCATATTAACTTTGCCAACAACTTGCGTCGTTTCCTCGCACAATTCCAAACTCATTTCACAAGGGAACAATAAAACTGATTTAAGATTTTGTTTACAACTCCTCAACAACACAAAAATCGGATACACTCACGGCATTTCCCCACAACCTCTTCCCGTCTTGGGGCTCCTCAAACTCCCTCCTCAGTCCTATAGAAACGGAAGAGATGTAAGGAAGCGGGAGAGGGAAAGTGCAAAAAAAGACACTTCCTTTAAAAAAAGACAAAAATGTAGAGACAAATCTTGGTTATATTATGCCAAAGAAAGAGGAGAAAGCTGGAACAATTCTCAGGAGAGATTAAAATAGAAAATGATGGAGAAAGCAGAGAAAGCAAATGTGTTTCAAAGCAAGTAATGAAATAGGCTTGGAGAAAGTAAAGGAGAAAGTTCTTGTGGACCATTTCTGGGAAGACGATTTAGAGCACAGCATGAAATACAGCTGGAAATTCAAACAACATCTTTAAACAGGAATTGAGGAGAAAGCAAACGAAAAATTGCTGAGAAACTCAAATACAAAAATTAGTGCAACTTGATTTTAAACAGCTTCCTAAACTATTTCCATACAAATATTCCTACATTTATCAAAATCCTAAAATTTCCTCTTCTCACAAGGTAAAGGTCAAAATTTCTATTTGCACGAACCTTCTGAAATATTTTTCCTCTCTCTCTTAAGAAACTCATTTTAAAAGGAAGAATAGAAATGTATTAACGGGAGTTCACCGGAAAACCAGCCTTCAAATTCCCCCTCGAAGTCTACCAAGGCTTAATTGCCTGTTTGAGTATTCAGGACGTGGGTGGGAGGTTAAATCGGTCATTTTTCATTTGTCACTCCATGCACTTCCCTCCCTTCGCACTCTCAACTCTATTTCAAAATTTATATAAAGACTTTCTCCGTCTAACAAAAATTTTCTTCGGATTACACTTGAGAATTTACATGAGCGTGTTTGAGTGCTAAACTATATGTACGTAAATAGAACGAATGAAAAATACAGTGGAGTCAAATCATGTGTCATAAGCCTCAAAGTAAATTCAACGGTTTTGAAAAAAAAATCCCTGTTAAGTTTTAAGGTGAAAAATTATTGCTTAAATAATTCTCGTTGTGTTAAATTAGGGAAGAATTTTTTACAAATTTTTTGGAGAAAATTTTGTTTTTGAATATCCCTTGGGGGAAAGTCTTCCTTGAGGGGGTTCATTACAATGGGAGGATACTGTATATTAAGATTTGGGGGGAAGGTGGATGGTCGGAACATATTGGAACACGTGTAGGACAAGTTGGGGAAGAATAATAATGTGAGATTAGAGGAACGGAGAGAGGGAGAAAGTCTGTGGAGGATTGTAAAGCCAGTTGAATGGGTGATTGGAGAGAGACAGAAAAGTTAATAAACGGTTTGTCAATGTTGATGAAGACACGGACAAACTTTCCCTCCAACTTGTGAATTTATGACCAAAGTATTTGTTCAACTCTTGAAAAATAGTTGGAAACTTTGTCTCTACTTTCTCCTCTCTCTCTCTTGTCTCGGAATCCCTGTCCCAGCAATGATTATTTCTCGCTCTCTGGTCCATGTCAGAGCTGTTTCTCGTCCAAGTTATCCCTAGGACTTTGGCCCATGATCGACTATTAGCCCCCGCCAAATTTAACTCCAGGCATAACTTTCTCCCAGAAATTCAACGGCCAATAATGGACATCCATTTTTAATTAAATTCCTAAAAATACTCTCAGGTGAGAATTCCTCGTCTCAGAAAGTCCTTCATTCGGAGGTAAAACACGACTACGGAATTAATTTAGAATTTCTGTGTCAGTGTCGAGTTTTGTGTCAGGGCAGAAATCCTGAGATTTCTCCTCAGATTTTTCTCCGCTTTCTCCTCCTTCTCTCTGAAAATATCCTGAAAATGTCCACCTTCTTTCACCACCAGTCCATTGAAGCCCTATCCTTAGGATTTGCTCCATCCTTCCCTCAAACATTATCGTTATACTTGAGACTCACTTTTTTTGGAGTCCCATTGTTCACCCATGGCTTGGTCCTGGAAATCTCCGGTACTTTCTCCGATCCTTCTTTCTCTCTCTCTCTCTCTCTGTCGACCAGACACTTTCCCCTAACCCTGTCCGTTTTATGCATAATCCTCGAAAGGTTCTCCCAATGTCTGGCAGAAAGACGCTCCCTTGTTTTCTCCAAGTAACTTTTATTTCCTAACTGGGTCCCAGAATAGGAGAAAGTCCGGGAGCCCATATTCTTAAAAAGGCTGGGTCCGATGGCATGGGCGAGTGAGTGCCAAAACTTACTTAGGCCATGGGACGACATGGGGAAGGGAGCGGAAGTGAGGAGCGAGAGATGGACGACCCTCATAGCTGGATTTATTACAGAGTCTCATATATTTATCTATAGCTACACATCCCACCTCCATATGTACGCCGCAAGGGAAGGGATGAGAGATCCGAGAGGGAAAGTTTGACGTGTACATAAAAGTCTTGCCGTTAACACGCCTCATTGACTCAGCCAGTGACGAAGAAAACAACAAGCGTCTCGTTCTTCTACTTTCTCTCTTTTTTTTCGAGAGAGAGAAAAGGAGAATCCCATTCTGTGTGGACACTCTTATTAGCCGTAATCTTATACGTAGTTATTACACCCGCAGTTATTGTCTCTCTCTCTCGAAAAAAAAAATCTTACTCTTATGTCGCACTTTCTCCCCAGCTCTTCATAATCCGTCATGGCTGGCTGGGCTGAAGGGAGAAAGTTCATCGTTTCCCTAAAAATCATCCCTACAACTATCGTTATCGCTCCTTCAGATTTATCTCTCAAAATTTTTAAGGACATTACATTCTGTGACAACTTACAAACTAATTGTGTCCCACACTTAAATAATTTTTTTATCATTCAGTATAATATTTTTTTTTAAATCTCATTAAAAATCTGACTTTTTTCCCCAAAAATTGACCCTGGTAGGAAGAATTTTAAATTTTGGCTTTAAAACTCTGTAGAGTGGAAGGGGGGGGGGCTTAAGTTTTAATTTAAAAAATTATTTGGGGATAGTAATCCAGTCCGGGTTTCAGTCCTCAAATAAAGGGATTTAAATATTTAGGAATAAAATTTTTGAAACTGGATACGATGGAGGGAGAAAGTGGAGAGGGAAATTGGAGAGAAGATATTGGAAGGGAATAGTTGCGCATATCAATAATTCCCTTGAATATTGCTCTGAAAGAATGGTCTCCTATCGAGGAATATTGTATTTGTGTTTGGGGCTGTGAGAGAGAGAGAGAGAGAGAGAGAAAAGGGGGCTGAGAAGTGAGGGATAAGAAATCCACTCACGTCCGGAGTTGATACTTGGAACGTAAGAAAAAGCGGAAGAGTTCACCTCTGGAGCATTATGGCGGTCGTAGTGTGGTCTTTCAAGTAATAAACCCTAACATTCCTCTTCTGTCCACATTACCTCCAACAATTCCCTCGCTCCGAACATCCGAGTTCCTCAGCGTGTTCACAGTAAATAGACATTTTTTTCTATATATGAAATTCAGGAACGAATCTCAGGACTTTCTCCACTTTCACCACTTTCACTTTTTTCTCTCTCTCTCTCTCTCTCTCTCTCTCTCGCTCCCTTGCATATTGCAAATAGTAATACTTTCCCTACCCGGAAAGGGGTTCCCGGGACCAGACAAGTATGCAGTGTAATGCCTTGTCCTTGTACATATTCCTGTATGTACGTAGTAGCTCCATAGGGCGTGCATATACATACACAGGGCTTGTATATACATAAGCAAGGAAGCAATAGCTATTCTTTTTATGTCCCTTCCCATCTCTCACTTTCTCTGTTCCTCCCACACTCTCCAAGAAAGGACAGGACTGTCAAGGGCCTCCCGAAAATTTTCTCCGGCTTTCACTATCCCTAAATTTCTTAATTAAAACTTTCTCCATTAAATTTGTACATTTTCTCGTGCATTTTCTGAAAATAAAGCCCTAAATTCGTTAAAAATTCTAAAGAGACCAGAAGAATTCCCTACAATCTGGCTTCTTATAAAGACAGATATTTTTGGAACGTATATACAATTGCCGTAATGATAGAAAATAGTTTTTTAAAGGAGAATTCAGAATACAGGGAATTTTTAAAAAATGTGGGGAAACAAATATTTCAAAAATTGTGCGTATTTTGGAACTGTTGCACAATTGAGACGTTCAAGGGTTTAGACTCCCCTGTATTTATATTTACTGTGCGTATAGACAGAGGCTGGGGGAGACCAAGAGGTAAAAGGAGATTTGGCAAATCCTCAATATAGATTTCCATTACTTACGGCTAAGGTCGTCCCCTTCCCTTCTATGGCTTTAGGATACGTAAATTGTTTTCGGGATTCATATCCAAACAATACTTGCATTATTTACGGCCCTCCAGCTCCTGCTTTCTCCACTCATTTTCGCAATGCAGATGGACTTTCTCCTCTTCATTCCTTAACAATCCCAGCAACTCCTGCTTGGCCCAGTTTATGGTGACTTTAATTACCGTCATTCAAGCCAGCCTCACTTCCCAGTTACGTACATATGTCCCTCCTAGTTCACCTCTAATAATTACATTTGTTAACATCCCCCAGTTGTAAATTATCAAAGCCACACTGGCGGGTTTGTGCTCTATTGCCCTCTGAAATATACATGAGAATACCTTCGTATATTCCCCGCTAAGATGCAGGAGTGGAGTTCGGGGAGTGATCTTAAAATTTTGGATTAAATCCCCATGGATTTTAAATTTTTACAAAATTCTCAATTCTAGCAATTTTAAGTCTAATTATTTTCTGAATTCAAAAATAATTTTTTGTTTAGATTTAATTGGCATGGGATTCGCCTAATACTGGGCAAATTTACACCTGAATTTTATTTCGTACTCTTGAACAGTTTTTTTCCTTCTGTATGGAGACTCTGGAATTATTAAGAATTATTTCCAGTGCTTGTATAGTTTTCATAACTACGTAAATAATTTATTGCCAGCAATAAAGATTACATTATTTTACCACACGCAGGTTTAAAGCGGAGATTGCATATGTACACCTGTAATTTTGTGGAGAAAGGGTCACACAAATCAATCCTAAATTAAATGCTGGTAAATTATAGACACGAGCTTTCACACAAGGTTTAATTACCAAAGCAGAGGTCAAAATTTGACCTGGAACTGTCTCCATACGGGTTTAACATAATTACTTCAAAACAATTTACTATTTACTACAATGTTAATTTTTCTCTTCAAAATAATATTCAAATGGGTTCGGGTTCCGGCGGGAAATTTGTTCTTAAAATATTTAAAGAATGACTTGGAACTGGGATTTTCATGTTTTAAAAAAATGTCAAAATTTTATTTGTTGAATTGCAGGTGTCATGGATCCGAAAGAGGGATCTCCACGTGCTCACTTCCAGTATTTATACATTTACGGGGGATGCTCGCTTTGCAGTGATTCACCCGGAGAATTCGGATGACTGGAGATTGGAGATCCGCTACGTTCAGAAGAGGGATGCGGGGGTGTATGAGTGCCAAGTGAATACCGAGCCTAAGATGAATTTGGCCATGCTCCTCAATGTGGAAGGTAGCTGTAGCAATATTTTATCCCCATTTTTTTTCCACAGGGAAAAACTTGACTCCGAAGAGTCCCAAAAACATTTATGAGTCATCATATCATGTCACGCTCACTTGCCTGCCTTTTTGTCTCTTTTTGATCTACATTTTATTATAGAGCCAGTTTTATATTGTCTGTCGGCTTTTTTTATTCATTTCCTAACTGCCCCAAATAGCCCGACAAATTTTCCACGGGAAGGATTTTCCGGGAGTTAAGAATATTCTTGAATTCTACACAGGCGGGAAATTTGTAAAAAAATATTTTTGGGGGGAATTTCAAAAATGTCAAATATTTTCTGAGCATTTTCAGAATTTTGAATTCATTTTGAAATTATGAAAGAATTTTCTGCAGATGATTTAAAAGATTTTGAAAAAAATAATTTTAGTAATTTTTCAAAATAATTTGGATTTTGTAGGGAATTTTTAAATTGTTTTGGGAATCAATATTTTTTGGAAATTGTCTGAGGGATTTTCAATTGAGAATTTTTTTGAAGAAGGTTTTAAATAAGTTAGGGTAGTAAGTACAAAATTTAGGGTTTATTTTTAGGGAATTTGTGGGGAGGGGAAATTGGGATAAGGCTGGAAGTCAGTTTTCGAATTTTAAACTTCCATGATATTGATATTTGTGAGCGGGTCAAAGGCTTGTTTGAATGGAAGAGAGGAGCTTAATGCAAACAATGGTAATGAATGGGTTGGAGTGAAAATCCTTGGGCTGTTTGGTGGGGGAGGGGGGAAATGAATCCAATGAAATCGCATTGCCGTCTTTGACTCGTTTCTTTTCCTCTTCTTGTGTTTCTGTCACTTTTCCTATGTCGTTCTTCTCAACTTTTTCAAATCTCTCTTTTTTCTGTCTCCTCCTTCACTTCTCTTTCTCAACTACACTTTCACTTCACAGCACTACTGCATGTTTCGTAACACGTCTCAGGAAAGAACTCCGTTCAGGCCAGGTGGCTCAAACATGGACTTTATTCAAATGTATTTCATTCCCTAAAACCATCACTTGACATTAACTCCAAATTACCTTTTCCTGACTTCATTTAAAACTCGAACTTGACCGAATGTAGATATAGACTTAAATTATACCTTACACTTGAACGAATATAAAGACAACTTGAACTTTAACTTGAATATGATCAATTATAAAAACTTGTGCTCCAACTTAAACTCGACTAAATAGTAAAGCAAACTTCAACTTCAACTTGCCTAAATAATGAAGAAAACTTGAACACGAACTTCAACTTGACTATATAATGAAGGAAACTGAAATACGAACTTCAACTTGACTAATCATTGAAGCAAACTTGAACATGAGCTTCAACCTGACTAAATAATAATCAAACTTGAACATGAACTTCAACTTGACTAAATAATGATGCAAATTTGAGCCCCAACTTAATCTTGACTAAATAATGATGCAAATTGGAGCCCCAACTTAATCTTGACTAAATAATGATGCAAATTTGAGCCCCAACTTAATCTTGACTAAATATTGAAGCAAACCTGAACCCGAACTTAGCCAAATGTTCAAGTAAACTTGAATTCAAACTTAACTAAATATTGAAGCAAATTAAACTGAAACTTGACTAAATATTGAAGAAAATTAAACTGAAACCGAAACTTGACTGAATACTGAAACAAAATTCAATGTAAACTTGACTAAACATTTAAGCAAACTTGTCCTCCAACTTAAACTCGACTAAATATTGAAGCAAACTTGAACTCCAACTTAAACTTGTCTAAATATCGAAGCAAACTCAGACTCCAAATTAATATTGACTAAATTGAAGCAAACTCAGACTCCAAATTAATATTGACTAAATTGAAGCAAACTTGAACTCCAAATTAATATTGACTAAATTGAAGCAAACTTGAACTCCAAATTAATATTGACTAAATTGAAGCAAACTTGAACTCCAAATTAATATTGACTAAATTGAAGCATACTTGAACTCAAAATTAATATTGACTAAATTGAAGCAAACTTGAACTCCAAATTAATATTGACTAAATTGAAGCATACTTGAACTCCAAATTAATATTGACTAAATTGAAGCATACTTGAACTCCAAATTAATATTGACTAAATTGAAGCATACTTGAACTCCAAATTAATATTGACTAAATTGAAGCAAACTTGAACTCCAATTTAAACTTGGACAAGTGAAGACGCTAAGTAAAACCTGGAACTGACATCAAACTTAAACCAGACACGAATTTTAGCAATGCTACCCCCAAGCTCGGTCCCCACTGAAACTTGAAAGATTCAAGTAGGACTTGAGCGGAGCCCTGGACTGTTACGTGTTACACGGCTGAGTATTTTGGTTACGTTTTGTTCCTCGGGGAAGTTACATACATTGTCGTATATGCGTAAGTTGGGGCGAGAGCTCAAGGCTGGCTTTTCTGTTGCAGATCGTGAAATGCTTGCGGAACAAGGCATCCACTCCACTAGACCCACTAAAGGTTCACATTTTTCACTTTCTACTCCCGCTAGAAATCCCGGGTTTTTTCTCTTCTGTCACTGCTCCGGACTTGTCATGCACGTCGGAGAATTCATATCCATAACATGACAACAGTCTCCTCTGGCACATTATACACGTCTCCTTCAACTCCCAACTCCTTCACTTCCCATCCCAGCCGCCGCACCAACCCTTGTCACAACTTACTTCCCCAACTCCGTCAACGCTCCACAGAGCCAGTTTCACTATTTTTATATTCCGTCCTTTATGTGTCGGCCCAATTGAAAAGTCCATGAAAATCATATTCCGCCTCGGGTCTCTCTCACTCCTCTCCTAATAGCTACTCTACTTTCTCCCCGTATGCACACACACCGCCTTTCTTACCCGAGTCCATTCAAATGTCACACATGTGCGAGGCTTTATGTCCCCTATCATTTACATTCAAATACATAAGGGATTTTCCCCAGTATCAAAACTTCCAGGCTTTCTTATCCAAAATATTTTCCTATGTCTTCGTCCCTTTTCATATGTAACTATTTTCCGTCCATTTTTTTCCGCAAATATTTTGCCAATGTACGCACGTGCTTTCCTACGTGAGGTTTCATCCATATGTACGCACGTGTTTTTTTACGTATATTTTCCCCCATACGTACGCCCGTGTTTTCCAATATTTTCTATATTGTCACTAAACAGACAAAATGGTCTACGTGCGCATGCTTTTTTACAGCACCTAGACCATTTTGCCTCATCATCGACGATATGTACGCACGTGCTTTCTTACCCACTCCTTTGCCATATGTACGCACGTGTTTTCTTATTCAAGCCCTTACATATGTACGCACGTGTTTTCTTATTCAAGCCCTTACATATGTACGCACTTGTTTTCTTATTCAAGCCCTTACATATGTACGCACGTGTTTTCTTATTCAAGCCCTTACCATATGTACGCACGTGTTTTCTTATTCAAGCCCTTACCATATGTACGCACGTGTTTTCTTATTCAAGCCCTTACCATATGTACGCACGTGTTTTCTTATTCAAGCCCTTACCATATGTACGCACGTGTTTTCTTATTCAAACCCTTACCATATGTACGCACGTGTTTTCTTATTCAAGCCCTTACCATATGTACGCACGTGTTTTCTTATTCAAGCCCTTACCATATGTACGCACGTGTTTTCTTATTCAAGCCCTTACCATATGTACGCACGTGTTTTCTTATCCAAGCCCTTACCATATGTACGCACGTGTTTTCTTATTCAAGCCCTTACCATATGTACGCACGTGTTTTCTTATTCAAACCCTTACCATATGTACGCACGTGTTTTCTTATTCAAACCCTTACCATATGTACGCACGTGTTTTCTTATTCAAACCCTTACCATATGTACGCACGTGTTTTCTTATTCAAACCCTTACCATATGTACGCACGTGTTTTCTTATTCAAACCCTTACCATATGTACGCACGTGTTTTCTTATTCAAACCCTTACCATATGTACGCACGTGGTTTCTTATTCAAACCCTTACCATATGTACGCACGTGTTTTCTTATTCAAACCCTTACCATATGTACGCACGTGTTTTCTTATTCAAACCCTTACCATATGTACGCACGTGTTTTCTTATTCAAACCCTTACCATATGTACGCACGTGCTTTCTTACCCACTCCTTTAAATATGTACGCACGTGCTTTCAGTCGTGAAATTCCCTCCATACGAACGGATGTGTTTTCCGATGTAAAATATTTCCCATATGTACGCAACAATTCTACACCTAAAATTTAAACTGTACTGAGCGGGAGAATTTCCAAATATTTTCTCCATTAAAAAACAAATCCTCCCATCAGGGGTCCCTCACACCAGGACCCGACTGTATACACCCCAATGGAAGAGATAGAGAAAAAGCTAAAAAAAAATAGGGCTAATAGAGTCATGTGTACATATGTGTAGAATGTAATTGACATATGCCCCGTAAATGGACATATCTTGTTCCCTTGTAACTTGGCCTCTCTAATCTTTAAACATTCTCAAGAAGCTTGTAGTTCTATTTTGTTGCGTGTGTGTGTGTATGTGTGTGTGTGTGTGTGTATGTGTATGACTGTCCCGAAAAACTTTCTCTTGCTTTCTCCCCATTCGAATTCCATATGGGAAAAAATAGGGTAACTATAGTCAGCGTGAATAAGAACAAGTTAAAGCTAACTCTCTTAACTTGCTATTTTTAACATTGCATGCCTATCTAAACAGAACTACCTCTGCGAATGCCTATGCCTACATATAATGTCAACTTGAGTAGATTATGTTTTCTCCAGCGAGCAATGTTACATGTGTCAAGTCTAAGTGCTTTCCGAGGCTTGCTCTTTTTGAGGGGGTCCTGGAGATGTAGTTTTCCGAGATGGGAGATTATTTCTAACATTTGCATGCCGTTCCCATTCCTTGTACAATTTCCCTTCTGGAATTTACTCATATCAATACACACATCCACATATCCTCCAACATTTGAGCTAGTAAAAAAAAGTACCAGGAAATATTGTTATCCATGGAGTCCATCCTAATTAAAATGCAAAAAAATCTCGAAAACATGTCAGGCCCCTATTTTAAAATACAAATTCAGTGTTTTTATTTTTTAAGAGTTAGTTTTAAACTTTTAAGGAGAATTTGTTGAATTAAAATATTGAATTAAAAAATATTTTTTATTTTTTTATTGTGTAAAACTGGGCTTTTAGGTTCAAGGGTTTTCAGGCACTTTTTGACATATATAGCTATTGCATGAGGATTTTGAAATGGTAAATCCTATCAAGTAATATTTGATGGTCTCCCTCCACCTCTCAACTCTCAGTATTTATTATTTTTATTGCAACTTTGTAGCCAAGATAAACTCCTGGAGAAATGTAATCCTGTTTTCTCCAAGGGTTTTTTCCCTCTTAAATCGTAACAAAACCTGGGACTTGTATATCCGAGACCATGTTTATTTTAAGTTTTTTCCGTCAATTTTTTTCTCTCATGTGTGTATGTGTGTGTGTTGTGTGCGTGTATGTATGTATGTATGTGTATGTGTTGCATACATGTATACGTTTAGTAAGTCAGAAAGTTACAGAGTTTATCTTGGAGAAATGAATTCCTTCAATTTTTTTTCTTGCATAGGAAAAAAATTTGCTCTGATTTCCCGACATGTTTTTATTATCTACGAACCACAAGCATCTAAACGCCTAACGTGCTTTCCCCGTTTTATGAGGCAGAAGAATCACAAGGTCGTAAAGTACAGGGTTATGGAGACCCGTACATGGGTCTGTATGTATATGCATGGGAAATCCTAGACGGACATGGGAGATGGGGGCTAGAGTAGGGAAAATGCGAGGGTGATAAAAATAATAACAATAACCGTAATAATAATTATTATTGTTGTATGTATTTTTACCTTATATTAACTCACACGCCTCCTTTTGGCACGGTTTCCTCCCCAAGGAGTCATTTCCTTCCATACATGCATACATATGTACGGACAAGCCTCTGGGGCTAGGCACAGAGTGGTGAGAAATTTTTTACAAAAATTTCCGATACTCTCAGACAAAACTTCCCAAAGGAATTTCCATGTATTTGTACTACGCTTGACCAGGTTTTGACCCAATTTATAAATGTTTTCTAAAATCGTTTTATTCTGGTCCGGAAATTTTTTGCCTAATATAAAATAAATCTCAAGTTTTTATTTCAAATGGGTTTTGTATTGAAAAAATCCTAAAAATAAAATTTCCAAGATTGTGTCAATTTTGGAGAAACGATGTCTAAAAACTTTGACCCAGATCATTTGGAAAAGTTTCTAAGAAATTGTCTAAAGATTTTGTAAAATATTAAATACACATTTTTTGAATGTGATACAGAGCTAGTGGTTAAATGTTTCTTGGATCCGTGTAGACTCTGATACATTTGAATGCTTGGTATGTACATGCATGTGTGGGAGGGGAGACTGGGGAAATTGTCCCTCTTGGTATGTACGTAAGGGTGTTTGATTAGGTGAGCACCAGGGAACACACTTTATGTAAGGGATGTGTGGGGGGACGACGGAAAAGCAAAATTTTATGACGCTCACTCTTTCACTTATCCTAATTTCCGTTGTGTACTCCTTGCTCCAAGGGAAATGCACGGAGAGCCGCACCGGATGTCGAGTCTTAAATATTATTCGCATGCGATAAGGTCCAAGGCTGGCGGGTTTACATTTGTGAAATATTTACGTAACCAAGTAGTCAATAACCCTCCTGTAAATTTATCTCGTGACTTTCCCCAGCTTGTAAATGTCATGTTTTTCTATACAAAGTATCCGCTCTAGTTACACTACATACGGGCCATGCTTTTAAACGGAATTCTGACTTGTATGTGTGACAAATTTATTCACAAACTTTCACCCATATGTACGTACCATGTTTTCATACAGGAATATTTCCTAGTACGATTTTAGATCCAGAATTTTACTCATATGTAACTACCACGTTTTCGCATGTGAACTTTCCCTTGTACGATTTCCAGACTTTCACTCGTATGCATGTATATATCAAGTATTCATACATTCATACCTTTCACTTATGCAAAGATTTCAGATTCTTACTGTTACCCATATGTATATACCACGCTTTTACATATTAACTTTCACTACGTAAAAAGTGAAAGTTATCTCTGAAAAACAATAATTTAAATCAGACTTTCACCCGTATGTACGTACCATGTTTTCACATACAAAATTCGAAAAAGTAAGAGAAAGGTAGGAGAAAGTCGGTGGATCTGTAACGTTTGCAGAACATATTGTGTCCTTTCTAAAAGGCTCTCTCTCTCTCATAGTTAAATGTACGTCCAAGGAACAAAATTATTTCCAATGTTCCTGTTTCTAGTGAAATTTTGATTTTCCTTTTTAGAAGAGCATTGATTCCAAAGCTGGAAGATTTGGCCTTTTCTTTTAAGAGCATTTTCATATGAAAGGACCGTACTGTACATACAGAATTCCAAAGAAGGAACGCACACGTTTTGGTGCGTATGATAATGCACTGAAGCTTAAGGAATATTACAGAAAGAATCGCCCCATTATCCCAGACGCAGGAAGCGCAGTTGCAGGTGCCAGGGCCGTCACATCAAATAATGATTATGTCAGACCAGAGACCCATCCTGGTTTGGATTGAATCGTTTTTCCCTCTGTTTTTCTCTCTCTCTCTCTCTTTCTCTTCCCTCTGTGGTCCCACACATTGGTCCTGTAACTGCTCCTATAATACAATCCCACTCAATGGAAAGCCTGTTTTCTGGGGATATCAGAGGGGGAGAAAGTAATGGTCAGATTGGGGGAGAGAAGCTCCGTTTAGAAATCCAGTAATGTGTAGCGGTCTGCGGGAGCTGGAGGTTTGAGTAAGGCCTAAATGACATTTAGACGAGGGGGAGAAAGTGCATTTTTCCTTAGGGAAAATTTTGAGAAAGTTATTTACCGATTCCAAAATATTTGAATTGAGCTCTCCTACAAAAGGAGTATTTTTCATTTGGGGAAGGCTTTGGCAATTTAAAAAATACAGATTTGAAAAATAATTAAAGATCCTTATAAGAGTAGGAAACAGCAGTGAAAGTAAAGAGAGTAGGAAAAAGCACTAGGCCCTAACTTTCTCCTCATTTCATGGAGCCCGTTAAATAGAAAGGAAATCGGAGAAAGTTGGAGTGGTGTGAAAGTGCTGAAACAGGAAAAGGCTTAGGAGGATTGAGGGCCGGGTGGAATTCCTACAGGGCTGGGAATTTAATGGGAAAGGGAATATTCTTGGTAAAAAATCTAAACCCATTCGAATGTCCTTATTTGCATGGAAAGGTGCTGGCTGCCAAAGTCTGGATGGGCAATTTCACAGACGATAAATGGCAGAAATATAGGATTTTATGAATGGTCAATTCTCCGGCACACATGCTTTCTCTCCCCTCCTTCAAATATATATATACACACACACGTGCCCGAACTTGTATGAACCTTTCTCCCCTCTTTAACTCACACTTTCTCCGAGACGCTCGTAAATGTGCGACATGCCTGTAAGTGTTGAGCATGATTACGGGCAAGATGGTGATTGTTGAGGGAAATGAGCCAGCGGTAGTTTTGCGTATAACATCTCCTTTATTGAACTCTCGTCCTACTCAAGGAACGAGGCTCGAGGGGCTAGAGCAGGAAAAAATTGTACAGTTGACTTTTGCTATGGAAGACTTCTTTAAAAAATATTTTTCATACAAGAAATGCGCATTGCAAAAATGTGTACTCATTTGTAAGAAGCATATTTCCGTATAATTTTTTAAAGCGCTCCAATCAAGTCAATGTGCGATTCAGTCTTATAAAAATATGCTTTATTTGGTGTGAAATATGTTTCGCAAAAATTTTGAAAGGCTAATGGACATAAAATACTTTTTGTCCATAAACAGAAATGTGTATATACTAAAATGCTATAGAAGGGATGTTTAAAATAAATATTGAAAAATCTTTAACGACTTTCTCTCAACTTTCACCAAACTGTCCCCAACAGGAGTGGCTTTACTTTAGATAAGATAAAAAGGGTATCAAGACCAGTGTTGTGTGTGAAGGTCGCTTATAAAATCGTGCACTGTATTTTTTGCCCTGCAACTTTCACCACATCTCCCCATAACTTGCTTTTCTTCGCTTTTCAGCTTTCTTCCGCTCTCCAAACTTTCTCTATTATTCTGGGCGTATGTACCTTGTTATTTGTAAAAATTTCCCGGAATCTCCATCCGCTTTCTTTTGCCCTGAAAAAATCTCTTGGAGCTGTTCATGGTCGGAGGAGAAAGTCTGGGAGAAAACTCATTAGATTAAGTGAGTCGCTATTCAAAGCAGATGGAGGAATGGCCTTGTTGTTGATACAAGCTCTGTTATCCCAAGCATCATTAAACTTTGTCAATTTATTTCCCCACTTTCTCCTTCACTTTCTAATCCCTGTACAGTGGACCTTTTCTGTAGGGGCGTTTTTGAAAGGCGTTTCACGTTTTGGAAAGGCAGTTTTCACCACAGAAATCTGACTTTCTCTTTTGTAACTTTAACTTTCACTATGGAATTTTACTTTTTCGCTATAAATTTGGCTAGAATTTTTAACATTTTACTTTCACTTGAGAAATCGGACTTTCACTTTTGCGTTTTACTTTCACTTTTAAAATTTATATATTTTTTGAAATTTTATTTTCATTTGAAAATCAGTTTTCTTTTTAGACATGACTTTTATTGTTTTAGCTAATTTTAGCTTCTCTAAAATGTTTTACAGAAATATTCCCTTGAAACCTCTTCCACCAGTAGCCTGAAGTTATCCTAAAATATTTAAAGTTTCCGCTCTTTATGGTAGACCCTTCTGCTAGAACATTATTTATGAAAATGTTTCATACTTGTATGTTTCCGCACCAACTCAATTTTTCCTGAGAAGAGCTATTATCATAAATAAATAAAATTCTGATTTAGACTGGGGTGCTTCTTTTCCACTAAAATTTTGAGCTTTTGTTTAAATTTTATTCCAGCCAAATCTTATTGTTTTCACGCTTTTTTCCCACAAATTTTGCTCTTCAGCTTAATTTGTTTTCACTTTTATAGTTTCGACCTAATACTTACTAAACATTAACAATTTATGTTTGTTCTACCCTCCCCCTCCCACAGTTTTACTACCAGGATTTTTTCCCATGGACAATTATTGCAATTGAAATGAGGGGAATTCAATCAGTACAAAATACTAAAGTTTGACCAAGCGTTGGAAATATAGGGGAAAGTGCTCCAGAGCCATATAAGGACGGTTTGTCAGGATCATTTGATTTTTCCCATGTACTTGATTACATGTGGGTATGAGTCGAGGGATGGTGGGACATGCTGCTATAAATTGAGGGGTTAGCACCAAGAATCGTATAGGTTATGGACTATGGAGCGTGCATGTTATGGGCTATATGGGGTTATTACATGACCATGATGCAAGAATAATTCCCGGCAAAAGTAATTTCACGGGTGGGATCTCAAGCTGTTTATGAAGGGAAGGGAATAGAACCATTATGGCCGAGGAGTTGCATTATGGCATGAGAACCATATTTGGTCGGGTGGCTAAGGAGCAAATCGTCCAACATGTGCGAGAGATTTCCGAGGAAAATGTTCATAGGTAGCTTGAAGCCTCAAAAAAATAATCTGGTGAAAGTTTCTAGAACCTAGAATTTAAGTGGATGAACAACCGTTAAGGATTTTGCCTAAAAACGCATTACGGAGAAAGCCAGGAAAACATTTCCGTGAAAGCCTTCAAAATGAATTTTAAAATGAAATATAAAGAACAAAATTTAAAAATAAAGACATTTATCGCAATGTACATTAATAAACATTTTACAAATTTAGACATAACTCAAGAACTACAAATTACGAAGAAGCTGCTACAGTGGTCCATTAAACGGGCTAAGAAGCAAACAGGGCAAAACGTTTGGGATTTTTCTTTTTTTCGTACATCCAAATGTGCATTCAAATAGGAAACTCGCATTATGATTCCTCAGTAAAAATTATATAGGAAAATTTTGCAGGTCTGCCTTTTCAGAAGAGAAAATTGTGAGCACAGAAACAAAAATTGACAAATTAATCGTAGAAGCAAAAAGCTAGGAATTTATTACAAGTTCCATTTTGACTCTTAGCGGGAAATGTGCTTGGAAAGGGGAAATTGGAAGGTTGGGAAGAAAATGGTCAATAAATAATTTGTTAAGACTCGATTAATTAAAGCGTGGAGAGACATTTTCGAGTCTGGAATTGACGCAGTCACCACTCATTCTTTCCTTCGCTTCACTTGCGACGCTCCGACCAAAGTAAAAACTTTTCCCTCCGATCATCCTCAAAACTTTGCTGAGTAATCTGCTCATTGGGAAGTGGGGTTTTGGAGAGGTGTTGATTCACCACTCCTGACAAAAAAAGCACGTCTTGACTTTATTGTTCCAGACGGAAGGGACCTCCCTCCTTTTTTCCCACAGATGCAACCATTTTCCCAACACCAGTGTCTTCCTTCCTTTCATTTAGCATTTCACGGTTTAGGGTCCAAACACTTCCACACATGGCTTTTTCAATGCTTCAGTGTGGCAGAGCATGTGGTTCTTACTGCCTTTCCCCAACTGTACCATTGAGCCAAACCATGGGCTGCTTATGTCAAAATGGTCAAAGTGCATTACAAATTAAAATTCAAAAGGGTCCAAGTGAAGGATTAAAATTTGAATGGCCCAAAAATAATAAAAAAAAACAAAATTGTAAACAAATTTCTGTAAATAGCTTTGAGAAAAATGGAAATGATCGGATGTGGCCATTAGGCAGAAATCCTGAAACCATTTTGCGAATATTCGAAAACGTGTATTTATTTTTCTTCTCTTATCGATATGCCTGTAGATGTGGAAAAATGAGCGTTCTTATAGAGACTGAAAAAGCATGGGCATAAGGGGTTAGGAAAGTTGGAGGAACCTTGTGAGGCCTTATGTAGTGCTAATTGGCCTCTGCCCTGTGGCTTTGCTGGTAATAATCCGGTGTTTGCATGTGTGGAAGCATTTAAGGGCAAGCTTCCTGTATTTGATTGGATGATGTGGCCGGGTGGAGAGGAGCTGGCTTTGCGGAGTTGCTGAGGCGGGAAACAAGAGTTGGTGTGATATTTGAAGGAAGTGAATGATTAGAGTTGGGTGAATAATGTGAGAATTTTTGTTGGAATTGTTGAAATCGGAGCAGAAGCCCAGGCGAAGATATGGGGGCCAGACGACGTGTATGTGAAGACTGGGAGTATGATTAGTCTGACGTGTTCCGTGAACATTCACTCGCATCCGGCTGGCTCGGTGTCCTGGTATCATGGCTCAACCTTGGTAGACTTCAATTCCCCCCGTGGAGGCATTAGTCTCGAGACAGAGAAGACCGATGCTGGGACGACCAGCAAATTGGTCATCACCAAAGCTGCCCCGTCCGACTCTGGCAACTACAGCTGCGTTCCTTCCAATGCCCAGCAGATCAGCGTTTGGGTCCATGTCCTCAATGGTATGTTCTAATCTTTTACTAATTCCTACTCATTTTTTAATTTCCGCTATATTTACCAGAATACATTTTACCATTTTTATTTATTTTATCAGAAAATATTTTACCAGTTTTATTTATTTTACCAGAAAATATTTTACCAGTTTTATTTATTTTACCAGAAAATATTTTACCAGTTTTATTTATTTTGCCAGAACATATTTTACCAGGTTTATTTATTTTGCCAGAAAATATTTTACCAATTTTATTTATTTTACTAGAAAGTATTTTACCAGAATTTTTTTTACCAGTTTTATTTATTTTACCAGAAAATATTTTACCAGTTTTATTTATTTTACCAGAAAATATTTTACCATTTTTGTTTATTTTACCAGAAAATTTGTTACAATTTTTGTTTATTTTACCAAAAGTTTTATTTACATTACCACTTACATGTTTTTACCAGCGTTCTCATTTGAATAATTAAGATACAATAACATTGCCATAATTTTGACTGTTTCAAGTATAGTATCCCCCCCCCTATTTTCTAAAATGAAATTGCATTTTTAAAATCAAAATTTTCCTGCTCCAACCATAAATATTTCCCGTCCTTGAGTATTCTGGATTCCCCCCTTTCAAAATGCATCAGAGTTTTGAACGTGCGAATTTTAACGTGAAAATGTTTTCTCCCGAGATTAAAATTTCCCACACTTTCACCCTTAATTTACATAGAGCTCAGCCCCGTTTACATGAATTGGCTGAGAAAGCGTTCACCTGGGTAATTGATTGAGTCATGGAAGGGAATGGAGAGCAGACTTGAGAAGTAGAGACGGAAATGAGACGGTAGCGGGAAATGAGGGAGTGTAATTGTGGGAGAGGTGATGATTGGCGTGGGAAAAAATGAATGGGAAATTCAAAGAGAGGCAATTGCGTTTGCATGAATAAGTATTGATGTACATAGCTGTTGCAATGGTTAGAGACAGGGCAAGTGAAAGTTCCTTTACAGAAGGTTCTGCCTTAGAGTTAGGACTACGGTCGGCTCAATAATTATTACAGAAAGGCAGAATGACCTTAACCGAAAAATTCATTTTGAAGTGAATGTAATTATTTTTAATGTATCAAACTTGACCCATTTTTGACCATAATTCGTCAAATACTTTTAAAAAATTGTTTTTAAATTAAATAAATTTGACCTAAGCAGTTTACTCTTCATTGAAACAATTGACCTTAAAATGATAAATTTGACCCTAACATGACACAGTTGAGCTTAAAATGAATGAAACTGACACTCAGAATCACAATCGACCCTAAAACGAACGGAACTGTCTTTAGAATGACACAATTGATTCTAAAGGGACACAGTTGACCCCAAAGTGACAGACGTGACCCGAAAACGAATGAAACTGACCCCAAAATGACAGACTTGACCCTAAAACGAATGAAACTGAATCCAGAATGACACGGTTGACCCAAAAACGAATAGAACTGACCCTAAAAAATTGGACACGACCCGAGGTTGACCCAACACGAATAGAACTGACCTTAAAATAGCACACGTGACCCTAAAACGAAGGACACTGACTCGAAGTGACACGATTGACCCAAAAACAAATAGAGCTGACCCTAAAATACCACAATTGACACTAAAACGAATGGACATGGCTCTAAAATGACACGTTTGACCCTAAAATGACACTTTTGACCCTAAAATGACACGTTTGACCCTAAAATGACACGTTTGACCCTAAAATGACACGTTTGACCCTAAAATGACACGTTTGACCCTAAAATGACACGTTTGACCCTAAAATGACACGTTTGACCCTAAAATGACACGTTTGACCCTAAAATGACACGTTTGACTCTAAAATGAAACTCATGACCCTAAAATGACACTCATGACCATAAAATGAAACTCATGACCCTAAAACGAATAGAATAGACCCTACAACGAAAGTAATTGACCCTAAAACAATTGACGGCTCTAAAATGACACGTTTGACCCTAAAATGTGCCAGCTTACAACTTATAACAAATTTTAATTTAGCAGAACGTGTTCGACGTCCGAAATTTCACTCCCATTTTCATAAAAATAGACCCAAACTTGACCCAACTCTTATCCAGACTTGACATACAATAAAGTTTACCACCATTTACAAGGACTTGAGCGGAGCTGTGGTTAAAGGTTTTCTGTAAAACGCCCCCTCCTCCTTCTCCTTGGCACAATGAGCCTTTCTAAGGAACTACTCAAGTGTAAAAGCGAGAACTTGAAGTAAAGTCACTATTCTCAACTTCCGCCAAGTTTTTTTTATTTTGAAATGTTCCTGGTTTTTTATCAAGGTGGCTTAAAAGGGAAGGGAAATCATCCACGAAATTGAAAATTAATTTCCATTTGAATTTATTATTACTTTTATTACACCTCTCCTCACACCTTTCTCCTCTGTATCAAATTCCTTTGTACTCACCCCCCACTTTTTCCAAGTCATATCAAGTGTGTGATGGAAAGCTAACATTATCTTTCTCCACTTACGTTTTTCAAGCCTCCCGCCGCTCCCTCACTCTTCTCAGACCTTATGACGAGGTTCTCACACACAATTAGCCCTTCTTTCTAATGGACCCAAACGGCTTAAAATTCCTTCCGCTTACTTACCTCCCTACTTAGAGCACATCTTCATACTTTGCTCAGCCTAATAATCCAAAGGCAAGGGAATTGAGCGGGAAAATTTAAACTGGAAGTGGATCCTCCCTAAAAATTAGAAACAAGCCCTGCTCTTTAAAAATTACATAAACCTAAATAAAATAAAAGCATTCGGTGTAAAATGTAAATTTCACATTTAAGGTCAAACGCAGGTATGTTTTGAAATTGAAGATACATATATGACAATCCAAGCAAAGTTGTTGTTTAAATTCGAATTTTCCCTCCAAAAATAAAGTTAACTATTTGAACTTGGGTTTTCCCGGTAAAAGTAAAAAAAATTGAAATTTGATGTTTTAGTAAATTTATTTTTCTGATTTTTTTTGGACAGGTGAGCACCCGGCAGCCATGCAACACGGTGAGCACGGCTTTGGCACAACCATCACATCCTCCATTGCCCTCACGGTCCTCATTCTAGCCACCCATTATTTAACGAGGTGATAAGTGGCCATAGGAAGCACCCTGAAAAAAATGGACTCTGCGAGGACCTAAACCCTGAAAAAAATCAAGCAATTCATCTTTTTACTGTCGTCCAAAAAAGAGACAAATATTATATCTATAAAAAAATGTGACAAAAAATTTTACAATGTTTCCTATACATTTACATACATACAAAAAAGTGCTGGAGGGAGAGTGCATCCCAGTGTGCACAAGTCTATCGTACAAGGAAGGAGAGGACAAGGAGAAGGAGTTACAGCCAAAATATCCATCAAATATGGCAGCTGTGATAAGGACGATTGGGTAAAAGATTCCAGCAAAACTCTTGCTTTTTTCCGCAACCAACAAACATTCGAATATATTTGATGGAAGAAAATCTACGTGAAGGGGTCTATAGGGGTGGGATTTCTGTAAATTATCAGCAATAGGGACTATACTGTGTAAATGAGTTCATTTTCCTATAGTGGTGTATGGTAAATGTAACTATATATAAATGTATAGTATTTTATGGGATCTATATGGTATAAATGGTATAGTAGGGTATATCGTACTATGTATAGTGCGTTTAGTATTTACATGGTACTTTTGTGTACGTAGTACTATTTATGGTATACCTGGTTCGAATGTTACCAAGTGGAGACGTGAAGAACGGTGTACGTGGTACGACATGGTACTATATAGGATTGTGTAGGAGTTAAATGCTGCGGTTTGGTATTGTCTGGTAGCTTATGGTATTATGTAGTGACGTATGGTGTAATGTGGCACAGTATGGTCTTAAATGGTACCGTATGGTTTTATGTTGCACTGTATGGTATTGTGGTACCGTAAGGTATTATATGGTACTCTAATGTATTACATGGTACACTATGGTATTACATGATTTTACATGGTGCCCTATGGTATTACATGATTTTACATGGCGCCCTATGGTATTACATGGTACCCCATGGTATTGTAGGATACCCTCTTGTATTATAAGGTACTGCATGGTACCATTTGATATTATATGGTACTCTCTGGTACCATATGGTACAGCATGGTATCACTTGGTACCATATGTTATTACATGGTACCATATGTTATTACATGGTACCGTATGTTAATACATGGTACCATATGTTATTACATGGTACTGTATGGTATTACATGGAACCGTATGTTATTGCATGGTACCGTATGCTATTACATGGTTCCATATGTTATTAAATGGTACCCTATGGTATTATATGGTATTACATGGTACCGTATGGTATTACATAGTATCATATGGTACTTTATTATACTCCATCACATTATTTGGCATCATATGGTATTTTATGATAGTGTATGGTATCAAATGATAATGCATGGTACTTTGTAGTATTACACTTTACTAACTGATTCCGTAGAGTATTATTCGATACATCGTGTACCATATTTTACAACTTGATCCTGTATAGCATAAATATTCGAAAGTGGTACTACGTGGGATAGTTCGATTCGATTGGGTGCTTTGTGGTTTATATGGTCCTATATGGTACAATGTGGTATCTGCACGGTACTTGGTAGAACTTTGTATATTGGTAACCCGAATGCAATAATAGACTGGAAAATATTTTCCTAAATGTAATCAAGTCCCTTGGCAAAAGACAAGCCTGTCGTCAGCTGTTTTCAGTGTCATTTTCCCCAATTGTATATAAATGCGTGCAAATCAATGGGACCGGCTGGAGTGAAAGTTTTGATGTGTGTGCAAATGTGAGAGCATTTACAAAGAAATGGACTTTTTTCCAAAATCAAGATATCTGTGTGATTGTCACCTCCATGACAGCTTGACAGGCCGGACATGGTCAGAGATTTGTTCTACATGTCCATATGATCACATCTCATGTCATTTCCGATTGACACTTTTCGACCAGCACCTTCTGTACACACTAGACTTGGAGGAATCAACTAGTAAATTCTCGAGTCTACTAGTTCAAAAATACTGTAACAACCCTAACCGATGCAGGTTTTCTCATACCCATGTGAATTCCCGCTTATTGATGTTCTAATCCGGTCGAGTTGACTGAAACAGTCCTGTTCCAATATGCAAACCCGTGGTGATAAGTCCGGCGAAGAAAGGTTAATGAGACTGGCTGCATCGATGCAAAGATTTGAAACAAGTTAAAACCATTTAAAATAAATGCACATTCAACGTGACACTTGTCAACCCGAAGATGATAACAAATTTTTTTCTTTAATTTACATCGATGCAGTTTATTGCTAGCATTCATTGGAAATCTGCATCGGAAACTGTTAGCAAATATTTGTTCCAGAATTTGATGTAAACAGGGAACGTATTTTGGAATAGTGCATCGAGAACTAAAATCCTTTGCGTTTACCATATGTGATTAAACCGTATTTTAAGCTCCACCTCTCTACTTCATTCGAGTGCATCGGAAAACTGTGTGACAATTTATCAAAAATGTTCATTAAAATTGTCGATCCCAAACTTGCATCGACTCCGTACAATCTCCGATGTATCAACGGTTATGATCTGAAATCTTGCATCGACATTTTCGAATAATGCATCGACGGCGCCCGCTCTGCAGAAATTTGCATCGTCATGAACAATGGAAGCCTGCATCGTTGAAATTTGTGCCCCATAAAATAGTTCCCACTTATCAAAACCTTCCTAAAAAAGGAAAAATCTCCACAAATCAAATCCTCTCACGAATTAATTAAAGACTTCTGCAGAAGCGAGATTTTTCAAGATAGAAAATCTCCTGAACTCACCCCTACGTGTACACAAACATATACAAATGTCTAAACTGACAAATAGGAATGCTAATGAATCAGAATAATTCCCACGAAACAAATGTGAAGTGAAAGAGGAGCTCGCAAATTGCCTCTCAAAGTCTGTGTGTACTTGTGTGTGTGTAAATGCCCGTTTAGTAAATAGTTTAAAGGATATTGAATAGGTTTCTGAACTCCGTCTAAAAAAAATCCCAGTGAAGTAAAAAAAATATTCTACGCGTAGACATTCCTTCAGCTGAACAAGTAACGTCTGTAGTTTTGATCGGGGAGTTTTAAAACGGAGCCCTTAAAAATTATAGCGGACTTTATATATCCAAAAAGGAATACATCGGACGATGCGAGAAAACATAGAAGGGGAAAATTACAAACACAAAATATCATTCTAATGTCAAAAATGTGTGACCCTTTTAACATTAGAAATCCTATCTCACTTATTGTTATATAAGCATTTATCATTGTCATTATTGCCCAAATCAATTATTCCTTATAATTACATGCTTTATGGAAGATACAAAAATATTGAGTAAAGCAATCCTTGATATTCACGTAACATATTATTTCCGATGCATTTTATTGCATAAAAAACATTATCCTTATAATAGACTTTCCGTCGTTAAATTTTTTTTGTCAAAAGTAGCCTAAAAATAATACCTGTAAAATTTTATCCTTCAAATTTTGCCCATAAAATTTCATCATTAAAATTTTTAAATTAAATTAATAGTTTGCCTGTAGAAATTTTCCCATAAAATTTTCCCCTTCAAATTTTGCTCATAAAATTTTGCGTATACAATTTCGCTCTTAAAATTTTTTGAATCAAATTTTTTTCAATATTAAATGCATGAAGAATATTTCCAATGAGGAAAATTATCTGGTACTGAAAACTGCTGAATCATCGATGTAGGGCCAAACCAATTGACATGTTACCTGCCTAATTTGAAACTATAAAATGCTTTGCGAGATTACCAACCATTAGAGAAATTTATTGCCAAAAGGAACAAGAAAAATAAACTAGCTTTATTGTCGTATCTTTACAAAATTGAATCCAGCAATTATTTATGTTTAAAGGAAATGAAGAAAATTGAGACGATCAAACATGAAGTGCTCTCGACAATGTATAGTTAGAGCAATAATCTTATAATCGATGGGGCTCCTAATATCAACTTATGTATCGATGGAGGCTTACGATGGAACCCGATCATGCCCCTACAAATGCTATACATATTAAAGCCTGCATTAATTCAAATCGGCCTGGACTACTTCTGAAAACAACGAAACCTAAATTTATAGTAATCGGTGCCAAAGCACCGCCAGATATTTGCTCACCGATGTAGCTCGGAAAATTAAACTACTAATCCATACATAAATTACAGGAACGACATTAACAACGTGAGGAGTTTACCGTTTACTAATCAACCCGGAAACATCACCAGGCATTTAAATACTTTAAAAATTAAATTTATTAAACAGCAGTCTGTCATGTAATCATTGTCGACGCAGGAACTGTGCCGTACAGTAATAGATACATGTATTGCATTAAATACTGCATAAGTTTTAGATGTTAAATACCCTTAAAAGTCTACGCATCGAATTTTGGCCATACAATTTTATCAACAAAATGTTCCCCAAAACATTTTGCCCATAAAATTTTGCCCATAAAATTTTGCCCACAAAATTTTGCCCATAAAATTTTGCCCATAAAATTTTGCCCATAAAATTTTGCCCATAAAATTTTGCCCATAAAATTTTGCCCATAAATTTTGCCCATAAAATTTTGTCCCTAAAATTTTGCCCGTTCAATTTTGCCCGTTCAATTTTGCCCGTTCAATTTTGCCCGTTCAATTTTGCCCGTTCAATTTTGCCCATAACATTTTGCCCACAAAATTTTGCCCATAACATTTTGCCCACAAAATTTTGCCCATAAAATTTTGCCCATAAAATTTTGCCCATAAAATTTTGTCCCTAAAATTTTGCCCATTCAATTTTGTCCCTAAAATTTTGCCCATACAATTTTGCCCATAAAATTTTGCCCACAAAATTTTGCCCACAAAATTTTGCCCACAAAATTTTGCCCATAAAATTTTGCCCATAAAATTTTGTCCCTAAAATTTTGCCCATTCAATTTTGCCCATACAATTTTGTCCTTAAAATTTTGCTCACAAAATTCTGGCCATAAAATATTGCCCTTCAAATATTTTCGCGTAAAATTTTTTGCCCTTAAATCTGTCCATAAATTCGATCTTGAAATTTTGTGAACCAAATTATACTCTTAAGGGAGTCCTGAATAGTGAGAGTGTATTGTAAGCGAAAAAGCCACAAGTAATTGTATCATTACATGATTTTGACTTCCGGGAAGTGGGGAAAAATTCCGGGGAAATCCTATTTTCCAGTCGAAATGAGCAGGTAAATGGCGGGAGCGAGAATTGACATTGACATTTGTGGACTTAACGACATTAGGTCGGAGGGAAGTGTATGGATTCAAACGGGAAAACAATTATTGCGTGGTCAGACTCCCCAACATAATCACCGGCCTTATGGAAGTAATGGGAAAATAATGGGCCTCACTCTCCACTCCAGTCCGGAGTTACAACCCACCCAAAAAAATCCGACTCTCGTGCTAATTACCGCTCCCCGGACTCTTTCCCGTATTTGATCCATTATCCAAACGACACACACACACAAACAGCCCCAGTGAGTGGTTTCGATGGAGACATTTAATTCCTCCACTCAATGCACTCCAACATACCTCTGCATGTTTATGGCGTACATAAATAGATATACATGGACCCCACCAATATTTACTCCTTAAAATATTCCCAATTACAACCAAATTCGTCCCCATAGGAGATAAAGGAAAAACTTTACAAATCAATAGTCCCATATTTTACAGCAAATTTTCCCATTACATTATCTAAAATTGTTTCAATATCTACGATCACCTCATAGGTCAGTAATAAAATTTCATCAAAATTCCTACAACCCAAAAATTTTGCATATAATTTTCTAAAAATTTAAAAAAATTGTGAACAATTTAGCTTACTCCAACATTTCTAAGACAAATACTATAAGATTCGCAAAATATTTACCCTAAGGTTGGAAAACTTTTACCCCCAAATTTAATAAAAATTTGCCCACAATTTGCAAAGAATTTCAGCGCAAAATTTTCAAATCATTTCTTAAAAATTTGTAAAAAATTAACTCAAACTGGAAAAGAATTTACCACAAAACTTATGCAAAATGTACCCTTTTTTAAACTAATTTTTTAAATTTGTAAAAAATTTCCTCAATAATTTATTAAATTTTTTGTATACATGTAAAAAAATCCTTATAAGATTTTGTTTTGCATTTTTTGGCAAAAGGCAAGAGAAAAAAATTTAAAAGAGTATTGGAGACCGTGTATAGGAATTTGAATGTATCGTGTGACGGCGAAATGAAACTACATGGAAAAAAATGTAAGTTTGGAATCTCACGCAAAAACAATAAGCCCTCATTGGAGCACAAAATTGGCGATTTTTTCAATTTTTTGTGTGTTGCTTTCTTTTGCGAATTCACTTTGAAGAAAGTCGTGCGCCCTTACTCCCGTCACAAGTTCACTTCCTTTCCCAGACTTTGTGGAGAAGGAAAAGGGTCATTAACCTAAATACAGCTTCAACTACACAATTAACGCATTCACATGCAGACCTCACTTTTTCGCATGTTCTCCCAACCCATATTTTCTAAGGCATTCACATGCTCAGGGACAATTATCTCCAGGCCTTTGTACATTAGGTGCATACATACGTACAATACTGAATGCATGAAAGCATCCTCAGCGCTCATTACTGCAACCATGGTAGCGTATTGTAATTAGGTGTTTGCAAATACATGTACAGGGTGGGGGAGATAGTTTGAGCGTGCCTATTAGCCTTGTATTTTTCAGAGGATTCTGCACGTAATTTATTCACCTCACGTCACTGCAAAATTCAAGTGGGGTTTAACCCAAGGTCAATGAAAGCTCAAATAAAGTCTTGCGAGGGTTCCAGTTATTACTCGATTTTAGTTCAGGCGCAATTATACAGCTGGAGTCAAGTTTCAGTACGGGGTCGAGTACAAGCTTAGGAAGATTTGAATTTATTGAAGTTATTTTAGTAAAGGTCAAGTCCAAGTTGAGGTCAAATTTGAGAAAATTAATATCCCAAGGCGTGGTTGAAAATTTAAATTAGGAGATTGTCATGATATGGACAAATTTACTTAAAGGTCAAGTAAAAGTTATTGGCTTATTTAAATCAAGGTCGAGTTTAAGTTCAGGTCGGAGTCAAGTTGAAATACAGCTTAAGTTCATGGCCAGGTCAATTGAAATAAGGGACTAATTGCGGTTAGGACTAGTTCGATCGAAGCTTAAGTGAGGTCAAGTATAGCTCAAGTTCAAGTTAAAGGTCAAGTATAGTTCAAGTTAAAGGTCAAGTATAGTTCAAGTTAAAGGTCAAGTAAAGTTCAAGTTAAAGGTCAAGTATAGTTCAAGTTAAAGGTCAAGTATAGTTCAAGTTAAAGGTCAAGTATAGTTTAAGTTAAAGGTCAAGTATAGTTCAAGTTAAAGGTCAAGTTAAAGGTCAAGTTAAAGGTCAAGTATAGTTCAAGTTAAAGGTCAAGTATAACTCAAGTTCAAGTTAGAGGTCAAGTATAACTCAAGTTCAAGTTAAAGATCAAGTATAACTCAAGTTCAAGTTAAAGGTCAAGAATAACTCAAGTTCAAGTTAAAGATCAAGTATAACTCAAGTTCAAGTTAAAGGTCTAGTATAACTCAAGTTCAAGTTAAAGCTTAAGTAAAATACTTGCGCTGACTCCATGCACAAATAAGTTAAGTCAGAATTTCTTGAGGAATATTCTCTCCCCAAATGCAGAAATGGACTTGAATAAAATTCGTGTTTGAAAAAATAATTCTACGGGAGATGGGAAATATGTTCGGGTCCTAAAGGGAAGAGAAATGATTGCCGACGGTGGAATAGTGAGAAGTGACCCATATCCCTCAAGATTAGCTGACTTAGGGCTGGCAATGTAAATGAGGGTAAAATGCGCTAAGGACCTGAGTGGAATAAGGAACTAGGTAAGTATTTACCAAGTGGGGAAAAATTGTGGACTAATGATGATGAGGAAGGATAAGGAACAGGACTGGATTTAGAAATAAGCTGGTGCTGAGATGGATGAGAGTGTGACAGGTGCTGTTTCTTATGCATATTCCCAACTTAGGAACCTTCCATGCTGAAGCATCATAATCCTTCAACATTGGCTCAACTTTACATCTCTACGAGGTACCACAAAACCTTTCCCACCCATTACAATAAATTCAAGGGACGATTCTAACAAATTCCTGATTTGAAAATTTGGTTCATAAAACAATTTTTACATTTTTAATATATTTGTGAAAAATACAAAGGGAAGTCAGAATATAAAGGCTTTAAAAAGTTAATTCAATAGTGCCATAATAACATCTTACAAAATAATTTTCCTTTTCACATTTTAACAACGTCTATCATTTTCAAAGATTTATTCAGCTACATTTGTAAATTTACATCAAGATTTTCAGCAACATTTGCAAATTGCATCAAGATTTTCAGCGACATTTTGGCCACATTTGTAACGATATTTTCCGCGATATTTGCAACGACGTTATGAGCAACATTTGTAACAACGTTTTGAGCGACATTTGTAACGACGTTATGAGCGACATTTGTAACGACGTTATGAGCGACATTTGTAACGATGTTATGAGCGACATTTGTAACGACGTTTTGAGCGACATTTGTAACTACGTTTTGAGCGACATTTGTAACTACGTTTTGAGCGACATTTGTAACGACTTTTTGAGGACGTTTGTAAGCATGTTTTGAGCAACCTTGCAATGCTTGTAACGCTATTTTGCAATGCCATTATAAATGATAATTACGTGAAATTTTTAGCAATTGTAATTTTCAGCGACGCTTAGAAGACATTTTTGAAGAAATTTTCAAAAACACTTATAACGATATTTTTAGCAATATTTGTAACAACCTCTGAGCGACGTTTATAATAATTGTAACAATATTTTCAGTGACATTTGGAATGAGATTTTCAACGAATTTTTGAGCGACATTTAAAATATTTGTGGCGCAATTTCAACAACATTTTCACATTTATATCGACATATTCTTTGACATTAATAACAATTATACCGACATTTACAGCGACGTTTTAGGAAACATTTCGTGAAAATTGTAGCGATATTTGTGCCAACATTTATCGCCACAACGCCATTTGCACTGAAAATTTAAGGATCATCTAAGCGACATTTGGTCTCCCAGTATTTGTAAATTTGCTTGAATGTCGCTGAGTTTTCCCTTAAAAACCCATAAAAAATGTTAATTATTTATAAAACCATTTCATCAAAACATAGTTTCATAAACCTTTTTGAATAAAATAACTGCATTTAAATATTTAGGTGCTTTGAACTTCTTAAATTTTTTTGAACGTACTCATTCCTGTATTTGGTCATCAGAGACAGGTATTAAAAACAAATTTAAAAACAATTTTCGAGTGTTTATTTTATGGGTTAGGGATGATGGGAAGGTTTTGTGACAGCCTGTACAGGGACATGCATTTCGAACAGCTGGTCCAGAGGCTGTTCATGCGAAAAGAGACGACTTCTCGGGCTCCAGACTCATCCTGTCATGTATGCAAAATCGGTGGAAATGCGATTAAGAGTATATAAGTCCCTTGGGTTTCTTCCCAATCCTTGCAAATCTCATCTTTCCCTGCAAATAAGGTGAAATAAGATTTTCTCCTTTTTCTTTCCATAGCTACAGAACAGCTTTGTTCAACAAATCCCCTCTGCTTTCTCCTCCAAGTATTTTCCTATACTTCCCACCCAGTCACGTTTCCTCTCTCTCTCCTTGACTTTCCCCGCACGACTCACGTCACTATTCCACCTCCAGTACCAATCCCCCTAACACTTCCCAAAAACTAGGCACTTTTCTACCTTAACACTCACACCCTTCCGCACAGCCCAACTTCAGTTAAGACTCAAAATTATCATGGGGAAAAACTGTAGAAACAATTCTGAAACTAAATTGTTTTGTCAATTTTCTAATATTAAACATGACCTTGATTAAAAATTTACCACCTGTAAACATGACCCGGTCACTGACCTCAGCCCTTGACCTTGACCTAAGACCAACCCCAACACAAAAGTTGGCCTTAATTTCAGCACTTGACTATTGTTTCAAATCGGACTTCATCTTGTAACGACCTTCAAAATAATATTTGACCTTGACCTCTTACACCTGACCCAAATGTGACCTTAAGTCCAGCACTTGACCTTGGCTTCAAATTCAACCTGATGTGTTATTGACCTCAACTTTACCACTTGACTTTGGATCTTGGATCGACCTCGACAAAAGTATTTGACCTTGGGGTCTTACACCTGACCCAAATGTAACCTTAATTCCAGCACTTGACCTTGACTTGAAACCAAAGCTCATCATCAGACCTCAACATTAAAATTTGACCTAGGGCTGTTACAACTGACCCAAAGTTGACCTCAACTTCAGCACTTGACCTTGTTTTCAAATTCAACCTGATTTGTTTTTGACCTGAACTCTAACACTGGAACTTGGACTCTTTCACCTGACCTGAATTTGACCTTAACATTAGAACGTGATCTTTAAAATTAACTTTGATCTGTTGTTGACCTCAATTCAAATACTTGACCTTGGACTCTTTCACCTGACCCGAATTTGACCTTAGCGTCAGAACTTGACCTTTAAAATTAATCTTGATCTGTTATTGACCTCAAAATACTTGAACTTGGACTCTTTCACCTGACCTGAAGTTGACCTTAACGTCAGAACTTGACCTTTAAAATTAACCTTGATCTGTAATTGACCTTAACTCTAATACTTGACCTTGGACTCTTTCACCTGACCTGAATTTGACCTTAACGTCAGCACTTGACCTTAGCTTAAAATTCAACCTAATTTTTCTTTCACCTCAATTCTTATCCTTGACCTCGGACACTTTCACCTGACCCGAAGTTGACCTTACATTTTTTTACCACCATCCTAAACTTTTAAACATGGAAAATAGTTTCGAATGCACACATTTTCAGTTTTTCAAAATAATTCAAGAAAAACTGGAAACGTGATCGCCCTGAAAACAAATTTAATCGAAGCTCTAAAAATTTTATATCACCATAATTTTTTCGCAGTAATTAAACCAATCGATCCTCACCTCTAATATTAATTACAAATTTGCATCTTAACCGCCTGATCATTGCTAAATGGAAGGAGAATGTTACAAATTCCTGGAATCTCGCCGGGTAACAAGAGCCCAGCTGGAAGACAATCTCTTGAATTTTTCCTCTTGCATTGTCTCTCATTGTATTTTCATCCCAATGCTTTACATGTGCACACACTCACACACTTACACAAACACACATCCAAACACACGCTAAAAATCCCAATTCCGGAGAAATGAATGTACAAAGAGAATGCGTATTGAAAGGTGAGTCTCGCTCAGTGCGTTCATCTCCGTCCGTAAATGTTCACGCAGGGATAAATCTTTTGAGGACACAAGTCACATTCAAACTCCGGAAGCTTAACAAGCACAGTCTTTACACTGTATAGTTCCAATCTCTCCACACATGCTTCCTCCTATTTCCCATCCATACGCAATTTACCTCTTTACCTTTCCATTCCAAAGAGTCCTAAATCCAACACTAAAATTCCTAAAATATTCAATTCCCATTATCTCCATACAATTCATTCTCATCCCACAGCAGCGTCCTGTAAAATTTGCAAAATTTGTTCAAAATTTAGACATGAGCAAAAAAATTAACATTAGGGTAAATGGGGAAAATGTTTCAAAAATTTTACCAAAAAAAAACAAAAAAATTTGAAGGAATTTCCATCAGTTGGAAATTTACGGGTAAAAAATTTATAACTCCAAAAATTTACTTTCTCCAACTTTCACTTAAACTTTCACCGTAGGTGTTTTGTATTTGAAAGGAATTGGGATTTTTTTTTAAATTCTGCAATATGGAAAGGTACAGGAAAGAAAAAGGAAAGGATGAAAAATGAGGGGAAACTGTTGGGAAAAAATTGAGGCACCTTGGCCCTGAATACGGCCAGTGACAGTGAAAGTTACGGGAGATGAAGGGAAGGACGAGGGATGAATGGATCAATAAATGTATAAATACTAGACATACGCACACACACACACACACACACGGCACAGCACAGTATTTGTAAATAGAGGGAAGGGAAAGGCAAGGAGAGATATGGTTGAGATATGGACAAGTTCCGCCATTAATTATGTGCGAGATAAGTTGACAGGAGCACAAGGTTTCCCTGTCCTTCCCCAGCCATTCATCACAGCAGGAGTCTCTCCCATGAAAATCCCCTCGCCTCAGCAGTTCTCCTTTAATTGCTCACTAAAACTCCACAGTGAGGAGCACATCACTGGAGAATATTCCAAGGAGAAAATCCTACAGAGAAATTCCCAATAGTTAACGAGAGAGAAGTTCTTCATTCAAATTTTTCTCATTGGCAGGGCTCCATACATTTTCGTAACCCTTTTATAAGGAACTAAAATTTTACTAAGATTCTCAAAATTTGCAAAAAAAAATTTTAAATTGACCTAGGTCAAATTTTGAGGTCAGTGAGGTCACTAACTATATTGTGATTGTAGAGTTTTTAAGGGTTTCTAAAAATTAGGGGTTAAAATTTTATGAAAATTTTCGTACGGATTTTGGACTTGTTTCTTTGACCTGGGTCAATATTTAAGGTCACAGAGGTCAAGGATCAGTAAAAGTTTGTGTTTTAGGTTGCGGTGGGGAATTCAGTTGTAAATTTAGTATTTTTAAGGAAAGCTTTGGAAAAGCCAAAAAAAAGGTTATGGAAATATAGTGGGCAATTTTATGGCAAGTGTTAAAAAATCTTGGAAAATGGGCCTGAAGGAGATAGTCATATGTGACCTTATAGTGTGGGAAAAGTAGCCCGGGGAAAAGTTTAAGTTCGCCCTGTATAAGATTGAAACACCTGATAAGGCTGTAGGAAACAAATGAGGGAAGAGCGCAAGAATAGAATTCCCATAATCTCATCAGAGCATTTCCTTCCCCTAAATTTTAATACCACAGCTTAAATATTAATTAGAGGGGAGAAAAGTCAAGGGACAAAAGTTAAGTTGAGGGAATGAATTTTAAAGCCAGTGCATTTAGAAATGATTCTTACTAATTATCACCTTCCCGTACGTACAGTGTAGTTTGTACGTGACAACATCCCCCTGGTGTGATGTAGGAGTTTCTCCAGAAATTAACATTGTGTGGTATAGGGCTTTGTCCAAAAATTAACATTACGCTGTATACGACTTTGTTCAAAAATTAACATTACGCTGTATAAGAGCTCGTTCAAAAATTAACATTACGCTGTATACGACTTCGTTCAAAAATTAACATTAGGCTGTATACGACTTTGTTCAAAAATTAACATTAGGCTGTATACGACTTTGTTCAAAAATTAACATTAGGCTGTATACGACTTTGTTCAAAAATTAACATTAGGCTGTATACGACTTTGTTCAAAAATTAACATTAGGCTGTATACGACTTTGCCCAAAAACTCATTGAGGTAAACGGAAATCATGAAACTATTCTGCCCTTATCTAAGCCAAAAAAATTAGTAGGGTTTCCATTATATTGAGAGTTATGCTGTTAAAATGATCTTATAATTACAAAATGTGTAAAGTGACAAACTAAATTTGTCCAAACGATTTTGCTCCTAAAAAAGTACTTTGTTATAAAAGCGTCCATTGCAGCTAGATGCCACTGTATATATGCATGCCCTGTACGGACGAAAAAAATTAGTTTAGTAAATTGGAAGACAAAAAAAATGTTCTTGATGAAAATGCTTTGTAAAAAGACACACAATGTTAAAGTATTACCAATAACCTCTTTATTTTCATTACATTTGAACGATTTAAAAATGTATAACATTGCTCAGAACTAGAACACAACAACCCCACACCTTCACATGAATGTACGGATGCTTAACAATCTTAACAGGTAAACACATAACAAGGATTTTTTAAAATTAAGCTAAATATTCCGATGTAATGTAAATAAACTATTTTACAACTATATTTTTTACAATTTCCAGTACATTTTAATTAACGTACGCCCAAAATAAAATCATTGTTTTTCATTAAAGTGCAATAATCATGCGGTGATAAATTTATATCGTAATAACAAGAATGTTACTATTATTACTATAAATTACTATCAGCATAAAAATTACTGAGACTTTACAGCGAGCCATAATTACTTTACCCCTAGAAGTTATTACGATAAAAAATATTCAATTCCCCTTATGTTAGCAAATGGTATTCGAAATCAATCACAAATGCTAATTTCTGAACAAACTCCTATACTGCGTAATGTTAATTTCTGATCAAACTCCTATACTGCACAATGTTAATTTCTGATCAAATTTCTATACTGCACAATGTTAATTTCTGAACAAACTCCTATACTGTTCAATGTTAATTTCTGGTCAACTCCTGTACTGCACGAAGGTTTTTTGAACAATTGGACATTTGGACTCTTTTATTGAACAATGTGAATTTTTTAATAACTCTTATACTCCTGAATGCTAATTCCTGAAATAATTCCATATTGCTCAATGCTAATTTTTGAAATTTGCAAAAGCTTGCTACAAAATTTTGATTTCTGTTTACAAATCTCATTTTCATTGCTGCTGTTTTAGACCCATTTGGTTTACGAAATTTAAAAAATTCTGGAATAAAATTTGCTAAAAATGAGGGAATTAAATATTAGTTACCATTACCCCTTTAATTGCACAACTGTATACATTCTTGTAGTCTTGTAGAGTATTATGACATAAATAATTATAATTACACGCTACTTCAGAACAAATGATATGGATGTTGCTATTATTAATATATAAATGAATGCATTTAATTAGCGTTATACACAATAACAAAATAGTACGCATTGAAATTAAAATTGATTTTAAAATAGAAATAAAACGTATAATTGCGTATATGCCCTTTGAAAGTGTCAAGACTGCTCTCTCAATTGTGTTTGGAGATGTAGTCTAAGATTGGAATGAAGATGAGGGCAAGTAGAAAAGGGGTAGCGCTTGAGGATGAGAGAAAAGCCGAGGCAAAATAAGTGATAAAAAGGGCCAGGGCTGCGGGTGAATGTGCATAAGATTTTAAGTCTGGGCTTCGAAGCAGGAGGAGAGAAGTGCCAATCGATACCATGGACCCTGGCTCATTCACATCCTTCCCTGCCCTTGCATCCGCACCATCATCATCATCAATAGCAGCAGCAGCAGATGATGATGATGAAGAGTCTGAAAGAGAAAGAGAAAAATATTTATTTAACCCCATCAATAACATTCTACGTCAAGGCCCAAAAATATCAATACTTGGACCATTTACTATTTTAACGCTTGTATTTTCCACATTTTTGGACAAGCGCCTATACTGCACAATGCTCATTTCTGGACGAGCTCATATCCCGGACAATGCATATTTTTTGAAAAATTCCTACATTGCACAAATATTATAACTCATTAAAACTTGCTCAAAGCCCGACCATTGAAAGTTTCTGGAGTACGCAGTGTATGTAAAACTATATCATTTGTTGCAAATTAAAAACCCACATTGAGCTTTTAGGTAAGTTAGGCTCATTTTTTCAGAACCTCTGTTTGGACTTTGTATTAATTTACTTCCATTAACTCGGTAGTAATGCGGAAATGTTTGCACTCAAGTTAAGTGTAGAATGTTATTATTCAAGATCGAGTGGAACTTTGAGTATGGTTTAGACAAGTGTGGTAGCTGAGGTTCATTTTCAATTAAAATCGGGTTTAGAACGTAAGTTCTAGTTTGACAGTTTCTATTTTCGGGTCAATAAAGTGTCAAGTTTAAGTTTGAGTCTAGTGTAGGTCAAGTGTATTTTAGGGTCAAGTTTAAGTTTGAGTCTAGTGTAGGTCAAGTGTATTTTAGGGTCAAGTTTAAGTTTGAGTCTAGAGTAGGTCTCGAGTTTAAGTTCTAGTCTAGTGTATGAAAAGCGTATTTTGGAGTCATTCTTAGGTCAAGTTTAAGTTCGAGTGTAATATATGTAAAGGGTATTCTGAGGTCAAGTACAACTTAAGGCGTGGTGTATTCAGGTGTCAAGTTCAGGTTTAAGTTCAGGTGAAGTGTATTTTGATATCAATTTTAAGTTCGAAACTAGTGTACGCCAAGAGAAATTTGGGGTCAAGAACTATTGGAGAACACGTTGAAGATTTTGCCACGTTAAAGTTCAGGTCAAGTTGATGTTTTTGTCATGTTAAAGTTCAGGTCAAGTTTATTTTGGAGCCAAGTTCAAGTTAAGTTTGAAATTATTTTGAAGTCAAGTTCAAATTAAGATCAAAGCCGGAGGTCAAGTCTAAGTTCGAAAGTATTTTGAGGTCAAGTTAAGTTTAAAACTATTTTGAGGTCAAGTTAAGTTTAAAACTATTTTGAGGTCAAGTTCAAGTAAAGTTCGAAAATATTTTGAGGTCAAGTTCAAGTTAAGTTCAAAAATATTTTAAGGTCAAGTTCCAATTAATTTCAAAAATATTTTGAGGTCAAGTTCAAGGTAAGATCGAAAATATTTTGAGGTCAAGTTCCAATTAATTTCAAAAATATTTTGAGGTCAAGTTCAAGGTAAGATCGAAAATATTTTGAGGTCAAGTTCAAGTTAAGTTCAAAAATATTTTGAGGTCAAGTTCAAGTTAAGTTCAAAAATATTTTGAGGTCAAGTTCAAGCTAAGATCGAAAATATTTTGAGGTCAAGTTCAAGTTAAGATCGAAAGTATTTTGAGGTCAAGTTCAAGTTAAGTTCGAAAGTATTTTGAGGTCAAGTTCAAGTTGAGCTCAAGTTTCAATAAAGTTCAAGTTGAGCTCAAGTTTCAATAAAGTTCAAGTTGAGCTCAAGTTTCAATAAAGTTCAAGTTGAGCTCAAGTTTCAATAAAATTCAAGTGTACATTAGGGTCAAATGAAATGTACATCAAGAAATAAGGCTTATATCCCTGTCCCAATGACCAGTGCCTAATGCCCAATACAAAAGGAATTATTATAATTTAAAATCCATCGAACATCCGACAGTGCGTCCTAACGAGTTTCCACTGTACAGAAACTCTTGGAATTCCTCGCACACTCAACTCCAGGGAAAAAGGTAGGGCCGGGCCGGGGAGAAAGCGAAGGGGAAAGTAAACGGAGAGGAAAAACAATTTATTGTAAGTGTCATATATTCCCGATTGCCATTAAGATACAATAATCATAATTATTCTCGTGGATGGGCCATTTCTCACTAACGTGCATTTCATGGCTCAAAGATATAATACTATGAGGAGGTTCCAGCCAGGACAAAGCGGAGGAGGGAAAACAGAGCTGGAGATGTTCCACGGAGATAGAGGGAGAGAGCGGGAGAGAAATCATGTAATGAGAAAAATGATAAGAGAAATGTCGAGGATTAGTACTTGGCTCTCATAACGCACTCAATTCAAGAGATGAGTTTATGGACCGCCACAGAAAATAGCGTAGAGCAAGAGGAGCCCGGGATAGTCTAATTTTCCCCCGCCACTATTCTAAACCAATCCCAACTTTAATACAGTACACTCAAAACATCCTCAAGTGTCTTTCCCAACCATCCAAATACAGGATGGCCCCAATCCCTTAGTTCATTTTAGCCCTCATACAGATAGGGAAATCTTACCTCCTCAACTGACTCAAATTTACTTTCTAAAAAAATTTAAAGATTTAAAAATTTATTTTATTGACCCAGGTCAATATTTCAGGTCATAGGGGTCACAAACAGAAATCTTACCTCCTGAACTGACTAATTCAAATTTAGTTTTTAAAAAATCTAAAGATTCTAAAATTTATTTTATTGGCCCAATTCAATATTTCAGGTCATAGGGGTCACAAACGGAAATCTTATCTCCTGAACTGACTGACTCAAATTTAGTTTCTAAAAATTTCAAAGACACTAAAATTTATTGAATTGACCCAGGTCAGCATTTCAGGTCACAGGGGTCACGAAGAAAAATTTTGGGTTATAATCTCATGACCTTAGATTTTTTGCTTCAAGTGAAATAAATTTTCATAAAATAAAAATTTTCTTGAATTTTTACTGGGACAAAATTTATGGGCAGAAAAATGATAAGGCGCCTACCTACCCTGTACAATGCTAATCGCATGTATAAATTTATACGAGAGCACTTTATCAGATGACTGTGGAATTGAGATGGAGACATTTATGAGTACTTTCCTCTCTCTCTCTCACATGTGCTTGGACCTTGTGGGATTTTGTGAGAGGGCACAACACGCATTGTGCCCTCTCTCTCAGACTCTGACTCTGTATATGAGGAGTTGTGAAAGCTTTGGAATGTGCATTCTCTTGTAATGGGGTTTTGAGCAGAAGCCAGAGATGGGCTGTTTGCATGTAAAAGATGGGGAAGGTAATGAGATAAGGGAGAGGAAAGCAATTTACAAGGCCATGTGGCTTGTGGTTATGATTTCTCTAATCAGATAAGTTCCGAGTAAATAATAATTCACTCCTTTTGCATTATCACTTTTTAAGGGGAAAGCTCTGAGATAAGCAACACTTGGTTTGTCTCTTCTTTAAGACTTGAGCAGGGTTCGGGGGTTCAGTCAATTGCAATGCAGTTCGTTCCTTGTGGTAGGAACAACAGTTTTGGGGAGGATTAGGAGCATTAGTAGTTACGAGTATGGGTGAGTTCAAGTAGGGGTTGAGGTCAAATATGTGAGGAAATTAATATGTAGAACAAGTTCAAGTTAAAGTGCACGGTCACAGTTGGTGTAGATTTTTTCCGGGTAAAGATCAAGTGAGAGATGAGATTTTGTTCAGGTCAAGTTCAAGGGCGAGTTGTGAAACAATTTAGGTCAAAGTTCAACTGAGAGTGGAGTTTTTTGTTCAGGACAAGTTGGAGTGACAGCCGAGGTTTTAAAATAATTCAAGTCAGTCTGATTGTGAGTTGTAGTACTCATAGTAAAGGTCAAGTTCAAGTGTAATTTTGTATTCAGGTCAAGGTCAATTGAGAGCCGAAGCTTTAAAACAGGCCAAGTTAGACCACCTTCTAGTGCTGTTCATGTTTAAGTGAGATTCGAGTTTTGGAAAAGGTCAAGTCAGACTGAACTGTAGTAAAGGTCAAGTGAAAGTGAAAGTCGAGTTTTTATAAAGGTCAAGTTCAAGTAAGAGTCGAGTATTTACAAAGGTCAAGTTCAAGTGAGAGTCGAGATTTTATAAAAGTCAAGTTCAAGTGAGAGTCGAATTTTTATAAAGGTCAAGTTCAAGTGAGAGTCGAGTATTTACAAAGGTCAAGTTCAAGTGAGCGTCGAGTTTTTATAAAGGTCAAGTTCAAGTGAGAGTCGAGTATTTACGAAGGTCAAGTTCAAGTGGGCGTCGAGTTTTTATAAAGGTCAAGTTCAAGTGAGAGTCGAGTATTTACAAAGGTCAAGTTCAAGTGAGCGTCGAGTTTTTATAAAGGTCAAGTTCAAGTGAGAGTCGAGTTTTTATAAAGGTCAAGTTCAAGTGAGAGTCGAGTTTTTATAAAGGTCAAGTTCAAGTGAAAGTCGAGTATTTACAAAGGTCAAGTTCAAGTGAGAGTCGAGTTTTTATAAAAGTCAAGTTCAAGTGAGAGTCGAGATTTTATAAAAGTCAAGTTCAAGTGAGAGTCGAGATTTTATAAAGGTCAAGTTTAAGTGAAAGTCGAGATTTTAAAACGGTCAAGTTCAAGTGAGAGTCGAGTATTTAAAAAGGTCAAGTTCAGGTGAGTGTGAAAGTTCTGCTAAGGTCATTAGAATTGACGTTCAAAGTTTGTTGAGGTCAACACCTAGTGAGAATGGAGTTGGAAACGAGGTCAAGTGAAAGTAATTTTTGACGTCCTTTGGAGTAAAATATCAGGTCCGAATGAGAGCGCTGTTGTACAACGGGGTAAGTTAAAATCTAGAATATGAATTCTTCCTGGTCAAGTCCAAGTGAGGGTCAAGGATTTGGTGAGGTCAAGTTCAGGTCAAGGATATGTGTCCTCAAATGTGTTTGTTTCAAGCCACCCTCAGAAACAAGCTCCCACACATAAAATTGTACGTTTAACAAGTAACAACTGCATGCTCAGCCTGTCTTATAGCCCTGAATTTCAAACTCAGGGAAAATTCCACACTTGATTACTACGCTCACTCAAGTGTCGCATTAAATAAAATAAATACACTGTTACATTTGCAATGTGTCTTTGTAGCAGCCATCCACAAGAGCAATGGTTTAAATGCTTTAATGCTCACACAAAATTTAGTCACCGCATGGAAATTGGCTAAGCAATTTGGGAAGTTCGGAGGAAATGATGCGAGCCACGTTGAATAGATAATTTTTTGAGGGAATGTGCTCTACGGAGACAGGTACGGACTGAAATGTTAATAAATGAAAGGTAGGAACTAACGTTGGAAGGACTGGACCCAGAGCGTGGCAGATGCTGGGAAAAGGGTTTCTCCTCCACAAGAATATTTGCCTTGGTCCTTTGGGACCACCTTGACAATGACTAGTTTGGAGATGGTGCTAAATAGAGACTTCTCAGTCTCGATGTTGATCCCTCCACGGATGACAGAGCTCTCCTTGACAGGGATGTCATTGTGGAGCCAAGTGACGTTAGGAGCGGTGAGACCGGGATGGGAAATCATGCAAGTGAAGTTAGCAATGCTTCCTTCCGGCAAATTCAGCTGCACTGGTCCCACAATCCTCGCTTCAGTCACTGCAACACAAACAGTCAACCTTTGTCATTTACATATTGCTTTTAAATATGTACGAAATTGTATTACATATACATAACACATACTAATACTAATGAATTCAAAACCATTTCGTTCGCTGTTTCCCCCATTTATGGTGTACAGCTCTCTGAGCAGCATTATATATTCGAATGTTCTAGTTCAAGTATGAAGCAAATTTGGGAGGGGAAAAATACTGAGTTTCGAGCTTGAGATTCAGGTGTGAGTTTCAAGTTTGTGTTTCAAGTTTGGGTTTCAAGTTTGGGTTTCAAGTTTGGGTTTCAAGTTTGGGTTTCAAGTTTGGGTTTCAAGTTTGGGTTTCAAGTTTGGGTTTCAAGTTTGAGTTTCAAGTTTGAGCTTCAAGTTTGAGTTTCAAGTTTGAGTTTCAAGTTTAAGTTTCAAGTTTGAGTTTCAAGTTTGAGTTTCACGTTTGAGTTTCACGTTTGAGTTTCAAGTTTGAACTTCAAGTTTGAGTTTCCAGTTTGAGTTTCCAGTTTGAGCTTCAAGTTTGAGCTTCTAGTTTGAACTTCAAGTTTGAGCTTCAAGTTTGAGTTTCAAGTTTGAGTTTCAAGTTAGAGTGAGCTTTTAAGTTCCTAAATCCAGTGTCTTTTTAGTTATGGAATTAAAAATTTTAGTAGACTTTTGAGGAGTTTGAAGCTACAGTATGAAAGTTCGAATTACTAGGGAGCAAGCGGATTTAAAGCTGAAGTACGCTTCAAGTTTCGGATTCGGATGGGCTTAAAGTTTCAAGATTTTGAAAATTGAAGTTTATCGTTGCATACAAGGTATTAAGACTCGAGGGAAATACTGGCTCCACATTTCAGCTTCAAGCTAATGTGAGGATGCACTTGAAATTGAGTTTTTCAAGTTTGACTTAAATTGTTAATGTTGCCGAAATTAAACTTCCCACATGATGTTTGCCTGCTTGAGTTATCAATTCAGCTTGACAGTCTTGCCTAAATTTTGAGTTCAAGTATAAAATTTATATTTTATTTTCAAGGTCAAGTGTAGTACTTTTGACTTTCAAGTTTGAGATTATATTTTATTTTCAAGGTCAAGTACAGTACGTTTGACTTTCAAATTTGAGATTATATTTTATTTTCAAAGTCAAGCGTACTTTTGAGTTTTAACCTTGATGTTGTATTTTATTTTCAAGTTCAAGTGTACTGTTGAATTTGGAGTTTGAGTTTATATTTGATTTCAAAGTTGTAGGATAAACTCGAGGATCTAGTTGAGAGAATTTGCCGAACCATGACTGTTAGGGAGCCCTAAACCACAGGATGTTTGGATTTCGGTAAGCTTAAACGGAATGTCAACAAAAGCTTAAGCCCGATTCTCCCTCGTTGGTGTTTGGTCGTATGCTTTAACCCTGGTTGAGTTTGTGTGAAAAAAAGATGTTGGGGTTGCCCTTGGAAGCCAGAAGGACTGTAATCCCCATTCTCGGCCGTAACTGATACGGAAGATTTTGATTGGGAGAATGGACTGGATGAAGGGTAGTTAGGAAAATAAGTCCTGCTGATAAATGAGTTATTACGGAGATGGACGAGGAGCAGCGGGGAGGGGGAAATTATCAAGTCCAATTGTAAGCCTGGACCAATCTTGGCTTTGATTGAGTTTTGGTCCAATAATAAATGACCTTGGAATGTAATTTACTCAGAGTATGGACGGGTGCGGAAAAGGAAGAAAAACATTTCCTGGATTTATGAGTCTGTCAGATCCAGCACTATTCCTATTATTACACCATGTTTCTGTGGGGATAATCACCACGTGTCCCTTCATTCACCTCTGCAACACAATCCAATCTTATTTTACTTCACAGCTCCCCTTCCATGCCCTACGCTCTAATCAACTAGATGAGAAACTGGAGAGTTACTAGTCAAAGTCAAAATCGAGTTCAAGTTCAAGAGGAATTTCAAGTTTTCTAGGCATGGAATTAATGGTTACAAGGGTCTCAAAGTAAAGGAAACAAATTATGGGAGTTATTTGAGAGCGGAAGTGGTAGGGGTCAAGTTTGTGTCAAACTGGAGTGAAATTAATGAGAGGTCAGTTAAAGTGGAGTTTAAGGTCAAGTTTGGATAATGCTGGGGTCAAGTTTAACTTTTAGAGCTCACTCTTAGAAATTAGTGTAGAGTGCGAATCAAAGATCGTGGCAAAATCAGTGTTAATCTGATAACGGGTCAAGCTCTGGTCATTTTTGGATCAAATTCAAGTTCAAGTTTGGATCGACTGGTGGTCATGTTGGGTCGGTTACAAGCTCAAGTTTATGTTGGCTTATAGCTCAGGTCATTTAGAGGTCAAGTTTACACTGAAGGTAACTTAGGAACAGTAATACTCAATATCGAATATACACGGAAGGAAAGTTAAGGTCATTCAAAGTACTGTTAAGGTCAGGGTAGGGTCACTAATTCTCGATGTCAAGTTTATACTCAGTGCACAGTTAAGGTCAATAGCTCACTAAATTTCGATTTCACAATTGAGGTCAATTCCACAATCAAGCTCAAATCTTTTCAAGTTCTCACTCGAGGTCAAGGTCAGGCTCACGTACTCACTCAAGGTCAAGTTCACGTCCTCACACAAGGTCAAGACAAGGTCAAGCTCAGGTTCTCACTCAAGGTCAAGTTATGGTGAATTCCACAATCAAGCTCAATTCCTTAATCAAGGTCAAGTTTACAATCAAGCTCAATTCCTTAATCAAGGTCAAGTTTACAATCAAGCTCAATTCCTTAATCAAGGTCAAGTTTACAATCAAGCTCAATTCCTTAATCAAGGTCAAGATAAGGTTAAGTTTACCATCAAGATCAAGCTCTCACTCGAGGGCAAGTTCACAATCAAGCTCACGTTCTCACGCAAGGTCAAGTTAAGGTTAAGTTTACAATCAAGGTCAAGTTCTCACTCAAGGTCAGGTTAGGAAAAAATTCACACTCAAGGTCAAGTTAGGATAAAATTCACACTCAAGGTCAAGTTAGGACAAAATTCACACTCAAGATCAAGTTTACTTGATGGTCAAGCTCAGATAAAATTCTCACTCAAATTCAAGTTTAAGTAAGGGTCAAGTTCAGGTCGTATTCTGGCTCATGTTTAAATTTGATTCAAACAACGTAATAATACAAGTTCAAGTTTGATTTCAATTATGCTCAAGATGTGATTTACAAGACAAATTTAATGAATTTAACATCCGCAATAACTAAGTTCCTGGCACCCCTATTTACAACGGGGGCGGTACAACGAGACCACACTGTAAACATTACCCTTATACGAAAGGAATGGAAGCAACAATGTGGAGCTTTCTTACAACCAAACACCTCTCGCTACTACTGCATGGAAATAATCCACAGTCTGCTCCTTCCACGTAGAATGGAAAAGATTAACAATTAAGATGAGTTCCGAGAAAACGTGTTGAATAAGGCTGAGCCTTTGACACAGGTGATGTCCCTTCTGGGACGTTGTGTAAGCTCCTTTTGTATTCTTAATGGCCTTGAGCCTAAAGGGCAATATTGCCAAAACCCAGAGAATTATCCTACTGGGAAGTCTCGTTATAAGGCACTTTCTCCGCCCCTACCATAAACACATTTCCTCAGCCACACTATAACCGCATTTCCCTAACTATCTTTCCTATAACGTTATATGTTAATGAATACTATGAAATGTAGATGCATAGGTTGCAGGCATAAAGACGGAAAATCCCCAGGCCGCTATAACGAGGTTCTACTCCACGAATATGAAGTCTGGGCTGAAATGTATTGCAGCCTCCAAGACTTCTTTAGATGTTAGTTTTGGTGATGCAAGTGTGTGGTTGAGTCTGTTTGCATTTCCTATCTCTCGTGTAAGTGTGTCCGTGTGAAATTACTGTAAGAAGCCAACCCTCAATATAACGGACCCACGTAACTAGTACTAGCAGGCGCCTTACATGCAGGGGGAGAGCTATTCGCACACATTTTTACGCTTAAAATTTGAAATTGTCTTTGACTACATTTTCTAGAATCCTCACATTTTGTGAATATTTGAGGAGGCCGTTATAAAGCGACCGTACTGTATGGGCTTGGAGAGGAGATTGAATTTGGGAGGGTAAGTGAGAGAGCGTGTTGAGATAATAAGGAACTCTTTCTCTCCTTGAGAGTCAAAACCATTAGCGAGACTTGAGCTACCCTCGACATGATTATTCAATCTTGACAAATCGTCTCTCAATTTCCATAATTCCCAATCAACACTTCCCGCCTCGGGCCATGTCATTAGCTAGGCTGTGTTTTCAGGATCAGCGGTAGTGGCACCAATGAGTGCGGACTTTTGAGTGGAGCTCCGGTCGGGGGCATGTCGGACTGGGTCAAGTTAGGGTCATGTTTTTAAAAAGTCTAACCTGTGATCTAAAATCCTGAAGATTCAGTTAATACTTGATTGCCTAGTTTCAATTATGTTAAGTTTTTCAGTATGAGGTAGTTTTGTAATTGGGTCAATTTTGGTCATATTTAAACCCGTTGGTGTGAAATTCGGTCATAGTTTTGTGGAAATATTGTAATTGGTCAAATTTGGCGATAGCATGGTCAACGGCCATAATTTGGTCAAATCTGGCAAAATTCGGTAATATCATGGTCAAAGGTTATAATATGATCGTATTTGGTCAAAGAGGGATCAATGGTCATAACATGGTCAAATTTGGTCACAGCATGGCCGAAACTCCTTACTTGGTCAAATTTGGTCGAGTCTGATCAAAGGTCATAACCTAGTCAAACTGGGTCGAAACATGATTCAAGGTCATAACTTGGTCAAATTGGGTCGAAACATAATCAGAGGTCATAACTTGGTCAAGTTGGGTCATAGCGTGATCGAAGGGCAAAATTTGTAAAATTCGGTCACATCAGGGTCAAGCATCCTAACTTGGGCATAGCATGGTCAAAGGTCATGGCATGATCTAAGGTCTTAGCTTGGTCAAAGGTCATGGCATAATCTAAGGTCTTAGCTTGGTCAAAGGTCATGGCATGATCAAAGACCATAACTTGATCAAAGCATAGTAAAAGATCTTAACTTGGTCAAACTTGGCCAATCCTTGACGAAATTTTGTCACAAATACGTAACTTTTCTAAACTATAAATACCCAATACGGTCAAAAAAAAATTTAATTAACGTCATAAGGCTAAAATATCTACCAAAAAAGATACGCTTTAAATCTCAAGGAAAGATCACAAATGTAAAATGGTTATGAATAACCCTTCAGCACTAAATATTATTAAGGTCAAATATGGTCCAAAATCGGTCAGCCCTCTTGATTGAGACCAATTATCCGTAATTTGTGCCAGGATTGGACAAGAGGGTTGGTCCCGTCCAAATCCCACAATCTTTAAACATTTCCGGGTCAATCTCTGAAAACTAACGGTCAATGTCCGGTCAATTCTCAAAACCCGTCTAATTTTCTTAGGCTACGCTCAGAAAAAGAATTTTAAAATGGAGTCCATTTTGACGAGACTCCACGCTACATATTTGAGCCACATTTCACAATAGGACTTTTATGAGGACTTACCTTTAGGTTTGGAATTCAAATTGGAGTCGAGTTGCAAGGGTGAGGACTCCATTACTCGCCAGGCTGAGTGCACGGTCTCATCCCTCCCTGTACAGTGTTCAAAATAATGGAAAATCCCAAATGAATTGAGGTCCCATTCAGAACATAAGACATAGCCTTGGGGGGCTTGAGAAATGGAAAATAGTTTTTAAATGGAGAAAGTGACTCACCAAAGACGAGTAGGAAGATGCTGGCCGTGAGTTTGGGCTCCGTATTAACTTGACACTCATAAGCTCCCTCATCTTTCTTGCTCACGCGGATAATCTTGAGCGTCCAGGAATTGTAGAGCTTGCCCTGCCGGAGGAGACTCACCCGGGGATCGCTCGTGTACACGTGATTCCCGGATGTGAGGATGTGAAGGTCCCGACGTCGGATCCATGACACCTGTCCCAATAATTAAATCAACGTCACACCTTCAAGCGTACATATCTTCACTCTCACTACCATTTCCCCACCCGCACAATTAAACACCACTCAGCAGGGTGACCACAGGCATTTCCCCCTCCTGGCCCACAAAAGATAGACAATTTATTTGCCAACCTTCCAAAATTAATCTCATTGACCTAGGTCAATATTTGAGGTCACAGGGTTAAGAAATGCCAAGCAAAGACTTTTTTTTCAGAATGTTGACTTCCTCATTTTTGGATAATCGCAGAAATTTTTTCTTATTAAATATTTTGACGCCGGGTTGTAGCAAATTTTGCGGGCTTTCCAGGGAGCTATTTGACAGTTCTCTACCTAAATAATTGCAAAAATGACTGGAAATTTTACAAACGCCGGGACATCCATGAAAAAATGGAGATCCGAAATTCTTTCTTTCCTTCATTTTTCTCACTTTCTTTCTTGAACCTAAATTTCTAAAATCTTGCTCCAGGTCTTTCGCATTAGTTTTCCTAATTCTTAACGTAGAGACCTGTCAAATAGCTGCCTGGAAAGCCCGCAACATTTGCTACAATCCAGCGTCAACACATTTTCTAAACAAAAATTTCTGCAACCATCCAAAAATAAAGGAATCAACGTTCTGAAAAAAAGTCTTTGCTTCATATATTTTGACCCTGTGACCTCAAATATTGACCTAGGTCAATCATGTAAATTTTGGAAAATTGGCAGCTCAATTTGCTACAAACTGGGGGGAATCAAATATTTTATATTTACTTTTTTTGTGGGCCAGAGGGGTCAAATGCGTATGGTGACCCTCTAAATGCAATAGTAACGTGGAGCCTCTTTAGCATGACCTCCCAGGGATCTATACTTTCAAATACGGGTTCCGTGACCTTCACTCATTATTTTTTTTTACAAGGGAGGTTTTTTTATACTTAGGCAGCCCATGTTTTTTTTGTTGATTGTTTTGCTCTTTTACATTGTAAAAAAAATTATTGTGGGTTCAATTGGGGTAATGGAAGGGTTGATTTGAATATTGGGGTAATTTGGACCCCAGTAGAGTTAACACCTTCGAAGGGATGGGGAAGTGACTACTGTGATTGCATATGATGTTACATACGAGAGATGACACGGTAGTAAAGTTTAACGAGGCCATTCCCACATCGTTTATTGCGGTCTCAGTTCCATTACTGTCATATCTCCGTCCTTAAAATCTTATGTACACATTCGCATGCATTTACAGGAAATAACCTGGTTTTGACACATGTGTCAACACGGCAGGAGACACATGAGCCCCCCAGAAGTGAAACCTCACTATAGTGGTCCCTCCTTTAAGAATATTTTTATTTCCAAACTGCACCTGAATAATTTATTGGGTTTGTATTTACTACGAGAACTTATACAAGGATGTTTACAGGATTGCGGGTCACACACAAACTGTCATTGCACGCTGGTTGTAAGGCATGCCCTATTATAATAGCATTGTCTCTATATAAGGGATAGCTTTTATCTCCTTTAAATTGAAAGACGGGAAAAGTTCTTTAAAAATCCCATTAAAATAAATAAAACCATCTCAAACCCCAATTTTGATTCATCATGCCTGATTTATTTTTCAAGGAACTCTATTTCCCTGTATAAATTTACCCGGAATTTATACAACCAGGTTTTTTTGCAATTTAACGAAAGCTGGAATGGAATCATTGGGGACATTTCCAAGGAAACCAGATATGTATGTCCCAGGTAGGCCAAAATATTTTACGCCGTTTGCCCTCAAACACAATTTAAAAAAAAAACCTGGTCGGGTAATTTTAAAAATTTAACGGGACCTTGAAGGGAATTGAGGCGGATGTTGGGAAAATTTTCGGATTAGGGGGAGAAAAATTTTTACAAAAATTTGGGGGAATTTTGGTACAAAATTTGGGAACTGTTTTTAGGGGAAGTTTGTAAGGTAAAGGGCAAAGGTTATTGTGACACCATGTGCATACTTCTGGGAGGAAAAATCAATTTGGTGGAAGAAACTTTAAATATTTAGAGTTTGGCGGGAATTTGAAAAAAGAAATTTAAATAGTTCCTGGACTAAGTTTGTGAGTGTATTGGGAGCAAAGATGTAGGTTTTTTTCCCACTCGCACTCACACTCGCACTCCCATAGAGAAAAAATCCACCACTCCTACTCTTGCCCACTCGTAGTGTTACTGAGAATGTAAAACTCCTACTCCTACTCTCAGCGCTAACTACAAATCTCACTACTCCTACTCACCACTCGTGAGTTACTCAATGTTTTCACCGAAATATTTGCAAATATTAAGACAAAAATTTTCCTTATAATTATAAAAGCGAATACTAAGCACAAAATAGTTCAATTTAATTTTATAGTCAAAATCAATGACAAATGCAAAGACCGACGAAGTTTACAATAATTGACTATATTTATAATAACATCGCCTGGAAGTATGCTCAAGATTTATTTCTAATCTGTGACATATTTTGTCTTCCAATGCATGGTTTGTACATACATAAGTCGGCATTCCACACTATTGTTTGTTTAAAATTATGAAATATTTTCCGCCAATCTTTTAGCGTGGCAATGCTAGCTTTATGCTATTAATACAATGGTACGAGAAATAGTGAGTAGCAAATCATGCTACTCCTACTCCTACTCATTTTCTATGCTTCGATTTATACCACTCCAACTCACGAAGTTTTTTGCGCCTTCACTCCTACTCTTTACCTTGCTACTCCCCTGTGAGTGTGAGTAGGAGTGTGTTGAGTGCACTCGTCACTCACGAGTAGCCCCCATGTATGATTGGGAGATGTAAGTTTTGTGTGGGAACCTTGATGGGATTGCATTTGAGGGACGGAAATAGTGAGAGGCAATGATTGAGGAACATGATGTGACAATTAGCCTGTTTTCAGACGGCGGTCACACGTCATCCACACGATGTATACACAAAGGATCAGTCAGAGGTCAGGTCAAGTTCAAGTAAGAGTTGGCAAACAAGTGGATAGAATTGATTAGTTAGTAAATTGTGAGGAGCAGGAATAGGGAATGATTGGGGGACTTTGTGAGTAGGTCAAATTTAAGGTCAAGTACGGAAGCTGAGGTCAAGTTTTGGTTTGGAAGTTTTTTTTGTGGAATATTTTTTTAATGCTTGGATGGAGGTCAAGTTTAGATGGAGTTTTTTCGTAAGTTTAAAATAATAATGAATTTTTCAAGTCAAGTTTGCGTTAAGTTGAAGTTTGGGCTAAGGTTGTAGACCTAGTTTTTTAATGAATTGTCAAAGGACAAGGGGAATTTAAGTGAAGGGTAAGATTGTAGCTGATTTTAAATCTAAATCAAGTGTGTGTTGGCAGGGTCTGATTTCAAATGTAGGTCAAGTTCTGAATGAGTGCGATATTAGGATGTGAAGTTTAAGTTTGAAGTAAGTTCAAGTATGGGTGAAGTAAATGTTTGTGGTAAATTTGATCAGGTATACATTCGACCCAGTCAAGTTTAGGATAAGGTCAACAATTTTGTGTCAAGTTTTGGTAACGTCGAGTGCCAGTTCTGGTAAAGGTCAAGTACAAGTTCAAGCTCTGGTGAAGGTCAAATTCAAGTTCAAGGTCTGGTAAAGGTCAAGTACAAGTTCAAGCTCTGGTGAAGGTCAAATTCAAGTTCAAATTCAAATTCTGGTAAACGTCAAAATCAAGTTCAAATTCTGGTCACGTTCAAGTTCAAGTTCAAATTCTGCTCACGTTCAAGTTCAAGTTCAAATTCTGCTCAACATCAAGTTCAAGTTCTGGACGCGTACAAATTCAACTTTTGGTAAAGTTCAAGTTCAAATTCTGGTAAAGGTCAAGTTGAAGTGGTTGTCCATTCCAAGTGGTTGTTCTTATTTGGCTAAGGTCAAGTTCAATCTAATGTTTTGGTCAAGTTCGAGTTTGAATAATTTTCCCAAGTTCAAGTTTAATCAAAGTCAAGTTAGGTATGTGAAAGAGTCAAGTTCAGCTTGAATTACGTCCCACAAGTGCACTCAAGTTGAAGATCAGTTAATGCCTTATCAAAATGAAAAATCTCATCCAATAATCCTACTTATATATTTTAGAGCTAGCCAAATCTTAAAAAACTCGAATGTTCAAGTTCAAGTTTGAGTACGGTTCTAGTCCGACCTCATCTCTATGTTGTACGAGAGTTAGGAGACGGAGAAAGCCGGGAAAAGCTACATGTGTTCAGTTTGGTGAGATAAGGAATTGATGGACAAGACGGAGGACGGAGAGCTCCTGGGATGAGGGGAAAGAGTGAGGACGGGAAGAGCGATTGTGTCAAATAATCAAGAGTGACAAAAATACAGACGTTTCCATTTTCCCAGCCTTCAATTGATTTTGCCCGGGTGAGGAGATCCCATTGTTCCCGTACAAATTCTGTCTCCCCAGGTTTTTTCCCAATCTCTTTTGTGGGTTCAGTACTGGAGGATTTTTCTGGACTCGGATTTTTCATTTTTCGACTCACGGTCACGATTGACAAGGTCTCAGTCCCTTGACAAATTTCCGGACAGCAGAGAAAAGGAAGGAGGGAAAATCTGAGCATTTTTCTATCTCAAGGCAACGCTAGTCCTTCCATAAATTTATGACTCCAATATTTTACGTACATGGACTTTAATAGCCGAGCCAGGAACTAATATTCACTTTTCCATATAAATAACTTCATATTTTGTGAAAAGGGGCAAATACTGGTAGAAATATTGTCAATTTGTTTTTGGCGTGTTTTGCAATTTTTCTCATTTATAGTAAACCCCCATTTGAGGCATATATACGCCTACTGCAAAAATATATGCACAGGTATTTATGTCCAACGGAATTGGGGTTGGGTAAAATTCTTGAAACATTTCTTTTCTTGTCAGAGCTTCAAAACTATTTTTACAAAAAATTGATGAACAAATAAAAATGTACTTTTCCCGAGAATTTATTCCCCATTTGAAAATGTGCCAGATTTTTATTTTTATTGGATTAAAATTGTATCTGCTCAATTTGTATTTCATTCAATTTAATGCCTACAAAATTAGTGTGAAAATTTGGAACGTTTGAATTTATCCCTAAATGTTAAAACATTTTTCGTAAATGAAGCAGTCCAAGGATTTTCCCTTAAAATATCTTTTGAATTCCGGGAAAAATAAGTTTTTCGAAAATTCTTTTTTAAAATTTTCTTTAAAATTTTGCAAATTTTACATTTCGATTTTTCCCCAAACTGTTGACCACTAAAATTCATAAAATTTCCCTAATTTTCCGGGAAATTTTTAATCAAGACAAATTTTTGCCCCAAAAAATATTTTTCCTACCCGAATTGCTTACACTCAAAAATTTGATTCAAATTTGTTGGCTTCTGTCCAACCCTGGGTTATAATCATGGACGGTTCCCAAGACCATGCCACTTTGTCACACGGACTTTCTCCCTCTCATATGTCTCAGATCTCTATACCACTGTCCAGTTCTGGGATTTAGAACTGCAGTCCGCAAAATCCCTTGAAACCTTTCCTTGACCTCTGACTTTCTCCTCCGCATGGTTCCCAAAGATACGAACAAATCTAGCAACTTGTCATATTTTCCTCACTGACAAATCCCCCTTTTCCCCCATAATCAAAAATCTTTACCCTCTCAATGTTTTCAAAAATATTTTGCCAATTTTAGGGCTGAGACTAAAATTTGTGGGCTAATGGAACAGATGATAAAAATGCAAAAAATTCCAACATGCCTAAATTAATCAAAAAATATTTTAAACAGTTCTCATTTAGGGTTGGAATTTTAGGAATTTATTAATTTTTTTTTTGGATCAAATGTTGTTTTTTGAACCCATAATTTGTACTAGATTCCATTGAAGCGGAAAATATTTCCATTTGCATTTGCACTTAAATTGTGAGTGTATGCTTTTGACAGTTGGAAATAAATGAGGGTTTGAGCTCCCAGGCATGATTACATGGAACTGACACGTGACTGTTATAATGCGAGTACACTGTATATATACATATATTCACATGGCCCTATTCTGGTTTTATTTGAGAGTGAGGGAGAGTGCACACGTGGATGGACTTGAACTATAAGGACTCTCAAACCATCCTGTATAATTATTAGCTTTTGAAGCTCCAGAGATGCGACGATCATAGAGCAAGGGATTGCGTCAGGATAAATCTCTGGTGAGAGTGCATCGCATCAAAATATTTACAGACTTGTGGGTATTTTGCATTTATGTATAGGGGATCCCCATTTATCAATACACTGCTCGGCTGCTCCCGCGAGGATTCCGCAAAGTACAGTCCGATCTTTATGCAGTCAAGTCTCTTTACAAAGGACGATCAGAAGGTCCAACCAGGTTAATTTACAAGGAATTATTCGAAATTTTGTCTAAATTTAAGTGTAATTCACAGGGAAATCCATCAACATTTACACTTAAATTACAAGAAATTTGCTCAAAATTTGTTCGTAACTTGCATCAGATTTGATCAAAATATCGGCATAATTTTCAGCAAATTTGTCCGAAATTTGCTCAACATTTTCTACAAATTTGCTCACAATCTACCCATAATTTGAAACAAATTTGCTTAAAATTAGCAAATTACAATAAATTTGCGCAAAATATACCCATAAATTGCATCAAATTTGCTTAAAATTAGCAAATTACAATAAATTTGCGCAAAATATACCCATAAATTGCATCAAATTTGCTTAATATTAGCAAATTACAAATTTGTTCGAAATCTACCCAAAAATTTGGTTAAAACTAGTGGTTAAATTACAATAAATTTTCCCTTAATTTAGATTGAATTTCATCAAAATTTGCGCTAAATTACGTTTAAGTTTACACTAAATTTACATTACATTTCCAGTCGAATTTTGCCTCTGATTTACAACTAATTTGCCCCTAATTTATACTGAATTCGCCACTAATTTACGCTCATTTTGTCTCTAATTTACACTAATTCTGCCCCTAATTTACACTGATTTTACCCCTAATTTCTACTGAATTTGCCCCTAAATTTACCCCTAACTTAGACTAAACTTGTCCCTAATTTACACTGATTTTACCCCTAATTTCTACTAAATTTGTCCCTAAATTTACCCCTAACCTAAACTAAACTTGCCCCTAATTTACACTGGTTTTACCCCTAATTTTTACTAAATTTGCCCCTAAATTTACCCCTAACCTAAACTAAACTTGCCCCTAATTTACACTGATTTTACCTCTAATTTCTACTAAATTTGTCCCTAAATTTACCCCTAACCTAGACTAAACTTGTCCCTAATTTACACTACATTCCCCAATAATTTACGCTGAATTTTACCGAAATTTATGAAAGATTTAGATAAAATTTGCTCTTCCAGTAATGCTAATTAGCACTGTAGCAAATCGGAATGTGTTCAAAAATATACTGCTGTTAAAATGAGACAGTCACTACCAGACTAGTTGAACAATGCTCTCCCAAGGAAAAAATAACTCGATAGATAATGATTGAGAATTCTTTTTCCCTCAAACGCAGATTTTGGACCCTGGGGAAAAATCCTTTTTTGAAGGAAGGTCCACTATAGCGAGGATCGACTGTCGACGCTGGGATAAGTCGTGGGAAGAGTGGAAATTCTCATGAATGGAACATGAAGGCGAGCGTAAAAGTAAACAAGCCATTATCCATTAGCGAATCTTGACTCTCACTCATCATCAATAACTTTTGACAAAATGATCGCGGCTCACTTCCCCAAAAACTCAGACAAACACCGCTATAGAAATCCATGCAATGCAGATGAACATATGAAACTTCAGTACAGTGTCCGAGCCATTTATACGTGGAACTACCCGAGGGTCATGTAAAGGGTCCCTAAAAAGTTTCTTACGCTGAAACCCATTTGTATTATTATAATGTGCGAATTTTACAAAAAGATTCTGTTTTGGAATTACTATAAATTTTAATATTTAAAATTATAGTATTTATATATTTAATAAAAGCTTTTTTCAGAGAAACGTTTTTGGCCCGTTATATGATCTGCAAATATTTGAGAAAATTTTTAGTAGAAAATGGGGCTTTGTAAATATTCAAAAATTTCTGGTACTTATTGTCAAGTACATTTATTGGTTTTAAAAGTTGGAAAATTTTCAGCGCATGAACAATAACAATATTTTTGTCGAGAGTTTTACTTAAAAATGGGCCGAATATTTTAATCGTGCTGGGGATTCTGTTTTGTGGGAATACACTGTGGGGAAACATTTTGAGGGACTCTGGACACAACCCATAGGGAGTATTTATGAAGCTATTGAGCAAATCCTGGATGTAAATTCCAAAACCATGAAAGGAAAAGGGAATGTGAGGTTTCAGCCCAGGACCATTTGCTTTCATGTAAATACGCCGGACTTTTTCCATTAAAAACTTTCTCTTCGGCCTTTCTCTCTCTCTCTCTCCCTCGGTAATGAACCCAAGGAGAATTTCCTCAAATGAATAAAAGTCAGAGCAAACAAACACACATTCCTTCGGGGCCAGTGCTCCAATTCGCTCCTTTTCAGCAGAAATTTAAACTTACTTGTACAAATGAGTGTAATTGCAAAACCAAGTCACTTTGCATCTCTCACTTTTCCTTTGTAAAGTTTCAAATCCAGCCCCTTAAAAAAATCAAGTGCCCGAGGATTTCAAAAATTCTAACGGGTCATTTTTCACCAAGTTCATATTCAAAGCAAATTCTGCCTTGGGGCTCAGCGTGATAAAATTTGCACGCTATTTTTTTAAACTAATCTTTCCAACGTTTTTTTAAATTTACGCAAATTCACCTAAACTTTGCCTAAAATTCATCTAAAAGTGGCTTGAAATTCACTTAAAATTCAGTCAAAATTCGCTTAAATTTCGCCTAAAATTTTTCTCAAAATTTGATTATAATTCGCTTAAAATTTACTAAACTTTGCTTAAACTTTGCCCACAATTTGCCAAAGATTTGCCCAAAATTCATGTGAAAATTTTTCAAACATTTGCAAACAAATTCGCCCAAAATTCATGCGAAAATTTTTCAAACATTTGCAAACAACTTCACCCAAAATTCATGTAAAATTTTTTCAAACATTTGCAAACAAATTTACCCAAAATTCATGTAAAATTTTTTCAAACATTTGCAAAAAAATTTACCCAAAATTCATGTAAAATTTTTTCAAACATTTGCAAAAAATTCGCCCAAAATTCATGTACAAATTTTTCAAACATTTGCAAAAAATTCGCCCAAAATTCATGTACAAATTTTTCAACCACATCCAAAAAAAATCACCCAAAATTCATGTAAACATTTTTCAACCACATGCAAACAAAATCGCCCAAAATTCATGTAAACATTTTTCACCCACATCCAAAAAAAATCACCCAAAATTCGCCCCAAAATTTACATAAAATGCGCATAAATTTTACAAAAAATTCACAGAAATTTCACAGAAAATTCGCATAAAATATCCCCTTAAATTAGAAGGAAAAAAGTGACTACAACTTTTCAAATTTCGTCCCTACACAATAATATACGAGATGAGAAATTACTTATGGGAATCCCTTCCATTCCAATACATAATCAAATGCTGGAGTATGTAAATCCCTCCGGGACTCAAATGTGTAATATTTTGGAAGCCCTTTTGCTTTGATCCGCCAAGAATTGCAACTTTTGGAAGTTGAGTGGGATAAAAGCTCTCGTATCCATCCCTTCCATTTGCAATAATTCCATTGTGACGGCCTTTTGCAAATGGGCCATGAGAATGAGAAGCGGGGCAAGTACTAATGAATTCCTAATCAATTCCAAGCGTCCAAAGTGCACGCTTCATCAATTAATTAATTCTTATTATCAGGACAACTCCATCCGTCCAGAACTTGGTAATTTTCAACCAAGATGAAAAAAAAACTTTCAATACTTTTCCTATTACCATTGCGTCTCCGACAGAACATTAATCATTCCCTTCCTCACTCACTCCCGTTACAATAATAATTCATACTCTTCTTAAAAATTGTTTAACTATTTTACAGTCCGACCTCACTGGGACGGACCCCCTTGTAACAATATTTCTGTGCCAGTATAAAATAAACAAGTAAAAACGCATTTCTGGGGATGAGAAAAAATTTGGGAAAAAAATTTTTTTTTGCGAAGATGCATTTAATACAATGTGTTTTTGTTCCTGGAAATAAACATATGGGATTTTATGAGGATGAGATTTTGAGGGTTTTGGAGTGAGCCGTTGGAGTGAGAGTTTGGTGTAGAAAGTGGGAGAGGAGCCTGACGAGGATGATGAATGGAGGTGGATACGGTGTTATGGTGATGGGATTCGGAGGTGGATGAGGATTCCTTAGAAGTCTCTCCGGCCTTGCAGACATAAAATAAGGGGGTTGTAATAATGAGGGTGGAATAGTTTGGTGTGGGTTAATTAAATAGAGAACAATGGACTCTCTCCTTCCCTACCTGTCCTTCCAAGCCCATTGATGAATCCTAGCAAAGGTTACTTGTTCCCTATGATTAATGAGCCCTCAAGCTTCCCTCAACTTCATGTGGCTTCAGCTGTCGTACATTTTCATCACTCCCGTTTTCATCACTCGTCTCGAGCTCTCTCTCTCTCTCTCTCACACACACACACACACATACACATAGAAGAGCAAGAACAAATCATGCCTCAAACGAATTCTCTACATATCTACAATACTATTTATGAAATGGTACAGTATGTGCTGCATAAGTAAGTGGGAAACTGATTTTGTACAGTGTAGGTCCTTTATTCGAGGACGCTTTGAAACAACTGAGAGACGTTTCAGCGTGGTTTAGGATCAGTTTCTGTTTTATTTATGCTTTAGTATAGGGCAGGAGTTTACAGTACTGGTACTTTTTATAACGGCTGGATTATAGGATTCAGTTCAATGGTAGGGATGGATTGATGGTAGGTCAAGGTCAAGTTCAAGTGCAGATATTTCAAGTTCGAGTCAAGTTCAAGTGCAGATATTTCAAGTTCAAGTCGAGTTCAAGTGCAGATATTTCAAGTTCAAGTCAAGTTCAAGTGCAGATATTTCAAGTTCAAGTCAAGTTCAAGTGCAGATATTTCAAGTTCAAGTCAAGTTCAAGTGCAGATATTTCAAGTTCAAGTCAAGTTCAAGTGCAAATATTTTAAGTTCAAGTCAAGTTCAAGTGCAGATATTTCAAGTTCAAGTCAAGTTCTAGTTTACAGAAAGCTAAAGTTCAAGTCAAGTTCCAGTTTACAGAAAGCTCAAGTTCAAATCTAGTTCCAGTTTACAGAAAGCTCAAGTTCAAATCTAGTTCCAGTTTACAGAAAGCTCAAGTTCAAGGCAAGTTACAGTTGCAGAAAGATCAAGTTCAAGTCAAGTTCCAGTTTGTAGAAAGCCCAAGTTCAAGTAAAGTTATAGTTGGCAGAAAGATCAAGTTGAGGTCAAGTTCTAGCTTAGAGAAAGTTCAAGTTGGGGTCAAGTTATGGTTCGCAGAAAGTTCAAGTTGGGGTCAAGTTCTGGTTCGCAGAAAGTTCAAGTTGGGGTCAAGTTCCAGTTTGCATAAAGTTCAAGTTGAAGTTTTCATGGAACTTAAGAACGACTAAAGTTTAAGTTTCCATGGAGCTTAACTTCGAGTCAAGTTTAGACCCGAATTCAGTCTCAAGATAATATATGAATTTAAAGCTCGGGTCAAGTTCAGGTTCGAGTTAAGCTTAAGCTGAAAATTTCGAATTCGAATAAATTTTAGACTCGAGTCAAATTCAAGTCTCTGTGGACTTCAAAGTATCTCTTATCCCAACCACCCCTCCCTATAATTCCCCGAAAACCCCGCCCCCCCCCTCCGCCCAGCAATATCTTACCCTCACTTCCAGTCCCCCACAACCTCAGTTCCCCTGCAAACCCAATAACTGTAGTTACAACAACTTCCCTGGCAGAGCCCAAGAAAGCCCCCCCCCTTCCACTCAACACAACCATCCACGCCCAGGAATAAAATCCTACAACAATGTAATCTCATTTGATGAGCCGGGGCTCCCGTCTGCCTCCTCGTCACTCATGAGCCAGTGCACATTTGTCAATTGCAGCGTTAACAAAGTGCTCTCCCCGCCTTGGGTCCCTCCATCCCCAAAACAGATGCATTATTGGAACCGCTCATTCCAGAGATCCCCGCTCCCAAACTCCTATGAACCTTATCAGTTAATTTGTTCCCAACCAAGGCGGAAGGGGTGTAAAAATAGCTCACGACTTTTTCCCACCTTGTCCCATCCTCCAACACAATAGCTCAGCTCCCCATCCTATACACTAGCGTACATACCTAAATATGAACACACGTGCTCCCATGTTTTTCCCAATCCCTCTCTCTCTCTCTCTCTCTCTCTCTCTCTACAGCTGCACCCACAGATCTCTTCATTACCCACAACTTCCCATTTACAAATCTGTCACAGTCGGATCTCCTTATAACGGCCAGTCTTATTACGAGATTTGACTGTAATTATTATATTTACTGGGAAAAAATCCCTAAATTTTGCATCTCCTTCAGCCATTCTCCTCCTCCCCCCCCCCTCCCCCAAAAAAATTATTACTTACTATTTGGAAGAGTGTTAGAGAAGGGAATTTGGGATGGATGTGGAGAATAGTTGCACAAGTCCCATTAATTATGTACGCGTGGAGGAGAGTTGAGGTTGGGACACACACAATGGGAGACTCCCCGCTCCGACCCATGCTCCACGGCGGGAAGTTTAATTATATGTGGAATTGAAGGAGCAGAAAAGGGGGATATTCATATGGAGTCTCACGCAGGGAAAATAATTATTACACAGGATCCCCGGCAAAGAGATGATGGAGGGAATTGGGCAGGAGTCTCTCCAGAGACTTCTCCTAATTGAGACACATGCCTCACATTCCTACTCCGAAACATTTCCCTGTAATGTAATCGCTTGTCAATGCATATATGATCCATATATATATATAGCTTCATTTACAGTGTGAGACTCCCCCTGCCGGACCCCTCCCCCTCCCCCCACCCCTTTATTGTTAAACCATAGGGCCTGTGATGACAAAATAATTGTACACACTCCCAGGTTCAGTTTGCCCCAAAATGTTTATTTTTGTCCTTGAAAAATTGTCATACAGTAGGGACTTTTTGTAAAGAGCCTCCCCCTCCCCCTCCCCCCCCCAAATTATAGCATGTTGTCCTACAAGGCCAAAAATATACTTTGGAGTGTAGAATTTTAATGGAACTTATTTATGTCTGACTTTTGAAAAAACTGGGATTTCTTATGGGATTTAACATGGGAAATTTTGATGGAGACAGGGGGGACCCTTTGGAATATTTTTGGGTTAGTCAATGGTGGGAGTGGTTACAGGGATGGACGACCCTCTCTTTGGGGAATGAGTATTGGGGAGTTATTGGAAGCTGGAAAGTAAAATTTTCTTCCCATTTATTGAGGGAGGGGGGAAAATTGACAAGTGAATATTTACCGTTTTGTCACCCAAATGCTTGACAACACATTGGAGATAGGCTGTCTGCCCGGAATAAGCTGTCGCATTTAACTTGAACATCTCAATGTGAGGAGATAGAGTCGCAGCTGCACTCCTTCCCGCCTCTTGGCCTGCTCGAGTCGTCAGACCTGGAAATAAATTCCCACAAAAAAAAAATCCCCTTTAAAATAAATTATTACAGTCGAAGTGGATTAATAGGGCAAGCTGACTTGGGAAAAATCTCATTTAGAATAATGAAAGACTCCAGGTTTTTCCAGGGGAGGAATTACAATTGGGGCATTGTAAGAATTTTAAAAAAATACTCTTCACCCTTAAAAGGAATCTTTACAATCAGCGTCCCTTATAACGAGACTCCTCCACACTCTGTATACACAGAGATATGTACACACACCAAAAACTAATTAGAAGTAACATTTTGGGGCACTGTGAGAATCTCCCCAAACATTTTCCCTCCCAGGGATTTTAGCATGTGAAATTAATAGCGACTTTCCTAACAACTCTGGTTACGTATAAAGTTACGTTTATTGTGATTTTAGAAGAAAAAAACCCAAGGGAATTTTTTGTCCTGGGAAAAAAATGCTTTTTTCCCTAGCTGGATTTCTTTTAAGAGAATTTCCCACCCCAAAACATCTCACTCATTCATTTTAACCTTATCTATTGACAGGCGTTTTTTTTTTTTTTTTGACATGGAGTCAGATCCAATGTGGAAATGTTGTTAAAAGGTTATACTCCAAGCTAAAATTAGAATGTTGTCGGTTCTTACGTACACAAAACAAAAATCCAGCTCTTGAGGTACTGTATTTTCCAAAGAGTAAACAATTTTTTCCCGGGAGTAGATAGATAGATACTTAATTGTTGAAATATTGATTCTTTGGAATTTTTTAAACAAGCAATCCCTAGAGAAGCTACGCTAATTTAGTTATACATTAGATACATATTTGTACAAGTGGCACTCTTTATAGACATTTTTTAAAAAATTGGTGCTTCCTTCTAAATTCATGTCCCTCTTCCCTGAGCCATCTCCAGGAATGTATAGAATTGTGTGGAATTGAAGGCAGCCTTTATAAAGAGGCTTGACTCGATATAGAACGAGTCTATGGAGCTCGTTCCTCCAGTAAATGTAAACAAACGTCGGGGAAATAAGTCTCCTTACCAGCACTATCCATCAAAGTCTATGGAGCCATGATCCTATGTAATGCCTGCCTCACAAAATAATATGTACGAAGATTTTAATGTAAAAGCCCCAAAAATACAAGTTGATTTTTTGAGGGGGTCCGGCATAATTAGGAAATTGTCCGTATTTTTTCCATAGTGAGTATAAGGAAGCTGGAAGAGGGAGAAATAGTGTTTTGACTTATATGGGGACGGAGCAGGTGTTAAATACTGTCCAATGAGAGAGATTTGGATTGTTTATTTAAATGAGAGAGCGTGGAAATTTCGCTTGGGTTCTCCTCATTGCTTCTAATTAAGAGTGAGATTAGACTCGTGATATGTATTTTGGGAGATAAGGATGGGTGGGTGGAATAAGTAGTATTTTAAAAGAGTTGGAGTGGAGGGGCTTAGAGGGCTCCTCCTGAGTGACTCACTCCGAGAGATATGAGAGGAGACAATTGTGAGGACGGACGGGAAAGAAAGATTTTCTCAGGACTGGTGTTCCAGACAAGTGATTCAATGAGAGAGTCAGATGGCTGCTAGTGATCCGAGACGGAGTGAGTTTCCGTATGTCACCCGGAGATTCATCAAGGATTCATTTAACTTGTCGACTGACTCTCTTCAAATATAAAGTAAAGTATCTTTATTGTCATTCAGCCTTAGACTATAACAATCGTATCTCAATTTACATAGCATGTTAATTTCGCTTCGGGACGCAGCCCGATTAATCTTAACCTAATTTACTTAAACTATGGAGGCGAGAGAGCAAGGTAACATAGAAGGAGATAATATCCCACGACGAACTGAGGGTGCACTGTCTAGCTATGACAGAGGCACACCTATCCCGAAGCATCAGTAAATCCACTCACTATGAAGTGAGCGTTGGGTGCATGCTAACTAGCAGTACATCCCACAGAACCCAACATCTATCTCTCTCTTTCTCTCACCTCCGCGACTGCAGGGGCACTGGGCTTTGAAGCCATTCCTCAACGATGGTAGTTGAGTACATTCAGTGCTGGACTACTCCTGCAGTCCTGACTCTCTTCAAATATACTATCATCATCAGGGTCTGGCCACATTTTCAAATCCTTCCAACTTTTCAGTCTTGGGATGGTTTAAACGGGCGTATGTACTTTATGGGGTGGAGGGTTTAGGAGGTTTAAGGAGCCTTCCTAGGGGTTGTACGTTTTGGGGGTGACGGAGTAGTTTCGGGTAAAATGTGCCATTTTAAAACGCTAGTATTTAGGAATTTTTGAATATTAAAATGGCGCGGATGATGTTATTTGGAAATGGTGAGACTCCGAGAGCTTAATACTACAAATGTACCAATTGTCTAAGGTACCATGTGAAAATGAGCAAATTGATTACGGTACCATGTGGAAATGAGCAAATTGATTACGGTACCATGTGGAAATGATACCATTTGAATAAGGTACCATGTGGAAATGATACCATTTGAATAAGGTACCATGTGGAAATGATACCATTTGAATAAGGTACCATGTGGAAATGATACCATTTGAATAAGGTACCATGTGAAAATTGTACCACTTGATAAAAGTACCATTTGATTAAAGTACCATTTGATTAAAGTACCATTTGATTAAAGTACCATTTGATTAAAGTACTATTTGATTAAAGCACCATTTGATTAAAGTACCATTTGATTAAAGTACCACTTGAATTATTTACCATGTGACAATTGTACCACTTGAATTATTTACCATGTGACAATTGTACCACTTGAATTATCTACCATGCGACAACTGTACCACTTTAATTATCTACCATGCGACAATTGTACCACTTTAATTATCTACCATGCGACAATTGTACCACTTGGATAGAAAAATGTAACAATTTTATTACTTGAATAAGAACATTTTGAAAATTATACCATTTGAATCGGAAAATGCAAAAATTCCACGATTTGATTTTGGTACAATTTTGTAAATGTACCCGCGGGAAAAGGTACTATTTGAATTGGGTATGATTTGTTTAATATACCCGGGGAAAATATTACTATTTGAATTGGGTACGATTTAGTTAATGTACCATGTGAAAATTGTATTCTTTGAGTTAGTTACCATATGAAAATCTAACCATTTGGATTAGGTACCATATAAAAATTGTACCATTTGAATTCAAATCCATGTGAAAATGTTACCATTTGAATATGTTACCAATTGATTAATACACCACGTGAAATTCATACCACATGAAAATTATACGATTTGATTAATATGTCATGCGTAAATCGTACCATTTGAATGACGTACCATGTAATATCTACCATTTCAATTATATACCATTTGAACACCTACCATTCACATGTACAATGTGAATCGTCCACCACTTTATTTATGCACCATTCGAAAAACCAATCACTTTAACCACCTCAAAAATGTCATCTCATGAAAATTCTAGCGCTTAAAAATTCCTTTACCCACAAATTCGAATTTTAGTTGCGTGTACTATTTAAAAAAGTCCAAACCACTATTCCCCTGAAAGGGTTACCCACGGAAGTTACACCATTTGAAAAACTCTACAATTTCCCGTAAAAATTTCCAGTTTGAAAAATACCAATTTGAACCACCCCAAGCCCCATAGGTTTCTACGATAACAAAAACCTGCCACTACTATAAAATGCACCTTTTCCCACCAGGAAGGAGGTTTTCCTCCTTGGGAAATAGCTCCCAGTACTTTGAAGCAACCCGTGTCGAAACGCCAGTAGAAAATTGTGCTTGCGTATGGTAAACAATGCTGGAGGGAACCTCCAAAATTACAAACTTCTGGTGCGGGCTTCACTTAAAGCTAATAAGGTAGTTAATAAGGACAAGTTAAACATGGGCTGCATATTTCTCCACACAGAGAGGAATTACGTTGAGAATAGATATTATGAGATAGCGGAGAAAGAAAAATGGAGTTCTCAAGTACAAGAGAAATAACTTCAACTTCAGTAATGGAAGACAAGCAAAGTGTTGACAAGTGCCTCTTGTATTTATTTAGCCAAGCAAATACACACACTCTCCCTCTCTATGAAAACCTATATCTCTGCGTGAATGAGAAAACTCCCTAAAATTCACCTCTCTCTCTCTCTCTCTCTCTCTCTTCCTCCTGGCAAACAAAAAAAACAGATGCAAGGTCCCATTAAAACCAATGTAAATACATATGTTTACATATTATGTATCAGCCATTAAAAATGTAATCACATGCATTTACAATACAAGAATAGCTCATAAGGAACAAGACAAAATGAACATCTGCAGGCATTTTACAAGCCATATGAAGAAATAGTACAAGCAAGTTCCTAAAAAAAACCTTGAAATTTTTGGGGGAAACCAGATACATTAAATCCACTTTATACCACAGCCTCCCTAAAAGTTACAATTTTCAAAGAAAATTTTCAGGAGGTCCTTTATAACGAGACTCAACTGTACGAATATGTATATCACAGGTATTAAATATGAAAAAGCTCAGAAAAAAATATTAAAGTTGAACTTTGACCTTGAAGAAATTTTAGGAAACCTTTTTGAACAGAAGGGTCCCCCCTGTCTCCCTCAAAATTCCCAATGGTAAATCCCATAAGAAATGCCTATTTTCAAAAGTCGAGGGGAAAAAATACTTTTACTAAAAATAACAAAATTTTTGCAAGCATAAAAAAAACTTGTGCATTTTCATTCTTATAGACTTTAAATAGAGCTTCATAAAATTCTCAAAGGGACTTTTGAGCTGGAATTGCGGAAATACAAAAAACAGGGCTGTGACTGTATTCAAAAATATGTGTGTGAATATAGTATAATTATATGGGAATACATATGTCTGTGCGGTATGGGATAGGAAAATTCAAGTGAGATTTCTACCCCACACACATTTTACTTTTGGGAGGAAATCTTGTGAGTCAGTTTTTCTTCCGCTTGTTCCGTACATAGTATGTATTTGGCTGTAATAAGTGGAATTGTTTAAAAGAAATAATGTTGAAGGAATGAGTGTTGGAGATGAAGTACTACTATATCTGTATGAGCTTGGTTCTCAACCGCGTAAAAAAAAACCTTTGAATGGAACTGCTCCCATTAGACTCTGTACCTTCATATATAGGGAGGAGGATGCTGTTGTACAGACGTATGTACGCTAATGCATTGTACATGTAACGTAATGAAGGGAGACCTTGCCGGTGTCTGATAGTCTGAATGTATAAAACAATGGTGTCACGAAATCCATTTGGGAACAATGCCAGCCTCTAAAATTAGTCCTCTTTCCCTTTCTGCCTCCCAGAGTTGAATTTTTTTCTTATTTTCTCTCTCTCCCTCTAAAATTTTCTCTGTCTCTCTCTCACACACATCTTTTCTCAGAGTAAAAATGTACGCAACATTTCTAAATCTCATTCCCAGATAACCTTCAGTATTTACTTTGTAATTTTTCGAATGTATATAAACGTGAGTGCTCTGCCTCCAAATAGTTTTCGCCCCCTGAGCCCTATTTTTTTTTTAAATTGAAATCTCGAATTTTGAACAAATTTGAGCAAAAAAAGTCTGAAATTCGACTCTTAAGTTTCCCTAATTTTTTAAGGCCTACGTCGGCCAAAACGAAATTTTGAAAAATTTCAGGCAACTTTGCAGTAAATATTTTACTAGCGGTTTAAACGGAAATGTTTAGCAAATGTTTGAACGCATTTTTGTAAATGTTTGCAAATGCTCCCACATCGTTTGCAAATTTCTGCAAAAGCTTGAACATTTTTGTGACTTTTGGTATTTTTTGCAAATGTTTGCACATCGTTTGTAAATTTTTGCACATCGTTTGTAAATTTTTTCAAAAGTTTGAAATGTTTTGTAAATTTTGGTGTTTTTTTGCAAAAGTGCACATTTTTGTATTTCTTTCAAATGTTTGCAGGGTTTTGTAATTTATTACAAATGTTTTCACACTTTTTGGAAATGATTGCAATTTTTGCAAAATTTTGCAAAATATATCCACTTGACCTCACATGCCCCACCCCTGCGCCCGCAAATATTGACCTGGTTGAAGGAACCAGTCTTCAAAAAATTCTCCAGGCAATTTGCTAGAATTTAGGGTCTAGAAAGTTTAAAAATTTACTTGAATAAATGGGACAAGGGGGTTCAAAATATTTGCTAACCCCTTCTTTTTTTCACAATGAGTAGCATACGAGTCCTAGAGCCTTCTTAACTACATTTTTTCGTGTACCTTTCCCTTTTAACTCTGTAAGTTCAAGAACCACTACTCTATTCTCTCTCTCTCTCTCTCTCTCTCTCTCTCTTTCTGAACATTTTTCTCCAAGTTTTTATTTCGCACTTACACTCTCTCCCGCTCCCTCCAAAAAACTCCTTTTTCCATGTTATCCTCAAGTTTGTTTTATTCTTTGGAGCATTACATTCTTCAAGTTTGCCCAAAGTAAAAAAAAACTACATTTACACTCCGCAATGTTTAAGTCCTCGTCACCTCAAAACTGAAAACTACTGCATACACTCTACTCTCTCTATTATGGATCACGTTTAAAAAATTCTTTTCCCTCTATACAAAAATTTTAAATTTTTTTTAAAATTTTACCTCTCCCCACTAAAACAATTTTTTCCCCTCATTTTGTAAACCCCTATATTTATGCTCCATCCCCAATATTTCAAACTTTTTTCAGGGGGACGCTTACAATCAGACACCACACTATGTGTGCATTCTATGACGTAAAAAAGTTGCGGGCTATGAAAATTCCGGAGCAGCAACAACTCTTTATGGTAAAGTTAATGTGGGAATTAAGTTGAGTTAATTTCCGACGCTTCCACATTTCCCCACATGTGAAGTGCACTCTCTTTTTAGGACCGCCCTCAAATCCACAAAATTTTACAGTTACAACAGAAACCATGCATATGCTGTCTTTCTTACAAGCAAGAGATTAACATTGTAAAAAATTATTTTAGATAGAAAATTTTTCAGAGGAAGTCCTTTATAGTGACAGTGCACTGTCCATACAATTCTAGTATTATTTTTTTTGCCAGTGAGTAGTAAGCTCAATACCTTTTCTCTAAATTTGCCCTACTTTTTGTCCCACAGACCCATTGTTCAGTTCCTGGGTCTTGGTTTTCTTTCTCCTTTCATAAATTCATAATCGTTAGAGTTTATGGAGAAAAAGGGAAAAACTTATTTTCCAAAAGGGGAGAAAATTTGTATTAATAAAAGGAGGATTTTTTCCCTTTGAAAATAAAGGAAAGAATGCACAATCCTTGGAACTTTTTTCTCCCAATTGTTATTTACACAAATTGTATTTTTATTTTTGTATTGTTATTTGTACAATTTTGAGGAGTAACAAAAACAAATTATTTATTTTCTCAGGATTTTTCCTCCCATACAAAATTACCATGTTTACGTATAAGAATTAAAATTTGCAATAAATCCTTATTTACTTTTAGTAGCTGTAAATTAAAACATTTTTGAGCAAATGTGTCCTACCAAAATTTGTTGAAAAAAAAAATTTCATTACCCCCAAATTGTAGCAAATCTTTTTGAAAATTTAAGAAAACAATTATCAATGACCTGGGTCAATATTTCCAGTCAGAGGGATTAAAAATTTCCCGGGTTGCCTCCAAGCCTGAACCCTCAAATTTGAAAACAATTTTTACTTAAATAAAAAACATTTAAATTCCCGCGTCTGTCAGGCGCAGTTTTGGAGAGAGGTTTTTTTTTAAAATGGGAATTTGTTATAAAATTTGCCAGATAATTAATTGTGGGCATAAACCATGAACGCGGTATATTAATTAAAATTGGGGATAATTAAAGGCGAGACTTGTGTGAAGGTTTTGAAGTGGGAAAATAGTGGCGGGTGTGTTTGAAATTGTCAGCTCAAGTGGGAATAAAATTTATGGTCGGGACAATTAGCCTTGAAAAGCTGTGGGAGTTTATTAAATGGAATTTGTGACGCTTCCCAATGTATTTACAATATCACAAGTCTAGGTGCATATTATCAAATTGCAAAAATAAATGGGGAGTTGACTTCAAAGACATTTTCTCTCCCGTCTTGACTCAGCCTCCATAAAATTTCCCAGTTCTTGTCCTTAATATAATTACAAGTAGCAAATCCCATCAGGGTTTGCACATTTACTCTCGAAAGTTCCCCAAAATATTTTACTCCCCCTGACCCTCATCGAGTGAAATTATAAATTAAGAGCCCATCACTCTCTCATTTCACTCAAAGATCCTCACAAAATTCTAAAAATAACAAACAACGTTTTGAATTTGACCTCCGCAACCCCAAAATTGACCTGGGTCAATTCCAATAATTTTAGGGTCGTCCCCTTAAAAAATCCCCTGCAAAATATCTAGAAAAAATTACCCAAAAATAAAATCTTGTTCATATTACAGTAATCCTAAAAATTCCGGCAACCTTTATGGATTTGACCCCCATGACCCCAAAATTGACCTGGGTCACATAATTTTTAAAAAATTGCAACAAAATTTCCTTCAACTACTCCAACAAGTGTTCACAGTTATATTTTGGTTGAATTATCTTTGAAAATTAAGAGATTACTTTAGGGGCAAATTGACACGAAATTTTTTAAAAGGGTCAATTTTTTAAATTTTTTAGGAGCTCCTGAGAGCAGGGGGATAAAAACATGTTAAGACACCTGGTACATTACAAGTTAAGTAGAAAACTACCACTTGAGTCAGGCAAACTTGACTGGGTTCCAATGAGGCTCAAAGCTATATAATTTATTACGGCCATTCGTAAAGAGGGAAAGAGCCCTGTATTTAAGTTTTCCTCTACGTATGCACACCCATGTGTTGAGATGTGAGTTGAAGTTGGAGTGTTAAAGGCTCACAATTGGACTCTTAGCACTCCTCTGCAGTTAGAAAAATACGGAGGCACGAGCCATATGGGATTTGATAGTGAGAGGAGACGAGTATTAGCGTCAGAACCTGAGACTTCTTTGAAAGCCTCCCGTACAGTATAAATAATGTGGGTGCAAAATGCTTATTAAAATTATCGGCAACTTAAACCTTTCCACATTTCTCGGGAGCCATTTCCCTCCTGCCACAGAGCCCACAATTACTATTTAATCTCGTAGTCTTAATTTATGCAATTGAGGCTGTTTCAAGTGTATTGGGTAGAAATTTCAATGGATTTAAATTGCATTCAAATTAAATAATCCTCAAGACATATTTAAGGGACGCACTCCGCCCCTAATAGAGCTCCTTTAATGGAGGTCTGTTATAGCGAGACTTGACTGTGTGGACCTGTTTGGGAAGAGAGATTTGCTTCCTGATGCTCTTATTTTGTGCCACTCGAGGAGGATTGAGGAGGATGAAGAGGAGGTGGAGGAGGTCGGGAGCACTTGACTAAATCAGATAATGAAATGGAGTAATTTAATTGGCATTTCCTATATGAGTCTCTCAAGTGAGCCATTTGGAATTGAGTTGGGAAGACAAACAATGTAATTATAATCATTCCTCTCTGTAGTCGCATTAAGCCCCTTTACCTCCTTATATGGCGTATTGATTGCTTTCAGGGTGACCCGACTCACTTGACCCATATTTTAAGAATTATTGACCTATGACCTATGACCTATGACCTATGACCTATGACCAGATAAATATTTAATGGGGTTTTTTAATTCCATTTAATTTTTGTATTTGTCAGTAACAAAATTTCCTAATGAAAATCTACAGTGATTTTTTTATATAAAATAGGATCATAGAATGACCTGGGTCATTTTCCCGGTCAAGGGGTCAATTTTCTAACGGGTAATAAACTTATGTATTTTTTTAAATAATAGGGATAGGGAAAGTTGTACGTTCTAGACCTCCCTAACGAAATATTTCCTCCTTTTGCTTTACATCATTTTGACCTGAAAATGATTGACCTAGGTCAGCAGGGATAATTTTTAAAATCCTACTACAAGAGGATTGAAAATGTCCAAGGAATCTTGTAAAAGGGAATTGTAATTTATTATTACTGCATTTACTAAAATAAATAATGGAAACTATTCACCCTAGAAGTTTGACCCCTGTGACCTAAAATCCTGACCTAGGTCAAAATGACAATAATTTCAAAAATATGTTGAACAAATTTCTACAAAGAATTAGGAACTTTTAAAATATATTTATGGTTTTTTAAAATTCTGAGATTGAATTCTTGACCCCTTTGACCTAAAATATTGGCTTGAGTCAATAAAATATATTTTTGAAAATTTTAATCAAATATTTTACTATACACAAATAAGGGGGAGGATATAAATGTTCAGTAATTTGAATTTACTAACTTGAGGTCATGACCCCATGACCTCTCATTGGGCTTAGGGGTAAAATGTGAAGGGCTACCTTGTATTTGTACATTGAAATTGGGTCTACGGGGCCCTGTTCACTGTTAGACAGACAAGCTGTGCTCCTGCCAGTCATTTGCTCGGAGCGGGATTCCTTGCCAGGAGAGACTTATTGTGGTTGAATGGAATAGAAATCTCATTGAAATTCTTCCCTTTTTCATTTAAGAGCTAAAGAAGAGAGAAAATAAGGAAGGAGAAGACAGGAGGAAACATTGCTCTGTCAACTTTCCAATTGGAAATTCTTGCGTGTGTGTGTGTGTGTAAAAAGAAAAAAGAGGAAAAATATTCCCTACCTGCACTGGGCAAGTCCAAAGCCAGGAAGAGGAAGAGAGCGAAGAGAGTTTGGGAATTTTGGAAACTCCACTTCATCCTTACAATTTGTCTTGCATCATAAAATTTCCCAATGACACTAATCACAAGGTCCCAGTTCACAATCCCTATAACGGTCCACAGATAGGGACCACTCCTGTTCCTGGGCAATGGCAATTCCTAGTCAAATTCTAATTCACTCACTTTCTCACCATCACTTTTTCAAAACCAGGTCCATAATTCCATGAGTTTTAGGGGCGACGTGAGACAAGTTCAATTGTCCATAATTTATAGATGAGATTCAACTTTCATTCTTTTAGGGGCAAAATGAAACCACGTTCAAATTTTCATTCTTTTTAGGGGCGAAGTGAAACAAGTTCAAATTTCCATACTTCTTAGGGGCAAAGTGAAACAAGTTCAAATTTCCATACTTCTTAGGGGCGGAGTGAAACAAGGTTCAACTTTTCAAGCTTTGTAGGGGCGAAGTGAAACAATGTCCAACTTTCCAGGATTTATAGGGAAGAAGTGAAACGATGTCCAAATTCCAGGCTTTATAGGGGCGAAGTGAAACCAAAAAGTTCCCTAAATTTTCAAATGAGAATTTTAAATTTTTTTATACGAAGGAAATTTTACTTTAGCGTCTATTATAGCAAGGATGCTCTGGTTATAATTTTTTTGGAGGGTTATTATAAAGAAATGCACTGTATATTTTTTCCAGAGCATATAAAATAAGAAAAAAATAGCAATTATACAGGGGTCCTATGGAGACTATTATTATTGGCCAAACGGTCCATAAAGCACTAGCTTGTATGATTTATTGGAGGCAATTTCTCCACGATCCACGAAGGAAATGAATGCAATTTACCCACTTTGACTGTCTCTCTCTCTCTCTCTTTCCCTCCCTGGAAAATAAATAGCACTCAAGTGAGGGACGAGAGTGGGTGAAGAAGTCAAGTGACTCGTCCTATACTCTAATAACAAAATAAAATATAGAGCACTCCAGTTTTAATTCCTTCTTTCTCTTTTCATGTGTTTCCTATATATACAGTGACACAGTGGGATTTTATAGGCAAATTACTTTCATTAGCACTTCAAACTACAATCCCTCGCATTTATGCACATTTCTAGATGTGGAGGTTCCCATGTAAATTTTATAGGAGCCTGGTGAACACGATTTTCCACTTTTACTATATGATTGTGTGTAATTTTATAAATTGCCCACAGATGCTTAAACCCTATATAGGGGTTTTCGCAAAATTATACAATTGTTCTTGTACCAGGGCAGGGGCTGACAATTTTCCCGTCATATTTGCAATTATTGCAATAGTGTCTCTGAAATCTTTTTTCAGTGACCCAGGTCAATTTTTCGGGTCAATGAGGTCAAAGTTTGGCTTAGCTTAGAATTTTACTAAAATATAAATCTTTACCCCTACAAGTTTTACAGAACATGGTTAGTCCTTTTGGTGAATATATTTTTCACTGATTTTTCCTGACCTTTATTTAAATTGACCCAGGTCAATATTTGAACTCATAGGGTCAAAGTTTGAATTAGAAGATTTTATAGGAATATTTAGTTTTCCAGGGAAATTTGTACAACTGATTTGTCCTTTCGGTTTACAAATTTCCAACTCATTTCCCTCGACCTTTTAATACTTAAATTGACCTAGGTCAGTTTCGTGGGTCACAGGGGTCAAAATTTGAATTAATTAAGAATTTAAGCAATGCAATAAGTTTAAATACACATTTTACAGTTAATGGTCAGTCTTTAAAACTAATGCTTATTGACCTTTTATTTAAATTGACCTAGGTCAATGTCACTTAGGTCACACGGGTCCAAAGTCTTAATTCAAATGTTTGATTCAAAATCCGTTCTGGTTGGATTTGAATGATTTCAATCAAAAATGTTTTGTTAGTGGAGGAAGTTTGTAACAAGAGTTCGAACACGTTTTTGACCCCAGTGACCGGAAATATTGACCTGGGCAAATGAAGTTTTGGAAAAAAATTCTGATAATATATGTGCACCAAAATCTAGCGTTAAAATATTTCGGGCCGGAAAAACTTAAACCTAAAAATATTAAATTCAAGAAATATCTAAAAATGTACTTCTCCATAAGCTCGTTACATTAATATGTATTCCTTTTAGAACAGAAGCACTGAAAATAGTAAAAATTTATTGCACTGTTGTAAATACGTTTCACATTATTTTCACTGTAATATTAAAACAATAATTTAATTTTTCTGAGACAGCTGTAGTAGCGAGAATTCACTACACAGTATATATTAATTTTAGCACTGCGAAATGTTGAACTAGAAATCTTCAGTATGATTTCAGAAGGTGTATTTTAAGCACTGTATTTTACAGAGGACTGTAATGATAGGAAATTACAGATGAAAAAAATGAAGAGTGGAAATTGCCTTGACAGGACTTGATTGGGAAGAGGTTGTTGTGGGAAGAAATTTTAGGAAGATTTTCTGAGGTGTTTTACTTTGGAAGACGGAGTAAAAAGAGAGGAAATGATGAGGATGAGGACCACGTTGGAAACCGGGAATTTTGGCTGCACGATCTGAAGAGCGAGTCTCGGGAAATGTAATGTTAAAGGTATAAGGAAAGACACAAACATTTTTACACTCACACAGACACACACACACACATACACAAGGAAACCCACAATGCTAAGAGACAGCTTAAGTTTTTCTTGTGTGATCGTTTTGGCTCGTTCCAGGGATCGTGTTTGAAAGCTTTTGTGTTATTTTTCCCAAGGAGGAGACTTACACACGAGAACAGAAGGGAAAATAGATCTTGTACTGCCAAACCAACCCCAACTCTTTCTTTTTCTTCTTCCGAGAGTTATGTCTTCGTTCAGTCATCCATTCGTCTCGGGCTTCTCAACCTTATTGCCTATTAGCTCTACATTTTTTTATACTCAAACACGAACACACACATTCTCAAAGCATTAATAGACATCATACGGAGAATAGAACGTTACAGCGACAGGAGAAATCCTCAGTAGAACGCGATAACGAGAGTAGAACGTTAGATCGATATGAAAAATCGTAGTAGAACGTTAGATCGATATGAAAAATCGTAGTATAACGTTACATCGAGAGGAAAAATCGTAGTAGAACGTTAGATCGATATGAAAAATCGTAGTATAACGTTACATCGAGAGGAAAAATCGTAGTAGAACGTTTCATTGAGATGAAAAATCGTAGTAGACCGTTACATCGAGAGGAAAAATCGTAGTAGACCGTTACATTGAGATGAAAAATCGTAGTAGAACGTTACATCGAGATGAAAAATCGTAGTAGAACGGTAGATCGAGATAAAAATCGTAGTAGAACGTTACATCGAGATGAAAAATCGTAGTAGAACGTTGCATCGAGAAAAATCGTAGTGGAACGGTAGATCGAGATAAAATCGTAGTAGAACGCTACATCGAGATCAAAAATCGTAGTAGAACGTTACATCGAGATAAAAATCGTAGAACGTTAAATCTAGATCAAAAATCGTAGTAGAACGTTAGATCGAGATAAAAATCGTAGAACGTTAGATCGAGATAAAAATCTTAGAACGTTAGATCGAGATAAAAATCGTAGAACGTTAAATCGAGATCAAAAATCGTAGTAGAACGTTAGAATGAGATCAGAAATCGTAGTAGAACGTTAGATTGAGATCAGAAATCGTAGTAGAACGTTAGATCGAGATAAAAATCGTAGAACGTTAAATCGAGATCAAAAATCGTAGTAGAACGTTATATCGAGATCAAAAATCGTAGTAGAACGTTATATCGAGATCAAAAATCGTAGTAGAACGTTATATCGAGTGTGGAAATATTCAGTAGAACGTTAAATCGAGTGTAGAAATATTCAGTAGAACGTTATATCGAGTGTAGAAATATTCTGTACAACGCTAGATCGAGTAGAAATTGTGAGCAGAACGTTATATTGTATGCAGAACGTTATAATGTATGCAGAACGTTATAATGTATGCAGAACGTTATATTGTATGCAGAACGTTATATTGTATGCAGAACGTTATAATGTATGCAGAACGTTATATTGTATGCAGAACGTTATAATGTATGCAGAACGTTATAATGTATGCAGAACGTTATATTGTATGTAGAACGTTATATTGTATGCAGAACGTTATAATGTATGCAGAACGTTATAATGTATGCAGAACGTTATATTGTATGCAGGACGTTATAATGTATGCAGAACGTTATATTGTATGCAGAACGTTATATTGTATGCAGAACGTTATATTGTATGCAGAACGTTATAATGTATGCAGAACGTTATATTGTATGCAGAACGTTATAATGTATGCAGAACGTTATATTGTATGCAGAACGTTATATTGTATGCAGAACGTTATATTGTATGCAGAACGTTATATTGTATGCAGAACGTTATATTGTATGCAGAACGTTATAATGTATGCAGAACGTTATAATTTATGCAGAACGTTGTGGCTAGAGTACATCGTTATTACAAAAGTATCACGCTCAGTCGCGATAGTCGACCATTATATGCAGCGATAAACGACAGAACGAGAATTGAATGTTCTCCAGTGACTACTGTAGAACGTTACGCAAAGATCATACCCTAATAACGAAAGTAGAGCCTTACATCGAGAGTCAACGTTAATATACACGGAGAAAATCTTTACTCGATATCGCAAGACTACCGACTGTAGCCCGATTCGACCGTACCAGCACGTCGAGAACGTTACACCGCCTGCACACTCCCTCTATCGAGGAATTTCAACAAGCAACTACACTCATCTCAAATATTAAAATATACCCGATTTGACTCCAAAACCACTAGTAAAACTGAAAATGAGCATCGCGTTCCAGAGGAATGCTCCCTAAACATATTCATCTCCCAAAAGAAAAAAAAACCCTCTCACCAACAACGTTCCCTTCCACAGTGAGTGGCCACTGGAAGTACAGACAATACTCTATACCTGTAATTATTTGAAGATAAAAGGTCCCATTACAATTCCAAAGCCATATGTCAGACCAAAAGAAAACAGTCTTTAAAAATAAGTTTCCCAAGCATTGGATCCCAAGGGGAAAAAAAAATCCTCATGCAGGAAATCATACTGGGCTGAGTAGATCTCACAAGGGAAGTTACTTTGAAGAAACAAGTCCCTGATTGCCTCCTCATCCTCTTCCTCATCTCCTTCCTCATACGAAGATGATGATGATCATGTTTGAAAAACATGTGCTCCTTCTGCACACACTTAACTCCCGAGTGCTCACAGCCCGATCCCTTTATAACAGCATCCCTTAAAAGCCCCTGAGTCTTAAATCACCCAGAGAAGCATCATACGAAAAATTTTTCCTCAACCTATCCTTAACAAACATACAAACATATTTTGGTTCCTATAGAATTTAAAATCCTCTTCCTTGAGAGACCGTCCTATCCAAACTCTACTGGATCCACTTTTGAAAAGAGAAAAATTAACATTATGGTAATCAGGAATAAAGTACTTTTAGTTTTTTTTCCTACAAAAAAAAACACACACACACACACGTTCCATACTAGTGAGATCCCACTGTAAATACCATTACTCTATGTTCAGTTAATCTTCACTTTTTCTCATCCCAATCCTTCATCATTTCAGCAGGGAAATTTCCTTGTCAAAACAAACCCAACATTCTCTTGCGAATATTACGGATCCCGGGAGACAAATTCTTTATAGCAGCATCCCTAAAAAAAATATTAAAATTCTCCTCACACTATTGCTCCATTTGAGTCTGTGTAAGTGCACCTTTAATTTTTTATTAAACCTTCAAGGATTGAAGGGATCCGTTATAAAAAGTGTGGACGCCAGGCCTTCTACTAAATATGTACAAACAGCAGAATAAATACAAATACAAGGCTCACATCTCTGTCTGCCAATAATAATGACTTTTGAGAATTTTCTCTTTTTTGCCAACTCACTTGGCTGTAAACTATTTGTAAATGCGTGTGTGTAGCTCTTTACAGTCCACTCCGGATAATACAGATAATCCCAGCCTAGGAGCCAACGTATAGCCCAATGTGTCCTTCCCAGCTGATCTCCCGGGATTATAACCAGAGTTTGTTCCTGTGGCACTACCCTTTACAAAGATAGTCTCCTGTACGTATGGATCCCGTTCCCATGAACCCATTTATCCCAGAAGTCAATGAAGAAGAAGGGAAAACAAGCCTTTAATAATTTCTGCCTGTCTCCTCGGATTCTAGTTAGTTGATGAGAGAGAGAGAGACAGAGAGAGGTAGAAAACAAACTAGGTACGTATGTACATACATATGTGTACAAATACACTGAGAGTCACAAGCATAGCAAGAGTCACCTTACAGCAGCTCCACTATTTTCGTACTATTTAATTTGTATCTATTAGGATTTGTATGTATAAAGAGTGACTGTTTTTTTAAGTATTTGGGTTATGACAAAAAGGGTCGTTGGGGAAAACGTATTTTTTTCTCTGAAATTATAAAGTACTACGATTCATTATAGATTTTGTTTGATCTGTACTTAGTCCCTATACAGATATGTATGCAGACGGCTCCGCTCAATCTTAATAATTCCAAAGAGATTCTTATTCCTCATTTAGCTCCATGTAATAATAAGTGACTCTAAGAGTACGTTGATAAGATTTGACGGGGGACAAAGTGCTGTGTAAATACAGACGGGGGAAAAACAGGAATACTTCACAGGACAGTTCTTAATCATACTTTCCATTGAATCCTTTTTTCCTGTAAATAGAATCCCAAAAATCCTATACTTTTCTAAAGGAGACATTTTATACACCTACGATTAGGTGTACACTCAAAGGTCACAAGTCATTTCAAAATTGAGTTGTGTGAATGCTGTGGTCACAGAGCTGGGTCAAGGAATGAAAAAAATTTCCTCTTAATCTTCAAGATCTGAAATATTTCCCCAATCATTTTATTACGTCCGGCCTCACATTTCTGGCAATTCCTGCAGTCAGAATCTTATAGTTAGTTTTTTACATTAACTTATGTATGTACATGCCTAATAGTAGATAAGTTTTCACAATAAACACCTCCTTTTAAAAATGTTAACATTTTCGCGAAACCCCCAAAAAAACCTAGAAAATTCCCTTTTTTTTTTGACTTCTCAATTTTTTCGACTATTTTTTGTAATATTTACAGGTATGTATCCATAGTTCTTTCAAATATTGGTTAAAAGAAAGAAATTATAAGATCCTGGGAAAGTTTGAATTTTTAATTTGGGTGCTAGACTTGGATAGGAGGGAAAGTTGAGAATGTGAGAGCTCATTGGGACTTGCTCATTTGGAATGAATGATATTTTGAAATCTGATTCATGACTTCAACGCTCTCTCTCTCTCTCTCTCTCTCTCTCTCTCTCTCTCTCTCTCTCCCTCTCTTTTGCCAATGGGACTGTTCCAATGAGTCCAGGTTGCTCATGTGAAGGAAGGAGACTAGGTCTACAATGGGGAAGAAAGGAAAGGACCATTATGTTGTTATCAAAGAGCGCTTAAAGGACCACAAGAAGGAGAACAGTCCTTTACTGTACGTTACTCTATGAGAGATGCATCTCTACAGATATACTTATGCAATGGAACCGAAGCCTCTTCAACTTCTCGATTGCCATCGCATTGGAGTGGTTTTTGGGAAGAGAGAGAGAGAGAGAGAGAGAGAGAGAGACGAGAGCTCCTAAATGATAGTCATAAATTGTGACAGGGAAATCAGATTAAAACCCACTCCAACAACTTTTCACATTTTCCCTCCAAATTTCCCTCCGATTGTTTCTCAGAGTCAAATTCACCCAAGTAGGATTGAGTGTGGTGCTTATACTACTAGAGTGTGTGTGTGTGTGTGTGTGTGTGTGTGTGTGTGTGTGTGTGTGTGTGTGAGTATGTGTGTGATTGTTTGTGTCTGCCAAAGCCGTTATAGAGAAGTTCTACAGAGAGGGTCCAATAGCATCCTGGGATATTAGGACGTGGCTAAGAAGCAGGAAGGAATGATAATGATACAGAATGCATTAGTAATTATTTGAGAGCATTTTACAAAGAAACATCTCCAAATTCAATCCAGACCTTACATTTATGCATCAATTTTGTTAAATTTTATTCCAATTGTGCATCTGGGGGAGGGGGGGGGGGTGCTCAAATCCAAGGATCTTCTGGACACTTTTCCCAGGAAGGATCTACTGCTCTTGTAAAAAAAAATTATCCACCTATTTACCAACCTACGACTTTGCATCTTAGCTGAGAAGCGTATTTTGAGAGTTTATTTAATCCGTCTTGGACATTGGGAGTTGTAAATAGTAGGTGGATGGTACACTAATTCGCATATGGGATGCGAGTAGGGAAGATAGAGAGAGAGAGAGAGAGAGAGAGAGAGAGAGAGAGATGCTCTTTTAATAAATTGCAAGAGTGAAGGCCGGGGAAAACAAAGTTGGAAAAAGCTGTTCTTTGGACGAAGCTTATACGTTGACGGTCCGCAGAGTGGGTTTTGTGTGTTTGGAATAGAAAGGGCTGGGATGATGGAGCTCATCAAAGTACCGTTCTCAAAATAAAAGGTAAAGACTCATAAGTTGTCTGCGGTTACAGCTCAATAATGAGACAATTGATGTAAATTAGATCCCAGGAGAGAGAGAGTATCCGAGTCTTTGAAGGGCTAAATATTGCTGGGGATCCTTTTGGCTCAAACACAATATTTGGGAGTTGTTCCTCTCGGGAAGCACACACACACGCTACACCGAGCTCTTCTTTCTCACTGACTTGGCTCATCCATATAGCCCAGGCTTAATTGCATGTAAGGAAGGAGCATTAAAGTACATATTGCATTACTCACAAGGAGAATTGCTCCGCCAGAATCCCAACCACCCACCTCACAGGCCAGATCAGACGTAGGATCCTCACGGAGTGTGACAAGTGAGCTGTGGAAATGCGTCTACGATTAATGCCAACACTTGAGTAGGGAAATGTCTTCAAAACATTGGGTGTAGATACATATGTATGTAATTCCATGTGTGTGCAAGTGTACAAGACACCAAATATTTTTCTGGCGAAGCCAATATACATGTAATGGCCCCCTCAAAAATTTTACCACGCATTATATTTTCCATGGTAGACGAAACTAATGGATTGACCCATTTTCCAGGAAATTTATTGCTTGGAAATTTCCTCAAATTTATACTTTACTCAATATTTTAGGGAAAATTTTTCCAGCAGCATTGGCAGAAATATTTAGGGAAAAGTGCAGTAATTTTCTGATTTTTTTTTAAATTTTAAGGAGAAATTTAGTGTAATTTCTTTTTTCCAGATAACATTTTGTGGAACGTTTTTATTTTCAGGTAACATTATTTTTTGTATTTCCAGATTAAAATTTTGAATAATACTTTTATTTCCAGGTGAAGTTTTGCGTAAAGTTTATATGTTCAAGTGACATTTTGCAAAAGATTTTGTTTCCTGGGATAATTTTCCTACAACGTTTTTTTTTATGTAAAATGTTGTTACGCAATCTGCAAATGCTGAGGAAGGCTATTAAACTCGGTTTCAAAATTTAAATAATTACTTTATACTAATTGGGGCATTGTACAGAGGTGAATTTCATCAATAAAAAATTACGTTGGCTGAGTTAATTACAGGGGGAGGAAATGCTTGTTGGGAGTCCCTTTCACGCCACATTCTCACTCTTTGATAAAAATAAAATTACATTCTTCCGTATGTAAACAACCGTTCGGACTAAATCCCACAACGTATCAAAGCGAGTTGGGAAAGAGCATTTTTAAAGGACGTACTTACTACTCAGACCGTACATAAATAATTATAAAACGAAGCATGCACAAGACATGAGCACAAAATTTTACTAAGCTTGAAAAGTGGTTGAAATATTTTAACTTATATTTCCGTCTGTCCCATAATTTGGGACAAGAGTGTGGCACATTTATTGAACCTAATCGGAGTTGGAGCTAAATTCTTGGGAGCTACAATGCACAAAATGTATAGACCGGAGCCAAATATAATAATTCATTTGAGATTGACGTATGGTGGAAAAAAATCGAGGTTTGTCAAACGCTAAGTGTTTCCCATCAGAAGACTTTTCCCCCTTTTTTAAATCCATCCAGGTTTTGGATTCTGCAGACATTGAGTTGTCCTTGAAAATAGCATTTTCATTTTTTTTTCCTGGAAAAATAATAGGGCTTGTCTCTATTTATATATTTTCAGGGTGGCCACAAATATTTTATCGTCCCCTTTGGACCCTACACTGGAGTCTAATCAAGCAAATATTCAATGTTACTATTTTGTAGGAAATTGTTTCATATTTTCTGAAATCAGTTGTTTTGCCCCTTTGGCTTAAAATTTTTGCAGTCACAGATGAAAATATTTTGCTGTGAGGTCTTAATATTCATATTATTTAAAACACTATTTTTTGAATCCACAAAATTTCGAACACACTTTTGTTTTTTTTAAATGTTTTGCAGTCTCTTTTAAATTTTTTTGCAAATTTTTACCATTGATTTGCAAATGCTTTGCAAAATCTCTTTCAAATTTGTTTGCAAATGTTTTGCAAAATCTCTTTCAATTGTTTGCAAATGTTTTGCAAAATATCTTTCAAATTTGTTTGCAAATGTTTTGCAGAATCTCTTTCAATTTTGTTCGCAAATGTTTTGCAGAATCTCTTTCAATTTTGTTTGCAAATGTTTTGCAAAATCTCTTTCAATTGTTTGCAAATGTTTTGCAGAATCTCTTTCAATTTTGTTTGCAAATGTTTTGCAAAATCTCTTTCAATTGTTTGCAAATGTTTTGCAGAATCTCTTTCAAATTTGTTAGCAAATGTTTCGCAAAATATCTTTCAAATTTGTTTGCAAATGTTTTGCAAAATCTCTTTCAAATTTGTTTGCAAATGTTTCGCAAAATCTCTTTCAAATTTGTTTGCAAATGTTTTGCAAAATCTCTTTCAATTTTGTTCGCAAATGTTTCGCAAAATCTCTTTCAAATATTTCTGCAAATTTTTACAATTATTGCTTTGTAAACGTGCTGCAAAGTCTTTGCCAACTTTTCTTGCAAACTTACCAAAATTTGAATTATTCCATAGTATAACTAATTATACTTACCATTAAATCACATTACCAAATTTGGCATATTTTGCAAAAATTGTAACATACAGGAACTCGTGGGGAGGAAAATATTTTATCCATCCCACATTATTTCTATTGGTGTTGGAGTCGTTGGAAAGACATAAAAAAAGTTGGCCATGGTTGAGTACAATCCGTCCATATATGATTTGAAGGAGGTTACTGGGAAAGTTGCGGGTAAGAAAGAGAATTCAAGTTGATTGTGTCCCCATATACCGTCTCCCGACTTGTACCTTCCTTTTAGGGACTGTGAGTGAAAGAGGAGTTTCATAGCATGCCTTGTTATTTCTCCAATTCTTTTGAGCTCCTTTCAACTTTTCCGGAGGCAGAGGAAGAAATTGCCCAAATTTTCATTGTTTTCCTCGTGAGCTGCTGCATTGGGTATAAATAGGGATGGTGATTACACACCCAGCTCTGTATTTACGTACAGTGCACTCTCCCTATCCAACGAAACCCCCCTCGGAATCCCTTAAAACCTCACTGTCAAAATCTCCCACTCATCTCATCCATTCAAAAATACACTTTTGCAGTAAATTTAGCCCCTGTCATATTGTCACTCCAAAAAAGAATCCCCTTACAAGACCGACCCTTACCTTTCCTCATCTCCTCGTCATACCTCCTCCCTGTCCTCGTAATTACCCCCTTTTTTGAAACTAAACCAATAATCACTCTATACTTACCAAATTTTTACCTTTACCTAAATACACACCCAGTGCCCTATCCTATAATAGCAAGAGTCTACAGTACCTGAATATAAACACATGGAGCTTTGATGACTGTAATGGGGAGCCAGTTTTTGGCAATACACACCAAAAAAAAAAGGAGAAAAAGTAACTCCTCAAGATGAAATCAGGACTTTTGTGGGAGCAATCTTCCCTGACGATCTTTCAGCATGGACTATATTGCGTAATGATGTTTGTATATAGGGAAAAAAAATACATCAGTGGCCTAGCTTTATAACGGCGCCCCTGCAATCCCTCCAAATTAGTGGTCCCGATCTTTCAATTCTGAATCAAAAAAACTCGATTCGATTCAATTCAATTCAATTCTGATTCATCATTTTTCGATTCAATTCAAAACATGAATTGAATCATTTCATTCAATTCACTTCATGAATGAAGTCACGCGAAATGCCTTGAATCGCGATTCAAATGATTCACGTGAAACGAATTTGTTTCTATTTCCCGCTAAAAAATCCAGCAAGTAACGCATCACATTAAAAAACTCGCACGTGTTTCAGAGAGACATTATTGTTGGAAAACCGACTTAGCAATTATTTCGTAAATAATAATTTGTATACATTAAATACATCAGTTATTATTAATTATTATTACCTCATTTATTAACGGTCCAATTTAGATCATAATGGGACAATTAATTATCAGGATATGCAACTCAAATTTGCTAATGTTACAGTCAACTCTCGCTATAAGGGATGCTCATGGGTTCGGCATAATTTGTCCCTTATAAACATTACTCTCTGTAAGCATAGTGTTATACATTGTGTAAATGGGAATCGGGACTGTAAATCCCAACCCCTTATATCAAAAAATTCCTTACAAGGGTATCCCTTACAGCGGGAGTTTACTGTATTGGCAATTTTAGTGATAGTGAAACTGTTTGTCTTATATTCTTCCGCTGTTTAATGTAGTCATTATAAAATCCTTATAATGTTTATGTTACCACCTTTTACTGTCTGAATGATTTGAATCATCATTCGATTCAATTCAGTACGCAGAAATGAATCAAATTGAATCCTGTGAATCGTGAATTGAATCGAATCATTGTATTTCATTCAATTCATAGGTTGAATTGAATCAAAACGAATTTTTTGAATTGAATTGAAAGATTGGGACCACTACTCCAAATTGGACTTTTGGGAAAATTCTCAATTTTACAAATTCCTTTAGAATTTTATCCTAACACTAAAAAGTACTACAGATAAAGCATTGGATTCCTATTTGATTCGGAATATGAGGGGGAATATTTTGGGTGATGAAGTTTATCACCCAAAATCTTTCCTGCCTTGGGAATCCCTCATATGGAAGGATGTACTGTACACAGATGTATAAAATAAAAACAGAGGACACTCTTCTTTAGGAGAGAGAGAGAGAGAGAGAGAGAGAGAGAGAGAGAGAAAGGGAATGAGAAGACATTGGGACGGAGTTGAATTGTTATCCTTGTACTGATCCCTCCATTTCCTTTTGTCCTTTTTGGGAGCATCTTCGATTCCTCTTCTTTCTTCATCTTCCCTGCTTGTCCCAACTCTTTCATCTCCACTTCTGAGAAACAATGTCAGAGAGAGGACACAATCAGATGGTAATAACAGCCCGGTCACAATTTCCTTTCTTCTCACTTCCTTCCATTATTGGAGGGACAAACTGTTTCCACTTGCTATAAGAGCATCCCTCCGGGAAATTCTCAGAGTGCCCCATCCTTTCTGGGAAGATTCCTTCCAACGTAAGAAATTAAAGGGAGGTAGGAATCCTTCCCAAAATTTTTACTTACTCTGGGGAGAGTCTGCTCTTGGAAGGAGTCCGGGCCCCAGGACAGTGAGAGTGCACTGTAGTCATGGTAACAGCAGTAACCTTTTAACCAGGCAGTTCATATTCTGTAACATTTCTCTAAATAGAGCCGGAATCTTCCTCACGATCCTCCAAGCCCCCTTTGGCACGCTTCCTTTTTAATGTTCAAAGGATTTTAGCAGGAGGGTGTGAATGGAGCGGCGCTCTCACAATTGTCAAAATCTAGAGAGAATTCTGGAGTTTTGATGGGCTTAGGATTGGGGTGACGTGAGATTTTTGGGAGAAAGTCCCTGCAGTTCCTTTCCTTTGGAAGAGAAAGTGGTGTTTTGTAAGGGGATCTTTTTTAAAGGGACGCCACTGTACTGTATGTACATAATTATGTATGTATGTGTAGGGAGTAGTTTATACTTTTGAAGTCCTCCCGTTTGAGCCCGTGTACTGTAATAAACAAGAGGAGCAGACTGGGAACAACAATAATTATAAAGGGGCTTATTGCCCTCGTTAGTATTAATGGACTATTTTTAGCACACGTCCCAACTGTAAATATGAATTCCAACAGGGTTTTTTATTCCTTTCGTGTAGCGTCAATTTAGTAAGTTGGGGAAGGAGTCCTGGTGGATTGTGACAGAGTCATGGAGCAATAATAATGAGTGGGGTTGTCCCTGTGTATGGGAGTAGTAGTTGTCCTATGGCTTCGGAAATGCTAGTTGGGACCGCCATCATGAAACTCTCTCAACCACCTGCTGCTGCATTGGGTCTTAATTCCGTGAAAGAGATGAAAGGCATTATTTACACATTGGGCCCAGCCCCCTGGAGTTTTGGGACATTTTTGAGCAAGTCAGAGAAAGTCCGGGGTGAGGGGAGTAATAGGGGCAAAAATTCGGAGCTGCGGAGTGTCTTACTACATTCAAAAGCGAAGGCTACTGGAGGTTGTGTATTGTTTATTGATGCGACTTTAGGGGGAATGTGGGTCTACAGGAGGAACAGGCTATAAGGGCGGGCAAGGATAACTGAGGGTTTTAGAAGGGGAAGTTAGCATGCACAAGCGTAACTTTTGAAAATGTACCAGCATTGAAATTATCCTATTTCAAAGGCACCAGCATGGAAATTAATCACTTAATGAGGAAAATAGTTAGGTGTACTTTTTTAAAAGGTACCAGTCGTGAAACGTACCAGTCTAAAATGCACCATCTGAAAACGTACCAGTCTTTAAAAGTTCCGCTTGAAAAGGTACCACTCTAAAACACAGCTTGAAAAGGCACCAGTTTTTAAACGTACCACTAGGCTTGAATGCCATTTGAAAAGGTATCAGTATTTAAACGACCAATTGAGTACCAGCATTCAGATGTACCACTTGAAAAGATACCAGTATTTAAACGGACCACTTGAAAAGGTACCAGTATTTAAACACGACGCTTGAAAAGGTACCAGTATTTAAACGACGCTTGAAAAGGTACCAGTATTTAAACACGACACTTGGAAAGGTACCAGTATTTAAACACGACGCTTGAAAAGGTACCAGTATTTAAACACGACGCTTGAAAAGGTACCAGTATTTAAACACGACGCTTGAAAAGGTACCAGTATTTAAACACGACGCTTGAAATAGTACCAATCCAAAACGCACCACTTGAAAAGGTACCAGTCTCAAACACACAACTTGAAAAGGTACCAGTCTCAAACACACAACTTGAAAAGGTACCAGTTTTTAAACGGACCACTTGAAAAGGTACCAGTCTAAAACGCACGACTTGAAAATGCACCATTCTTTAAACGTACCGCTTGAAAAGGCACCAGTCTTTAAACGTACCACTCTACTTGAGTGCCATTTGAACATGTATCATTCTCTAAATGGGTCACTTGAAAAGGTGCCAGTATTTAAACGGACCACTTGAAAAGGTGCCAGTATTTAAACGGACCACTTGAAAAGGTACCAGTCTTTAAACGTACCACTTGAAAAGGTACCAGTCTTTAAACGTACCACTTGAAAAGGTACCAGTATTTAAAAGGACCACTTGAAAAGGTACCAGTATTTAAAAGGACCACTTGAAAAGGTACCAGTATTTAAAAGGACCACTTGAAAAGGTACCAGTATTTAAACGGACCACTTGAAAAGGTACCAGTCTGTCAAGGAACGCCTTAAAAGGCCCCACTCCTACGCCATGCAATTTCGAAACGAAATAAAAAATCCAATTAAAAGCGCCCTTAAGAATGTAGAAAGCTCAATCCCAAAAATCCCTCCTCTAAATGTGACTTGTAAAAGTTACCAATGGAGTACTCCACCACGAAAGGTAACCAGCCGTGACAGAAAGGTTCCATTGTATTCCTCACAAAGCCAGATAATTTAAAATTCCACGACATTTCCCTTCTAAGACCAGGACCATGTTTAATTTATGAGAGGGTCTGGCTCTCTTTAAGAAACGAATTCCAAGCTTTTTTCTACAACTTTGCTAAAAGAATCCCAGCGTCCTATGAATAATCCTACGGAGCCTTTTACACACTCATTACACCCAGTGCTTACATGTGGGCTCACTTTTGTGGGAAATTCGCCACAAATAATAATAATAAGGAAGATATGGGACAAGAGAAAGAAAAAGAGTCTCTCCGCCCCTGAACGTAAACGGATGTTATAGTTGAAGTTTGTTTTACGATTTCCACGTTCCCCATCTCCATCCAGCCTCCCAATTAATTAAGCCCTCACAATTCCCAACACGTGTCGACGGAAGTCCTTGTTTTTTTTTATTAAGACTGCAACAGTCAAAGTGAGTGTGGAAGTGAATTGACGAACCTATGGCATATACACATTACATACATATATACCTACTACATGTATCAACAAACCAGGTTTCACTTCAAAGATTAATTTAATACTGGGATTCCATGGGAAGCAGTTGGTGGAATGGGATCAAACTGCATTCCTGGAAGAATCATCTAAAATTCAGAGGTTACTTTAGGCACGGATTTCCATTCAAACTCTCAAGGAAATTTCAAAGGTAGGGATTTTAGGGAAATATTCTGGCTCTATGGGGCAGAGCATCAGAGTTTATCCTCTAAGAGCTCCATCTATGCTTTCTCTTTTAGCTTTCCGTACAAATTACCATCAACTGCACTCTTTATATCTGATTGCTAAATAACAATTTATTTTCTATCCATTCACAAACTGGGTCCCAGTAATTGTGGGGCATGATGAGATTTCATATTTTAATTGCCGAACGTTACTACGACTACGAAACAACAAAGTTACGCTTCAGCTGATCATGTTCCAAATGTTACTCCAATAGTTATTAGTTATTACTGAGAATTCTATTTTTGTCCCATGCTAGATTTGTTAGGGAGCGAAACTATACGATGTGAAAATAAATAAGGATTTTTGATCCAAAACCCCTTATTTTTTTTCACACCGTATAGTTTCGCTCCCTAACAAAAATTCTGATTTTGTCACATGCCTTATTTGCATGCGGGCTGTTGACACATTTATGATTTTGTTTTTAGCGTCGTCAAGGAATCCCTCCGGACTTGCTCCTTACCCGACCTGCTCAGCCCCTACAGAGTAATAGAGTATCTATACCCATAGGGATTATAAATTATAAGAATATTTATTTTACAGACTTTTGAATGGGAAGGATCCCATTAAGAAAAACACCTGATGAGATATTCTAAAGCACTGGAGCTATTATATGTATATGACAGAGGTAATGCTTACTTACTTTGGATATTGTATCCGATTTTGTAAGCATGGTAATTTGAGTGAAGTAGGAATTATTCCTGGAATTGGCCCTTGATAACGTGTTGGACTCTATTTAGTTTTGTTCTGATTCAGGAGTAAAACCATTCCGTTGAAAGGAGTCGGACGGAGATAGCACTCCCTTATAGTATTATTATTACCGTGTGGGTTTTTGTTGTACAGGGACTCGTATAGTACAGTCCTGGGGCTCAAATAGCACCGTGTTAAGTCCTTTAATAATTTAACGATTTGCTGGCTTTGTAGCCCCTGTCTTTCTTGGATTTACACGAAACTGTTTCAGTTCGTGCATAATTTAATTTATTAATTGCACGAACGCCACTCTCAAAACTGGAGGAAAGTTCAAAGCTCTGGTGTGATTTCCTCTATTTTACATTACGGAAGCTCCGAACTATGAAAGGGAATATTTACATTGCTATAGTAAGACATCACATTGTGTACATGCAGGTGGAGAAACATTGTGTACATATGTACGTTCGTGATAAAATACTTTTGGGGCATTGTAGGAATGTTGGACCTTACTTACTTATGTATGTACATAATGTTATGGGTATGTATAAACCTATGGATTCTCTTTGACATATTTTTGGAAACACCTCCAGGTCTTCATATTAAGGGAGCGTGAGAATATCCCCGGCCATTGACACTACTATCGGTGTCCAGATATGTAGGTCAAAATTCCAGACTGACACAAATACGCCCCTCGCCCTAAAAATGTAGACCCTTTGGCATTTGAGGAGATTGTCTGAAGGAACATGCAGAATTTGAGGAGTAAACAATCCGAGGTTGGTAGAGGTAATTGTGATGGCCTGCTAGGGTTTTTGATTGGATGGGATGGGACGGGATTAAAACGGCTCTTTTTGTAATTGCATAAATAGGGAGTGGATTTTGGACGGTGTTTCGAGACTTCAATGGAAATTGGACGGGGAGGACGTCATTGGAGAGAAATATGCTCGTTGGTGTACAGACTGTATAAAAAATGTGTCTGCACATAAAAGATCTGAAGCGTAAATAAATAGTATGGGATGACGTCTTGTACAATTCTCACTCACGGGATGAGCATATGTAAATTATGAAGGTTGAAGGTGTAACAGATGCTTGCGGTTGACTTTGCAATCGAGTAAAGTGCGGTGGAGTGTTCGGGGAGAGAGTGTACATGTGTTTTGGGACTTGTTATCAGGTCGTCTACATTATAATGAGGTGTCGTTACTAGTTACGATAATAATGTCCCACGTAAATCCACAGTTTAGTGCTTTAAGATTGAGACTATATTGAGAGATGGGGGCGCGGATGGAGATATGGCCGATGTTATCGGGAGGAGCTCCAATTTGGCCGATACTATCACAGAATATCCATCCCAGCAATATTAGCTTCCTGTGGTAAAGGAAATCATCCTCTTGTAAAAATAAATGAGTCCGCTGTATCAAAGCCCTGTTCATCTTTTTATAGTGGCAGTACATTCTAATGATGTATGTAGTACGTATATTGTACACGGTGTAGGAATTTAAAAAATAAAATTGACCCGGAAATCCTGTACAATTGGCTTAAGCCGAGCATCTCTCGGAAATTTGTAATCATTGTGTGATGACATTGTATAAAATATTTTATGGTTCAATAAATTATTTAATTTATTAGATTAAACAAAAATTAGTGTAATTAGCTCTGTATTATGATATTTTGTTTACCCAAAGTTTGCGCATCAAAGATTTTCTCTGCTAATGAAATGCTACAATCTAAAAGGTAATTACTCCAAATTTACTCATTTCCCTGATTACATGGTAATAATCAGAATGGCATTGAAGGAAAACATTTGGAAATTATGCAGCATTTTATGACATGAGCTAGTGGTCCTAAATTTGTAGAACATTGTACATACTTGACAAATACGGGCTTGGACTCTTCCAGTTCTAATAGTTATCTTAAGTGTCTTAATTTTTACACCAAAATCAGGCTAATACCGACAATGATCAAAATTTACCCTGTTAATCAAATACCAAGTACTTTGCAAAACTCTGGACGCTTGTAACCTTCCCACACAGGGATTGCGAGAGACGTCGGTTCACTCCAGGGGTACCTCCTCCGCTGTCGGCTCCATCGTCTCAGCTTGCCCCAGCCGACTTTTCCTTAATCTCCCTCATTATAGTATCAGTTCTAGATAGATAGTTAAAAGGTAAATGGAAGATCCTGTTAAACGTGAGATACAAGGGAAGCAGCCCAGAGCCCACACGTTAATTTCGAGTAGCACCTGTGCACATAATTCTACTACTGAAGGAACCAAATATACGTCAAATCCTGGATGTTGGTCGTGGGTGATAAGCCATTGGAGGAGGAGGAGGTCTACAATCAATAGATGTATACCTGGACGGGATGACAAAAAGGCTCCTGGTGAATAAAATTAGCGGAGAGAAATAAAAGCTGGAGTCTGTCTATACTTATACTAAAGATAATCACAATAGTTGTTGAAATAGCGGCTCTGCGGACTTGTTTGCATGATATTGAAAGCCATGTAAATAAAGTAGGGATTGCATTGATTGGATTGAAGTCGCATCATAATCCCCAAAGTCATTTGGATTATCAGGGAGTCCATATGATGAGGATCGGCAGTCGCGTCATTCTTCATTACAGGACTTGCCTCACAGGAGTTGTCATCAAGGAAAGAGACGCGAGATCGCTGAATTTCCAAAAGATAGTCAGTGAGATTTTTGGAGCATTTATTCCAGATCATCCCCATCAGCATCAGCATCATCCTCATCCTCATCATCTTCCTCAAGTCTGGGATGCGGAGTCGTCCGAGAGTCTCCTACTCTTCCGATTATTTATTTACACTTAGCTATATAATCCTTCCAAATGTCTTCTTTAATATTTCCCCTCATTTCAATCATCCTCCTCTGCCTCCCCAATTCCCCTCTTGCCTCACCCCGAGTCGTCTCCGACAGCTCCAGTTTCAATAATTCCAGCCCTGTCAAGAATGGCTCCGTGGATCTTGAGCAATTGGATCGGGCCCTTAATCAGCTTATTACGGACCTCTTCGGGGATTTCGACCTGACCCAGGAGGGACTCTGGCAGCCGAGGTTCCCGGATCATTTTGGGGATGACAATCCCCTCCATTTTGCTAATGAGTGGCTCGTTCATATCCCGCAGGGACCCGCCCAGGCCGACAAAATTGCTAATGAGACAGGATACCAGAACACAGGACAAGTAATTTTATTTCTCTATTTTTAAATAATTACTCAAATATATCGTTATTTATAAAAAAAGATCCGTCTAACTTTTTTTTTGCTACAGATACGTAATAATTCTTCGTCCTGCCATTCGTTTATACAGAATGCTAAAGAAGCTGCTAAATATGGGGGGAGGGGTAGTTCTTGTAAAGTTTTTATAAAGGACCAAATCCTCTGGTGAAAAAGTCCCTCTTATGAGATATGGACCTATGACCTTTGACCTCTGAAAGAGAGCACACTCCTAAGCAGAGCAAAATTTTAAATTGTGACTTACTCCTATGCAGAGAAAAAATTTTTTTTTAAATGAATGAGAATGTCCCCAAAAGTTTATTCGTTAGAGAGAAGCAACTCTTGTAGAGAGTGAACTATTTTTTTTTAATTTAAATATTGCAATAAATTGCAAATATTATCCCTGAGAAATTCGGCCCGTCAAGTTTTGTCAGTCGTAAAATATTTGGTTATTTCCTAGATATTTTTTTGTACTAATTTGATGAATTTGTATAATTATGTTAATTTATTTGAGGCAGATTCAACCGAATTATGGCGGTTGGTTATAGGGAGTTTATTAAAGCTAGTGTAAAGTTAATTATAATAATTAGCATTTCTGTTTATATCGATATCTCCGGGTTCTTCCGGCTCAAGGATGATATTCTAGGTCAATTAGGTATTGTATTTTGACGTTGACTGGGAAGCACGTCTTGATGGGATGAGCGTGCAATTAGTAGTAGTATTTAAATTATGCAAATGGACCATATTTCCTGGAATGTGACATTCAGAATAGTAATTAACATTTGTGGATTTTTCAGTTACGAGGTTTCCCGGAAATCTTCCGATTTGTCAAGATAGAGCATCCTGAGAAACATCATCGGGGAGCGAGGGAACTGACGGAGCAACTTAATGCGGATGAGAGAGTAAGTCAAGATAATTTAAATTTTTTGGGGATCCTATGCCCTAATCATAGATGGGGAATTGTTAATTCTCCGAAATTATTATTTGGGGTAATTAATTGGAATGTATCTTCGAAATCCTAAGGTGAGATGGGCCGATCAACAATATGCCAAAAGAAGGACGAAGCGAGACTTTGACATTTTGAAGGCTTTGGGAGGTTTGGACATCTCCAATTTCCTTCATTTAAATGATGTCATAGAAAGTCCCAAGAAATCATTAGTGACCTTTAATGACCCTCTCTGGTACAAGGAGTGGTACATGGTAATATATTTTTTTTTAAAGTGAGGTACAGTCCTCGTATTTATATTTACACTTAATACTCTTTATTTATATTTACACTTCATACTCTTTATTTATATTTACTCTTAGTTACTGTTACAAAGAAACAAATTATAAAATTGCTCTCAAAAGGAATGTATCCAAATATTTTTCTCCTTTTAGAAAAACTGTTCAAATAACAGGGTCTCTCATATTAAGAGTGGGTGCACTGTGAAGTTCTTATAGAAAACTTAATTAAATTATCTTAAGGCAGTCTCTTAGGGCTGGAGTCCACAGTATTGACATTTTAAGTCTATAAATGTGACGTGTTGTTTTAAAATTCCCTTATGTTTCAGAAATATTAAACTGCTTACATGTGTATGTCGATGTAAAGGGGACATGATTCCCACATCGAAGCAGGGCCAATCTAAACTCTATTTCGAAGACGAGATTTCGAAGATTACTCTCTCCCAGAGGATTCCTCCAGATATTTTTAGATTCTACAGATGAGTCGCAGGGATGGCCCAGACTCTCAGTACTTGATGATACTTTGTGAGTCGGTTTTTTTGAGGGGGTTCCAAAGTTTTAAATCGTTGTTCAAGGCCAGTGTCCATAGAGATTGCGGATCGGAGACTATAAAACTCTCCGTGATTTGTTAGGATATCCAAGTTTTGTCAATAGAGGTGGAGGAATGAAAAGAGAGCGTTTGTAGCTCTCAATTGAAAGGGTTGAGGAATGGGGAGATGGGGAATTGGAATGAAAGCCAAAGAGATAAATCCATTGGTTGGAAGCTTAACAAAGTTTTGAGCAGTCTTGTGTAAGAGTAAGCAGAGGATTAATTACAAATGTTCAATGAGATTTTTTTTTTCGAATTTCCAGCAAGATACGAGAACGAAGGCGAGTCTGCCCCGACTGGATCTAAATGTGGTTCCGGTCTTTAACATGGGAATCACGGGCAAGGGAATCAAAGTGGTCATTCTGGATGACGGCCTCGAACATAATCATACGGATTTGATTGACAACTACGTAAGTAAATCCTCTTTTAATGAATACAAAAAACCTCTCCAGCCCAACCTTGTCTTCTGTGGTAAAAAAATCTCAAATCCCTTTGGGGAGGAGGAATTCAAACTCCGTTCAACTGTCTGTATAAATAGATCCCTGCATGCTATCCTGGGATATAAAGTCCACTCTCGCTGTAAGAGGAGGGAGGGCTTCCCTTTGTAATATCACTTGCTCTTTCAGAGTACCAATATTAAATATTTGCACATATTCCTATATTTACCAGAATGTACATATTTTGAATTTTTTAATAAGAGCTTTTGTATAGATAGGTACTTGAGATGTGTAAGAGATAAGTTCGGGAAATTTCATAGGACTCCCCAGTACCAAACTTTGACTGTATCCCTCTGTACTGAGATCTCCCCCACTCTTTAACATTTACGAGTTTTTTTCTATTTCCTCCATTAGCATCAAAGACATTTTAGGAAAAAGCTACGGATCCTTTACTTAAATAATTACTATTTGATCATCATGATTGATACGTTGGAAACTGCTGGGAAGCATGCTTGTTCTTTTATTACTGTAGGTATCGTCCGTGGAGGGGCAAAAGGGTCTGGATGAATTTCCATGTAGAAGCAAAAAATCTGTAGTAAATGCACATGTAACAATGTTGTAACAAGTTCCGTACAATTTCTCTGAAAGCAAAATGGACCATGTGGAATTTAAAAATCTCCCCACAGTCCTCTTTGCATTCAGGGAAAGTTACACCTGGCTCAGTTTGCGTTTTGAAGCAAAAATACACCTGTAGAGATCCCTTTGTTTTTTAAAGTGAAAATCCCTACCTATACATGATTTTGCTTCGTAATTAAGAAGTGCATCTAGTTCAGGTTGCTTCTTCACTGACAACAACATTACTTGTTTGCTATGTACTATGTGTATTTTTCCAGAACCCCAGGATCAGTGGAGACTTGAATGACAACGATGCCGATCCCATGCCTCATTACAACGGAGCAGTTGCGAACAGCCATGGGACTAGATGTGCGGGTGAAGTTGCTATGATTGCCAATAATTCTAAATGTGGGGTCGGAATAGCTTACGAGTCCCAGATTGGAGGTAAGCTTTTAGTGGCATTAGTTCCTTCCTTATATGAAATTTATTATTGTTCATATAGGATTGTATCTGTTGCTTGTCGGGGGATATTTCTTTTCGAGTATCAATCCTTTGAACTAATATTCGTAATATTGGATGATTGATAATAACAAGTATGGTATTCTTACAAAGGAATTTAGGGGATAAAACACACACGCAACAAATCCTCCGCTCTTCCCAATTATTCCAATCCCTTTATGCTCAATTCCTGGTCTTTCGGAGTAAACCCCATGTGTTTTAAGCACGAGACCGTTTTAATAAAATTAGTTAAATTGAGCCCAGTATAAAACTAGTGTTATCCTCTTACTCAGGATTGTCAACACAACGTCTACTATAATTATAAATCTTCGTTTATATCATCCGCGAAGGGGCAAAATGGACTGGGTGTATTTTTAATTAGAAGGAAAAAGAGCGACATGTATTTCCAATTAGAGGCAAAATGAGCTACATGCATTTTCCGTTAAAAACAGAAGGATCCACGTCCATTCTCAATTACAAGGAAATGATCTCAAAATGCATGATCGAGACAAAATGTGCTAAAAGTGTATTTCCTCTTAAAGGCAAAATGATCAACAATAAGTACATTTTCGCTGAAAGGCAAATTGATCAAAGTGCATTCTTGCCTCAAGCGCAATTGATCAAAGTGCATTTTTGCTTCAAGCCAAATTGATCATTGTACATTTTCGCTTTAAATGTAAAGTGATGTTTAGTAAAATCATACATTTTGCTACAAACGTATGTATTTCATCTTTGTTCAATTTACACATGTAAATATTAAAAGGACCCAGGAATGAACTTCCTACAATTTATTTAGTACTATAGGGAAACTGAATGCAAATCATTTTGTTTTTAGTATAAAATGCATCCCATTCATTTTGCCTCTTCACCGCCGAGGACTGACAATACACAACCAAAATACACAAGTGTTTTTCATGCGGTCCTCTTCCCCGGGAAGTTGCTCACACAGGAGGAAATAATACTCTATAAAGGAAATCAATCAGAGACGGGAACGGGATTGTTTTATAAGCTCACAATATAAAGCGGTCTCTATTTCCCCTGCCTCGAGTTTCCAAATACGTCTGTTTATTTGTCATCTGTGGGATAGTCCCCTCGGATGTGAAGACTCGACGTGCTGAAATACAGTCGGACTCCCTTTGTAGCAGCACCGTTGTTCCAAAGAGCAAAATGTCACTCTTTGAATTGCAGGCTCTTCTAAGGTTTTAAATTTAGCCGTATGTTAGATGGAGATTTACGAGAAATTTGACTCCTTTTGAGACAATACTCTCATTTAATTTTAGTTTCTAATCTTGGGAGCCCACTGTAGACAGTTGGGGATGAAATGGAGTCTATGTAGGAAGTGCGCATTTCGGGATGAGACTTGACAATGAGATTTGTATTTTTTCTGGCCAGCGTTAGAATAATAGGATCAGGTAATAATTAGGGAGTTAATTAAAAGTGAAACATGAGATGTGTATCGACTCAAGGTTACAAGGGCTGTAATGAATTTTCAGGAGTTCGGATGCTGGACGGACCCGTGACGGATCGAATAGAAGGGGAAGCTCTCTCTTTTGCGTCTGGAGAGGTGGACGTGTATTCTGCCTCTTGGGGTCCCAGTGACGACGGGGAAACTGTAGAAGGTCCTGGTCGTCTGGCTCAAAGAGCCTTCCTCAAGGGAGTCACTCAAGTAAGACATGGCGTGTGTGTCGAAATATTTCATGGACTCTCACAATCAGTAGATACATATTTACGGTGAAGGTGCACCCTGGACTAGATGGAAAACAAATTTCACATGAAGTATTTCCCTTAAAAGCAAAATGAACCACATGGAGTTTCAATCATTCCAAAATGGACCAAGTGAATTTACAAGCAAAGCAAACGGGCTTTCAGAATGTAAAGCAAAAAAAGATGGCAAGTGCAATCAAAATGTAAAGAAAAAGGGGCAAGTGCATTCAAAATGCAACAAAAGGAGACAAGTGCATTCAAAATGCAAAGCAAAAGGGGACAAATGCCATCAAAGTAAAAAATAAAAGAGCCAGAAGAGTATATTCAAAGAAAGGATAAAATGAATTACTTTCAAAAATTTTGTACGCACAAAATGAACTAGTTCATTTTGCGCTTACTATTACCAGGACGGTTCTTATGGCACCCGGCTCAGTCCGCCTTGAAGCGAAAATTCTCCATGATTTGACTTGTTTGCAAAAAACAAAAAAAATGTGTAGTTCATTCTGCTCCTCCACCGACCCCATGAGTTGTTTGTTTTCTGGAAGCTGGAAATTCCAAGTGCTAAGTTACCTTTAACTCTCCAACGCTCTGATTATTAGCCTCAAAGGGAATGTGAGAAGGCGGGCATGAGGGAAGATACCCGTACATATAGTGACATTGTATCTAATTATATAGTGTTTGTGTACATATGAAATAGTAAAAGAGCTCCATCATCTTTTCATGAGTTCATTCCGAGAGTGGTGTGTGGAGCTCATTAAGTTCCGAAAGAGTCGGAGTGTCGATGCGACCAACAACCCCTTTAAAATTCACAACTTCAAAGTTACTCCATATGTACAGGGGAAAGGCTCGTAAATGGAGATCCTCATGCTCCCCTGATACCATCATACAGTCTACTCTTTTTGTGTAGAGAGTGGACTAAAAAGAGCAAAATAAAAACCACATCCCTGAAAGAACCCAACTATGACTCATGTCAGTATAGTGTGTTGTCTCTCTATATCTGTATATGAGCATCCCAAATTTCCCTCATGTGCAGTACACTGTCCTCATAGAAGCACCTCTTAAAGCCACCTATTTTGATTCTAATAGTGGGATGTGTATCAAGAGCAATTTATATTCTGGGGAATGGGAGCTTCTCAAAGTATTTTCTCTCTTGTATAGAGAGCCTGTTTTTTTAAGGATGTTCGTTATAGGGTGAGGCCCCTGTAGGATGTATATTCCTCGGAAGCACTTTTTGCCCTGTAAACAAATACAGCCTCTCCCCTATGTCCTCAGCATCATATAGTTACTGAAACTCCGGGACAAGTTTTGACCCCTTCATGATGTGAACAAGGGATTGAACATGAGGCATTTGCATATGCATTGCGTTTTAATTAACACCTTCGAATGTAGCTACTTTTGTCGAGGCTTTTATGCTCCCCTCATGAAAAGTTTCCCTCAAAATTGTCAACTCTACACACCGAGCACACTTGTGTGGGCTCAGCTTCCTCTCTTTTGTACAGATGCCACTCAATTAATTCATATTTTAACAAGTTTTTGAGTAGCGCAGGGACAATTTATGGGATCTGGCTCCTGCTCAATATTTATACATGCACGTAAATTTACACACAATTATTTCGTTGTCCCTGGTCCCTGCCAATCAAGGTTCTGCAGTTCTTGTCTTGTTCAAATAATTCCCCTAGCAAATAGCAAATTATTTACTAATTCTATTTTCAAAGATTTTTTTTTTACGCATTGACCTTGCCCTGTGGTTTCATCCTTGTATTTACTATTTGAGAATAACAATGAATCCTTTTGCATAATATGTGAACATCGAAGGAGCTGTCATAATAAGAATATATTATACTCAAAAGCAGCTTTTACAATATTATGTGTTTGCACTGTGAATGCCCGTGTTCTCACCTTCACATTCATTCCTTTGAGATTCGTTCACTTTTTATGTATGGAGGGCACTGTACTCTCTCTCTTTTTGTACATCTTGCTTTGTACTCTTTGCCAGATCCTATTAAATGCTAGCGGAGCCCCAATAATTAGCAATTTTATATTTCTTCTCATCCTAGATCGTAACTCCTAACAAGGGAATTTTGCAAATTGTAATTTTAATGTGACGCAGAGCTCGGACTCTGTAGGAAATAGGCTAATACAATAATAGTATATAAAATGTTTAAGGTGCCTCTCTAAGGTAACAATGAACAACATAACCGTGTAGCTTCATTTAGGGAAGAGAAGATTGAACTCGGGACAGGCAGGCTGGAGGTATTTTCCAGGACCAATTAGCATAATGTCAGTCCGGAGAGCATGATAATGGGGAACTGTTCCAACATCAAGCGTCAGCCACTTGATTACGGAAATGGGCTGCCAATTTAATATTTAAAGTATCTAAATACGCATCCCCCGGTTTATCCCATCCGGATCTGCCGGGTCCGAGAGGTCCTCAAAAGTATTGACTTACTTAGCAAACCAAATGATACTAGGCCTGAGAGAAAGTAGATCAAACTTAAGTGGGAATGTGGAACTTGAAATGCTTGTGCTCATTGTCCGCAGTTCTGCCCTGCACTTGTATTGTGACAATTTCCCAGGGAATTTTTATCCCTTCCATATTTCTTGTATAATTTACGCATTTGAAATTTTTACGCATCTTTGTTCTTTTACTCTACAATAGCTTTTGGGGATAAAGGCTCAAGAGCTGGAGTAGAGAAATAAGTGTCGAAATAGTGTTTCACTCTTGAAGACAATATGTATATGCTAGGCTTTTAAAGGCGCCTCCTGTAGCCAAGTCTGTATAAGGGGTTGGAATTTAGCTATTTTTAGGAGTGCTATTACTGTATATACAGATGGCTTTTAGAATGAATTGCTATTTGAAGGGCAGAAATTAAATGGGTTTAAATACTAAGGGGGAAAAGGTTCGAATAATATTACTATACTGTGTATACAAAATGTACTGTCAGAGTAGGAGTTTCCGTATGCGTCGAAGATAGTTAGGATAAGGAGTGTTTTTTTTTTAAAAAATGGTTTTTTAATAATGATTTCTCGTTTGATTCCAGGGTCGAGGTGGGAAAGGAATAGTGTACGTTTGGGCGTCGGGGAATGGCGGGGCAAAATGGGACAGTTGCAGTTGTGACGGGTATGCATCAAATGTTCACACCTTGTCCATTGGCAGTGCTTCGGAGTCGGGGAGCTTCCCCTGGTATGGGGAGAGATGTCCATCAACAATGGCCGTCACGTACTCGAGCGGGGCCTACACTGACCAGAAAATCGTGAGTCAACTCTAACTTTTCAATTGTGCCATTATTTGCTCAACTTTTCAAGGCGGAAACGGGCTTCTCTCTCCCACACAGTTCACTCTCGTGACAAGTTCCATGCATCTGCACACTCATGCCATTATTTTATATAAGCAAGGGGACGAGTCTTGCTTATGGCTTAGGGAACAGACTTGTAGTACAGCTATAGTCACGGAAGGTGAAAGGAGAAACTATTCCCAAAGATTTCCAGGACGCTAGTACTAACCAAACCCTGGCTTATAGATATACTACCTGAGAATTTCTCCTGTAAACAAACTCCCTGACGACAAGGGAAATCTGCTCATACATGAAAATGATAAGTTGCATAATAAGGCCATTTCTGTCACTACTTATACTGCTCTGGACTTTTTCGTGTTGGTTATGATGGAAGAGGTATTCGGAATACCTTTGCATAATTCCCCCCGCGTTCCCATTATTGACACATGCCGAGAGAAATTGGGAAATTCCGAGCCAAGTCACAGGAAATGTCATCGGAGCCGTGTTTTCAAAGCGAATAACTATGTTTGCGAAAAATTTACCACTCAAAATATTTTTCCTACATGAAATGCTCCTGGTAAATACACATGTACGGACGTTAAAATTTTATTTATGTACATATACACACGCTTTTTTGGAAAGTAGATAACTTCGTAAAAATTCTGGAGCTCCATTTGGGCCAGGTAATCTAGCTGTTTATCCCAAAGGGAACCATTTCAATTTCCCAGTATGGTACACTATCTTTAAAGGAGCACAATTTCACGGTCATAATACGCCATTATGCTCTCATAAGGAAAAATATATACATTACATAATTACATTACTATACATTACAGTATAATAATTACATTTTACTACATGTAATTATTAGGGAGACTTAGTATGATAATTATTCGGTTCAAATGGTTGTATCGGTTGGAAGGGCTCAACATTGATCTGAACCATAACTTAACTTCGACTTGACCTTAACTTGTCCCACCGTTCAAATCAACTTACATTAGTCTTGAACTGAAGTACATATTAACTTGACCTTAACTTGCCTCATATTGACTTGAACTTTACTACAGCTTAGGTTGCTCCAAACTTTTAATCTGACCTGATGCTGACTCAGACTTAATTGGCTTGACCTTGAGGTTTCTCAAATTTAATTGACTTGACCTGGAGGTTTCCTCAAACTTATTTGACTTGACCGGAAGTTTTCTCAAACTTATTTGACTTACCGGAAGTTTCCTCAAACTTAATTGACTTGACCTGAAGATTCCTCAACCTTAATTTACGTGACCTGAAGATTCCTCAGCCTTAGTTGACGTGACCTGAAGATTCCTCAACCTTAATTGACGTGACCTGAAGATTCCTCAGCCTTAGTTGACGTGTCCTGAAGATTCCTCAACCTTAATTGACGTGACCTGAAGATTCCTCAACCTTAATTGACGTGACCTGAAGATTCCTCAGACTTAACTTGACCTGAACCTTACTCAAACGGGACTCGAATAGACCCTAATGTTATCCCAACTGTTCGCGTGACTTGAAGTTCACCCAACTTAGAGCCTGACCTGAAGGTCACCCATACGAGACCTGACCTGAACTTAGCTTGACTCGAGTAAGTATTGCTTATGAACTTGATCCAAGCTCTGGGTCCCATGTAATACTTTATAGCCTGACTTGAGATTTTACTGTATCATTTCAAATGTAATATTATGACTTGTGTGCGTGTATGCCTGGGCCGTTGTTAAAAGGGACTCGACGGGTTGTTTGTGTGCGGGGAGAGAAAAAAAGTATTGAAAAGAATCGGGTATAAATGTCAGATAAAGTTTCCGAGGGAAGGTATGGGAAGGTATAGGAGCGACAGGAGTTTGAAAAGGTTGAGATAGGAGTGGGATAGCTCTTCATCTTCTCCATTTCCCCAGCCTGTAAGTAAGCTAAGTAAATACATGTTTCTTTTCTTTGGACTCTCTCTCTCTCTCTCTCTCTCTCTCTCTCTCTCTCTCTCTCTCTCTCTCTCTCTTCCAGCACTTTCTTTCTGTTTATTTATCGACAAGAAGGAGAGAGACTTTTATTGCTCCACCATTCGCCACCTTCTTCGTCTTCCATTGAAAGATTTTTCTCGTTGGACGGAAGCCGAAAAGCTGAAAAGCTTTCAAGTTATTTTTGAATTGTTTGATTATTGTTTGTAGGCGACGACAGACATCTTGAACACATGTACGACCAGTCACACTGGAACTTCCGCATCAGCGCCCTTAGCCGCCGGTATCATCGCTCTCACGCTCCAAGCCAAGTATGTAATTGTGTACTTGCCTCAATTACTTTCTGTCCCTGTCCTTCGTGTCCCTCTCGCTTTTCCTCCTCATATTTTCCTTTAATGCAATTTCCTAACCCGTCTCTCCAATTAACCCTATTACCTTTTTTTCTTTTTCCCCAAACTTTGTTTTTCCCTTATTTTCAATCATATCATCAGAACTGACAAAGACCTGGAGTCATACTATATTGTATGAGTTCCTCTTCTCCATCCCTGCTCTGCTCCTCTCATATATGTTAAATAGGTTCGGAGCCCTCAGCCCATAAAAAAAATAAGATAGGAGAGGAGGAGCACTAAAGAGTTTCTGTTTATTTTTCTTACGTAGCCCTGCTTTGACTTGGAGAGATGTGAAACACTTGGTAGCTTGGACATCCCAACCTGGTCCACTTTACGATAATCCCGGCTGGAAAATCAATCATGGTCGCTTCGAATTTAATTCTCGTTTTGGATTTGGGCTTATGGATGCTCATGGCATGGTGACCAATGCTAAGAATTGGACTAATGTTCCTCCCATGAAGATTTGCCGCATCCAGGCCTTACCTCTGTGAGTGGCGGCAGTAGTAATAATATTTGCTCATGCTTTTAATGGCATAGTGGTAACCTAAATTTACCGTCACCAGTCACAGTCACCAAATAGGAAAGCCATACAGTGATTATATAGTAGAAGTTGCTAGATCTACTATTAAGTCCATTTATTACACTTAATATTATTACCTAAATTAATTCGGACAATTTTGCCTTAAAATTTGTGATACCTTAGAGATAGTAATGAAGTTACAGGGATCGAAAGTATCTACAGCTGGGCTCAAAGGGGCAATATTTTAAAATATTCCTGGACCACTGTAAAAGCACCAATCTCTTGTGAAGGAAACTTTTATAGTGATAGTGTACTGTATTTCCTGTGGGAGATATAGCGTAGATTATCTGAAGGCAGTCTTGTTTGCCGCAGTGTTGATTTTCCCTTTTACAAAAGGGCTTTGTTTTATTAGAGCTTACTTTTGTTATTGTTAGGGGCCAGGGTGCTGCTGTAAGGATAGCCTTCTGTACAATATGTATGAAATTGAAGATTTTACAAAAAGTACTGCATCAAATGGATCAAGTACAGTGCAGATACTTACTATACATATGTATGTATACAGACCATTATGACACATGTAATTATCTAGCGAGTGCAATAGGCAAATGTACACAAAATGTACATATCTCTGCGCATAGCAAAAATAAAATAGTAATCGAATTGTTCAAACTGGGAACATTCAGTGAATTTAAAAAATGTCCCTTAAAAGAGATATTTAGTAGGGAACACTATTTTTTACCGGGATTTTAAATTATAGTCGTATAGTGTAGTAGCATGAAGATGGCAGATGTACAAGTAAAATTTTGTTAATTTTAGGACTGCTCTTAAACAGAGAGAGAGTATGTACTGTAGACCTTTTTTATAAATAATGCCAGCGTGAGAAAGAAATAGCACTGGGCTTGAACCTATAAGAAAGATAAACTTTTAGATAGCTGTATGGAGGAAAAATGCTCTTTCAAGGATAAGACTCATCTCATGGGGTGAAGAGTGCACTGTATGTAGAGATATATAGAGTGTGTTACTTAAGTTACGTAAGGTAAATAGTTTAGCCGGCTATATCCTAATAGATAATAGGAACTGTGGAGATGAGAGCCGCTCTGTATACATAAATTGACCCGAGTCTGTTCTTGCGAGAAAGTACGAGATCGGAGGTTGTTTTCGGGGGAGAATCATACGTTATACCTGCATTGTCTCGTTTGACGTTTACAAGAAAGTAAAGCGGAAAAGGATCGCATCAATCATTTATTAGCCTGGTGTGTATGTACTGGGTGAGCTGGGAGGAGGAAAAAAAAAGTTTTGTCTGTTATACTCAAAAGCTGACTGAGTGGAAGTTGCCTCTGTTGTTCAACTCCCTAGGTTATGTTGAGAGATGGAGGCAAATGAATGAATGGCTTGCTTTTTTTTTACCGGGAGGTAACACATAAGAAACACATAGGAAAGGGAAAGAGAGAGAGAGAGAGAGAGAGAAAGTACACGCGTGATAGAAAACCTTAAATTAGTTTCTATTGATTGTTTCCTTGTTCGCAACTTACGCAATAATATTGTCCAGATGAAAAATCTGTTGTTTGGAAATAAGGGAGAGGGGGGTAGTACTACTTGTAGAACGGAACTAACTAGTTTTGGAAGGTAGCCGGTGGAGATATATATTTGATATTCCAAGTAAATGACCTCTCCGAGCATGATTCAGGGTAAAAAAGAGAGTAAGTTGTTATAGAGGCGGAAAGTGATCGAAGGAGAAAATTACGGAGACTTTGTTGTTGCTTTTGCAGATCGGATAAAACGATGAATGGCAAGAGCCCGAAGTTAGCTCAATTCGTTAGTGGTGCCTGTCGAGGAACGAAGAACGAAATAAATTTCTTGGAGCACGTAGAGCTTCTCACGAGTGTCCAGTATACTACCCGCGGCGCTTTGCAGATAGATCTCACATCGCCTCAAGGTGAGCCAACTTTTCCTCTTCAACTTGTTTAACATTGGACCCACAGCACTGCTGTTTGATGCTCAATTTCCTCTCAGTCAGAGCTCCGCTCGAGTCCAAGTACTAGTTAATCCCCGTACAAGTTCCAAATTCCTTGCCTTCCCTTTCGTCCTTTATTTCTCATTTAATCCGACCCATAAATAACAGTTGATAGATTATGGAACTGATTATGAATCAGTTCAAATTTCTAGCTCAAGTCAAGTTCAAACATTTGTTTTGAACATTTTTGAACACTCTAGCTCAAAAACAAATCCCATGTCAATTCTTCAAACATTATTGTTTTTACATTGACTAGCATTAATTATTGTTGTTTTAAAGAAACCCTATAAGTTGGCATTTTATTTAACCTGGAGGTATAGGATCAAGTTAGGGTCAAGCCCAAGTATTAAATCAGAATTACGGTTTAAATCATTTACGTACAGGAAATTGCCACTGAGACTGTACTAGTTTACTTGGATTTGGATCCAAGAGATTCTGTTTTCTTTGCTTCACATTTTTATGTGTGTTTGGTGCAAGGGTCAAGCTTGACATGGATTATGAGATAATGTCCCTTGAAAGCCGAACGAAGCAAATCCTGAGGATTTTTTCAGACCACAGTGCCCCGATTGGGTTCGAGGGTAATATTAAATATGGGGAAAGGTCATTTATGTAGGGACGCTGAAGAGTGGGCTTATATTATTACTAGAACCGAACATAGCTCTAGACGCTGTTGCAGTTAGTTTTGGGAAGTTTCCCAGCTTCTCATCCTGTCGATCTTCCTCGTGACTTATTTAGTCGTTAATCAATTCTGGGGTGTAGTTTGATGTCAACAATTTATGGTTGTTAAGCAACTCTTGATGCCTCAAACTATCTGTATATAGTTCCCAGCGTTCACAAGTGCATGGACAGGGTTACAACATCAGGGATATTGGTTCTTATTTCTATTCACTCACCGAGAGGATGGATGAGAGCGGAGGAGAAAGTCTGACTTGCAAAGTTTTCAAGGAGCTGTGTACTGTGCGGGTTTGTTCTTTTGCGTTTATGTACATGAACATGACTCTACTGTATGTGCGGGTGCGGGACGTGCTGGGAACTACTTTGACGTGTTTCGTACAAACACTTATAACTACCCGCACGTATGCAAGTGATGTTTGCTTTGTTTTATTCCACTGCTAAACAGAGTTGGGTTATTGTCAGTGACAGGGAGAATGCGAAGCTGTCTTGGTTATTTTATGGACTACAACCAGACATACTGTCACGGCGACGAATTATTTATTGACAGCAAACGGAAACTTTGCAAGACCTACTTTCTCTGCATTTGACTGCAAACAATTTCTCTTTGGCAACAAATCACTCTTGATCATGTTCCATGTCAAAATCCCTGATTTATTTGTCAAACCAAGTCGACGCAGAGCTCATCTATTTCCTTCTTTCTAGTTCCTTCCGTCTCTCCCGAAAACCCATACGCTCCGCCAACAAATGCTGCTAAACAAATTAAATCTCTTCTGCAACTTTAACATTTTTCTTCTTTTTTTTCTTCTCCTCTCTATCAAATCCTCCCAGAACCTACTGTGCGTACGTCTGGAGACAAGTAGTTCATGCAGATTAATCCCATCTAGCATTAGCATGCAAGCTTCCTTTGACGACTACACTTTTTATTTAAAGTTGAGTCTGCACAGAAGGGGGAAAATCAATAAACGGAAGAAGGGATCCCAAAGTACTTCGGATTTTTCGGGTCCTCTATCCTTTTTCTGGGTTAAATCAATCATGACCTGGGGATAAGGATTGTGCATGTAAATTTTATTTGTATGATTTTTTTTTTGACAAAATACTCCTCTCTAAACATTTCCAGGAACTACCACTCGAATGTTATTTCCTCGGAAGAATGATGTCTCTCCAGTTGGATTTTCGGCCTGGCCTTTCGTATCTGTTCATACCTGGGGAGAAAATCCTAGTGGTACTTGGACAGTAACATTTTCTGACGTGGTAAGTATAATACGGATACTGAATCCAATGTACATACATTTATTATTTTAGAAGCTGTTGTAATATTACTGGACGGTTATGATCCGAATTTATGAAATGGTGCACAATAGTCAATTAGTTATATATGTATGCTATTTATTATATGTTATATATATTTTTTTCAGGGGAATAATCCTGCGAACAATGGGTTTTTGCAAGGCTTGGAATTAATCCTTTATGGTACAACAACTTCTCCCCAGCATTACAAATCCGGTCCACGGGTGTATCCACGCGTTTATAAGAGAAATCTTCCGGAAGAGGACTTAGAGCAAAATGTAGAATTGAATAGATTGAAAGCTATTCTCAAAGATTTCCCAATACAGGAATAGGCTTAAGAATGTTTCTCTAATAATCAATATGTAGCTGAAATTCCTTTCTGCAGTCCTGGTTTTTATCTACATCAGACAATAACGATTTTTGTATTATTTTTTTGTCATTCCTCTAATGTACTGAACTAATTAATGATACCTGTAGTTTGCTGACTGTAGTCTGTCAACACTTCATTCCTTATTGGAAATGAAGATATGATGAGTTAAATCTAGTCTTAATAGTACATATATAAAGAATTTTTTGATTGAGAAATTAATATTCACATTCCTATTTTACTTATGTAAAGACTTAAAAGTGATGATAATCAAGTTCCTAAAAAAAGTTTTATAGCGCATATTATCTAAATTGGATTGCTTCGAAGAATGTATTATAATTCAATTAGGCAGACTGACATTTATTAGTTTATGAAAAGATTTAGAATTAGACTGTAGAAATTTGAGTTCCTATAACTGTGTTAGTACACATTGTACATGGGCAGGTTCTTAAATTTAGAAATTATATTTTCTGTGAAGAATAAGTTAATACCAAATTACATTAGCACGTGCTAAAGTGTAGGAGTAAGAACTGACGCAAATATTAATCGAAGAACTCATAATTGATGGATACCTATGACTTGAATGGTAATCCGAATAATTACTTGGAAAGAAGACAGCGATACAAATTATGGATTTTATTTTATCTTAATTGACCACCTTTAACTTCCGAATTTAATAGAGCAAACTATCGTGATACGATTCTGTAATTTGTGTAATTATGTGCAATTGCTTTACGCTTCTTCCACAGTACTAGAGAGTACTGGCTGCGTTTTTTTTTTCAATACAATAAACAAAGCATCAAATTCAAACTGAAACGTGCAACTGTTCATATTATTTTCGCTTCTGGAAATACACAGCTCTTGCTACAATCAATGGGAAACTAACTTTTGTCATTATCAAATCATTATTTCTGTACAGACTACAAAATGAAGAAAATGAAATTAGTAAAGAGTTCACGGGGTGCTCAAAATACATTCGCAGATTGGCCAGAATGTTTTAAAGAACTGGTGATTTTATACACTAGTTTCAACATGCATCCACTCACTAATCGATTACAACATTCCATAAAATATTACATATTACTAACTAGTAGTGACAAAACACATTTCTATCATCGATGTGTAAACTCAAGGGTAAACGTGAGAACAAATTACCACCCATGTGCCAACACGTGTTTACCCTTAATAATTCGATTTATGATAATCCATCGACCTCCAGCAGTCTTCAACCGCTTTTTAAGTCCATGCCCTCGAATGCGCTTGGTTTCTCTAGGTTTAGGGAAATGATTCCTTGTGGTTGTTCGTACGATTGTAGTTAGAAGGGAGGGCACTTCAAGAAGTGACGACGGACCAGAAACCCCATTCGGAGTTTTCGCAGACATTAGACTGCACAGATTTCGCTGGTGGCCAAATGCATTAAAAACAGCATTAGCAGTACTTCCGGCAAAAAGATTCCCAAATCTATAAAAATGAAAGCAAAAGCCGATTCATACAAACATCGCCTTTTAAGCATCGAAATTCATGCAACGGGTTCATGTGTAATAAGCTTATAAATTCTAATATTAAGAAAAGCATAACCGTTAAGGGAAGCAATATAATGACCCGATGTCCGGTGGTTTAATTTTAAATGGTTATTACAAATCCTAAATCCCGAAAGCGCTGCTGATCATAGGTTTTATTAAAATTAACCTATATCATAACTAAATAAATATAATGGGTAAATACAAGCCCATTATTTAAAAAAATTAACAGCTACACTGACATCTCGACAATCTCAATATAACTTATGCTTAGGGGACGGTTAATTCTTATACACTATAAGCATTTTTCCGTTACATTCATAATTAATCCTTTTAAGCATAACGTATACGGGACTTGGGACGGTCAAAACTGTACGTTATAGGTATAATATCCATTATATAGCCATCCGCTATATTGAGATTTGACTGTACTAGTCTCTAATACGAAACCTCCAAAATATGTAAGGAATAACAATGATTATTGAATTTTCTGAGCAAAGGTACGCAAAATGTACAATAATTATACACAAACATAGCCGTATAAAAAAGCGGTTCTACTTTTGTTAAAAACTCTATCAGTCATACTGACAGATTGGCAATTAAAGTCAATAAAATTTTGGAAAATTAAAATTAATCATACCTAAAACCCGACGAAACGCAACTTCTTAGAACCTGCATTGTTGCCTTCTACTGCAAAGCTTGATTACTTCGAAAATTCCAAATATCCCATCCAAATTATCCCGGTAATTTTAAGGAATGGGGGTGCTGCAAAACAATAAAACATATTTACCATCCTCAACTATACGCAACCAACATTCTTACCATTCAGTCCGTTAAACATAAATATACAACGTTAATTGTGCTGATACTGTTACAGCAGTATTACATTTTATATTAGATTCCAAACCTATCCAGTAATATAATTCATCCCTACTATTTTGGTTGCTAAGCTTTCTCAAATCCTTTAAAATTATTGCCCCTACATTACTGTATAAACAACGCTTGAAAACCTGCAGATCTGCAATTCCCATCCCCTATTTACACACATTTTCCCGAACGACCCCACAGGGGTACCATATCAACTTCATCATAACAATCCCCTAATATCAGTACCAATAGCAATAAAGTCAAACAACAACAATAATAATTAAAAATGTATTTTCCATTATAGCTATCCCAAATTCAAACAACATTTATTACTAAGCCAATTCCTTCACTTCCAACTCTAATCACCTGCAAACAACACTAATTCCAGGGAATTGCCAGACGCTCCAAGGAAACCTCCAGACCAACACCCAGGCCAAGTACACAACGTCTCAAGTCCACAAAACCTCAAACAACAAACAATAACACATTAACTATTGTACCCAGAAGCTAAAATCAACAGTAACTGATAAAAACCCAAAACTAATTCCATACTCCCATTTCCTACTAAAAACAAAATAGAAACGATCCAATAAAATTATTTCCAACACTCAATACTCATTTTAAAAAATCATATTTTACCAATTATAATGCAACATGATACAAATAACAATAAAATTGTTAATACAATTACTTAAACACGGTTGTATAATGTTTAATACCCAACAAAAAATATGTATCTTTAAACAATTGACGTAAGCATGGAACAAAGTAAGCACCTTTTAAAAAATGTATTTCAGACATTCCTTTACAAACAAAATTAAAAAACAGTAAACAATAAACAATAAAAATGATGAGGCCATTTACAAAGCATGTAATAAATTATTTTTAATTGATACTCACCCCTTTAAATATCAACTTTATTATCCCACACTTTTAAGGTCACACTTCCATTTACAGCAAAATTGTTTTAAATTTCCATCGAACAAAAAAAAAATTTGAAATCTTCAAACGCACGTTCGTGGATTGGCGGAACTCAAAATCGAAACCACGTGGTCCCCTGCCATTTAGACACACGAGAGTCCGCAACCTCCTTCAAAATAATAAGAAGGCTCGAGAATGACTAAGACCTGCGTGCACTTCTGCCCCCATTCAAACACATGAGCATACATACTAAGACAATAGTCAGCCCAAGGATGTATAGTGTGCCAGTTGACTCAGACATAGTGTTCCAATGTTACGGAAGCCAGGGCGCCATTTAGCCCTTGTGTTCGCTCCGAACGTTGTGAAACAAAACTTTGATAATTGAACTATATGCATAGCTCCTATATAACGTCTTATTAATTCACGTATACATACCACGTTAGTTCAAAAGTGTAAATGAGCCAGACCAGACGTACGACCGCGTCGTTGAAACAATACGTCGTCTAAAAATATTCCCATTTTTAAAAATAATTCCAAATTAAAGTTCAAATTCCCAATCTGTGTTGAATTTATAGTTAATTTAAATAGCGGAAGTTCCCTTGGAGTATATTATAACCGGAGTATTATTATTAACCGGAAGAATATTACCTAGAATTTATTATTAGTGTTGGAACAAGTTCTACTCATTTCTCCCAAGTGTTTTTATACAGAGTGTCCCCGTAACTCGGGGTTACGAAAAAAAATCCATAAGATTTATGTAAGTACTTGTGTATGAATTTACATTTTTTTGTAGCTCATGTTCAAATAATGCGTTGTGGTCCGGGATAGTGTTTTGTATAGGAATTTGTAAACCCTCTTGTTGTGTGAATCCTTCCTGAGTAGAGGAATAGGCTCTCACTTGTTGAATATTAAATTCCAAGTTGTGTGGAATGAATCCTTGTTTCTGTCCACGTACAGCTTATACGGAATCGCGGGCCTTATCAATTCAGTTCGAGTGTTTTTCCTAGATATATATTTTTTTTCAAGTGTTTCGACGTTATTTGAAAAGTTTTGTGGTTTGTTGACACAGCTGACTGGGAGGGTGAGTTTTGGAGGAGGATTTCCTTGAACGATGGTATGAACTTCAGAAAATCCAAATTGTAACTCATTTATACTTTTGTATTTCAGAATTACTCAGGACGGGAGGGACACGGGACACGTCCTTAAAAGAAACAAGTTTCAGAAATACCTGGGATCACCGACAGGAGTAAAGGTTGGTTATGGATAGTCGTTATGTAGATTGGAAGCTGAGTGGAACGTTATGGTAGGACGAGTAGGAGAGATTGTCGACATGACAGGAAAAGAATATTGATGGACTTTTTGGAAGAGGGAGGCTAAATTGGGAAGTAGGAAGTTGTTGGGATGATTGAGATTGTTGGAGTGGAGGGGTTATTACTGAAATATTGCCGGTGTGGATGATTGTGGAGATTTTTGAATTTATTGAATGGTTAGGGAATAAAGACAGAGGGATAAACAAATAGTTGTGCTGGGCGTGTGGATATTTTGAGTGGTGTTGATATATGGATCATAGGATCATGGAATGTTATTGTTGAGTTATTGTTAAATTAAGTGTGAATGGAGAACGATGAGGATGGAGCTGTTCTTGTGGGAATGTTGGAAATAAATGTTGTATGGGTGTTTGGAGGAAGTCAGGTGTGTAAAATTTGTACTTGTTTATGTCTTTAGACGGGATCTTCGTGAGGACTGCTTCCTGGACTGAAGTAACGAGTGCCATTAAGACAAGATGAGCTACGGGTTGGCTAGTACGAGTTTAAATTTTATTGATGATGATGATGACGATCCTCAGGCGTCACAGAAAACCCAGGACTTTGACTTCGGGACCACTACCCAATCCCAGTTCGACTTCAAGTATACCCAGAGCCAGCATCCGCAGATCCAGCCATCAAATTCCACACATGGTATGCCCAGTGCCTTGGATGAGCTGAGTGAACTTTCGAAGCAGCTGGAATTTGCTTCTCATATTGACCGACGATCGTCCACGTCTACTGTGAGTATTGACTCCTCGGGTTTTTTATGGTTGTATTGGCGGAAATAGACGTTTGAGTTGTATATTGTGAATATCCTTATTTATTTATCATAGTGTTGCTCTTGTAGTTTTTTAGTTATAAGTGTTGCAAAGAATTTACTCATTTTTAATTCTTGTTTGTTGTGCAGAATGGAGATGATAGAAGTCACTCTCATTCTATTGACAACGGCGGACCGGACAGATCCCTCATGTTCAATCTGAATGACGATGATTCTATAGCTGGGGATGTTAACCAAAACCTTGAAGAATTTCAATTTGAGGATGACGAAGATGAGGGCACCATCTTCAAAGTAATTTAATATATATCGGATTGACTGTTATTTATTTTGTTTCGATTAGTAAACATAGTAAGATACAATGATTATAATCTTCAGTATTACATTTTTGTTTGTTTTTGTTGTGGTTGCGTAGAAATTGCCGGACCATGCTTGCAAGTATTGTGGAATCCATGAGCCGGCCTGTGTCGTTATGTGTAACATTTGTAAAAAGTGGTTTTGCAATTCTCGTGGAACTACTTCTGGAGCGCATATAATTAATCATCTTGTACGATCCAAGCACAAGGTTTGTGTATTGACGACCGCTACATATTCTCGTATAATTTTATACTTTTCTTTTAACTTATTTTCGTGTTGTAAAATACTGCTGTTTTCACTTGTGAATTTTATGTCATGTAGGAAGTTTCTTTGCACAAGGACGGTCCTTTGGGAGAAACTATATTAGAGTGCTACTCTTGTGGAATAAGGAATGTATTCATTCTTGGTTTTATTCCTGCAAAAAATGATTCTGTCGTAGTGCTGCTGTGCCGACAGCCATGTGCTGCTCAATCGGCCTTGAAAGACATGAATTGGTGAGTTGATTTTCACTCTGTTTCCATCCTGATATTTTATTTCTACTTGTCAAATCAGTTCTGAAACTCAGTAATCAATTTCAGGGACCAGGACTCGTGGAAGCCTTTGATTACCGATCGGTCCTTCATTTCATGGCTAGTGAAAGTTCCTGGGGATAAGGAAATCGCGAGAGCTCGCCATATTACAAATAGTCAGATCGTGAAATTGGAAGAACTTTGGAAAGAAAACACGGATGCTACTTTTCAGGACTTGGAAAAGCCTGGCGTAGACGAGGAGCCCCAGCAGGTTCTTCTGCGGTACGAAGATGGCTACCAATATGAATCTGTGTTTGGTCCATTGATAAAGTTGGAAGCAGAATACGATAAGCGGCTCAAGGAAAGTCACACGCATGAGAATATTGAAGTTCGTTGGGATATTGGTCTGAACAAAAGGCACATTGCGTTCTTCACTCTTAATTCCGCCATGGATTCTGATGTGAAGTTAATGCAAGGGGATGAACTTAAGCTGAAATATGTTGGAGATAAGCACAAGCCATGGACAGGAGTTGGTCATGTAATTAAGGTACCTGATAATTTCGGTGAAGAGATCGGTATAGAGTTGAAGCATAAATCCAATCATAACGTCCCCACGGATTGCTTCAATCAATTTACGATTGAATTTGTTTGGAAGTCCACGTCATTTGATCGTATGCTTGCAGCTCTGAGTAAATTTTCCGTAGATGACAAAGCCGTCTCGACATACATTTACCACAAATTACTTGGCCATGAAATAGAAGATACAACTTTCCGAACGGCACCTCCTAAGAATTGCTCTGGAGCTAATCTACCCGAATTAAATCGATCTCAAGCTTGGGCTGTCAAGCATGCATTGCAAAGACCGTTGTCCTTAATTCAAGGACCACCGGGTACCGGGAAAACTGTAACATCAGCCTCTATTGTTTACCACTTAGCAAAGTTGAACGGTGGTCCGATATTGGTATGCGCTCCGTCTAATACTGCCGTTGACCAGCTCACATCTAAGATTCACCAAACCGGGCTCAAAGTTGTTCGGCTATGTGCCAAATCCCGAGAAGGTTTAGAGTCCAATATTTCGTTCCTGTCCTTGCATAATCAAATCCGGAAATTGAGTCAAGATGCTAGTCCTGAGTTAGCTAAGCTGCAGCAGCTTAAAGACGAAACGGGAGAATTGTCGGTTGCCGATGAAAAACGTTACATCAATTTGAAAAGGAAACTTGAACGAACAATTTTAGAATCTGCTGATGTCGTTTCGTGCACGTGTATTTCAGCTGGTGACCCTCGCCTGGCACGACTTAAGTTGCAATCTGTATTGATAGACGAAAGTATGCAAGCAACTGAACCGGAGTGTATGGTTCCAGTTGTTCTGGGTGCGAAGCAACTCATTCTTGTTGGAGACCACTGTCAATTAGGTCCCGTAGTAATGTGCAAGAAAGCAGCGAATGCAGGTCTATCACAGTCGTTATTCGAACGTCTAGTCGTCTTAGGAATTCGACCTTTCCGTCTCGAAGTGCAGTACAGGATGCACCCTGATTTGGCTAGATTTCCTTCCAACTTCTTTTATGAAGGCTCACTTCAAAATGGTGTGGGTGGGAAGGATCGCACTCTCGTTTTGGATTTTCCCTGGCCGGTCCCGGATAAACCTTTAATGTTCTATGTGACTCAGGGCATGGAGGAAATTTCCGGGAGTGGAACATCATACCTTAATCGAACAGAAGCAGCAAATGTTGAGAAAGTTACTACCCGATTTTTGAAAGCCGGAATCCGTCCTGAACAAATTGGTATCATCACTCCGTACGAAGGTCAGAGGGCTTACTTGGTCCAGTTCATGCAAAGTCAGGGTCCCATGAACTCAAAATTGTATTTAGAAATTGAAGTAGCAAGTGTGGATGCTTTTCAAGGGAGGGAAAAGGATATCATCATTTTATCCTGCGTTCGGTCCAATGAAATGCAGGGGATCGGATTTCTTAATGACCCACGTCGTCTCAACGTGGCTTTGACTCGGGCAAAGTACGGAATAATTATTGTGGGTAATCCGAAATTGTTAGCAAAACACCAACTTTGGAATCATTTAATTCAGTACTGCAAGGATATGCATGTGCTGGTAGAGGGGCCGTTGAATAATTTGAAAGAAACCACTATGACGTTCCCGAAGCCTAAGAAGATGGTAAACGCCAATAATCCTGGCGCTCATTTCATGCAGTTGAATACTTACGATGCCCGTGAGGCTTTGTATCCACTACCTATCTCCGGTCATGGTCATGGTCATGGCCATATGCCTCCCATGCCGGCGTACTACAATAACAGGAATAACTTCATTCCACCTGAGGAAAATGATCCTTACCAGAACATGGCGAATGACCAAGGGTTTGGTACTAATCCTCGGGGTCATCTCTTTGGCAATAACTGTCCTGTTCCCTTAGGAATGTTCCTTAATATGGCAAACATTCCACCGAGGTTCTTCAATCAACCTGGCTACATGGGAAGAGGTCAGCAAGTTCCTGGACCACCACCACCACAGCAACAAATGGGCAACAGAGGATACTCTGGCCATCAACAGCCTCAAAGACAACCACGTAGGGGACCGCCAGGTCCATCTAATCCAGCGGAAATTTTCCCTCCCTTGTCACAGCCTGGAAATTCGCAGCCGTATCCGCGCAGAGATAATTCGAGTAAGGGATTTAGTGGGGATTTGTCCAGTCAGCCTACAATGCTATCGCAAATGCCATATGGACTGTCGCAGACGGAGGGTTTTACTAATGCTTCCCAGTCTTATAATAGTCAGCCTTTGACCCAGCCTGGAAATGTGAGTACTGGGTTTCATGTTGTTCGAGTTCTGTCATTGGTTTGACGTAATTATGTTGTGATATTTGATCATTTTATTCGCTCAACAGCTTGGCTATTCTGGAAATATGTCACAGAACCGAATGATGTCACAGCAAGATTTCAATGAAGATTACCTGCCGGATTGGAGCAATGACCGTCTTCTTTCCCAAGATCAGTTCGGTGGTTCCAGTCGCAGAGGAAACAGCGATAGCAATAATTTCTTTGACCCTGGAAACTCACAGTCTCAGGGAATGAATTTCTCTCAAGTAAGTAAAGTTATGGTGGTGACAATAAAAAAAATCAATGTGTCTGTGTCAATTGGTGTACCTCATCATCTACAGGAAACCGATATGTGTTTGAAGTGTTTGAAGTATTTTCTTGGCTAAAGTTCTGTATTTTAGGCTGCTTTGTTAATTTCTAATGAAATGTTTTTAATTTTAAATAGCCGTACTGATCGAGGTGTTGAAAAAGGGCAAGGATATGAAGTCGGTAAATTAACTGCGATCTGTGACCCATGATTCACTAGCGAAGAAATAGCCAGCCAGAAGCCTGACGTTAAGAAGCTGAATGGCCAACAGGCACGAGAGTGAAACGTGAAAAGTGTAGGAGGAAGTAAATGATGTCAATTCTCGGTAACTTGTAGCCACTTGTGAACATTGGATGCCTTTGTGAAGAACCATGGTTAATATCTAATCAGAACATCCTGGATGTTCCACGATTTCCCGTCGAAATCCCTCACAACTTGGTCCAACCTCCACAGAGTATAAATTTTAAACGAGCGAGCACGTTGCATTCATACAGAATTTTATGTTTGCACGCGCTGGTTTGCGATGGAATGTTTTTTTTCTCGTACGAGGAATTTTAATTTCTGATTTCTGAACCGAAGATACTCGTTGGGGACGTGATGGTAATCAGCAATGACTCACTCAGTGGTGCTGAAGACGAGGAAGTTACCCGGAGACCGAAATTATTCAATTGTAGTAATAATAACCTACCTGCCTACCTTTTTCAATAGCATCATTTATGAATTACCCGTTCGTTTCCCATCCATACACATGTCTTGTTGGTTTCGTTCATGAGTAGTCCCTGTTGTCATGTGGAGATAGTTTATTTTTAATAATTTCGTTAAGTTTTCATGGATTTACTAATTTCCCACTGATAGACTTCCAAGTAGTGAGAGATCTTTCCCCTTGACCTCGTGCTCCTGTATGGTTTATTTGTCGACTCGAATTCCCTATATAATTTACCTAAATTAGATTCCATTGTCGATTTTGCTCATCTGTTACACAATTTACAAACAATTATAATTGTTTTAAATTTTGAAATTAGTAGTTTAAATAAAACCTCCTTATCAACCGGTGTGTTTTTCTCACTCATTTTCAAGTATTGAATCAAGTATGTACATTCAGAGTTACAAGAGTTATTGTCCTTTACCGAGACTATGAACTGACAAACTGCAATAGCGAGCAAAAGTGTCCTCTAACAATAAGTATAATTTAATTATACGTGTCTGTCTTGAAGAAATTGAAACCAGTGAGCGGACAAGTACCAGTTACCGTTCATTAACTGGACTTATCATATGTAACAAGGTAGTCCCAGCCATATTGTTATAGCAAGGTTTAATGTAACAATACAAAAATAGAATCCTCCTCATCCCACGTAGTGCTAAAATGCCGGCTTTTTTAGTTATTGAAACATTGTTACAAATTGTTACTCTACCGTAAAAACATTTTCATCTCATACAGGAAATACTATCATAATTTATTTCCTACATCTATTCATACACATACGTTAATACAAAACCGACAGCAATAAATTGTTCAATGCCACGTGGTCCATCCTCACATTCTAACCCATGTATTATAATGTGCTTCTAACTGCCTAACGTATCTGACAAGTTTCTCCCTACGATAACTACCAGGGGAAAGGACAAATAGGTTACGTGAGAATTATTTTGAGAAATGCCTCCTCGAACTGTAAAATGTCATCCGTGGAAAATAATAAGAAGCCGCAAAATAATTCCAGACCGTTTACAAAGCTCGGACAAAAGAAGAGCGGAACGTGAGTGAAACATTATAACACTGAATAATTGAAGGGCACTTAAACCCTACGGGACTCTCTAATGTTTCCGGCTCTTTCTCTAAGGAGAATTATTTATTGGCGGTTTTCATCTTTCCATACCCTTTTTGTACTTATACAAACTCCTATATTTCAGACTGACTATGAGGTAGCGATTTTTCATCCCTCCTATGTACTTAGCGTCTCACCATGTAATTACTCTTTAGCGTTTGAACATATAAAACGTACATATAGGGACGGGCTGATCCTTTAATCCAAGCAGCTCTCATCCCATGAATGAAAACGTTCTTCCTATTTAGTCTCTGCTAAAAAAAATCTTCAACTTTTCTGAATGGAAAGGAGGCTTAAAAAAATTCTGACTTCACAAGCCTCTACGTATTGCTCGTGGTAATGCATGTACAAAAGCCACGTATAAAAGTAATATATAATTACATGTATAATAGTTAGGCTTTTATTCATTGCATGATAGGACTCAAGTATATGCATTTTTGAAGAAGCCTGATTGATTGCCTTAGTTCTACAATCTTCCTCTTGATTACATTGCTTCCTCACGGACGTTCGATTGATTCTGAAATTAAATTACTGGTGGCATTATTAACGCTATTGAGAACAAATACATAAGATCTGGGAATTATCCTCAAGACATAAGAATTTGGATTTTTTTTTTCAATTTCAATCAGAATATATACAGTCCACAGACACACATTTGTTTTGAATGGATGTTTCATACATTGAAGCTATGTATGCGTGGAGCGTGGAAATGACTTCCTCATTTGCAACTTTGTTCAAATCAATCACGTAACACTTGAAGTCAATGGTAGTAATCATGAATCTTGTAATAAAGTCTCTATAATGTAAATCCCATTGGATTTTATTTCTAAAGGGTTACTTTTCCCCTTCCACAGTGTACTCTTGGTATAGAGGCTACAGGGATCGTGCATGTATATTTATATAATATGTACATACATATCTGCTTTCCATTTTTTTCCTCGCACCTCTCATCAATAATATTTCTCTCAATCGGTGGAAATAAAAACTTGTTTAAAGACATTGTATCTGCAGAATGCATGTATGATACAATAATGTCCTATTCTGTTCTTTAAATTCTATTGTTATTGTAATGTCGTATTATTTCCAAAGGGAAGAATGTGTGTCAACGTCATACACCAACATTTTATTAACTCGGCGTTCCTTTAATTGGTATTCGTGTTTAATGTTTAAGTACACGTTCACGCAGCATGCCCAGGCGCTCTGATTTATTACAGATACATGCATACACTGACCATAATAATGTACATTTGTAATTATGTTACATGTGCTGTGGGAGCTGAATAATTAAGAACAAGCCGTTGAATCATCAGACAGCACTAATAACGTCCTTGCTAAATATATGTTTCGACAAGATTGTCATAAACACTTTTGTCATATCATAAATGTTTTTCCCAAGCGACAAGCATTTTTGTCAGGTTACAAAAATATAATCTCATATATGTGAGAAACATGTTTTTTGTTATGCTATGTTTTTTTTTGTTATGTTAAAAAAAACAGCTCTATTCTATGTTAGAAACAATTTTGCCATGTTAAATTTGCATAGGAATCTCCTTGTAATACCATAAACACAAATGTCAAACCATCTGGTTTCAAGTTACCCCATTGAGCTCCAACTCCTCCGCAAAATTAAGTAGAAAGAGTCGGATAATTATAGATTTGCAATAAAGCAGTAAAATATTTAGTTTCTGTAATAACAGAACAACAATAATTCCTGTGCCTTATAAGTCCCTGTAATTTAGTCTCACACAATATATACTACTTATGTCACTGTTCTTCGAATTTTGAGTCCACTCCTCATGACATGGCTAGACGGAGGACGATTGACAATTTTAATGAGACAGGGGATACACAAATAAGGGATTTGTCCACTTGTTGACATGGATTCCCTCTCCGTAAATGAAAATCACACTTTGAGTGTAAACATAAGGCAATTATTGTTTCCTAGATGGAATGTAATGGAGCGAGTCTGTTTGAGTGTTTGTGTACGCGTGTGAGTGTGTCGGAGAGTGTGGGGGTCCCAGAGTGGACGTACAAATGTGAGCAAGGGAATAATAATTCTTTATTACTTTATATGTACTTGGAAAGTGTTTACGTCTGTCACGACAGACGTCTATCAACATATGCTATTTACTGTAAGCCGTCGTTTCATTTCCATGTGGATACTTGATCGAGTGTCGATAGTCCCAGCTGAGTGACATATTTCAAAATTATTTTCATTAAGGATGCTTGAAACGTCCTGACCATCTAATATAAAACCCACTGTTGCTGTTACTGTCCCTGTACAGTGGACTCTGTCCATCACGGCTCTCTACCTGTATCGTATTATAATTTCCTTTTCTACAAAAATATACCGACATGCCTAAAGCTTTCCCCAGAGGGAAAAAAACTATTCGTAAGATTTTTGTCCTACAAAAAAATATCCCTACTGCGAATCCCTTATGAAGAGATTTTCCTGTAGAGACAAAACCTTCGTGTTTCTGTCTTAGGGAAGTGCTCCTATAGGGCGAGTCCTTGTAGAGTGAGTCCATTAGTATGTATACAGTGCAGTACGAGCTCATGATATTTTTCTTACACTCACGAATTCTCCAAAGAGATCAATCATGGGACATATAGCTAGTTCATATATGTATGTCCAGTGATGTTCGGGCCTGTGTAGAAGTCTATACAGTGGAATCTATATATAGAGGCCTGCTCATGTGATGCGAAATATTTTTATTTTAAATGACAATTCCTCCGAATATTTTTCTCTCGGGTCTTCAAAGAGGCAGGACTTTTTTCAAGGGGTTTCTTACAATGAGAATGACTGTACTTAATATTAATATGGTTTTGACTTGAGCGATGTATAGAAAAACGATTAGTCCTTGCATATATATATGTATATATTTCTATGTAATTACTTACATATTACGTATAGATCGTTAAAACTGAGGGGACGTTGTTAGCACGATGTCCGTTTTTTAAAGCGTAACCAATACTTATTTCCTGAGGTGTTATTTTTCATCGCTCCGTCTAATTATAGCTCGGTCAACACAATGAAAACATATTTATGCACGTTTTATAATTAAATTGGCAACATGCTGAGCCAGAGCTAAACAGCTACATGATTTTCCTCTACAAGTCCAATTTCACAGGCTGATCAATCCAATACTTCAAAGAGCCGATCAAAAATATGTCTTCGTATAGAAAATGCTGAGGGACAGAAAAGGTTCTAGTGCGGTAGAAATATAATAAAATACAGTACCTCCATGGATTTTCATACACTGGCCCATATTTATGTAAAACAACGTGCTAAAATCCCATAGTGATTAGTACGCAGGCAGTTCCTTGCATATGCTTTATTTACTGGGCCCCGATTGAAGTTTTAATGTCGTCCTGACACATTCACAGTGAGGCGAGCTCCAGGGCAGTTAAATTTAGTGAAGTTGAGACCGATGAGTGTGTGTAGGACCTGCATCTCTGTAATTACGTGTAAAGGTAAACTGGCATACTATTGCAATGTCATTAAGTAGAATGGTGTTATTATTGTAGTGGGGATAAAAGTATTCCGCACGTTTCAGCTTTATATAGAGTACGTACATGATATGTTGATGTGTGTGTGTGTGTGTCTGTGTGTGTCTATGTTTGTGTATTGAAAACACTCTGCAAGGAGTTTCAAATGACTATTTCTGATGAGTGGAGATAAACTGGAAGGTATGAATACGGATGTGATTAGATGAGGAAATCAGCCGGACCAAATTTGGTGTAATCATTTTCGGATCGTTTATCTGATACGGCATTGACATAAAGGCACACTGCGGACAAATGCATGAGAAAAGAGTTCCTTTTTAAAGTCATGTGTGCCATTAGCTCGCTGTCCGACTTGGGAACAGATATTATGTCATCGAGGAATCCCAAATAGCACTGTCTCACACCTTCATAATTATAAACGCATATACTTTTAACACGGAGTCATTTTGATCATCGTCTAAAAATAAAGCAAGTGTACAGGGAGTGTATATTGTCAGTGAAGAGGCAAATCGAACCAGATCCCTTCCTAGCAATTTCTACAAAATTAAGTACGAGCAGATTGTTGTTAATTACAAGAATTGAAGACTAATAGCAAGTACACATTTATTTTATTTAAATTTTTTTTTTTAATTTAAAAAAAAAACAAATTTATTATGTTTTTTTTTTTAATTTTTAATCCACTTACAATTTGTTCAGTTCCAATTTAGTGGAGCTCCTTCCAGATGATTTTTCTTCACGTTGAAAAGCCTAGTTTTAATAAGTACCATTTCACGGAAATTAGCATATTTTTTTTATGGGAAGCAAACTGGTGTGAATAAATTTTTGCACGAGAGGAAAATTCCCTTCATGATTTGTTTCTTAAATATCAAAGGCAAAATCAATCGGATAATATGTAAGCCTTCCTAACACTACGTGGAAGGTAATGTTCATACGTACATGGAGTTTTTACTCAAAGCAAAACGTAAATATGTGTTTAAATCCCATGATGAAAGATATGGAAGTAGGTCACTTTGCTTTTAATTTTAATTCCCTAGCTCATCTTGGATGGATTTATTTATTAGATCAGTTCCCTTGTAATCAACTCATTGTTAGTTTATTTTCCCTCGTCACCCACGATGTACATACCCAGTGGGTTTTAGCTTTTGATCAAAGCCTCACTATCGCTATTTTTATGAGTCACTTTGAAGAAAAGACACTTTTACTTTTTTTTGTCAAACTGTCATCCCCTCTTGTGTGCCTGACTTTCATCCCGCTCATATGACCATAAGAGTTTTCCGTGTAATTGGTAGCAATCGGTCTCCATTGTGACCCACACATTAGTACATCCAATATTTAACAATAAGTGTGAGATTGGGAGTTACATGTGAGCAGGGACTGATTTTAAGGAGCATTCCAGTTCACATTAGTAATTCCTTATTTAAAATCCTCCATGGATGGAGTTATACATCTTTATTGTATCTGTATATTAGTCCCTTGAACATGCACAACATGCAATAATTATGGAGACGCATCATGCAAAAATCTCCCCATACATATTTATTATATATGTTATGAATGAATGAGCAAATGCCCCTCCTGAATCAAGTAAGCCAACGACTTTGACTCACTTTGTCAGTGTATCTGTAGAAAAAAATGTGACCTCCGCACTTGCGTCTTGTAAAGTCTCCTTTGGAGTTTTGTGTTTTGTCCTTGTTTGGTGGTGCACTTCTTCTTTTTGCCACAATAAAATCCCATGAGCTTTTATGCTCAACTCTGTCATTATATATATATATTTTATAAGGATCTTATAGTAAGTGTATAGTTTAACCATCTCCTCCAAACTATTTTGCATACACTTCCCACAATTTTTCTCCTAAACTGGGTTGTCGTCCGCGAACTTGTTAGAGAACACACCTGGAAACGACAGTGGAATGAGAATAACATCAAGAAGTAACAATCATTTAAATAATAGGTTGATCAAAAATGAAGTGAAATGTGCTCGATTCATATAAAAAAAATGGTGAAATTATTTCCCTACATACACCCCAGATTTTATTTTAGGATGAGGTGAAACTGACAGGGACCTCACATTTATGAAGCACAATAATAAACAAGAAAGTTATTTTTTTTTGTTACTTCGAGTAAAAGTAACTCCAGGGAAGCCAAGACTTAGATTTTTTCTATTCTCAAGACTTCTTGGATCTTTTTGTATTCCCCGTTGAGATCCTCGCGGATGTGTAACTTTTCCTGTTTGTCAAGTATGTAATTATATTTAATTGTAATCGTACTATTTTTTTCCATTTCAAAGAATATTAAAGATTTTTGGGGTAGGTTGAGACTCAAAACTAATAACCGTCTTGGAATTGGATGAGGCTGGGAATAATGAAAGTCCACACAATTTACAAATCAAAACATAAACTGCCATAACTGCACCCATAAGACTCATAATATGTGATGATGGGGGGATGAGACCGAAGGGCAGGGATGTTTTTTTTTTTCATTCACAAGTGACAATTTATGGATAGGATCTTACAAGTTTTTTTCCCTCCCTCCTTCTTCTGATTGTAACAAGAAACGATTTCTGAATTTTAAAATCACCTGAAAATTGGATTGTGTGTCAGTAGTGTTCACGGAGAGCTCTGCACGCACCACAACAATCATAATATCATGCCCAGCCTCAAATTTCACTTGCGAACATAATAGTTAACATAAGGTCGGGCTTTGAGGATTTGAGCTCGACGTTGATGATTATTAAATGCAAAGAGGGACACTCTTATTACACCGTACACAAACATTATGTTTATGTCAGTTTTTTACGGACGCTCATATTTTCGTTATACTGCAAAAAGGAAAAAAAAACTTTGTAGCTAGCCTTTGTAATTGTATGTATGTATGTATCTACCCATGTCCCAAAAAGACTCTTGGAAATTAAATGAGTCGTTAATGTGATTACTATTACAATGTCTCAAAAAATGTACTTACACTTTTAGTGACCCTCTAATCCTCAGGCAAAAAAAAAACAACTCTCCGTATCGAAGTAGAGAATTAAATTTCGTATCAATAGATCAGCATCATAATTATTAAAGAATAATATCCCCCCTTGACGTCATTAATTGTCAATAAGACTGTAAACGCTTCACATTTGGAGTAGAGCGGTTCAGAAAAGTTACCCTAAATAATTATTCTTGTTGTTGTGTGAGAGTAAATTTTTATTTTAACAATTTTGAAAGAGTAATTTACTTCAATGGGAATTCCCTCCCAGAAAAGAAACTTGCAATTTAAGAAACAAACATCTTCGTAAAATAAGGACAGGGATTCTCATTATGTAACTTTTATTTAAAAATCTGACAATACATATTACGCTAATATGCAGATGATAATCCTAGATCTGTACAGCAATCAAAGCATCTCAATTAGTATATTCAAATGAGTTCGGCATAACTAGTAATAATGTCCGCAGTAACAAACAAAATTGCATAAATAAAGTTAATTAAAAGTATTGACAAATTCTAACGACGTGCTTCCATAGCATAAAATTCCACAGTAACATAAATATTAGACTCATCTCTCTGACAGCGTCTTTATATTTACTTCATTGTATGGGTTTACTATGGGCTGACTCAAGAGTATATAAAAACTATAAAGAATTCCTATTCTGGGAATTCGCAAATTGCAGAGTGCCTTTGTGAAATCCGAGATGGTTTCAATTTCAGTGAGGGAGACTTGTAAAGGAAAGACGAGAACATGTATTTGTACTCAAGTATCATCTCCACTTCGGCAAGTTTGGGGTATATACACGTAATAATAATAATAATGGTTATTGTAAATGACCCTCCTAAAGTCTCTTGCGTCATGGACTCTGTGTAGTACAGAGCAGCATGTCGAGTGTGTGTGTGTGTAAACTGAGACATTTATTTAGACCTGTTCATAATAACATTTTCCTCTAATTTATTGTTTGCCTTAAAACAAAAGTCAATTGGAAGAGATGGAATACAAAAGAGCAGACAAAAGAATGAGAGAGAGAGAGGGAAACCATTGGAAAAGGAACCTTGTAAACAATTCAAACATCTAAAGTTACTAAACTTGGTCAAATCAAATTTCTGCGGATGAGTGAACATTTTCCGAAATTGGCCATTTCAGGGCGGAATACATATCCTTGGTGAGTCTCAAATGGTCAGAGTAGAATATTACACAAGGCAATTTATTATACATCTGAGACTCCGCAAACATTATGAGACTCACCTCATGCTATGTAAATATATTCCCCGCAAACATCAGGGGCCATGGGAGATCAAGATTCCTCTCCAGATTGATTTTTTTTTAAATATTTTAAATGTATTTAAGGCTTTATTTCAATTTCTTGCGGGATGTCACACTTCATAAAAATTAATATTATGTAAAGGAATAATAATACGGGTCAGGAGTCTCCTCATATGTGTCTCTGTTGAAATCCGACGTCCAAATTATTCAGATATGGTTTATGGATATCAATTTTTTGATATGGGTGTCGTCTCCGTTTGTGTGAGCTTTCAATGTTTCTTTTTCAATTTGTAGATGAAAAGTTTAAAGAATTATGAATGTGCAGTATGGATGTATGTATGTATGTATATGTGAAGCCTGAGGAGGAGCCAGAAATGTATTAACAATAATCACAATGTTGGTGGCAGATTTCCCTTTAAAATTGAAAAGCATGCATAATTAGTACAAGTCGTTAGAGACCATAGTAGTGTTTGTAGTTGAACAATATGTAATTACTCGCCAGGATCCGTAGCAGTGGATTTCTTTCTCTTATTAAATTTTAGTACCAAATTCTCTCTTGTAACTCTTTCTCTTTCCTTACATTCCCTACCATAGGATTTTGTTTCATGTGTGTGTACATACAAGGGGCTGAGATAGGAAACGGCCTCAGATTTTTCCCCCAAAATCCAAAATTGATCTCATAATAAAATGGACCAGAAGGAAGAGAATATAATTCAAGCGTCAAGTCCTAATAAATAAGTTTTTAAAGATAAAATAAGAAATATATTTATAATTAATACACTAGCGAGATAACGACTAGTATTTAATTTAGTAAAGGTTTCAATGAAGATTTACTAAAAACAAATTCCAATTTTATCCAAGCTGTGCGTCCTCACTAAATCTTAGGATTGGCCGAATTTGTGGAATGTAACAGGGTCTATTTATTGTGAGTCCAATTGTACCAAAAATCCTATATTTTTAACCGAACGTTTCCCAGGAATTTTTAGTAAACTTTAGAAATATTACTAAAGATTTTTATTTTAGAATATTTGTCAAAGAATTTGAGCAGGGAATAATAATTCCCGATCATCTTGGTTTATTTTATGGGTCGTTGAAAATTTTTGAAGAATTTGAGTCGTTTTGAATTTATGCTCCTCAAATATGTACCTACGTGTACATTATGCCCCTGCTTGTATAAGAGGATGGAACAAACATATTATGTCTCTTCCCTTGATTCGTTCCTTGTTTCAGGGATGAAGAGCGTCCATTGAGGATTTGCAACGTGAACTTTTATCCAAATTAAATTAGCTGACGGAGAATCTCTCTCTTAAATTTATTATTTGGCACGTCAAGGCTAAGTGAGAACTTTTACTCAAATAACCCTTATCTTGTGCTCACTTGATTTTCTGTCTACTACACTACACAGAGCTCCATGTACTTACTATTCCCCTCCTTGTTGTTGCAATAAGGATCATAATTACAACAATTGAAATCAAATATATACCGCATTTACCGTTGAGGTTGAGAGGCACGAGCAAGAGTGCGAGTGTAAACCTTTAATTACAACCCAAAGACATACCTCTCAAGAATGAAATTTGATTGGAGGGGCGTGCATTTGTAATTGTAAGAATTATGAGCGTTGGTTCCAATTCTATACTTTTTTTCACACATACAGATATATACACCAAAAGTCACACTCACCGACATATCCAGCCTATGTACACAGAACCAGCCCCATTAAATATTTGTTTTGCTAATTCCACAATTACATGCCATTGTGTTTGGGGAATTTTAAATTTTTACTATCTCCATCCCTCCATTCACACAACCGAGTGGACTTTTACTGAACTCACCCTTAGAGTTACAGGGTGAGTTACTACATAATCACAACGACATGTTTTTCAATGTACAGACTTTTTTTGTACACACACACACACTCAGAGTTGTGCACTACACTTCATCACATTAGTCTGACAGGTCCGTCATGACTCGGCCATATGACCAGGAGACCTCCATATCACCTTTTGGGTCACGAACGCTGCATTAGAATAATAATAATAATAATTGTAATTCCATGGGGCGACTTGAGAGCAGAAAGAGGATAAATTCGCCAGCAACCCTTTTTCTCATGTACATAAATTTGTTATTATTTATATATAATTACACATATCTCAACTGACCCTTTGCCCCATGGGATAAATACAGATGAATAAGGCTATGCATAAGTATATATAGCTACATGTATCTACATATTTACTTTAGAAATAAAATAAGACTCCACTTCCACTTTCATCTCAACTCAGGGAAGAAGTCATGCACGCCTGGGTCTCGAGTCAGCTCTGATGCTGGCAAGTAAATAATAGCCTGGGCACGTTTTCCGAAAGCGTGCCAATGTATCGGGATACATACATATAAGAGATCCTCAGCATCCACGTAGAAGCTCCTCCAAACTCTTTCCCTCACGTCACAAGCCCAAAGAGCCTTGATTCCTATTTTTCTCTGGGAATGTCCAAGTCCTGACAGTAGCCTGACGTATCTACTTCTCCTCTTTTACAAAAATACCAGTTACTCAATTATCCTTTTTGCAATAATGTCGTCTTCAGTACTAAATAACACTATATTTAGGGCAGGGGCTGTAGGTAGCAATAATGGGAGTTCGACGACCAAAAAATCTTTATTTTGAGCACGTGTCTGACAGGAGGCTTCTTAAGGAGCCCATATCTTATAGGTATTGTGTGGGTGGGGACATATTGTCTTTGTACCGTAGCATTTTTGTCGTACAGTGCCCTCTTGCTATATGGGAACCCCGTTCAAGGAGCACTACCCTCATCCCTTGGGACACTATTAACGAAGGTGCTAACCGAGACTTGTCTATTTTTAAAATGCACAAGTCTCATTTAGCACTATACTATTTTTGGTTGGAGTAGAATATTTAGTATAATTGAAGTATCTATAATATTATTGTAGTATAATAGTAAAATTGTGACTAATTGAGTCAAATTCTGAGGATTTGAGAGATGGTCCCAAAGCGAGAGAGTGGACTGTACAATGTACTGTCGAATCCTGTGGGCCTTCATAAATGACACCCGTGTGGAAATCCGCACTGACTTATAAAATCCTACACGCAGCTGGCTCTTAATAATATGAGTGCTAAAATCCTGAGGACTATTATAGTTGGAGTGAGGAATGGAATAAAGAATAATGTTAAATTAGAAAAGTGACTCAAGGAACGCACTTAAGGGCTCATAAAGTAGAGCGGGTTTGGGAGATGTAAATGACAAGGGAGAGAGAGAGAGAGAGAGAGAAAAAAAAAACACTTGGAAGTGGGAAACACTTGAGAGAGGAGCGAACAGGAACATTAAGTTAAGTTAGCATTATTTGAAAATGCCGAGAAAGGGAAAAATTGATTGAGTCAACGGTGGCGGAACGATAAGTGCCCATTGCTCTCCTGCCGAGTCGCATTTGTTTCATCGCCATATAGATACACCCATCCCATGGTTCCCAACATAGACGAGATTTGGTAATAAAATTTAATGCCTCAACGTCATTGCATAAATTCTCTTTCTACCTTCTTTCCCATCATTGCCGCGAAAAAAGAAGAAGAAGAAAAAAAAATCTTGGAGGGATTTCGGTCATTTGGGAATATGATCATCAGGAATGGGTGTCACAGCCGGGGTAGCCTCAATGAGACCAATTGAGTGTGAAATCAAGGGAGTATTATTAGTGAGATTGCATTGGCAATGAGCAGTGGTTGAATTTTATGGTTTCCCTTACTATCATTTCTATATGCACACAATCATTTTATCACTTGTGAATGGAGACGCTTGCTCAGCTCTGATATACAACTCATCATTATCCTTTCCATTTTTGGCCTGGAATCAACTCCGTAAATTAATTCCGCTCTGAGTGCTCAGGGTGTCACGGAAAAATTGTCTTCTCAATTACATTTATTTAGAACTAGCCCATATAAAAAATGTTACTTGAAAATTCAATAATATTCCCCCCCCCCAGTTTTTTCTCTATAAATTTTCTGCCCGCATATCCAAATTTATTGTAGTAATAGTCCAGATGTTTCCCGTCTCTTTATTAGCTTGGAGCTTAAAACAAATTCAGGGTTTTTTAACATTTTTTTAACGTAAAGATTTTTGTCGCAACTTCCCTTTAAATGTCTGGGTTTTGTAACTGGGAATTTTTACAAGGACTTTATTCATTATTTTATTTTAGATGGGAATTATTCACCTGGTCGGCTACAATTGGGTTTTTAAAATTTTCAAAAGAATTTCTGTAACTTTGGGAGGTTCTGTATTTCCAGATTGTCCCTCAAATGAGTTACGGGAGATTGGGGAAGATTTTGCAGGACCCTGTATAGAGTGATCATGTAGTTATAATTTATGACAAACACAGAAACCTGTGTATATAAGTAATCTGTGAGATTCCCTTGTGGATGTATATACATGGATGTGGAAGGTCAGAACAGTCCGCTTGGACAGGTTACGCTTTGGGTTACATGATACGGACCGACGACACGGAGAGAGGAATGAAGAAAAACTTGAGAGGAACATTTTGCAGGAGCAAAGTGGAAGCCACACCTCGGATTTTCTACTGAAAGCCCCTCCATCATCTTGTCGTCGTCGTCTTTTGTTTACTTGTACTCAGAGGACATCATTTTCAAGAGTTTTTCTTCTTTTTATCCTCCTTGTTATTATATTACTATTGAATGTAAAGGAGAAACAAGTTACTAGAGGATGAGATACAAAAAAAAACCCAGCTACCATATTGTATTTCCCTACATCTCTCTCCACAGAGTAAATTACTGCGGCTGTATGGGACAGGGGTCGTAAAGTAGTAATTAAAAAATAATGAATTCTGCATATAAATAAGGAAATCCATGGATGGAGTTGTGATCGAGTAATTGACGCCGGGGTGGGGAAATGCTCATCAGGAATACAAATTAGGGGGGACGTCATTAGGACTGACCACCGGGGTCATTAAATGACTTCTCCAAATACTTCTCCCCCCCCCCACGTCCAAGGCTAATTACTGGGGTTTTGTGAGAAAACACCGACAACTGGTTTAAGACCAACGGAATGACCAGTATTTAATTCCTGAGTGAGTCCCAAGATTTTACAGGATCTATTTAACCTACGTTATGTACATAATTATGTACATGTCTTCCCAAAACGAATCCCATTTACATTCGTTTCAGGGATGAGAGATGCTCTCATCGGAGAATTTATAACCTTTGGCGATACTGTAATTCAGGGAGGGATTCCCAGAAAAACTTTATTTAATTTGAGTATCTATATACAGTGGGCTCTGGCTATGAAGGATGTGCTTCGGGGGACAAATAGTTCCGCTCCCCTTTTACCAGTTATTTTATCTCCTCTGCTAAAAACGTGTGTCACGAGACACGATAAGAACAAAATTGAGCCTTTTCCATGTCATTCCTGATTTAATTGAGCCGGAGTTGGAAATTTGGAAATTTTCCTCTTGAATTATTCCCATATAAATTTTAAACCTTAATAAGATTTCTTTCTTTTTTTTTATGAAGGGGAAAAAAATTCTCGTGGAATTTTAGGCTTGCCAATAGTACCTTAAGGACTATGGCCAGAAGAATTTAAAGTTTCCTCACAGCTATACAGTACACTCTTGTTACAAGGAATATGGGGATAATGTTTGAAAATTATGTTCTCAATTTTTAGAAAATATTGGGGTGTGTTGGGATTTATACCACAATGTGAATTTGACTCTTGGTAAGGAGTCAATTAATTCAGAGACAATTTCTGTTGAGAGGGCTGCTCTTATAAAGAGAGTTGAGTGTAAATACTGTATTAGTAAAATTCGAGAAATTTTCCCAGTTGCACATAACACTCATTTGAACACTTGAACTGACAGATTCCCATTACATTTCCTCAGAGTCGGCATTTTCTTTTACTTAGTAGATACTACTATAAGGAATCTTGTGTGAAGGAAATCCCGCTGGGGCATTTTAAGTGCCATTTGTGCAAATGAAGATAAGAGTGAAAAAATTGGTGAGGTTTTGATGGATCGTGAGTTTCACTCATAATGTCACTGTATTATGTACTATTACATATGTACGTACATGCAGGCATGCAAGGAGGAAAGCGGAAATCGATTTTCGAGAAAAGTATCAATAATGAGATTATTTTGGTGGAAAGTCCATGTGTGTGCGTGGGGAGGACCAAGTGTGTTTAATTATGTTGGGATTCCGTGCTTTCCTAAATCTCATTATTATAAAATATAAGCTGAGAAAATATTTATGCTCAAGTGGGCCTCTGTCAAGTGGCTTATTATTTGGCTTGAGAGGAGTTACGCAAGGGACTCATTTCATGGTTATGTTTTAAAATCGTGATTTACAATGACGTTTTTAATTCTATCTTGGGATCTCCGTGTGGATGTGGGGCTGTGAGTATTTCCACATGTACATACTGTACATATGTGTGAGTTGTCCATTTATATATGTTTGGGAAAAAACAGTATCATCGGAGGAATTACCACTTTTACTAACTGTAATGGGCTTGTTTGTATGTAATGTCTGCCTTTATCTAGCTATATGCATACGTGTGTAATTAAACGTACGGACGTGTATGTGTGTGTGTATGTGTGTGAGTGTGTGAGTGTGTGTGTGTGTGTATGTGTGTGAGTGTGTGTGTGTGTGTGGTTATATGAAGGAGAGGAGTTTCACAAGTTGATATTGAGTCAGTCATTTGAGGCTTAATATTTAATACACGTAATTACACGTAAATCTTATAATTGCAACTTTGATAAGGAACAAGGCAGACCGACCCTTGCTAATTATAATTACTCCAAGTTTTCAGCCAGCAATGGAATAATTAATGATCCTTGGAATAAGTTTCTGATTAAAAATACTAGAGTAGAACATACTCCACTACTTGTGGGAATCTCATGGAAATTATCAGTTAGTTTCATTGAAATTCAGCAAGTACTATGAGGGGATAAACCGTTTTCGCAAATTCACTTTTGATCCTTTGCGAGAGTCATTCTCACAGCTTGTTAAGAGCTTGAGTGAAAGATTCCTTGGACGGACGTGTTTGTAAATATATACCCGTCAGGTTTCATAATACCTTTTGATCCCCCTCCTCCTACACCGTCATGCTCCTCAGTAACAATAAAAAATATAAATTACCCATTTCCCCCAAAATTATAGTTTCTTTCCGGGTCTCAGGGGTCAAAAGCATAACGTAAAGTTTTACTACACATTTCTATGGATTTTAAATTTATTTTTATTCCCACATTAAATTTGCCCAAAAAAATGCCCATCGAAATATTTAGTAGCCACAGATTTTATGGTCTTTCTTACAATTTCTATAGCAAGGAGCCTGCTTTTTAAAATTAGGAACAGAGTAAGACGAATTTGAAAATTGTGTCACATATTTTCAGATTCTGAGATCTTTTAAAAATTCCAGGGGTCCCTGATGCTATGAACCCCTATCTATGTATGTCCTTAAATATAATTTATTATTCTAGGGTAATTACGCAAGTGGGATCAAATATGGAAGGGGATTTACTCAAATTTGGGGGACTGTAATAATAATAATTTTTGATAATTTTATCCCAATGGGGCAAGGGGAGACAAGGATTTACCCGCACCCATTGAAAGACAAACATCGCTGAGTATTATGCATCAATGCTGTCTACAACTCTGTACGTCCTGTAATAGTGACTATACACAGGGCCGTGCATAAATGTGTTCAAGAGAATTGAGGATTGGATTTTTGCAAAGGCTGAGAACTTTATTCGGGGTTAGGGTATTAACCCCACACAATGACGATGAGCGGAGCAATTAGCCCTGACTCCGTCAAATGCTAGGAATTGTTAGTACCAGACTGCCACCCCCCTGAGTGTCTTCAATGTCGGATCTTTGGGATCATATCCCATTGTACATAGTATATCCCCCTCCTTATCCATTGCCGTCCTCACTGTCAATACTTCTTATGGGACTTGTAAGAATTATCAGGAAAGTAGAATCAGAGGCTATAATAGTAGAATGTCATGTTCGACGGGAAACAATGCAAGGGGGATGTTTGGATTTTAAAATAAGCATTTAAATATCCCTTTGGACATATAAATACATAATTGCATACGTGTAGATAGATATACGTACATCCAAGCACATACACACACAATTACAAATAAGCTGAGTGAGAAAGTCCCATTCCGGTGTGGATTGAGGTGCTTGTTTAAAACCTTGACAATGGCATGGGAGCGTGAGTGAAGATCAGATCAAATGCATATCTAGATACTCCTTGGCTAATATTTATTTTTTATATGTATCCTTCGGGGCAGCAATTGAGTTACAGTTGTCTTCCTGGTTTTCCTTTTCCATACAACAGCCCCTCTATATCCCAATAGATACAACAACAGGAAAAATTAATAGCTCAAGTGTGAGAGTATAAACATACGCACACATACGTCGGTGGGGCCAAAGAGCCACGAAATCATCCCTACAAATGATCTTGTACTTAAAAGGAAATTCAAATAGATATATAAGTAGCTACTACGAGGCCTCTGTCCAAGTGCAGCAACTTTTTCCTGTCTGCAATTATGACTAGAGCACTCTTCCTATAGACCAGGAGCCTTAATAGGGGCAAAGTGCGACTCTCACAGTCCAATGCTAAGTACATATGCCGCAGAGGATACAACAGTTAGTATTTTTTAGCTGGAAAAATTAAATTTGTGGTAAATGAGAATATGTCAAAATATTTTTGCCCCTGTGGAAAAAATCCCCTTCCGTCAAAAGGTCTTATTAACCCAAGCTCTTACTTTGCCCCATAGTAATTTTTTACCTGAACATTTTTTTCCTACAGTACTTATACCTACATATGTATGTAGATATCTATCACGATTAATATCTTACCAGGATTCCCAAGGCTACTTTCCATGGTCGTGGTTTGAGGGAATAAGTCAGACATTTGTGACAGGACTTTAGAAATATTCTTGGAACTGGAACGTCATAAATTCTTGATGGAATTCCATCCATTCAGCTCCCAGCCATTTTCGATATTTTGTGCACAAACCACAACGTGAGACTACCTCTTGTTTTAATACCAAAAAATTCCTGAATATTTACAAGTTTGAAACTCTGCCTACAACACAGGCTGTTTATAATAGCACCCCTGGAATTCAGATAATTTCCTTATGCTCGATGATCAGGGCTAAGTCGAGAAACTACAAAGTTGTGGTCAATGGGAATCTGTCCAAATATTTGTACTCCTATAGAGATGTATGTACAGCTCTCCCAAGGGAATCTGAGAGCTCTAATAGTCAGAGAGGACTGTACAGCTTAGAATTATATCTGTGACCTTGGCTGTTGGGATTGACCTGCGGTTACTAAGTAAGACGAGGATGAACAGAAAATACCGGAGATATAAAATCTCACAAAGAATCATTTGAATTTGTAAGTAACCACGTGTTAATTAAGTCAGTCCGACTCATTTACTTTCATGACCAACATTTTTCTCGTGTATATTACCAAGGAGGAATTTTTGAGAGAGGGGGAGAAAGAGAAACAAATTATAACTCTGTGTGTGTATGTGTCTGTGTGTCTTCACTGGATGGAAATGCCGCTCTCACAAAACTACATACATATATGCCCCACAACAACAATAATATGAGACAAGTCATGATTTTTGCGGACAGCTTTGAAGGGATTGGGCGGGTGTGGTCCATTTATTTTGAAAAAAAAAAATCAATGAGAGCTTAAATCAATAAAATATTTTGTAATCTGTCATAAAATTCTGTTCGTGCTGGTAAATCCTTTAGAGATACGAAACCTATGTATGTAGTTACAATGACATTGGGAAACTAGTAGCAAGCACTTCATGCTCATGTAGAGTAAATGCTAGCAAATTAAATTCAATAACTAGTAACTTGTAGCACTTAAATGATTTTTTTTTTCAAGCTAAACCAGAGGGAGGAGATCGTCGGTGAAGAGGGAAACCGATCTGTGAAGTTTTGCTAAAACATAAAATGTGTTCAAGTTGGAAGGAAGCTCTACTAAAACTCTACGTGTAGTTCTGGACTACGTGCACTTGCTCCATTTTGCTTTACATTTTTAAGTTCATTTTGTATTTAGTTTATCTTGAGATCATTTTGCATTTAGTACATAAATCTGCATGTATTAGATCATTTTGCATTTAGTACATAAATCTGCATGTATTAGATCATTTTGCATTTAGTACATAAATCTGCATGTATTAGATCATTTTGCATTTAGTAAATCTGCATGTATTAGATCATTTTGAACTTAGTTAAAATATATGTACGGATCATTTTGCATTTAGTTAAAATACATGTACGAATCATTTTGCATGTAGTTAAAATACATGTACGGATCATTTTGCATTTAGTTAAAATGCATGTATGGATCATTTTGCATTTAGTAAAATTGCATTAGATCATTTTGCATATAAAATTGCACGTACGGATCATTTTGCATTGAGTGAAATTGCATATACGCGTCCTTTTAAATTTCGTGAAATCCTTTGGCTTGAAGGTCATTTGGCACTCATGATAAATCTCCACATATGCGGGTAACAACTTTCATCGGAATCAAAAATCCTCCTCAACACTTTGCCTCTCCACGGAGAACCCCCAACTTTAATTATGCCTATACTGGACCCAAGTTGTGAGAGTGTAACTATATGAACAAGAGCCAGTGAATCCCGTATGGAGGGAATTTTATAGGGGAATTCGGGCCCTGAAAGATGAAAAGGCAAGTGACGTAAGGAGATTGAATGGTCAAGAGGGAAGATCGTGAATGGGCAAGGCAGAGGATGATTTATGATACTGACGGGGAACACGATCTGCAAAAATGAAATTGAAACATTACAGCTTACGTAGAGTCGAAAGAGTCAATGAAGGAGACCAAAACTGCAAGTAAATACTGGTGGTTACGAGGGTCTAACGTTACCCGTCAACTTTATTGCCTTTGGTTTAACTCAAAAGACAGCCAACGGAAAATTGTTGATTTCACATGAAGAATCCAATTAGAGAGGGCACAAGTGGGCTGGCAACGACATGAGTTGTGTTTCAAGCGTACGGGATGTGACCAGACTCATGATTAGCATTCAAGGAAATGAGGCATTTCCAAGGGAGGCACAAAAAATTCCGTTGGTTTCTCCCTTTAATTTCTCTTGATAAATGACTCTAAATCTAACTGAAAAATGGACCAGGAATTTATACACTATTTAACGTACATTAATGGACATTGATTTTCTCCCAGGCTCTCTCTCTCTCTCTAACAAACACAAATACAGTGTACTCTCCCTCCCACAAACTTCCACAAGAGAGTCCTCACAAGAGGTTTCTCAAATATACTTAAAAACGTCTCACTGTGCCCCAATTCTAATTTTACTCCTTACAGCAACCTTCCCAAGGACCAATTTTTAATCCTCTTAGGGTCTTGAGACAAGAACAGTGCACTGTATCCAAATTAAAGCTTACAAGCCCCCCTATAGACTATATACACACAAAAATTAAGGCATGCAAACACGATAGAGTCCCATTGATCCGAAAGAGTCGAGCCATCCCTGCCGACACAAGGGTAATGTTTTATTTTTACTGGATTAATCTGAGAAGACCTTTTGTGAGATGTACAAATGACTCAGCATTCATGATCAGTTTCACACTTGGAGCTTTGGACTCCTCACTTAAAATCCCATCTCGGCATAGTCCGCACTCCCATCAACTTACATAACTCTCGCAGAAATTCCCGTTCACCAATGCTACGTCCTTCCCTCAATAAATAACACTTGTCGAGAGCCGTAAACATTGGTAATGACTTGGAGCATCCTTTTGACTCGAGACAAATTGGAAATTGATGTTTTGGAACATTGGAGTAGTCTTTCGTAGGTTGAGGTGTTGGAAATCCTCAGTCTTGACACACACTCACACGCATTATCAGTCCCAGCTGAGATGTCTTTTTCCGCAAGTGTGATTTTGACCATGACCGTCCTTTTTTATCAAGCCCTGCTCTGCTCAAGTACACTGATTTTAATAGCTTTCATTAAAAATCCCTATTGATATGGGCGGAAAGTATTAAAATAGTACAGAGTTTATATCTACACAGAGTATTTACGTCCATAGGATTCTACATATACACATTGGGATTTCTCTTTAGTAAGGATCCTGTGTTGATTTAAGGGGGGAAAGAGAAAAATTGCGCATAAATAATCCCATAGTGACTTCCAAAGGGAGGCTGATGAAATCTCTGGGGCTATTACGATCCTATTTATGATCCTAATTAAAGCAATTTGGCCGTACTTATTTTCTAGGTATATTTCTTATATCTCCTATGGATCACACTATATGGATATAACTGTCTGTAGGTAGGCTGGGGAAATTGATATGATTCAAGAGATTATAAAAAAAAAGTGTGAGAGTGTTTCTGTACCATAGTCGTCCTGTACTTGACCAATAGTTTCAAAGTTGCCTTATGAGGTTACAAATCTCTAGGTTTTGCTACTTCACTTAGAACGAATACCTAGCAAAAAAAAAAAAGAAGCCACTTCCACACTGTACCCCTGCCACTATATAGATACATAGAGATGTGTATGTCTATGCCATATATTGGGATTTGCAAAGTTTCCTCAAAAATTTTTTGGGGTTAGCCCAAGCGTGGCGACAGGGAATTAATCTGAGGCTTTTAAAAATGCAAAGGAGGGGAATAATTTGTTGGCAGGTTGTTGCCACGAACCATCTGCTCAATCTTCACACTATAGACTGTCTCCCCTGTGAATTATGGATATACACTAAAGCATGTTCTTCTCCATTGTAAATGAAAGGAGTCATGTTCAAGGGATTCTGGGCTGTTGTCAAGTATGTATAGACTGTAGCCTTAATATTCCCAAGAGCTGCGTATAGATACATGTACCTATGTATAATTATACATATGTACATAATTACCTATACCTGCTGAAGCTGGTATTAAGATATTTAATTAATTGTGTCTCCGTGGATGTAACACGTGAAAAAAAAATCTTGGAGGGGATTGTAATAAATTACAAACTTTTATGTTTTATTCAAGACATAGATATTTAAACAGGTGTTGGCTGCGTCATAAATGTGTGCTACAGTAGTAACAATAGTCGGATTCGTTCCGTTTCCATAAAGAACAATAATTATGAGGGAGTACAGTCCGCTCTTAGAATAAAATCCCTTCCCAAGAGTAGATACTTCAAATTTGACCCAGGACTGGATCTCCTCTCACAGTCTGATAGAGGACCCCAAATTTTGGCCATTAGAAAGAACTGTCTATTTTGAGGGAGACCCTTGTATAGTGACAGTCCCCTGTAGTCATGTGTACCTTCTACAGGGACCAAGTACAAAGTTATAAATACAGTACCAAAAAAGGTGTGATTTTTGGAGGTTGATTTCTGAGTTATGCATATCCCATGAGATTCCATAACTTGACCATTCGTAACTCTTGCAAGCTAGATTTTTTTGAGGATTGTTGTTGTAATAATTACATTGAGGATTGTATTTAAACAGATATTGTGTGTTTGGATGTAATGTAATAGGAGCCGTTAGTATAAAAAATTACAGGGGATTATTGACCACAACGTGTACAACTTTTGCCTCGAGTCTAGGAGTGTGAACTGTGAAAAGTACGAGATACGTGTCCATATATACAAAAATACTGTGTGTAATTACATACATTTGTAGATATATATATGTACACACGTGTGTAATACAAGAGAAAAAAAGCTACTTATCTCAATTCGAGAGTCGAAGCCAAAAAGGACGTTGTAAGGCTCAGAAGAGCGTCAAAGTGTAACAAGGATCAAAATGATTCTGCCGTCCGAGTCCGTGCCACTCACACGTGCATGGAAAATAACTCCCTTATGCAAGCTCAATGTAATATCCTATCCTTCTAGTAATCTCTTTGGTAAACATTACATTTGGTATTTTTATTAAAAACCTTTTGTTTTTTTTTTTTTTTTTTGAGGGGGGAGAGGGGAGATAACCCTTGCTTGAAAAATGTAGTCACTTTTACTCTCTGCCTTATAATAATATAAAATAGGATATTATTGCCCCAGCCCATAGTTTTCCCTGTAATTAGTGCAAAAATAAAGCGTCCAGTGTTGGCAAAGAGAAACTTTTGTGTAACATCCCAATGGGAGAGTTACAGTCCAAAAATAAAGGGATTTTGCAAGCAAAAAGGGAAATGTCATCTGATTCTCGTCTCTGTTGTCCAACCATTTAAGAGACTCTAGGACGGTTTCGTATGTAAGTCATAGGGAATTTTTCTTACTGATTTGGAAGCTTCAGGAAGCAAATATCTACTACTGCAGAGATGAGAGCTTCTGTCGTGACAAAATATAACGTAACTCTGTGGAACAACAACTCGTAAACAATTTTTTCTCATGCCTCCGCCTCCTCCGTCCTCTCATCCCTTGATCACTGTGGAAGAGGCTCAGAAAGATCGTACATATGAAAGGATTACAGGACAAATGCGATTAGAGGAAATTACGGTGGATTACAAGTTTCAAGACTGCTGGGGAGTTGAAACTGGGGAAAGAGCCTCACGACTTGGGGCTTCACTTCTCACCGGGCCGGGCTTCAGAAACGGGATGAATTGTGAAGAGATGAGGATGGACGACTGGAGTGTGAATGAGTAACGTGGGAACCTGAGACAAGGGAAGTTTATCTTCATAGTCCTCCACAATCAAGATGCATGTGTTGGAGATGAGACCCATTACTCAACATGATGACAAGAGCACGTTGTTCGACCAGCCTGCCTTTCCCTATGGAGGAATTGTACATACAGCAGGAGATAAATACAGGAGACCCAGCGTCCATACTTTGTCCTATTGTACACTCAAGCGGAGAGACTGGGAAAATTTCTGTGACAACCACAAGCTTCACACGCTTATAATTCCAATTCGGATTGAAAATCTTTGGCTACTCACTTTAAAAAAAAAAATCTAATTTGATAGGCTCATTTTAGAATCACAGTCCTGAAGCGTATCCAAATAGGAGGTAACTTTCAGTGTACACAGACATACATACACAGAAAGGTAATAGATTTTAAGTGGAGACATGCATCCACTTTTAGTGTGTGGACAAGTAATAGCTCCCAAAATAGGAGTATCGTCTCTGTACCAAAAAGTCATCATCCACTGGACTTTCTTTACAGCATCTCTTCAAGCTCCGAAATTTCTCTCACAAATGGTTCCCCTTCAAAGGGAGAAAAATGGCTTTCTGGTAAATGGTCCTCTGATCACATTTTTGCCCCTGGACAGAAAACGCTCTGAGAATTTCTTACACCAAGAGTACATACACTGTAGAATACACTGTACTCTTAATGTAAGAGCTATCAGCTTTTAGAACCTGTATCAATTTGGACGGTCCCTAAAAGCTAAGCTTCAACTTCTATTTAAATATCCTGTGATTATGTAAGCAAATGTAAAGGACTGATCCCTGTCTTATATGATGGGTATTACATTATTAATGATATGTATCTACATATGTAAATGGGAGTTTGCACTGGACCATTGCGGTCTCTTGACAAGAGCCTCTTTTAGACAAAGCCTCTGAAAAATTTAACTTAAAATGTAATGGTCTTCGTGTGTTAGGAGGATAGAAATTAAAATTAAGGTAAGCGGGGAACTGTGTCCCAGGATTTTAGCTCCTATGGTAAGGACGTCCTTACAAGAGTGCCTCTCATATAGCGAGAGGTCACTGTAGGTATATAAACTAATGGGCAATTTGGAAACAATAGAATTGTATGTGTCTACCCTTGTGCATATAAATAATCACACTTATGTGTAATTGTGCGCATATGTAGTATGGGGATGGAAGGGGAGGGAAGAACATCAAGCCAAGGTATCCCATGCACACAGGTATCAACTTTGAAGGTAGGTTTTTGGGCATGTTATAAAAATGATACTTAAATTTAAGTTAGCATGAGAGGGGTAAGGAGTATAGCATGTCATTATCGTGTTACTCGTTGACGCTTGACGAGCATCAATTTGTGCGTCCATGTGTCGCGTTGAGTTTCCTTTTGTCAAACCATATAGAGGAAAAATCTTGGTTGAGAATTACACGCCACTTTTTGCTTTCCGGCCTTTATTGCTTCCGTGAGTATTTTCGTCCCCAACAGTGCCCAATGACTTGGTAGTGGTTACACAATTATTCCCAGAAAAATCACAACAAAAATTACAATCCCTGTGTGAGTATGTATGTATGCATGTGTGTGTTTGTGTGTGTGTGTGTGTGTGTGTGTGTATGAAACTCATATCAAAAGAAGCCCTCGTCGTGTGGATGATGACTGCACAAATTATATTGATTCTGCATCTCTCTCCTGCCTTGACTTACTTAGCTCCTATATTCTAAACCCGCTTATTTCAAGGCACCAACTGTGTTACATGAATCAGCTATGTTCAGTACAGTGGGCTCTGGCTCCCAGGGACGTACTCGTAGGATTTTTACTGTGTAGGGGCACACTGATCCCGGGAAATTCCCATTTGTGACCATGTTATTTTTGTTTCCATATAATCTCATTTTTTGTAGAAGCCTTAGATCCTCATTAGGATTTGAAGTTATTACAATTAAAGTGAAGTTAGAAATTTAGGGATTTTAAGGGCGCTCTTAAAAGTGTGTTGTGAGTGTCAGGGATGATATTGTAAGGAGAGTCTACCGTATGGAGCTCTGTGTCAGGGTCTTTAACCAATCAGGACATGGTAGGATAGGTCCTCATTCACCAAATTCAATTTAATTTTAACACTTATACATAAAAGTATGTGAAGCTTGAAAAACTACAGCTGTTTCCTTCAGTTGTGAGATTTTGAGGAGCCGATGTATGTATGTAGTAAGTTTCGCATAAATTTTGGTCACTCTGTAGACTGATAACGTGTCTACTTGCTACTTCACAACTTTCTGGTTTTTCAATGCTAATCCAAACGAAATAAGTTGAAAACATGGGGAAACTCGTATATTTTTCCTTTTTCAGAGGAGACATATGAGTCAGCTATCGCAAAGCAAATCTCCTGACCACTCCACGACTCTCTGGCACTATTTTATTATCGCTCATCTTTCAGTCTTTGGGAAAACATTCCTCGTCGGCATCCTCCCTCCTCAAAAAATCCCCTTTGAGACTATATATGTATCAATATGTCCCAAGCCCAGTGTCCCCTCCATTTTTCCCTTGACAAACATATAATGACTCTGACAGCCTAAAAGCCAGCCGAGGTGGAATCAATGAACATCTTATAACGGTGGATGAATTTTATAAACAGGGCAGTACGCCGTATCAAGCCGTGTCATCAAATCCATGGAGTTTACTATGACTGCGTGCACTTTTATAAAAATCTCAAGGTAGAGATAGAGATAGAGAGAGAGAGAGAGAGAGAGAGAGAGAGAGGGGAACATACCCTGGCAGATGAGCGAACGGAAGAAAATTGTTGGTTGAAAAAAAAATGTTTTACAGGAATTTCCTCAACTCACGTAAGGAATCAACCCAAATAAATATGACCATGACGTTATGAGTTATAGAATTGTGTCAACAGCTCTCAATTACTTCTGTGCACATATAAAGAAATACATACGTCCTCCAACCTAAGGATATCAGGTATACTTGTGTACTCATAAAATCAACACTATTGTTGACAATTGTCGCGTGTCCCTGTCGCCGTCTCGTCAGGTTGGGTGCCGATGTTCAAATAATAGAGCCGCAGAGGGGATTCGTACCTTTTTTCCTCAACGTCTGTACATCAAACGTTTCTTACCCGTCTCTTCAAAAAAAAAAAGAAATAGACCCGTCTTGAGTTGACCAAACCTATAGTAACTATATACAGTGATTGTACAAATATATATAATTATATATCTACATAAATATGACAATATATCTGTAAACCCAGATAATTTCACACAGTTCAATGCTACTGCTGCCGTTCATAAGGACAAGATTGGACAGTCACAGTGTCTTAGCCCATAATTGTCTATACCTGTGGAGTAAAAAATCACGGAAGGTACTTACACCTGACAGCAATTACCCAGTGCCAGGGGGACGGATGGGCTGTCGCAAGACAACGATTAAGCACTTATAAGTACCCTTCTGTGTCAAACCTTCAAGACTTTATGTACATATGTGTGTGTGTATAGACCACTGTTGATGTTACAGCTGTCAGAAAACAAATAAAATCCATGTCCCAGTAGAACTCTCAAGTACCTTCATGTCATAGATTTGTTTTCCTCAATTATGTGTGTACATAATATGTATGGGGAAATCCTGACTACATTATACTTGATTTGTGTTATTGGCTCTTGGGATTTTTGCTACTGTTTTTAGGGCGCTTTTAGAGGACTGTCACCATAAAAAAAATTGCACATCCATCCAGACACGCTACAGAGTCAGAGTACAGTATAAGAGGCAGAGTCAGAGTATGGGATATAGAGCCTTGGTAAAGGCCTACAACAGAGCCATGCTAAAAAATCCTACCACAGAAGAGTCAATTACCAAATGTATAAACAAATAGTAAAGACACAGTCAACAGTTATAGTAATAGTGGTCCGGATAGGATTTGCGTGAGGAAGGAGGATCGAGCTCCTATGCGTGTGTTTACGTTTTTGTATAAGGACTGTATTGAGAGAGGGAGATGAAATCTCTCATGAAATAAAGAAGTCTATTTAAATTTCTTAAACAAATCCATGGTGTAATGTTTGAAGTATATATGTTTTCAGAGGAGGAGGGGGGAGGGGGAGAGATGCCTGTGAAAGAAAAGAGATTACGATTTAATTGCAGGTATTTCGAGAGATCCTATGCATAAAATTTATATTATGTGTGTTCATGAGTTTTTGTGTGCTGAGCGCATGCAAATGTTTTTTCTTTCCTACATGAGATTTCGTCCACATTCTTATTTGAGAGCATATATGGGACTGAGGCTCTACTTATATACATGCAGGACTAAGTACACAATTTAACATACAAATAAGACACTGTGTACAGTTTAGCATCTAAGATAATGTCTACAATTTTGCATGTAAAATCCAGTGTACAATTAAACCTCTAGGTATAGGAGATAGATACACTGTGGGGAAAATAGAGATCCCTATAAAAGACTGTGTACAAAATATAAGTATAAATACTCTGTTGCCTCTCTTACATATCCATACATACATATGTAAATAGATACATACTCTCAGAAAACATATGTCAGGGCCTGTAAACTACCTTATATACATTTTGAACGTGAGTCTACCCCTGACTTGCTGGCACATTGGAATGAAGCAGACAAATCCTTGCTGAACAGTATCATAAGCAAACTGCTGTTATTTGATTACACTGCCTGTTAAAACCCCCAACAATGCCGAGAGTCAAATGCAGACTCCAAAGACTACATGCACCAGAAGACTCACCACCTTCCTTCCATCAGCTCTCACTCCCTCCATCCTCTCGAATGGTCCTCAGGAGCATTGCAGTCAGTCTTGGTGAGGCCAACCGTGAGGACCTATACTGTGTGTACCATTCTCAGAGATCCCACATCAGCTGATTCAAGTTCATTTCCCAAGTCAACTTTCCGGTTTTATAGCTTTTTTCAATCATTGTAGGTATACACACACACTACACAGTATCTATAGTAGAGAGTCCCAGGAATTAATTGTAAGTGAAGCAAAAAGCACTTGTGGCAGTTACAAACTTTTCTAAATGACTTAAAAATAAAAAGTGAGTGCTCGTTAGGGAAAATCTGATTATAAAAGTTAGTCATTGACCAGTTCTATCTGTTTATATGTGTTTGTGAGTTGAGGAGGAGGGGGTAGCCTATAGGCCTGGCGAAACAGAACATATCTTTAGGAAGGAACTTTTCCATCTCCTCTCACAATTTTTCAAACATTTGATGTTTTGAACTATACAGTGCTCACCGATAGGCTCGGAGTCTCACGGATGGTTTATCTCCTTCCATTTCCGCACTGACCACTTCTATTTATGTTTTGGACGGATCCAACCAATTATAACCAGTTTTAGTCAGACAATTTTAACTCTGCATTTCCTCCTCAGTCATAATTGTAACGGATAGGGCTGGAGGCTCCAGAGTGTCTCCTCTATGCTCTGTACGGACTGGAGTATCTTACATATGTACATACATAGCTCGGCAAGTTCCTGTAACAAAATAAGTTTCGTGGTTTGATTAACTATATCTATCTATAAGCCCTTGTGTGGAGCATTAGAAGGGTTGATGCTCAGTCATTCCATCGTAACATTTGTGCAGAGCTGACTCAAATATTTGTGCAGAACTGAGAGAACATTTGTGCAATCCTAAACTGTCTCAATGCAAAAACTAACCTTTGGACTACTGTAGGTATCCAGATTGCATGAGGCAGGACGTGGGCTGATATGAAAAAGACAGTGGTAATTATAGCATCAATATTTTGTCATTGCGGTTTTTTGGGTTCCTTTCATTCCTCATGATTTATTCTGGGGACGACACTGCCAGCGATCAGCATCAAAGGTCAAGAGAAAGCTATTGAGGGGAATAGCATCATCAACTCAAGCATATCTACTACATAAACCTGTGTAGTTACAAGGAACAAACAAATCCGAGAAGGGAAAAAAAAGCCTCGGAGCAAACCACCAGGCCACAGCCACAGACCGTACATAGTACTAATTGGAAACTGATATATAATTTCCCTTAGGATTCCGACATATCTACAACGTCCGAACATAGCCGCAAAGTGCTATTGTGTAAAGATTGTGACTGAGTGTGAGAAGAAATTATAATGATTAGTCAAAATGAACGAATCATTTGAATGTTGAATTGCCAAGAGATTAAGAGAGAAAGAAAATGTTCGTCACAAGGTTCAACAGTAAGTGAGTGCTGCTTCAATAATTTCCAAATAGAAAAAGTTACTACTACTAGGAGCAAGCACAGCCAAGCTGTAAGCTTACTACTATCAACAAGCAAGCAAGCAAGCGGCGAAAAAATCTTTTTTTTTGTCGTCATCGTTGAAAATCACCCAATTATAAAACATTTTCCATTTCCACCCTCAATAAGACTATTTTCCACAGAGAGTCTCAGAAAACAACTCCAAATCCCTACTAATTTCCCATCATTATTTGGATGCGGGCGAAAATATCCTGTCTTCAAGCCTGAGGCTGTCTGGGAGACCTATTACAGAGAATAGTGAAAAGGTTTGGATCAAATCCTATTTTTTTTTATCACCCAAAACATACACACTACTGCAGGGATATTATGTGGTAGCTCCGTATCATTATGCAGGTTCGCATATGTATCTATATCTATCTACTGTATGGATGTAGGGCTGAGAGCATATCTTGGAAACACTGGGGATAAAAAAAGCTATATTTCAGATAGATACTGGCTTTCGTTACAGTAATTTTTAGTGGAATTTCCTCAACTTTTCGCATATTAATCATGTGAAAATGTTTGTCAAATTTTTTTCCAACCCACTTGTCTTACAGTATTCTCTCCTATTCAAGGGAGCTGTACAGTGGACTCTGACTGTAGGAGTCTGATCCTTTATAAGTAAGAGTATTTTGACTATAGGGGCAAAAGTTTGGATTTCTCAGCACTCCCGTTACGTCCAATGTTAGTTTTTTTCTGGTTACATCTGAGAGAGTTGATTTTTGTGGATTTTAGGACGGCTTTTATGAAAAGGGTGCACTGAGCGGGGCTCTCCTACATATTATATTGGGATTTACTCTTTGGTGAGCATCTGATGTGAGGAGCTGCTTTTCACATTGCGGTGGCAAAGGGTTTCCCGACGTGAATGCGAAATGAGAGGGAATAATAACTCTTGTTAAGGAACACAATCACATAGGTCTCTCTCTCTCTCTCTCTTCAAATGCAAATAATTACTGTGGCCGCGTCAGTTTTTTCGCTTTTGTCAGTCATCCCTGTGGTCAAATGTCATTCGTTTTCTCTCTCATCGGCCAACTCTAGGATTTTGACTACCAGTTCCGATCCACTCCAATCATCTTAGGCATTTTGATAGGGGAATTAAAGACAAGTTGTAACTAGTAATCTTTGAGATGTACTTGGCCCCATATGGAGCCCTCCGTACTTGTGATACAAGTCCCAATGGATTTTTATACTGTTTCGTACTAAATCCTCCCCTACACACTCTGCCCTACTGTAGTGCTACATGAGACTAAATTGAAAGAATTGGAGAGGGAAAAACCAACGACAGTAAAATTATGTGGAAAAGTAGTCCTCCATCCCAATTCTCTTGAGTGCACACACAAAATCCCCAATTAAGAGATAACATTTGAACTTGACCATTTCTATTCTTCTGCTTGCACTATTTACGAGCTCAAATGATTCTATTGTTGAAGATTACACAGGGAGAGCGAGAGAGAGAGAGAGAGAGAGAGAGGGAAAAAAATGAGACCTATCATTTTTCCCTATCATTTTTGCCCGAGAGCATGGGCAGTTCTCTTTAATGTTAAGCCTTCTCCATATAAAGTTTTTCCTGATATTGCCGACTGATAAAAAAATCCTCCGTTCATCATTCCAGCTCTTGTTTTGTGCTAATTAAATACTTTTATTTTTTTGCTAATTCCTCAAAATTTTTTCCTACAAATGTTCCTTTGATTTCTAAACTTTTTTCCCTCCGTATATTACTAAATTGTATTATCCTCCATGAGAGGAATTGGCGGCAGCTTAAGAGACTCCAAAAGTCCAGACAATAACTTATAATTAAAGGGAATTTTTTTTTATCTCTGGGATTTTTTCCCCTATTCAATAACCCTCAGACTGAAGGGGTAAGAGAGAGAGGAGGATAATTTTATTGAATCAAATCTATTTATGTATGCAATCCATCCGGGTTTGAGGCAATGGGAAAAAAAGGAACATTTACTCAGATTTATCAAGGGCACCCACCTCATTCCATCCTAATGAGCAGATTAATTATTCAGCGTATCTAGCTGAGCTTACGTAGTGTGAGCTGATATAGTGTGTGGGAGGAAATGAGGGTTATCAAAGTGTCTCAATCCTGTGTGTATAAATTTTTGGGGTGCAGAGTCAGACACACAACAGGTAAATTGCGTAATGGGAGCTGAGCTCCTAGGATGATTAGGACTAATTTTGTAATCGATGGCGAGAGTTGGATTGACATTTGGGTCCCTTCCTTATCTTTATCATTTTTAATGTCAGGGTACATAATTACATATGTACATATATGATCTGAGGGATGATCCACTTTTCCACACTTTGTCTCCCCTCCTGCTCTTTACCTTATCCTTCGTAATAGCCCATTAAGCATACACAGGGGCTCCTAGACTCGGTAGAATTCCATAATGCAGAACGAATGTTACTGATTATTTTTTATTAATTTGTTTTTATAACAGAGACGTTTATCCCCAGCTATGCTATCAAAGCTGTTTAATAATTCAATGTGACTCCTGCAGATTCACATTGAGGTATTCTCCACGTATCTAGAATATATCTACTGTCGAGAAAAAAAAACATATCATATCTGTTACAGGCAGTTCCCTGTTGACATCAATGCTCTTGACTATCCTCCTGTTGATGGAGGAGTTTCCATTTATGTACATAACTTATGTATGTGTGTTCCACACTGCTTATGTAAAAATGTGAGTGAGCGGAGGTATCACTATACTCAAAGGATTTCCCCTTAGTACTATATAAGAGAGCCGTCATTAATTTATGCATACCATGGGATCTCCATTTCGTGGTCGAATTGTCACACAATGCTGACAATCAACATTGTCAACTTTCATAGATCGTTCCCATTGCTCGTAATCGCGACTCAAAATCAAAGAAAAAGTATTTTGTGGCGACTTTGCTCTAGATTTTCAATAATTTTTTTTTTAGCCCACGCTTGTTATTACTACAATTCTGGCAAGTCTTGTTCGGAGTAGTTTAGCTTGCTCATGAACCATTATTCCTCTCGTGACATGATGAATGACATTCGTCGTGCTATCATTCCTTTTAGTATTAATTCACACCTGGATTATTTGCATTTTTTACCATCTTGATATATGTATAGATATATCTCTACATAGATATTTTTATACATATGGATTTATTTTATCCTCCGAGCAGTATATATACATACATAGTAAGGTTTCAATTGGTACACCATAATTTTGAAGTGTACACGTCAGCTCTGTATCTGTGGACAGAGACTCTACTACAAGAAAATATAACATTGATTACAATGTAGATCTGCTAATAGCTTTATCCCATCAGAATTTCCTTTTAGTGGTATTGTCTGGCCATAGCTGTTTTTTTATTTCTCTTCCTCGATCTGTATATACACATAGATACCCAGGATTTTTACAATTAGCACTTGTTTCTATTTACTCCGGGCTCTATTGCATGGGGATTGGAAGGGCATGACGCAAATGTCCGTGTCTCTCAAATAAATTATAATTCATAGTTTTAAGGGTGGATCAAGGAAAGACACTTTTATCTGAAACGAGAGATACTATTCAGAATAGTGCCGTGGAGCTCTCCACTAGTCAGTGATTAGATACACAGAAACTTGATGGTCAGCTCATGTCAGGCTTAAAACTTAATGAGTTGGATTGATTGTACTTTCTCACTGTCAGTCCAGTTCCCAATATGATAAGGGTACGGACTGGACGTGAGATTTTGTCAGGCTGTTTCCTTCCCTTGTGTTTCTGTGTGTGTGTGTATATCTGTAAGTGACAAACAAAAAAGTTTTTTTATTTGAACAGTATCCACAAATATATGTATAATTATTACACATAAAGCCCACAAAATTGATCCTCTGTAAAAATAGTATCTCTGGCTTTTGTAAACTGACTCAGTTATCTCCGCATGTACGATCTCCACGCAATAATTACTGGATTGACAGGGACTTCCTTTGGGTAAAGTTTTTTTTTTGTGAAATGATGGCCCCTCAGGACATACAGTGGGAATTCCCATTGTCCCATTTATTCTGTTTTTCTGCATGGAAATGAGGGACGACGGTCAGTAGGAGTAATAATAATAGAATGGATTTTTCACAACGTTACTTAACATTTCAAAGCCCGAGCTCTCCACTGAACTAAGTTATTGTTACAGTATTATTTTTCTCGAATAGAGTAAATATGGGAACATATTTAGCTTTTATACGTGCCGTCACGTAATTCCGGTGAACTTGAATTTGTGAAAAAGTTCAAGCTTCGCTTCAAATCCTCACAAGGGGATTATGTGGCTTTAATTTGTCTTCAGAGCTGTAGTAGTCTCATTTGTGACTGTTAGTGACGTGAGTGTTGGTTTTAGCAGGTTGAGAGTCGTGGTATGATAAACATGTTTGTGTTTCTGTGTGGGATTTTTTTTAAAGAGTAGATTTATCTCTGCCTATGCTTATAGGTATCTATACATACGCATAAGCACCAGATGTACCGTACCGAGTAGTAGCTATGAATACCATAAGGATGAATAACTACCATAGGAATGCATTGACGCCTGCACAAATGCAGGAACACAATCATACACCATAAATCCAGCTATGGATTTGAGTGTGTGGACTTTTGAAGCATGATAGTAGCCGAGCTTGATTGAGGAACTCTGCGGTCCGATCCACGTTTGTTTATAATCATAAAGCAAAATTGACAAAGCCCAGTGACGCTGCTGGTCTCATCAGATTTATAATGTGATGGGACTCAAAAGTCCATAGGGACATAAAAATTTCTACAAAAACAAAATCCACGGATTTTTGTATGTTAGGAGGGGAAGGAGGCCAGTGGGCAGAGTCTATGGTTCAATATGTTTCTGTGACGAAGTTGTTTAACTTATTACAGGGGAAGGGTAAAAAGTAAAGTTTTATGGGACAATTATTATTGTAAACTGCGACAAAATGTCCCTGCATTGCATGCACATAGTCATGTTTCAATTCCGTACATATACTACGTCAGGAACCATATCCAATGATCACAGGGAATTCGACTGTAACTTATATGCGACTGACGTATAGTGGAGAAGTCAAATGGCTAGTTTTTAGCCTTAGCATCATTCCCAATGGTTTTGGCCCCAGTCAGGTGGAACAATATACCACAAACGACATAATTCCTTCTGGTATTTTCTCTCTCTCTCTCTCTCTCTCTCTCTCTCTCTCTCTCATCTCTCACTGTAACAACCAAATCTGAGCGTGCAAGTTTGTGCATTTTCCGTTTGGACTCTGTACAAATGCTTACTAGACTGGATAGGCTTATTACTTATTAGTAAGTGCAATTTAGTCCTAGTGGAGTAAGTCCGCACGTAATTTCATTCAAACAACTGGGCTTACTATCGTTACTCATGCCAAAATCCCACTCTCATCTCTATTAGATGTAGTGTATTTCCCAGAGAGCGCCTAATCCTTGTAGGGATATAGGATCATTGCATTTACGTGGATGGGCCTGGCCTGTATAAAAATAATTGTAGGATTGCACGGAGCCTATATACTACATAGTTGACAATCTGTGAAAAATCCTCACACGTTACATATCAAATCTGCGTCGTCCCAGCTCAAATAGGGACAGTAAGGAGCTTTACACACACACACACGTAATCTTGGATTTTACAGTGGAAAAGGCATGTAATTTGACCAGCATTAAGATTTTTTCCCAATTTGTCCCCTGCTCTTGTAATTGCTCGCACGAGGGAAATACTTGTAGTCAAAGACGTGTAAAAGACTCTGTAAAGACTCCACAGATCAAATGGAGATACGACCAGAGAGCCAGGGCTACAGTAGCTCTGTCTCTTGAAAAGAGCACGTCATTATGGGGCTCTATGCTACTTACAGATTTTGAGTTGAGTAGTAGATATATAAAAAAATATATATAAAAATTGTTACATATACAGAGAGGGTCTTGTAATTTTCTTACATTTAGGCAGACTTGTGTACTGTATGTATGTACATATGTATGTACGTATTTACTTGTGTATACATACTTTAGAAAATTATTCAAGGCAGTTTTGCTTCATTGATCCCTTATCACCTGTAGCTATCTCTCTTTAGCACTCATTCACTCCGCTGCCACTAGTAAGATATATGTACGACTATTATATGAAACATGTGAGAAAATAGCCTACCTTCGTTAATTATGTGCAAATTATTTTTACACAAGGAATTTAGACGAGGTTGGTCACAGGACTGTAGGTAGAGTTTTGTAGGCTTTTGTTGTTAAAAAACCCACAGGAGCTGTAGGTATAAATCCTAGATATTTCTACATACACTCTTGTGTTTAAACAGTCCATTTCCAATCCCTGCTTGTCATCATCAGTCACACAGTGATTTCCACTTGATCAAGGCAAGTTTTATTTTTTTTCCCCGTTTTTTTTTTCAACATCATCAGAAAATTTTCTATAATCATCCTCTGACATTATTGCCCTGTTTGTGGGTTCAATTCCATTGGGACAACTGGATTTGACTCCTGTATACATACATATCTATGGCTGCGTTTACATACATACATATAGATACTGTCCTGTCAGACATTTTTCGAGAATAATTTCCACTTTTGTTTTGTATGAAGCCAAAGGTGATTACCCTTGACGTGGCAGTAGTTCGTGTGGCTCCTGTCCATTGGGTTTCAGGTAGATTAAAGATACATGGTGCTCTATGTAAATTCAATGGGATTATAGCCATACGGATAATTACAGGGATACCTTCCATTCCTATATCTATACTAGAGGTATATAGTATAAAGTGACTTTTATTATGTACATCCCTTGAAGATGTATAAAGGGATAGTTACAGTTGTCAAAACATATGGTGGAGTCTCAAGACATTCCATGTTGACAAGTTAATCGTGGAAATGTGGGCTACTTGACTTGGTCGGGGAGAGAGCCTCTTCTATAAAGTCTGTTATTTTCAGGGTGTTTCTTTTTCTATATATTTCCACTTAAAACTTGAGATACAGTTCAACTCTATACGTCTCCCTTCTTTTTTTTTCCAAATGTCTCGTCTCAATTTCTCATTCAATTCAGAGCTCAGAGTACGAGGCTATAAAGCTCCTTCAGTAATTGTCCCCCCGACAAATTACTTTTTTCCCGTACCTGCTCATTACTTTTATATTTGCAATCATTTCAGGGGAATAAATGTGTGAGAGTCATAACAAGTTCTTCCTTGTGAGTACTAGTGGCGTGCACATTTTTTTTGTAAATTTGTATATATTTAAAGGTTCTTACTGGAAGGGCAAGATCTCTCCATTATACTGTGAGATTTGACGCGGATAGTATCTAGTTCAAGTTTGGTGAGAAAAGTTGGGATTGGTGGAGATAATTAGAATTATTGTTTTTCGTGCGGGGCTATTTATTGGCTAGATATTATTACAGTAGATTGAAGAGAAATATCCTGTAAATTATTTCCCCCCCCCACCCTGGGTTAAGTAACGTGCGGCTCAGTTCTGGAGAATGTGTCAATAGTTCAGGGCCAGTTGATGGTTTTGTGGTACGGAGGGGGAATTGTGAGGCTCGAGCTGAAGTTTATCAGATAAGTGAGGGTTTCATAACTACCAATCTGATAAACAAGGTGGAATCTTTAACCACCAGTCTGATAATAATCAAGGGGACTGGTCACCAACAACAATAACATGTGAACTAAGAATCCAGTAGTGGCCAGCGCTCTCCCAGCCCACAATCTCATCACCGGAGTTTCTGGTAAGCGAGGATCTGATAAATAATTTACTAGTTCTGAGACTTCTCAGGCTCATCTCTTCCTATACGGTGGGTGTAAATTAGCTTGTACGGTAAATGTTAGGGAGGATTTACGTCTGTACGAATCTTGTTTCCGTGGTTCTTATGCTAAAACGTCCCTTGGACATTTGAGATCTGAGAGTCAGTCAATCATTTTGTGGTTGATGTTGTTGTTCCTGCTGCTGTTGTTGTTGTTTTTGTTACTGCTGTTACTCTAGCTCCTGCTTTTATGTTGATTTTTGTGATTGACCCGTGACGACGACTACGATATCAATTTCTTTTGGTATTTCAAGGCGTGGAAGGAGTCTGATGGGATAATTGGTTCCCTGTGTGCCGTGTTAATGGCAATGCCACGACTCACACTTTAGGTCACATTCTCCACTTTTCTCTCGACCGTGTTGTTATTATTATAACTGCTGGTCATCAGGTTGTTCCTCCAAGCCGTGTGGTTTCTCTTCTCACACATACCCTCTACAGTATCTATACTTTATATATGACAAAATTCTGGGATGTAATTCTGTAGAGGGGATACATATTCTAGTTTGGGCTTGAAACCTTACTTTACACGGTGATCTGCTCCGCAACCACATCTCCACTTCTGACCAACTCTGCATACGGCCAAGGACGTGACCAAATTTCGTGTCTTGTCCGACAGTGTTCTGACCCACTCCACTCCAGTCCAAGTAAGTGGAAAGATCTTTGTAGATTTTAATACCCCATCTCTATCTCATTGCTTCCTCCAAACTTGCCCTGTAATTATATCTACACGTTTGTTTGTTGAGGTGTGGGGTGTAGGGGAGGCTTATTTCTGCCGATGGAGTCTAATACATAGTACATAGGAAGCATGGGACATTTATTAAAGGTTGACTACTCCTGGTGTGGTTAATTGGCGGATTTATGTACACACAAGTAAATTCCTGGGATAGCATATCTGTAGAACTCCACCTGTCCATGTGGTTACGAGCGTGTGGGTAATAGCAATAGCTATGAAGTTTGTAAAACAAACCTTTTGTCAAAATGGGATCTTCAAACTACTTTCTTCAAAGGAGTATAAAATATCTGTGTGTGGCGGAATTGCCAATGTATAAGTAATTATGGATATGTATATTTATATTTATTATTTTCCGTGGGAATTAATTTCAGGGATTTTTCCGTTCAATTAACCACACACTTGGACTCCTGACTCCTGCCACACAGAGAGTCCTGGTGTCATGTGCCTTGGCAATAAAATAGGGGAGTCATTTTGGGAAAAATGTTAATAGCATTTGCGGCTCTTGCCATTTAGGACAATGTGATTTTACCTCTTCCTATGGGATATATAGGACGGGTTAGTATGTAGTCAGAGTCAAATTATAAATTGAATTCCTGGTAGATACTTACCCCGTCCCACTACTCCTGTATATACATTACTACTGTATAGCATCTGAGACACTCAAATGATTATTTGTATTCCAATGGGCTACTTTCCTACAGTTGAGAGAGACTCCTCATGGAAAATTATTTTAGCAATAAGCTTTATGGAACGCAATTAATTTGATGACGGTAGTCCTTTTCTTACTCCTACACTCCACTTACGACAATCGGCTGGGAAGTCTGGGAGAGGAGGATAGTGGGTGGACGTAATTACTATGAATATTTTAATTAGCTCTGTATCAATTCCAACTGTCCTTCCGCCTGAGTCAAAATATCCCATCCATTGTATACAACCTCTCAAGAAATTCCCCCCTCCAACAACCTCACATTCTCCAGGATTATACTACTTGATCCTTTGGGTATAGGTAGATACTGTCCAATTGAAATCATAAATCAACAAATCTTACAATCTCCATCCCACACAGAGCAAAAATCCTCTGACCACTCGTAATTACTCCCGCTCAAAATGGTATCATTTCCATTATATAAACATTTGTCAAATATTTTTCTCATTTGAAGGATCCCTCCTCTATCTGTATATGTAGGTATGTTACAGGAGAAAAAAATGTTACATTTATTATCCGTCCAATTTAATTGATCCCAAAATCTACTACAGTTCACTCCTATGTTCTGAGAGGCTCGGATCCTAAAAGAACTTTTGTATATCTACACAGGGACGTATTTGATTCCCTTTTAGCCCCATGCTAATTTTTATTTTTACACAAAGATCAACTCTGATTATGAAAGTCTCAATTTGCTTCTTTACGACGTGTTACTTTTGTAGGGTGTGCTCGTATGAGTCGAGTCCACTGTATGTATAACTAGATATACAAAAGTATTCCCAATGTAACTGTCCGCTTGGAAAGGCTTGATCATCTTGTCAACTTTAGCCTCAATTCAAATATCAATATTTCTTTTATACAGAATACAATACAATTATTCCCAACACTAATCTAAAAATTGAACTGTTTGACCGTAAAATGTCTTGTGTTTTGACCTTACACACTCCATTACGTAACCTGCCATGAAATTGTTGTGGGATCATGGTGGGCATGCAATTAGAAGCAGACAGGGGAATGTAGATACAGGACATACCCATCTTTTGGGTAATAAGAATAAAAAGGCAAGTGTCAAGTATTACTTTAAGTGAGCCTGACCACCTGTGCTAACAGGTTAAGCATCAAATCCCCATACATACCTATACTTCGTAGCGTAGTAATTTATAAGGGCTAATGTTTTAAAGGTACATCCATGGAAAGTAGGATGGTTGATGCAATAATAATCTTCGAACATGATGTGTTGAGGCTGAGGAGGTGGAGATTAGAGCTTTTGGAGTAATCATACGAGATTGGATGGTAGTGTGTGTGTGTGTGTGTGTGTGTTTGTGTATGTGGTTGTGGAAAAAGTTTAAATTTATCTCTCATCTATAAAATATTCTTGAGATGAGAGACAAGACCATCTAAAATTCTATGGATCAAGATTGTAAATTGTAGCGTCCATTTGAATACCATGGGCACTTGGCATACCAATCATAGCTTCGAGATGTAGGGGGAAAAAAATCACCTGAATTGGACGTGTTCATCGCACTTCTCTCTCTCACACACTAGTCTTAACATATGCAATTGAGAGCTGGCGAGCTCGAGCCATGGACATGGTTTGTAAGTAACAAGGCCACATATATGGAATCAATTTCACGTAATTATATCTGCATAAACCCACTTTGCCCACATGCCTTCGGTCTCTGATTATATGTATAGGGCTCTATACTTGGACATATGCAGGCTTCAACAAGGGGGGAATATCTGTAGGAATAGTACCCAAATATAGAGGCACACGCTCGGAATGTGAGTCGTTACATGACATGGCTTTGGAATGTGGAGTGAGAAAAATTATAGTTGATTATGTACCCCCGTAATTTATTTACACAGTAGACTGAGTCTCAGAACATTCGTAATTTTTTTCCACCTGCAAAACCTCAGCTTCAAGTAATACCTCAAAGGTCTGCCATAACATGCGGAACTGACTCTCTGACTCTGGGCTGTTAATATGATGGTTGGGACGTGTGTGCTTGTGATGTCTGTGTGTAATAGCAAGCTGTATATCTATAGATAACGACACTCAAGTTTTCCAATTCTTATTTGTACAGTGAGAGTTCTCCTGAAGGAAAAGACACGGGAGTCTCTCACACTTGATTTGCAAACATTTTTGCATAGTACACACACACACATGAGAAAGTGACGCAACTCCCCATGGCTCTTCTGCCCTTCCTCGAAGAGCCCTATGTACACTTTAAATGCTTGAGAACACAAACTATATCTATATCTTCCGCCATGGAATCTACATATATACTGTGTATAATGGTGCACCTTCCTTGGACTCTTCCCTCTTCAAAGTAGTCTCTGTTTTTAAAACAATTTTTTTTTCTTGGAAATTTCTGACACATATGATCAACTTACTCGAGAGTAATGGAATGGTCTCACATAAATGGCGTAATGTTTTTTTATCATTGTTATTACTCTACTCTCAAGTTCCTTCAAGTCACTTTTGCTTCCCAGAAAGACATGCTTGATTTTCACATGACATTCTCACCTCCGTCCTGCTCATTCCTTGTTCCTTCATGGTTCTCATCCATATTTTTGTGTACATAGATATTTTTAAAAAAATATCCTCCATAGACTCCTGTGTGTGTAACCTCGTTGGAAGGGGGGTTTTCTTTCACACAGAAATTGCAATTCCTAGATACATGTACCATCTACACCTGTAATTATCATAGCATGAAGAATCCATCAATATCGAGCAGGTTATAGCATGGACAGTAGTACGTGTAATTATTTATAGGACGTAAATTTAAATATGTACACTCACCCCTCCAGCCTCTCTTTTAATCGTAAAATTTATACACTATAAGGAAGCCGATATTCTATATCTACATAAGGGACGCTCAGGTACATCATTTCGCATACTATACAGTCAATTTACACTTTGCATAAGGGCAATTCAAGCACAAGGGTTTATTTTCAGGAAGCAATAAACAACTTGAAATTTTTTTACCCCTGAAAGGCTTGACATACCTTCTTTTTTTTCTAGCAAATTCATACTTGTGAGTCCAAACATGTTTACTTAATGTGGCACTTAAATTGACAGTTTAAAAACTAAAAGAATGGATGTTTGAAGCTTCTGTTTTTTTTTTTGCTAAATCCAAATAAAAAACTTATCACTATTTATTTTACGACTTGTATAATACATTCTTATATGTGAAGGTGTCATCTGATCCGATAAGTGCTCATCAGCCATTCATTTGAAGAATGCTGAGGATTGGGAATGAGTTGTTGTAGAGAGGGCCTGCCACAGTTGACATTGGGTTGTCCATGGGACGTCCATTCCTCTTATATTTGCCCAGAGGGATCATTAAAGGCTTACAATATCATCACTGTATTGTGTCTCTCATTCCCATCATTATCCTTCCTCCCCAAGAGCTATACCCAGACTGGATTTGTAGGAGTACATACTAAGACACTGGTCAGGTTTACATGCTCGTTGTGAATCACAACCCCCCCTCCCTCCCTCCCCCTAATTCCTGAAGGACTTCAAGTCTTGAGTACTAATGTATAGTTATTTCCATTGATATGCGGACTATAAAGTCATTCATTGATCATTTGATGATTTTAAAAAAAAATCAGAAGTAGTTTTAATTGAGCAATTATATTACTCTGTATGAATCCATTCCTTGGGAGATTCTCTTGGGATTTAATGAGTGGCCTGTAATTTAATGCTCTGGTGCAGAGGCGTGGGGGGGGGGAAACAAGGATTAGAGAATTTAGGCCGGGACTGTCCAGCAGTAGTGCTATGAGAGCCAAGGATAAAATAATAATATGCTTATTTTTTTCCAAAGATTGACTCAGAAGAAAAGAATTTTTCTTATCCCTTATATATGTAATTATCTATAACATTTTTCTACATCTTTGTTCAGGGAGCTTGGTACACAAGACCCTGTCATGCAGAGCGGCTTATTTTAGGGCTACGTTCATATTTGTATGTGAGACTGTATGGGAGAGGACAGTCCATCAAATACTAGATATTCCTTTAGGTATGTACCCGTGTGCTCATATGATTAGGAACATTAATCTTGCGATTTACTTTTCCTCCGTCTCTTCATATATAGAGGAGTTGAAAAGGGAAGGAAAAAAGTGATCATGGGAATGAATGAGGGAGGGAAAGAGAGAGAGAGAGAGAGAGAAAAAAAAAATAGAGACGGCAAAGGAGGAAATATTAATGTGCATCCCATTTATCTGCTAAACATATCACAATTCATTATAAGAGCGAGAATGGACTTTATTAATGCCAAGACTGAACATATGATATTGTTGTTGTTGTTGCGTATTTATTTTTAAACTTTTTCTTTTCTTGTGTTCTGTGTGTTCTTGTTATACTGTGGAATCCTTACGGGGCTTCTAAGCCCTTATAGGTTAATATGTACATATGTAGATACATCATGGGCTCTGTATGTATAAAAAAAATAGTGTGAAAAAATCCGTGCATCCAATCCCAGTAGCAACAACAACCATGTCGTCCATACAAAGTGTACTAGTAGTGAGGGAGTATGTGATAAATGGGAAAGGAAATCGCTCTCGATTTATATATATTTTTTACATCAACAAGAATAGGAGTCAGAAATAGAAACTTATCTGTTTGACGGAGGGAGATTTATGTGTTGTAGCGGCGCTTCAGTGCGCATCTTTTCCCTTGTCTTTTGAGCTGAATAATATCCTAAGGTAGTGTTCACAGTATCCCTTTTTTTAAACTGTACATGCCGAATCTTCACCTTCGGCTCCATTCATAATATTATTGAGGCTTGTACTTACAATTATAGCTATTCTTTTTGAAGTATGTAACTCCTTTTGCTCATTCTGCCTTAACGCAGATATCTACACTCTTGCTATTAGCTGGGCTTGTGTGGGCCTGATTCTACGTAATTAAATTGAGGTTTAGGAGTATACCGTCCCTATCTCCTCTTGTATCTTTGGTCTCGGTAAGTGAGTTCTTGAGAGGATGTTGATTTTTTGATGGCGTTGTAGTTTCCAAAATCGTCCGATAAGACCCTTCAAAGATTTCCAAATAGTATCTCTGCTCCCTTGACTCTGCAGTGTAATTGCTCCAGAAGATTATAAAAGAAACCTCAAAATACTAGTAAAGCTCTCCTTAAGGTCAAAATTATTTTGACATATTCCTGTTAACAACAATGGGATTTTTTTCTCAAGAGCGATATGTCTCATCTGTGAATCTATTAAATAGCAGAAGCACAATAAGGAACTTTTTAAAGCACTTAATTTGTATAATTACTATTTATAATATAGCAATAAAAGTAATGAGGATTGGAAAAAATAAAAGTAAATTGAAGGTGGTAAATTTCCTGGAAAATTATAGATTCATTGAAACTCCCAAACGTTTTTATATGGATTTAATTTTCACTTTAAGGATGCTCCAATTTATTTTTAAACAAAAACACCCTCCCAATGGCTCCTTAGCCGAGGGTGTGAGATCCGCTGGGATAATTTATTATGGATGGGTGCCACAAGTAGGGGATTATTTATGAGTGTAAGGAAAAAAAAGGTTATGTATATGCAGAGGCTGGGCTGGGAATGAATTGAAATGATTACAATAACAATATTGATTATAATGTGTATCTATCAGAAGGGAGAATTTTAAGAGGACGAGATTGTCCGAGAGGATTGAAGGGAACAAGTAGAGCGAATTTGACAGAATGTGCTCGGAAACTGTTTTCAAGTCATAAAATTGGAGGAATAATATGGCTATTATTACTGAGAAGATAAAAAATGACTGAGGATTGGAGGAGGAAGCGAATCACCATTCCGAAAGCGATTCTTTATCATAATCATAAAAAGTGATTCTTACAAAAGCGATTTTCGCTTTTCAACAGGAAAATCTCAATGTGACTCCGTCATAAACCCAATGTAGGCATTCAGAGGCTGTCAGTCAAGACGCCAGTAACTAATTCACAGTGTCCAAACTCACTCACGTCTTGTTCCGTATATTTGATCCATCTCTTTTTTTTAACGTAACATACAAGCCTCTCAGGCTCATGCATGGAAAATGTACGAGGAAAAAATTACAACTTTCTGCATTTCTTCTCTCTTTCATTTGATCAGAGCTCATATATGTGTAAGTATAAATGAGCTTTAAAAAAATCCTTACACATGTATAGTCGAAGCATGGTTGTATGTATGTATATATGTATGTATTCCCTAGAATTTTGGGCCTGTTGTAAAACATACACTCGAGAAACCGTCGGCTGCACAAGAGCCCTTTTGTTCTGATTTCTGCTCCACTATCCATTATGACGTGCGTATGGGGAACCAGAGATCTAAATTTCCTTGAGAGTAGGTAACAAGAGACTTAATTGGAATTTCGCACTTTAATAACTCTTTTATAATATTGTTGTGTGTAATGATACCGTTTAAAAGGGAGTGCAAGTGGAGTACACAGAGATTAGCCTCCCATAATTTTTTCTCCCTCAGTGCACTTTCATCATATTTATGACTTTTGAATTTTTGTATAAAAAAAATCCTCGGACCCATATAAAAATTCCCTCATTATTAGAGACGTGGGTCCGTCGAGCTCCTTTTGCTAGTGGCGTGCAATGGGAATCAAGGGAATTGGTCCACATCCCTCAGAAAAATTTCAAGTTGGCAGGTCACAAATCACTGGATTTTTGTTTTGTATTTGTGTGTGTGTGAATTAAGTGCAAACATTGCTCCCTTGTAAAAATGCAGACATTGTATGGATTAGAATGTGAAGTCCATTGCATGAACTTTTCAATCAGCCGAGTGAAATTAAAAGCACCCATGGAATTTCTCAGGCCCAGTATATAATTACCAATTGATGGATGAATGAATTTGTGGAATGTGTTTTGAGAAACATGGACAGGATATAATTTGATAGGAATTAATTTGTAGTTGAGTGTGGCCAAGTTTTTGGTATTCATTGGGATCCAAACACGTTCCGTCCATCACTTGTCACAAATGGTGGGACGAGATAAGTTTCCATTTTCTACGGAGCCTCCTCACCAGTATATATGGAGACCCTGTCTTGTTGTTTTTATTACCTCTGCTTTACAACCCTTTGCAAAAACCTATCGGTACATGATCAGGCTGTATAATTTCTGGCGTAAGTGTAACTTCTGTAGTACATCTCTACACATGTATGTAGATACATATGTATAATTATATGTAGGTATGGGGCTTGAAAAAATTATGTATAAGTACATATGATTCAAGAGTAAGTCCTCTGGATCCAATCTCTCCTCTTCATTGACACTGGCCTGTAATATGGGAGCTACTTATGACATTAGGTGTGTAAATTGTTATTGTTAGTGTATGTACGTGGCTTACTGTGTGAGGGGATCCTGGCCGGCCGGAGCTTGTTGGGTGCTTGTAGTAAAAGTTGTTGTGGAATAGTCCTCCCAGAGAGATACATAAATTGACTACAGTAATTGAATATCATTTGGGAGTCTGGTGATGGCGAGAGGGGAGACGAGCTTTTATACATGTATGAGGATTTAATTCAGTACAATATATGTAGGCCGACAAGGGCGTCCGTCAAAATATTCCAAGGAATGCATTGACAAAACCCAAAGCTCACTCGATCATCTCTTTCTTATGAGCCCCCATTATCTCCGATTGATTATCCTCTTGGATTTTAAGGAGGGGTGAGCGGGAATTTATATTAAATTATAAACTCCTGGGACGATACACACTCCCCCCTCAGTCCTCTCTATCTATTACTACAGTGTGTGGTTATATTTAGATACATATATATCACATTCTATATTATAACAAAAATTCACACAGAGCTCCAGGCTCACGTACATACATACATAAATCCCAGAATTTCTACAATCTCCTACAAATACCTATAGCGTCCGTATGGGATAGATATTCATATGGATCATATTTATGACTGTAAGGACTTTTGCACAAATAAGCGTGGATAATTTATGCTACTATTTTTATATCCTTCCTTCAAAGTACAATGACGGCGTGGTTAGGACGTGTGAGTTGAGAGGCACTAATGTGCTTTTAATAGAAGATCCCTTGTAATTTTTTGAATGGATTAGATTTGATATTGGACTGAAAGTAGATATTTGTATGGTTTCGGACTTGAAGAAGTGAAGTTGAGTTGACTTGAAGTCGCTCTGATGAGAAGCGAAAGTCTGGCTCATTTACACACCAAGCACGCCGGGACTATTGTCCAAAGATACATAATAGGATGAGACAGAGCACCCATTTGAACTCCTGTCTCCTTCCACATCCCAAATCTTCACACTGGCTATGAAAGAACGCCAGGCTGTGACAATATATATATGAGTGTGACACTGTACTATACATATTTATGTATGTCCATACATATACCTGTAACTTCTCAGATGGGGCCATCGTGTGTCTCATTGAAGGAGCAAAAGTATAACCATACAAAGTGAACATCAGACTTGGTAGTTTACATCTGTCCACATTAATACTGAATGAGCACAAAGGCGCGGTTCATTAGTTAGCTCTCTGCGATAACTCGTAATGGGGCCATAATGTGAGAGCTTCTGAATCCCTTGCTCTCCAAACTCCTAACGATTGTTTTCACACTCCTACTTCTCCTCCGCATACAAATATGAGTAAATTTGATACTTCCCGGTCGGAGATTATACAATGAGGCTTTCCTATATTTGAATGTACTCAAGTGAGTGTAAACAGTCCTGAGACTCATCATCATGCTAAAAATTGACGTGAGAGGCTAATCAAATTTCCCAATCTATTGAGTAAGCAGAGATAAATTGGAATTTTCGTCCCAATTTCCCCTCCTGGCTCATCAATAACAACAGCCCATCAATAAGTGTACCAATTGATATTTATTTTATCGTTCATATTGTATTAAATTTCCCTGATTTACTCCTCGACACGCAATGGTCCTGCTAGGAATACATACATACATACATACATAAGGTAAGCCCAGTACACTTTCGAGTTGAAACATATTGCATGAGATTGGGTCTAATGCAATAGCATTTAATATTTAATGTCAGTGAGAATATTACAACGTGTACAAATGGAGAGTAATGTTTTGTGTATACCAATAAAACAGTCAAATGTTTGCATGGGACTCAAATGGGATTCCTCATAGGAGATAGTCATTGATGCAATTTCCTGCTGAGCGTCTCTCCTTATGTCTCTGTCCAACTATTGCGTAGCTATATTGCGTGTGTACAAACATCGAGGGCCGATGACAGTCTCCATGATCTTTCATACATTGTGTGGAGCTTTTTTTAGTATGCAAGGGAGAGAGGATGGAGGCTGCTGTGGAGTAATTGATTTTTTTCCTCAGCAATGAATGAAATCCCTGTCGACGGATCTTCATCAACTCTCATCATCTCATGGGCTGTGTATGGAAGAGGTGCATCTGTCGTGTGTGAGTTGTTCGAGATTGTAGAGTCGAGTGTACGGTTAGCCTACCGTCTCCTACTTGTAATAATGGAAGAGGAAGGACGTGGAGTTAATAGCGTGTCAATCGATGAGAAAAATTGCACAACACAAGTCTCCTTAAACCTGCTCATCTTATTTTCTTTTTGGGAATTAGTATTTTCAAGTGTGTGCTTTTAGCTTCTTCATGCACTTCCAATGGCTCAAGGCCTCACGACCACATTGTTACCTTTCAATCAATAAATACAATTTTGACTCCATCCACTCGCTCTCCTCCACTCAATTGATTCACCTCAAGTCAATTTGTGTGTCTGACAATAGCATCCCTTTTTTTTTCCCAACAGTTTGTGTACACAATTACAAGGGAAATAAATATACCATGAACTTACATATTCTTGTCTATAATTCCTTGGACTTTTATATTTATAGGAGTTTCTGACTCTTGAGAATCTATACAAGTAAGTTACAATGTATACACGAATCCATCTGAAGAATCAAATGTACTTAATTGGACAATCAATTGTGATCTGTTGATTTTGTTTTTCTTTTTTTTTTGCTTCCTTTTACTGCATATGCAAATCTGTTATAGTCAATCCTCTCAAATCCTTTACCTTTCCAAATTGCATAATAAATTGCAAATGAGATCAGGCAAGGTTCACCTGCTGGGATTTTGCAAATTCAAATCTTGGACTATTTAGCTATCTCCGTGTACTGTGTACCCATGCTTGTGTATAGATATATCTAGTATTACACCTTCTTGAGTTTGACTCGCTTAGTGCTATCCCTTTAGTAGAGATCGTTCAGTGTGCTATTCCTTGAGTAGAGACGGTTGAGTGTTGCTCCTTGAGTAGAGCTCGTGGATAGTGTGACTCCTTTGAGCATGACTCTTTCAGTGTAATTGTTTAGAGTATTACAGATACTCACAATTAAGGATTACCTCTGAGGTATTACATGCTACACCTCATATGTAAATGACATGCTCAAGACTACAAATTCAAAGTATGAAGATCATTCTTCATCTTTACTGCCACACTACTAGATACTACTGAGTGAGGGCTGCATACAGAAAAGGCAAGCACACGCACCTGACCCACTTGCTATTATGTCACTCATATATTTTCCAATGATATGCCTTATGTTTTCTGACATTCTGACCGTAAGGACTGCGGCTGTCTCATTAAATGTTTTTAAGAAGGATCCGCCGACGAGGGATTTCCATATAAAAAATATCAGCCTTCCAAGCCGCGTTAGTTTTTTTTTGAGTCGGTAATAATTATGAGAGAAGACTACAACAACTACTGCTGCTCCTGCTGCTACTATTACTACTACGCTAAAAGATAGGAAAAAAGCAGGGCTTATTGTCTCTCACAGCGACAACTGTTCTGGTTGCTAATGATGTGACAATTGAAGTTTTGTTTCTGTGGAACATAATTATGTCACTGATATGCTTTTTGATTCATTACCGGTCTACACTCGTGCTGTGTGGACGCTGTCTGGCCTGGGTTGTGTATGGATGGATGGAAGGAGTCATCTGTCATGTGTGTGGCAAGGTAGTCCCGTAGGAGTTGAATTATGGGGGAATTTTCCGCCGTTTTTTATTTTTAATTTTTTCAAAGCTGTCTGATAAGCCTCACCATTTTAAGTCACGAGGTCAGGTTGTATTTAATTCCTTGCCGTATGTGAAGTGTCTCTGGGATGAATTGTCACTTGAGGCTTGTAAAGTTGATAACTGATGTGTTGATCAAATGGATAAGTTATGTATTGTCTCAAAACTTGAACAATAATTTCCATAGGGGAAGAAATCCATTTGTAAAATGTATACAGGAACTGGAGGTTGAATTTTGGCTTGCGTTAGATTTTGTAATTAATTTTTTTTTGAGACCCCAGTCATCAACATCCCAATTTAATTTACTTTCATCTCAAAATCATGAGACTGTGGGAACTGCATTTGAAGGAAACTCAATTGCTATTATTTACAGCTAACGACAGGTGGAAAGTACAAGCTAGTTAGGAGAGTCGTCCTGGATTTTTTATGTCAGGTAAATTGAATCAAATCAACGAGGAGCATTTGACATTGACGAGACAGTACACTTAATGAAAAGGAATCTCACCATTGGATCAGTATAGGAAAAAGAAATTGTCAGTGAGAAATAAAAGATAGTAAGAGAGAGATGAAGGATCGATAATGGCAATCGGGAAGATGTGTCTTGACCATGACGGAGTCAAAAAAAAAAATAGTGTGAGCACCTTTCAAATATATTCAGATTTCCAATTGACAACCCCTCACTTCCAAGCAGCATGGACTATTTTTTTTCTGTGGATTTGGAGAAATTGATGACCCACGTCAGCACTTTATGCTCTGACTTTGAAGGTTGCAAAAATACAGCGAAGATCAACGATAGAGCCAATGTTGGCATAATGACGCTCATCATTGGTCATTATTACTGCACCTCATACGTGATCCATAGATTTCTGCCTTTTCTCTCCCTTTGATGACAAAAGGCTCAAAAATATCACGTATACGGTTCACATTGTCTGATGCATTTACACACACACACACACACAGGCACAAAGGCACACACACACATATATCTATACATATACAGTATCACAAAAGACGTGAACACGGACTTTCAATTTTGTCCCCATTTGAAATCTCTGAAGGGTCTCTCATCGTCTCCTCTGCAGCCAAATAGATAGATACATTGTAATAGCATAGTCACCCAATGTTAAGATGCGAACTGGTGATGTTTTCATTAAATACAAATCCTACACCAGAGAGGAATTACCCACGCTTCTTTGACTTGAATATTTATATTCATTAGGAATCGAAAGTGGCTTCAAGATAATCATAACAATAATAATAACAACATATATTCTGTAATAGCCGAGTCGAGGCTGTTCAACTCCTTTCCTTGATTCAAGAAATCTTATCTGGGATTTGTCAACCCTCCTTGTGTTCACTCAGAGTCCACGACAGAGTACAAGTAGTGAGTACAAGTCCTGTACAGTGCACTATCTCTCATTCAACCCCTCTGGAAACAGGAAGGTAGTTCGTGCCCTTTCAAATCCGAGGCTCTTGCAGGCAAAAAATGAATACTGTAGATGAATCGGACTGTAACAAAATGTTTTTGATCCATCAAGGAAAATCCTTTTAGTCCCTCCAAGAGCATCTCTAGGAGCGAGAGTAGACTTTAGAGGAACAAACACACACGCTACAATACAGAAGGTGAAACTTTAACGCTGATTACCAAACCAATACCCACTGGCAATACAGGACATACACTATGAATATGAAAATAACGGAAATCAGCTACTATACACATTACTGTCATGACGTAAATTAGGTAGGAAAAAGTTGCTCCTATAATGGTCTTATTTGACTCTTGAGAGCTCAAACAAATCTCTGATTTGAGAACTGGAGCTAAAAAGGATACACTATAAATAACTTGATAAGTAAAAGAGCAGGCAGAAAGAAAGTGAGCAAAGGCCTAGGCTCTGGGACGTGTGTATGTGTGTGTGTGTGTGTGTTATTCAAAATGTAATTGCACTGTTCTCTGTATTCGAAGGAATAGTGTAGGAAAGTGAATGCTCTGAGTAATGCGATTGTCAACAATGGATTAATAATGTGGAGAGTATTGTTGATTTGCCTATTCAGTCGTGACTAACTTGATGAGTTAATGTACCACACACACGTAAAGCTAAAATAAATATAAGAATCTCTGCGTATAGTAACTCTTGGAAAATAAATCCAGCGTATATATAAATATATAGTAGGATATATATAAGGGCGGGCGTACTTGTCTGCACTTTTATCTCGAGAGTGAATTTTTAAATGAGCACATGCGTCTGTATATATAAGAGCCCTGTTTTAGAGTCGAACCTAAACTAATGGGTCTATAATGTGAGAGTGTAATTTAGCGAGTAAGCAGAATCCGCTCCCAACAACATGCTCCTACAGTACATACACACACACACACACGGCCTTCTATTCCTCTGATTTGGTTGTTCTCCTGTGAACAAACCACTTTAGAGCTTTAAATCCCCTCGCACAATCGAGATGACAATAATTTGTCAGTGACACATTTATAATTATTTGCCCCGTTCCCCTGACAGTCTTGTCTTTTGTACTTGTACACACTTGTGTGGTTTTTAGTGTCGCACGGTCTCAATTGTCAAGTATTGTTTGCACATTTTTGAATTGTCCGAGGATCGAGTCACACTCATAGGTTACTACTATAGGGGAGTGTTGGAGGAAATGCTTACAGCCGGTGTAAACATATATGTAAATAAATGGGGTGTTTATTTGTGAGAGTACTTTTAGTTTGTGTATGGTTTTGCAATTCCAAATACGATCACGATACTGCACTCACAAATGTCACGTTGAGATTTGCACAGATACTAGCCCGAGGTTGAGCTACGAATGATTTCTACATTGAGACCTTACAAATTCTGTAGCAAAATTCTATAAATATTTGCCTACGTATAATTATGAGTTTTATTTCATTCTATTGTATTTACTGTCACTTCTGGCTATAAGAGCCCGGTCTCCTTGTCAAAGACTTTTTTCTATGGGAGGAGATTTCATTGGTGACATTCCAATTTATCACAGGGTTAATTCTCTAATATGTGATTGTAGGAGCTACAGCTTGTACGAGACTGTTATAAACACAGCCCACTGTACGATTGACAAATGAGTCAAAGAAAGCTGAGGTAGAGCTAATGCACTTTTTTTTTGTAGACCTTCGCACTTCTCAAGCACTGCGGAGACACGAAACTACCCGACGACATTAATGAAATTAAATGAGAGCAATGAGTTTAGTTAATCAAGCTGAATGGCACGTTTTTCAAACAAAAAGCCCATGAATTAAGCCTGTACGTGTCATATAGTAAACAGAAATTAGTCAAATCCGAAGGAGTAGGAAAAAGAGGTGGGAAATTGAATTAAAGCTTGAAATGAAGATTAATTCCTTGAATCAAGTTTCCCAGCTTTTTTTCCCCTCCCTTTCTTTCAACTATCCTCTAATTTAATTCAACTCTCGTCATAAGAAGCATTGAAGCCAAGTACGACGCAAGGGGAAGAAGTTTAGGAAAAAACGACCTCATTTGTTCTCCCAAAGACAAAAAGACTTAGATTGTAGAAATGGATGGACATTAAAATCGACAAGTATATACGCTCAAGCATGTAATAATTGAATTTACTCAGGGTATGATTTCGATTTTCATGGCATCGAAATTCTATAATAATTCCTTTCGGCTTTTGGAGTCTCAATGGCCTTAATGACTCCATTGTTGTGTGTTTTCTTACAGAGACAATGTTCCGATGATGAGTGTTATGTTTTGCAGAAAAGCTCCATCAGACATTACCCATTACTACATATGTAGCTCCACAATAATTCTGTAAATCAACGACGACATGGATGGGCTTTTTGTTTGGGATAGTTCCCTGAGCTGGCTTATCATTTCAAGTTTATCGAGACATACTGTATGGGTTTGGTCGTTGATCTCCAATGGTTTTCGTGTTGTTGTTGTTGTTGTTGTCACGTCAGAAGGAGTTGAGACGTTGAGGGCTAGTGGGTCTTTCTGTATTCTTGTATAATCCAAGCGGAGCCTGTGTAGGACTTTGTCCCAACGGGTGTGAAAAAGTGCTGGTGAAATTATCATTGTGAGACTCGCACACACACACATTGTCAGTTTTGCTCTACATATATCTACAGTTCCTATATGAAGTCCCAGTCTCACATGTGATTCCATTTCCTATATATCTCCATCCATTTACCCTCAGAAGGAGACGACTCAGGAGGAAGCGAGTAGGAATGGAATATTGACCAAGTATTTAGCGGATTGGTGAGGAATTCCGGAGGTAAGACTGACAAACTGAACGCAACCCAGGAGCCATCAACTCCATAGGTGCACACACACACACAAACACATTGTATTGTGGAATCATACGTGGATGTATCTGTACAATAATGTACAAAATTATTCCTGCATGCTTGGTGGAGCTGACGGCTCATATGTAATTCTGTGAGGAGATGAGACTCTCCTTGTAAATCCTATGCTAAACAGGCGGAGGCCTTTTATACTCCCAGTCTTGACAAGGTGCACGTGAAAAGTCCTGGGAGCAGAAACACAGGAGTGATTTAACACTGGCATATTAAGGACGCCCGTGTGTGTAAGGCCTTTGATTTTTGAGTGTTGTCAGTGGAACGTATAGGGGATGTTAAATTTCGCATATATAACAATACAATGTGTGTGTATAGAATGTACACATCTGTATGTACAATTCTACTACAGTACAATATCCACATTTGTGTATGTGTGTGGACGGAAGAAAAATTTATGGCCTAGAGATTCAACTCTGTTTGCCAAAGAAATTGAAGCATTGCATTTTTATTTTACTTTTATGCTCGCTATATTTCTCTCTCCCTTCATATCTACACTTATATGTGCATCCACAATAAACCCAGACCTGCTCCTTGTAAGGTCTTCCTTGTGTCAGTATTTCCCTCTAGACAGAGCCTAGCACTGAATGCCTCGACCATGGAGATGCTGAATTGACTTATGGAATAGAACCTTGTGAGACAGTTCTGGTTTAAGGTTCTAAATCCTTGGTTGTAGGGAAACCTCTACTCCCACGGGTTTCAACAACTACCACACTGCGGGCATACTTATCAAAACTGTTTGATCCCTTGCTAATAATCTACAGAGATAATGGGGCTTCATGTGTCAGGTACATACATACATATCTATCTATAGATATGTACGTAGCACTGGCACACAGGGAAATTGTTCTCTCGAGAGCCCGACCATATAAACAGAGCACAGACGAATTCATACACTTGCGGAATTATAAATGACTCTGTGTGGACCTTCCCATAAGAAAATATATAGAGTCCTCACATGCAAGTATTATCTCCAGGTCAAAAGGTAGAGTTTCCTACATATCAGGGGAAATACTGGGAATTAAAGTTATTTTTGTAATCATCCTTAATTTACTAACTGCTGTGAAGCAATATGAGAAATCTGGTCAGAGATCCTTGATTATTATTTAATTTCCATCGTAAAAAAAGTCTGCAGAGGGTAATTACTAGAATAAAAAAATCATTCCGTGCAGAAAATTAATCTTTAACTATAGGAGCTGAGACGCTGTTAAAAACTAAGGAGCCGAGCACGAGATAAAGGAGGATCGCACGCTAACTTAATTCTTTAAATGCTCAAACCTTTGACTTCTGATCCAATTCTCAAATTGGCCAACGTCCTGATAGAGAGAGAGAGAAAGAGACACGTACATACGTACACTCTTTTGTGAGGATTTACTTCCCGGGTAGAAATAATGCTACACTGGGGCTTGAGATGTGATGTATGACTCTGATGAGTGATTAGGAAAATGTTACACTCACACAATCTTGGACCTCATCCTGTAGTTTTGAGCTGCAGAGACATGGGATTTTGTCAGAGTCAGTCATTACAAGGGAGTCAGGAGAGAGCCTTATGAGGACGCTCTATTAATTATTAGCATACAAGCCCAGAGTTGAATTGCTGAAAAGAGCCAACGGTTTTCCTTTGGGAACTCATACTCACTGAGTCGAGGGGAAGCGTCTCAAGTATTTAGGGTGCAATTATATACAATGTAGTAGACCAGAATTAAAACGCACTCTTCAACGGCAGTTTGAGGACAATTACCACAGTCCCTCCTCAATTTGTGCATTTTGTACACAGAGACACACAAGAGTCAATTATGCAATTGAGGGGAAGATTGCTACTCGTACTCGTAACCTACAGTCTCGGTTTTTAAGCTCCTTAAGTAAATTACGTAGATGGTTTGACATTGTTTGGCTCACATGTTTTGTCCTCCTGTTGTGTTCTCTGCAGTTTTGGAAGGGACGGATTTTTAAGGTATGGTTTTGCATTGTTCCCTTTGTACACAATAGTTTTACATGGTATGTGTAGCTTTGCATGATATATGCAGTTTTGCATGCATATGTAGTTTTGCGTGGTGGACGTAGATATAGTTTTGGTGAGTGTGTCTCTCTGGTTTTGCAAGGTACAATTTGGTACAATGCATTCTCACATATATGGTACAATTTCAAAGGTATATTTTTGTACGGAGCATTTTGGTGCGCACTACGACTCAGTACTGTATGATGAAGCTGTACGGATATAGTGAAGCGTCTTGCATGGTAAAGTTCAGGACAGAGTGTGTTGTTCCATTATACAGTTATGTACATACCTCCGAGTGAATGAAGCAAGCAAGTGACATAAAGGGCTAATCACACAAGACTGTTGAATTTTTAAAGAGGAACAAGTCCTTTGCGTGCACCTCTCCCATTTTGCAGTTTCCTCAATTGGCCCGACTCCATACGACAGTCCTATCAATTCCAAGTTCTTACATATCCCCCTTTAACAAATACAAAATCTTACACAAATGTTACCTCATTATTTGCTTAATCGACCCCACTTGAACATGTGAATTAATGTGGGTCTCTCAGAATATTTTTTTTTACACGCGGCCAAAACTCTGTGACTAACTGACATCTACAAGATAGGTCTGATGGAGTTTAACAATGAGAGTTACATTTTTCTCTCTCTCTCTCTCCCTCTATCCCCCTCCTCAACTGACAAACAAATCTCCTAGTTTGTAATCGTTACATTTGCACGCAGACAGGCCCAAGACTCCCTCTTGATTAGCATCGGGCATGGTTAATTCAAGCGCAGGTCTTTTCCACAACAATTACCATTCTTTGTATCTGAACCGGAACATTAAATTGTATGGTTTTGCTAATTGTAATTAGTCAGTACGCATAGGTCTAGAGTCTAGACCCTATTCCCTCCATTACCAATGACTGACAGCTGGGCTGAACTTTTTTCACTCTTTATTAACTTTACAACTGATTATTCAAGTTAACGCCAATAGATTTATTTATTCTTTTCTTACAAGGCGACTCATGTGTAGTTCGTATTGTTACATACACACACACACACAAATGTGTCTACACCCAGACAAGCTCCTGTACAAAAAAAAAAGCCCAAGCATTCGCACTCCAATTCAAATTATAAATGCTCAATGCAGTGAGGAATTAATAATAATTAATAGTATTACAGAAAAAAAACGAGAACTTGTATCAGGGACCGCATCTTGTTCACAAGAATTGCAAAAACAAAATATAGTACTATCAGTTCAAATCAGTGGAACAAATCGCTTGAAAAATCATCCCTCGGAACAGTAATTTTCTTCAAGTGGTTTAAAAAAAATAGAACTCTTTCTTCTACGGAAGTTACACTTTCGGGAAAGAAATTGAAAGAAAAATTATTATTGTTGTAATGAATTATTATTATTTTTTGCACACACACACTTCATTAAAAAAGAAAAACACATTTGCAAAATCCAAGTTTGTACACGTCGAACGTGTTGAGGGAAACGACCCATCAGGGAATTAATACTACAGGGACGGAAGGAGCCACTTGAGAAGAATTCACAGGGATTCACCCATAATTGAATGTTATGTGATCATGTGGGGAAAAGGTTGATGTGGCGAGTGACCTCCTTAACCAGAAAAATTGATGGCGATAATAATATAAAAAAAATGATTTAGTTTAATAACACCCTAGAGTTCCATTGATTTGATTTACATAAAGAAAGGGAAAAATTGACATAAAAACTTGCTCGCCGTCTCCCTCTCCTTCCCTATCTATACCCACTCATGGGCTATACAAGAGCATAGCCAGGAGAAGTAGTTGCATTGGCAGTCCCAGTGGAGAGAAAAAAATCTGCAGGATATATATAAGGAACGTCAAAATGCATTAGCTCTCAAACATTTAGCTTCTCTTTTATAAATTCCCTTCTAAATTCAATAGAAGTCTCAGATAGACGGAGAGACTCATTCCATTTCATGTGTTTTGTCCTGTTTGTTCAGAGAAATGAGTAATCGTGTGCGGGATTTGGTTAATTACGGGATCATGATCCCATTCTGCTCCAATAATTAGACTCATATAGAATACTCTCTTTCTCTATACTCACGGAGTGAGTGACAGGGAACCCGAATGAACGGAACCCGCCTCCACATCACATTCTGCATGATTTACAATTCACTGTAGAATTCTCTCTCTATCTCTCTCTCCCTCTAACTAAGCCAACTTATCTCCTCTTCCGCAAGGCATACAGTTCACTCTCGTTATGGAAGATCTTACAAGAGAATTCTCACGTGAGCCATAAGAACAGTCTCAAGACAAATATCAATTTTGACATACAGTCATTTTTCCTCCTGCTATTTTCACTCCTTGTAAGAACATTCCATTAAAATTCCCATTGGCTACTTTAAATGACACTCTCATACAGAGAGTGTCCACTGTAGCACATTTTCATGCAACGTGTATGCCTACACTTGTAACGTACAAAATTGTATGGACGTACGTACATATAGATATACGTAGATAGATACACATAGATAAATACCTATACAGGATATGACCATAAAATTTTTATGTGGAGCCTACTACAACATAACCATATAAATCCTATGTTTGCGGACGTTGGACATGACCATACAAAACTATTTGTACGATTGTAATTTGCAATTAGTACGTAGCTTTGTGTAATGCAGTTAAAGTTAACAAATTGCAGTGGGGATAATAGGGAAATGGAGTGCAAATGTAATTACATATGTGTTCTTCGCCTATTCGGCCACATTGTTTTTTTTTTATTCCTTTGCAATATATGTTGAGGAGCTATTTGTCTATTTATACGAAGTAGGGATAATTCCTCCCCGCCGGCCAGCAAACAAATCAATGACGAGGCAAGAATTAGCTAAAATGCCACTCAAGTCAAACGGTAATGCTATTTGCCCGGCGGACCCCTTGCTCTATCTACTTTAATAAATACGGGCCTGCTGATTGCATTTTCTTTTTTTTTTCCAAAGATACTTTTTCACAGGGATTTTCCATCCCTGGGTTAGTTCATTCCGTGTTGTTGGTTTTAAATTGGAAAAGAAATCATTGTCGCTGCTGGGCTGCTCTGTCCTGCCTGTATAGTAGTCGATATCTGTATGAAGTAGAGAACAGCTCTGAGCTTGTAATTCCTTATATCTTTTAAATGACTTTTATTTATCTTGACCATTGAGTTGGGGTCCGTTGGTTGAGTTATATGCTTTCCTGTAGTAGATTGCTATGAGCATTGTTTTTTTTTTATATGGGACCAACTTTTACACTTATGAGAGGAGTATTATTATTACGGAAGTTATTTTTTAAAACTTTCCCTTTCCCCGCTTGGAGTTTTTTTTTTCTCAGAAATTTTTTCCCCTTTTAATACAATTTGGTGCATTAAAGACTTACTATTATTAGTGGGACTTGAGTAAGTTGAGTCAGTTATTTATTTAGGGGTAGGTAATTACTCCAAGGTTTGAGGAAATATGAGGCAATGCTCAGGTGTTGGGGTTTGGAGGGTTTCCCATTCTGAAGTACTTGCAATAATAATTACTAAGGTTACGTGGCGATTTGGCAGGTCCACGTTACAAAACCCATGTGCAATATTCCATTTTTTGAGGGGGAGAAGAGTGCGGACTTGCAAATTGGTGTGGAATCTTGTGATGGATCTTTTAATGGAATGTATACAGAGAGATAATTGGGTGGGAATTGCATGCTTGCCTGTGTTGATGATACAGTGTGGTGGGATTCAAGTAAAAACTATCATTACTTGGATTTCCTCACGAAATTATACATATACGCTGAGAGAGAGAGAGAGAGAGAGAGAGAGAGGGTCCTCTTATGTATGTATGTAGCTCCTCTTCCCCTCCCCACCAAAATCCATGTAATATTGTAATGCATTATTAGCTCTATGCCTCATGATTTTTTTTCTCCCTTGTGTACAATTCCGTCAGTCAGCCTCACCAGCGTTATTAAAGCGTGAAACAAATTAACTCTTATTTATGAGTATGCTCAATGGCCAAAGATAGGCTCCCTTTTGCGAAATCGTCTGTATGATCACGCATTATTTTTTTTTTATTTGACAAAAGCTCTCCATGCCCAAACACCAGTTAAAATGTATGAATCAGAGTAGCCACATTCTTTTTACTTTTATATTATGCCCATGGTTTAACCTCACACCGTGCACATCCAATACATGATGAAGAATGGGGGGAAATTGCAAGAGCTCTCCCATCATTGTCAACCATCCTCACGACTTGAGGTGACATTTCTGTGGGGACATTACATCATACACTGCCAAACTCAATGTAATTACGAGCGTATGGATATACAACAATAACAAAAGTATATTCATTCAAAGTGTCTTCAACTTCAGGCGCTCTTAAATGTCTTCAAAATAAAAAAAAGAGTAAAAATTTTTATCCCTGCCTCAAAAGTTATACAAATGTGCCAACTGTTAGTCCCAAAAGGATTTTCCGCAACCCAGCAATTACTACTATCGAGTGTGCATAATAATATGAGACGTATCCCAGTCATTTTTGCCTGTCCCAATGGGATTCTCCTAACCTTGCATTAAATAGGATTGGGTTTCTGCTCAGCAGTCTCCTGTAATTTTGTAGAGGCTTATACTAGTCAGTGGGCTGTGCAATCTATCCTCTTCGGGAGTCAGAGGAATGTTTACTATTTGATATTATTTTGGAGTGACTCATCCCTTCACCACCAGGTGCTTGCACAAGTGCTCGTGGATTTGCGTCATTATGTTTGATTGAAAGTTCATTATTGTGGTGAACTTTATATTTGATTAGGGATAGAGGATAGCACGAGGGCTTGGGATGATATCGCCTGATTTTCTGTCTTCCGTGTGCAGCTTTTGAGTTCAGAGTATAGATGATGATGGGAGGCTTTTTAAGTCAAGCTGACTTGTAATAATTACACAATGAAGGCTTTGTTAATTACCCCGTGGCCAAATCCTGGCGCAGATGTGGACCTGAATTTGAGGCAGTGTTCTATTACTTTTGTCATAATCTTTAGAAGCTATGCGCAAATTTTTGTGCAGGGCCTGCATTCCATTGTGAAATGTATTTTTTTGTTGTTATTTCCCTGTTTTATTTGGGGAGATAGGAAAGACACTATTTTGAATGCACCTGTTTAAAGGGAGTGCATCATTCGGTAATTACTCACAATCAGACATAAGTTTTAAGTGAGGACTGTGTAAGAGAAAAAAAAAGTTTGGAAGTGGGGGGAAAAAAAACTTGAGAGAACGTCTCCTTCAAAAATTTACATAAGGGAAGGAAAGAATGAAGGAAGGAGCAGAAAATGAATTAATCACGACGTTTTGTCTCTCTTGACAATGAATGACATACCTTTTCTTTGACTTCACCGAAGATGAACAGAGAGCTGTTAACGTGTCCTCCCATGGTTATGCCTGTACACTGTAGTAGTCTGGGAGCGTAAGTGCTTCCATGTATAATTATTGGTGATAATGCACCCGGGAGGAAAAATTTGAATAACTGTTGTACTTGTTCTTAAAAGTTAATTATTCTGAGAGAGAGAGAGGTCTGTAGCTTTGAGGAAAATAGAAGGAATATTACAGTTAGTGAGGAGATCGTTCCTAGGCAATTATTAAGCTCCCCCTTTACGTTCCTCAAGGAATACATATGGGTTATTATCATCCTTGTGTACTAGTACAAGGAGAGCTGTAATTTTACTACCGCAGATTCGGTTTCACGCTTACCTGCCGTGAGAAGCCTTGGTCCGTAGGAATTTCGCAGAGGCTTTCTATGCTTCCCCCAAACACCTCTTACAGTAGTAGTCTAGAAGGAGGAGGAGGTAGTCGTAGATGACTTTTCCTATTACAAAATCCCGCATGATTTTTCAATTTGACTTGACTTAACGATACATTGTCATTTAATACATCTCATGCATGTACTGGGAAGATGTGTCAACCTCAAAGGGTTCTCTAAGCCTCGTGAGGGCTAAGGCGTGAGCAAGGAAATGAAGCGTGGATGAAAATCTCACACAGCTTTTTTTTTTCCTACTACTAGATACTACAAAGTCTTTGTAACCTGAAGATTGGTAGTTCTTAACATGTTCTTAGCATATAATTACATATTACATACATATATTACGTACTTACCATAGATATAATTACATGCATACACTCCTATACCGCAAACCAACAGTCAAGTAACAATTTTTTAAACTTACCTTGGATTTCCAATGGGGATGCGAGGATAGTATTTATTTTACAGTGCGTTTGTATATCTACGTTTATGCACATGAGATTCGTATATGGTGTCTGTAACGTGGATTACCAATCCATTATATTACAGTTTCAAAGGCATGCATAAAGGTAAATTTCCAAGTGTATAAAAGAAGAAATGTCTCAAGTGCAAGGCTACCTAGGGAGACTGTGCTTGGAGTAACTTGAGAGAGAACAGTTTGTTTTGTAATTAATTAACGGCTAATCCTTTTTCCAAGGGGACAAAAGGGAGTGCTCTTGCAAATAGATTTCTCCGTTGGAGAAGGCACAAGACTGCAAGTGCAAATAATTACATGAGGTAATAATGACTGAAGAAGTGCGGGCTATGGAGTGATTTGAATGGTCTTTATGGGAATTGGGAGCAGAAGGTCTGCCGCCGGCTGTCTCGAAGAAGCTTCAATTGTGGAGCCTTTTTTGCACTAGTGCCCAAAAGGACGGTTGTCGTTGTAGACCACAGTATTATTTTTCCCTCGAGGAAATTATAATGTGCACATGCAGGGGGAATCATCTTGATTGTCAAATGGGCCTCACAATCAGCTCTTGGAATATATGCTTGAATGTATTGATCTTGGTTTGAACTTGATTCTCAAAAATTTACAACTTCCAATGAATTGCCCAGTTTAAAGAGAGGATGTGGGAGGTCAATCGGTCGCTTTCTCCTTAAACTGCCACACACATACACACAAACACACAAACACACACACATACACACACACACACACACACACAAACACACGACTTGAATTAGCATGCTAATATGTACGTTTTATCTCTAACCCCCCAACCTTTAGTTAATATTATGGAGCCTTTCAAAAGTTGCTCCAAGCTTTGTGCCTAGTAGGAGCAATTTTGCAATTTTTTAAGGTTTAATAGCAGCAGCAGGAAATTTGGCTAGGACGAAAATTCCAAATGGTGCACGATTAACTTGTAAATTTTTATTGTGCCCGTGCCACACTTATTCCTTGAGCTGGACGTGAGTACATACATATGTTGAGCATCGTCAAGCCTACTACTAAAAACATGAGCCACCAAAACAATCGTAAACAAGCCTATTTCTTCTACGCATAAAATGTATGGAAAAATTGTATGGTTTGAATCGAAGGGGAAGATAAAGTTACATGCAGATACAGAGATACTCCTTATTTTCCTAAACATTGTCCATAGGACTTGATCACTTGAGAAAAGTGCACGCAGAGGTATCAGATTACTCATTTAGTAAAGTTGACTTTTGGCAAGATTTCTGCATAATTTCCAGCCCTGTTCAATACTGTCTGTGTCTGGGCTGTTTCTGCTGTCCCAAGGTGGATTGACGTGCTCAAATGCATTTCCTCCTAATTTGTATGGGATTTTAATTCGGATTTGCTATGAATCTATGTCAGGTCAGGCATGAAACGAAGTAGTAATTATTTCAAGGTTAAATCAATCCTTTTAAATTGTACATGCCCAGGCATGCGAAAAAGTGATACTCTGTTATTTACTGTATCCAAAGGGAAATAATGTTATGAGGAGGCTCATACAGTATCATTCCCCTCACGTCTGTATGTACGTCCATGTCCTGAGCCTATTTCCCTCCGTATGTGGTATTTATGTCAATACATGAAAAACATGATTCCTGATTATGCCTCTCACAGGAGAGTTGTCTATATCCCTGTAAATCAGAGATAAAAATTGTGGGGATGAAATGAACCGGTCAAAGCTGTAATGACTTGTAGTGCAAATGAAAACAATTGTTTTCTCATAAAAACGCACTCACTTTTCTCAATGGATTTATTGCTCCTTAGACCTATTTTGCCTAATTGTAACGGCAATTAACAGCTTGTCGAATATTTCTTTATTCGAGAGGGTTCCCATTGTAGCTCACAGCTCTTCTTGCAGGGGGATATAACAATAGGAAATAAATATGATCGGAGTGTCAGGAAGTTTTATGACGTGTGTGTATGTGAAGATACTTATTTGTGTGTGTGTGTAAGTCTATGACTTTGAAACTGGATTCAAGTTCTTCTTTCTCTTGATTTACTGATTCACTGTGCATGTACTTTATGTACGTCCCTAGCAGAGTATATGTATATGAACCTTACACACACACACACACACACATCAACAATCAAGTGTGATTACAGGGCACTCTCTCTATTGTAGGCTCCCTTCATATAAGAGGATTTGCTCTAGAGTTGTAAGTAATTACATTTTCTCACACTCCCATTTACTACAACAAGAATTTATCTCCTTGTGAGAGCATATGGGATTTGAACACCTATGTGATTCTACTCTCTGAGGGGGGAACTCACACAGAGAGTCCACTGTGGCAGTAGAGAGTGTTTGCACATGGTACACTTTTATATGCCACTTAAAACGCAGTGTCAGATCGCAGTAGTAGGTTTATGTACGGTCAGTGAATCTGGACCAAGGGATTATGTATGTGTGAGAAAGGGTAATTTACATGACAGTCCCAGCAAGTTTATGACTATTAGGAAGATTTACTTTTCCTGGGAGTATTAATTGCCCAGGTTTACCTATACAGACACATACGTATGAGAAGTATTACTTGTTGGACCTAGTTGCGGTGAAGACGACAACTTATACTTCTTTTTTTTTTGTTTACTTTATGACCAAGATGGAACAAAGTCTTTGGCGGTGCAGAGAGACGGAGAGAGACTGCAGTAGTGTAGATATATGAAATAAGATCTGGATTTGGGAGCAAATGATTTATCAATGTTTTTTGTCTCTTCATAGTTTGAGAGAGCCAGCCGTGTGCATTGAGTGAGACGGGAAGTTAGGTATCGATTTGGGCATGATGAGGCTATTTAATCGCCGGAAGGAGTCCATGGAGTTCGACGATCCTCAACTAGTGGGAATGGCCCCACTTTGCACTCCAGAGGAAAGTTTTGGTCCACTTGCTTCCCTCCCAACTTTACATGAGGACTCGGCCACGGAGAGACTTGGCAGGACCAAAACTAGGAGCATGACTCCAAATGGGTCCCTGGGCACTCGACTCCAACCTTCCGTTTTACAAGAGATCCCTGTCCGGGATCCCAGCAAAAGTAGTTCCAATGGTAATTTCCATTTAAATTCCATTTCATTTCAGACATCCAGTTCCTTTCGAAGAGGTAATTTCTGTATGCAAAATTCCAGACTTGCATACTAAAAATCGTGTCACAGTTCTTCACTCTAATCTAAATCTCCTAATATAAA